>CM065682.1:17811854-17990591 GCA_017654935.2 Phymorhynchus buccinoides
GAAAATAGAAAGTAGGACTTCTGATTCCACAAGCATTTGATGTTTCACCATTGTAGACACGGAACCAGAGGCCATGCCGTAAAAGAATTAGTGAGGTAGAGAGCAGCAAAGCTAAGCCAATTCCATAGGAGAAATCCCCAAAAAACTATATGCGGGTACATAAAACACATTGACACGATGTTGGCCACACCACAGACATGGCTCTAGTAAGTCAGACAGACCAGATACAACAGCTGATCGTCCCTGAACCGTAGAAAACCGAATGTTATAAGCTACAAATTAGTGGAGTGTTTAATTTTAGGTAGCTGATAATCCATGGTAATATTGAGCCATGCGTTTAGGTCGACGAATACAGGACGATAAGATCCATGACAGCCATTTCCAGTAAATAATAATGAAGATATGATCACCTGACTTCATTCTCTGCCATGATTATGTATGGCTGACATATTTTCCCAAAAGTCCGAAGAGTGAAATACAATGGGAAGGCAGATGTGGATGAGATAATTGGCGATGGATAGTAAAGAGGGAATATAGCTCCAGGGGATCTCATCTGACTGTCAGCGACGTGGCATTCTCCAGCCAACCAGAGAAGGAAGATGAAGACGGCATATTAATGCAGTAAAACAAAAGACGAATTTAGGGAATTCAACTGGACCTTGAAAGAAAAGAAAAAACAAAATTCTGATGAAATAAAAATAAGAATTCTTTATTTTACGGGTGACTCCAAAAAGCAAAAAGGTGCCAACCCACAGAATCGATAATTAGAAAAATAAATAAATAAAATATAATAAAGCGTGACAAAGTTTTTCAGGTTTATGAGAAGATTCAATGATGATAGAGTTACAGAATTTCGTTTTGTTGGGTTTTTCGAAATTGCCTTGGTGCCCAGAACATAACAATTTTCCGTGAACCCATCTTCGAAGAATCCTTTGAGTCGTAAAATCTCTTGCACAATTTCAATAGTGTTGGTAATTGACAGTTTCAATGGTCGACTTGTTTTGTCCAGGACACAAAAAATTTCTCATTCATAATGTGAGCCGAAAAGCCAAGATTTTGCACAGTCTGAATTTAAAGTGCATAAGGGGCACAGAAAGACAGTGTTTGGGGGAAACAGAGAGAGTGCAGACATTGAAATTGTTCTGAGAAGTAATTTTTTCGCCCCCATTAAGGGCCAAGTGGGATATTTCTATTATTTAAAAATTGGTGGCCATGGAATCTGTTATTTTACCTGAGGAGCTCTCGTTAAGACCTACGACATTTTTAGAAAAATGTAAACTCAGTATTCTTTCGTAGACACAGTATATAATCGTCTTAATAAACCCTGAGAATAATCAAAAAATATGTAGATTTTGATTAGCATTGAGGAAATTTGTATAAAAGATTTTGTGCGTGGGAGTCATTTTTTGGAGTCATCCTATACATATATATAGATTATTCTCAGATATAAAACACGATACAGATCACCACCTTTTCTCGCCTTTAAAAAAAAACAAAAAACATTCAAAGAAAATTATGAATTAAGTAAAATATTAAAACTGTAAAGGTGGGTTTCTGTTCGAACAGCTAGACCTGTTCCAGTTGTTTTTTGGGTGGTGGGGCGGGTTTTTTCTTTGCCGGGGGGGGTGTGTGAACGCGGGGACACACAACTACTCAAAAACATTTGCATAAAAAAGAAGTCCAATGACGACCTTTTATAATCAATTTATAAAAATATAAAAAAGGATTTATTTGTACAAACACATTTCTTGCAATACAAACTCATACACGCTTGCACACACATCATTCCATACTAATTCGTTCACCCAACAGTACACGATTTAAAACAGCGCCACAAAATCAGAATAAATAGATAACTAAATCAATAAATAAATTGAATTAAATAACATGTGTTACACACACACACTACACATACTATCACACACTACACCCACACACACACACCCACACACACAACACACAAACACACACACACACTACGTGCCTCCTCCACAAGGTCACAGCATACAACTAGTTGTGATAGGGTGGATGGGGAATTAGCCTACTGACAGTGTTAGCTGAGAGATATACATGAATGAAAATGTTTAACCCTTTCGCCGCAGCCATTTTTCAGCCGAAAAATACTATTAAGCTTAACTGGGTACAGAAAAAAGAAAATCTGCAGTGTTGTGAATTCCTCTGTGACATTTATAACATTAGGCCAACCATTGCCTCTCAAAGTTAAGAAAATAGGGTCTTTGGATGATAACAGGCCCTGATTTCATGCCTTGTAGTGACATGGGTGTTAAACCATTACTGGTCACCAACGTACTACGTATGTACCTGATGACATCACTGATGATATCATTAGATGAAGAGGAGTAACCCTGATATGCTGGCTTTTGCTCTTTTAACATAATCAAGAGAGTAATATCCCAGACCATTTTCTCAGATTGGCTCAATCAGTTGTCTTTTCCATGTCATGATTTTCCTAATGATTTTTTCTTTAATTTTCTCTGGCAAGTCAAGGGGTTTAAAATCATTGTGGTGGCATAAAGTTCAACATTGCGGTGAAAAGTGCTGGACGCATAAACACACACATCCACTTACAGGAAACATTGGTAGATATAAAAGATGGTGGGAACGATCCTGGAGGCAAATGCCCGAGAGGCAGTGCACAACACCAGTAAAGTCCCAACATTTTAGCAACAGAATACAGATAATCGAGAGAAACTACAGCAAGAGAATAGGCTTTTGTGTAAGATGGTAGTAATATCGTTGAGTTTCGAGATTTAACCCTTTCACCGCCACCTATATTTCAGCCAAAAAATTTCCATTAAAATTACCTGGGTAGAGAACAACAATCCATCTGCAGTATTGGGGACTCCTTCTGTGACATATAAAATAAGGTCTATCCTAACCTCCCAAAAGTAAGACAATAGGGGTCTTTGGATAATAGGACCCCAATTTGATGCCTTTTAGTGACATAGGTGTTCAAGCACCACACTGTTGTGCTAAAATGCGAACTTTTGGCGGTGAAAGGGTTAAAAGAAGAAAGAGTTAGGCTGATTTCGGAGGTCTCCAGGGAGGGAGTTCCAGATGACATGTGCTCTGAACTGAAGGCGATAGGTATAGAGAGAAGAAGAGACATACTGTGGGAGAGTCTCATTAAAAGGACGGATAGCCAGAACTGCTAACTTAAACGGCTGCCAGCGATACTGCACGGGAAGCCACACAAAGAAATCAACATGGGTGTGATGTGCACGCGCTTCTTCTTCAAGACAAGTCACGCAGCACCATTCTGAACTCTCTGCAAACAAGCAATCTATGACAGGCCGAAGCGCACAGCTAAGCTTTAAAAGAGAAAAAATGAATTCCGAAGTGTCGTTTTTTAATGGAAACGACAAAATATTGATAAAAGCAAAACAACAACATTTTCATTCTTAATAATCAATAACGACTGAAAAAGCACATGCGCATATGCACGCAAGTATGCACATGTACACACACACACACACACACACACACACACACACACACACACCACACACACACACACACACACACACACACACACCACAAACACACCGCGAGCGAGTCGAGCGCACACAGAGAGAGAGATAGAGAGAGAGAGAGAGAGAGAGAGAGAGAGAGAGAGAGAGAGAGAGAGAGAGAGAGAGGAGTACACACTGACACACAACAAATATTGTGTAGCCGTTCAATACAGCGGCTGTTGTGTGTGTGTGTGTGTGTGTGTGTGTGTGTGTGTGTGTGTGTGTGTGTGCGTGCGCGTGTGTAGTGCGTGCGTACGTGCTCGTCTCTCTCTCTCTCTCTCTCTACTCTCTCTCTCTCTCATATCTCTAGCTCTCTCTCTCTCTCTCTCTCCTACGAAGTCAGCATAACGTGTCACAGTGTGCGCAAGGCGCAATAGGCACGCTCACGTCCTCGCAGATGGTGTGTGTGTGTGTGTGTGTGTGTGATTGTGTGTTTATTGTTTATTTTCTGTGTAGAAAACTTAATCAATAAATGCATAGCAAAAACTCGGTGGTTAGGCCCTCGGAACCCAACGTGGTTTTTGTTGGGGGTTTTTGTTTTGTTTTTTTGTCTTTGTTGTTGTTGTTGATTTGTATTGGAAGTTTGAACGTTAGCATAAAGTTATTGTGTGTTTGCGGCAAGCGCATACACGTTTGAGTTTGTGTTTTTCTCTATGTTTAAAAATCATCCTCTCTCTCTCTCTCTCTTCTCTCTCTCTCTCCTCTCTCTCTCTCTCTCTCTCTCTCTCTCTCTCTCTCTCTCTCTCTCTCTCTCTCTCTCTCTCGCTCTCACATATATTCTCTGTGTATGTCTCTGTCTGACATGTCTGTCTCTCTCTCTCTCGCTCTCTCTCTCTCTCTCTCTCTCTCTCTCTCTCTCTCTCTATCTCTCTCTCTCGCTGTCTGGTGGTTTAAAATGTTTTATTTTCAAAAGAAACATCATCAAAACGACATAATTGAAGCAGCAACATCTCTCTCTCTCTCTCTCTCTCTCTCTCTCTCTCTCTCTCTCTCTCTCTCTCTCTCTCTCTCTCTCTCTCTCTCTCTCTCTCTCTCTCTCTCTCTCTCTCTCCTCTCTCTCTCTCTCTCTCTCTCTCTCTCTCTCTCCTCTCTCTCTTTCTCTCTGTTGTGTTGTGTGTGTGTGTGTGTGTGTGTTTTACTCAATTTAACGTCCTTCCACTAAAAGTGATTCAGACAAAAATTATATTGTGTTGTGATGTTGGTGTGGTGAGTGTATGTGCATGTGCCTGTGAGTGTGTGTATGCATTAAAGTAAGTAACAGGATATCTATGCAGGCTTAATCATAACTCTCTCCACCCCACCACTTCATTAAAAATGTTAAACGCCTACACTTAAAGAATATAACCGAACAATGAACAATGTTAAAGATACATACTAAGTGAACTACTTAATAAACATTTACAAACAGAATCAAGAATAGAATAATTGTTTAGAATACTGGGTAGAGACAATGGTGTCGATCCAGTCAGTAAAACCGTCAATACCCGAATTCTGGAAAAGTTCTCTTGCTTTAGGACAATGAATCAGTAAATGACTGACACTCAAGGATTCACCACACATACATTTAACATTATTGCAATATTTTGTTTTGAATGAATTCAACAGTGTGTGTGTGTGTGTGTGTGTGTGTGTGTGTGTGTGTGTGTGTTGTGCGTGTGCGTGCGTGCGCGCGACACCAAGTGTGTGTGTATCTGTGTGTAAATGCGTGTGTGTGCGCACGCGTGCTCCCGCGTGCATGCATTCCTGCGTGTGTGTGTGTGTGTGTGTTTGTATGTGCGTGCACGTGTGCGCACACGTGGGGTGCATATGTATTTGATTCACCGTTTTGAATTTCCTTCGCTTTTCCTCCCCATTTTTCACCATCCACCCTCACTGATCCAACCATATCAGTTTCGTGAGTAAAAATCTGAAGCACAACCACGGCTGTGGTACCACACTCACACAGCCTTTACACATTTTTCGTACAGAAACGAACTAATGACATCATGATGATAACAGATAGCTGCAGACTACTGAGAAACGTTCAGTGAGATGTGAATTGTCAGCCTGAATATTTAAAGCACAATTCACTTGCACTGAAGGCTTTGTTCTGTCAGTGACTGGCAGGGTAGGGAAGAAAATTTCAGTCGATGGCTTAGAGTCAAAACGGACTATCTTTAGATAGTCCATTGACATATTTATTGAAGTTATTATTGCGAAAACTAAGAACTTGTATTAAAAAAAAAGTCTGCAAATAATATAAAAATGGGGATTATGTGCTTTTTTACATATTTCTGCAGTCTTTTTTTTAAAATACAAGTTATTACTTTTCGCAATAAGTTAAACAATACGTCAATGGACTATCTAAAGATAGTCCGCTTTGACTCCAAGCCATCGAATTTTTGAATAAGAGAATGTTTTGATTTGTGAGACAGATAGGCTAACATTAAGACAAAAACACAACTCCTTGCCGGAGGTTGTAAACTCACACGCACACGCACACACGCACGCACGCGCACGCGCACACGCACGCACACGCACACGCACACACACCGCACACGCACACGCACACACACACACACACACACACACACACCGAGGGAATCCAGGTCAGTGATAAGGCAAATTACGTATTAAAAATTACATTTTCTTATACATGTTTAGGCCTACATTCAATGGGCATAATTATATGTTCTGAGGATGTTACACTGGTACATCATTAGCCCTCCTCTAGTATCCGGGGCGCATGGGTATCATTTTCTGCGAACAGGTCATATATGTCCGTTTAATTGTTTGCACAACTTATGTTTGTCTTTGAACTTTGCTAAAGAACCGCTTCAAATTTCGTGTGGTGATTAGTGACTATAGGCCTAACGTAGCCTAAGTCCCCTTGGTTTTTTTCTGGCCAGGTGTGACCCACATACAAATTCCCCAAATTCAAATTGAGGCTGCTCTTCAAAGTCTCTGTCTCGTTTTGAATGTGGGAAAATGTGTACGGGAGTCACACCCAGCCAAACAAAATCCAGGTATAAATGACCATGCACCTGTGACGCTCGATTTGTGGGTAACCAAAGGAAACTGCGTGGTGCGGTTTATGCAGAACGATTTCTCTCAGTGATCTCTATGCATTTTTAGAAAGACAATTATTTTGAGACAGGAGTCTTTAAACCCAATTAGGCTTACCGGAGCAGGTCCCGCCCAGACATGGATTATGCTCCAGCAGCTAGACGTTCTTTTTTCCATCTTGGGGAAACTTCTTCTTCTTTGTTCCCGACATGCTAGATGCTCAGTCCCGTTCGGTGCCCGGATGAAGGTAATAATCAGCTGCAGCGCTGCGCAGCATGTCCCCACAGCTTGTTCTGGAGCGTCACAGGCCAGGGCCTGTATTCACGTTGAGATAGCATGAGACTTAGCATGATGCTAACTTAGAAGCTCTTCCAAAGTCCTATTAAATCCTATAGGACATTGGAAGAGCTTCTAAGTTAGCATCATGCTAAGTCTCATGCTATCTCAACGTGAATACAGGCCCTGGAGCATATTTCGTCTCAGGATGCTGAAAGTACAGCAGTCCTGCAAAATTTGATCTGGGGTTTGCAAACCCCATGCCACAATTAAGGACGAAGATGCATGACGACCTGCTGGGCACGGTCCAGCTGGTGCCGGATGCATGCTGTCCTCTCCAGAGTCAAGCTGCAGACGCTCTCTCCATTTTATTCTGAAGCGGCATCGAACAATTATTACTTTTACTTCTCCCATTGAACTTGGGGTGTGCAAACTGGTGGAATTGACAAATACGGGAATGTTTGGCTGAATATATGGTTCGTTCCAGCGAAAACTAATCTGCTTTTCTTACCTCCTCCCGCTGTGTGTTAAATAGTGGTGTGTGTGGTATGATAGAGAGAGAGGGAGAGAGAGAGGAGAGAGAGAGAGAGAGAGAGAGAGGCATCGAGAGAGAGAGAGAGAGAGAGAGAGAAGAGAGAGAGAGAGAGAGAGAGAGAGAGAGAGAGAGAGAGAGAGAGAGAGAGAGAGAGAGAGAGAGAGAGAGAGAGACGGACACGGGAAATTTTATTCAGAAAGGCCTTTGGCCCCTGTGAAGAGGGGAACAATAAATATATGAAATTATGAAAAGAACTGGAAAATAACATCGAAAACTATTACATCAGTAACTCTCTCAATGTGAATGCTTTTGACAAAAACATAGACAAATTCTAGCTGTGATTGCAATCGAAACAATGTAAGGGTAGGCCTATCTATAGTATTTTCCTTGGAGAGAGCGAGAGATAGAGAGGAGTCCAAACCTCTCTCTCTCTCTCCCTCTCACAACTCCCAACTAAGAATATAGCGTGATAAGACCCTCTCGAGTGTCACGCCACCTGGCGTGAAAAAATCCCACTAAGTCTCCCATTAGAGCTTAGAGAGCATGGGAAAGCTTCTCTATAATCCTAGTAAAAGAACATGAGGAATTAGTGTGTCGATATTTACAAATTTGAGAAAGAGAAAATCTATGTTACAAGTCGGGGTTTAAAGATTGGAAACCGGTCAGTAAAGAAATCTGAGCTTCGAATCTGTAATACATGTCGTAGAGGAACTTCGACTAAACACGGTAACAAATGTTATAATTGGATGACCGGTTAAAACACGTGCCGTAGGCCTACTGAGGTTTCTATATTTGAATGGCATAGAAGTGATAAAGCTTAGAAGAGACTCTATGCTATTTTGTGTTGTGTATCATGTATGTTCCATTTTTAATCTGATTTTAATTCCTTTTTGTATTTCTGATTTTCAATCAGAAGTTTCAATCATTTTTATATGTTTATCTTGTGTGCATAAACACAAAGTTTCATTTACCAAAAAAGGTTTACTTTGGTTTAATTGACTGGTGACTAGGATTGTACGAAAACCTTTATATATGCTATGTCAAATCAATTCAATTCATATTGGATTAAAGCAACAATTGCAGTTTGACATTTTATGTGGGGAAACTGGTCTTGGTTTAATTGGAATAGAATTAAACAGGTTTTGCTTACGCATCAGTTACCAGTTAAAGTCGGGTTTTCTGTCCATTGATACAGGATATTTTTCTTATGATAATGTTCTTCAAGTCGCAACAGTCGAAAAGCGCACAATATTGCTTTTTCCCAAACGCGCACAGCCGTCAAAAGGCGCACATATTTATGGTAGAAAAGCGCACGATATTTACAATCCGAAAGCGCACAGTTCTTTTTGAGACGGGTGGACTAGGACTAAACCTATCCCTAACCCTATTCCTAGCACTAACCCTATCCCTAACCCTATTATTAACCATAACCCTAAACATATCCCTAACCCTATCCCTAACCTATCTGAAAAACAAGGAATACCTGGGTACACAGAATTGCAATGATACAAATGCTCAGCAGAATGAGCTCAAGTTTTGAACGGTTGAAGTGTGCGCCTTTGGACGGTAAAATTGTGCGCATTTTGCCGTGCGCCTTTGGATAGTGTGCGTTTTTTGTGTGCCCCCCTTCAGGTGGGGTAAGAATTTGATCACATCTTCGTTCTTCACCAATCACCAGTTAATGTCTAGTTTTATCTTATTTTGACGCAAACATTTTTCCATTGTCATTGTTGGTTGTTCTGGCTTGTTTAGCCAGTAAAGATTTCTTGGTTCTATACCATACTTGTCATTGTGTAACTGGGAACTGGGTATTACAGTTTGTATGGATTGATACTCCAGGAAAAGTTATGTTACCGTGGCAATGTTTTATGTTTGCAAGTTAGTTATTTGTTTCTTTTTATGTCTTACAGGTGTGTTCTGCTGAGCTTGAAATAAACACCAAATAAACCACTCCATGTGGCCCTGTGGTTAATTGGAGATAAAGAGATCTCTACGTTCCTTCCTGTCCTCTGAAGTCCTGCAACCCCCCCTTCCAACCTTTCAACACATACACAAAAGTTTAAACCAATAGGCTACTGAATGCATCAAACAGCTGAGCATTTAAACCAATACTGAATGCATCAAACAGCTGAGCAGTGTGTGTGAGAGAGAGAGAGAGAGAGAGAGAGAGAGAGAGAGAGAGAGAGAGAGAGAGAGAGAGAGAGAGAGAGAGGCAGAGAGAGAGAGAGAGAGAGAGAGAGAGAGAGAGAGAGAGAGAGAGAGAGAGAGAGAGAGAGAGAGAGAGAGAGAGATACACAGGCCTTTATGAAGTTTTCACTATAAAGACTAGCCTACTTTCTCTTCTAGCAACCTCTTCCTTTCTTTCTCCTCCTCTCATCCATTTCCTAACCCTCATCCCATTCTCTCCTGAAAAGTCGATAAACATGAGTTGGTGTTTTATTCTGGTGGTAAAAGTTGTCAATAAACACGGAGGCAACAGCTGCCTGGATCGTTATTTTCCTGCAGCCATAACAAGTGTACGAAACCACTGCTCGCTTAGGCAACCCAGCTCTACATTTGCTCAACAACATGGCTTCCACGCAATCAGGCGATGCGAACCCTAGCAGCGAAATGTCCCCGGATAAGAAAAAGAAACAGGTCCGAGTTTGGATGGACGGATGGTAAGCATACAAATAGTTGTTGAGCTCATACTTGTGTCCCTTTAAGTTTTGTTATTTTGTGGAGATCGGCAACACGACTTGACGCTATGCAGGTCAAGTTCAGCTTTCACTCACTCAGTTGAACTTGAAGTAGGCGTGGTTAGCTGCGATGGTGCGATGTCGTTTGTTTTCAAGCGTGGCTGAACATGTTGGGACAGAAGGAATTTTGTCAGCTTGACATACTCTATTAAGCACACACTGATGAGAATCTTCACATATCTCTGATGTAGAAAGAATCTTTTTTTTATCAGCAGATATCCACAGCAAGAGAGTCATTCATTATTTTTTTCTTTTGGTATTTTTATTTTTTTTTATAGATGAGCCTGCCTTAGTTATAAGAACAAATAACATTTTCAGAGGTGGATTTAGTGTACAATTTTCATTCACTCACAAAGACGAAAACTTAATGGTGATTCTCAATCATTGAAGATTTGAACATGTACATTGTATATATTATATATACGGTTCAATACTACAGTACATTAATTGTTTATAAATATGTGTTTACCTGTTCCTATGGATGTGTTGTGTTCTGTTTGAACTTGTTCAAACTATTGAATGTAGTTTTTCTTTTAGTTTTAACATGAAATCTTTATGATATAAATGTCCACGGTCCCAGTCTGGCTGGTTGTCTGGCTGTCTACCCACCAAAGTTCTCTCTCTCTCTCTCTCTCTCTCTCTCCCTCTCTCTCTCTCTCTCTCTCTCTCTCTCTCTCTCTCTCTCTCTCTCTCTCTCTCTCTCTCTCTCTCTCTCTCTCTCTCTCTCTCTCCTTTGTTTTTGTTTTCCTTCTTTTGTTTTGTTTTTTGTCTCTCTTCGCCCTTTTCAGTTGTAATAATGGTCAGAACTGACTTTGAGTTTGACAACTATATTGGAAGAAGAAGAAAAGACAAGACGAAGTGCCCCTCTCTTCTTGTGCTTGCCATTCAATCTCCCTTCTCTCTCTCTCTCTCTCTCTCTCTCTCTCTCTCTCTCTCTCTCTCTCTCTCTCTCTCTCTCTCTCTCTCTCTCTCTCTCTCTCTCTCTCTGAGGGCTGGATGTAAAAAAGCATGTTATTGCTTATTCTATTACCCTCTATAAATAAAATTCATTCAATTCAATTCAATTCAATTCTCTCTCTCTCTCATACACACACACACGCACGCACACACACACACACACACACACACACACACACACACACACTACATTGATTTTGAAAATCTTTTTTTTTTCTTTAAAAAAAATGTGTTCAGTTCTTAAACTTCTTTTCATATTGTTGTTGGGTTTTTTTTAAATTATGTCTTATTCATAGCCTAAATAAACCAAATCAATGGCTGCATCAATCAATGTAATTTCTGAATCTACGCATGAATGATTATATAATTATTTTCACCTTTAAAAATTTGTTTCAGTTTTGACATGGTTCACTTTGGACACGCCAATGCTTTAAGACAGGTATGTGATGTGGGCTGAAATGAAAATCCTTATTTGTAATTCAAACCTGTTTATGTTGAACTTGATGAGAAACATGATCAATAGACTGATTTCATCTTCACTTCAGACAAAATGCCTTTTGATTTGGAACTGATTATCATTTATGATAAGCATTTCATGTGTTAGTCTGTTATGCTTTAAGTTAATTTTGTATTCACTACATTTTGAAAGGAAGTTTATTGAGGATTCAAAGGGTTGTGTATGTTTAATAAAAATAAATTATAATTTATTTCTTTATCTTAATAAATTTGTACCATCATAATCTTCGACATGACGAAGGTGGATGAAGAAAGAAATTAACAGTTCACCTAAAACTCTGCAATCATTATAATAATAATAATAATTTTGTTTCATATAGCGCTAAAATCCATACAGTAGTATGCTCGATGCGCTGTACACCTCTCTCTCTCTCTCTCTCTCTCTCTCTCTCTCTCTCTCTCTCTCTCTCTCTCTCTCTCTCTCTCTCTCTCTCTCTCTCTCTCTCTCTCTCTCTCTCTCTCTCTCTCTCTCGCTCTCTCTCTCTCTCTCTCATCATAAAAAAGATTTGTTCATTCTCTCTCTCTCTCTCTCTCTCTCTCTCTCTCTCTGTCTCTGTCTCTCTCTCTCTCTCTCTCTCTCTCTCTCTCTCTCTCTCTCTCTCTCTCTCTCTCTCTCTCACATCATACAGGATCCCTGATAAAATTATATCATTTAAGCGACACAATTTACGTAACATGAATATAAACATTCTGGCCACAACAAAAATCTAACGATATAAAAAAGAAAAATACTAAATTTGTATACTAAATGATTATATTATAGCACCAAACACACACACACACACACACACACACACACACACACACACACACACACACACACGCGCGCGCGCGCGCGCACACACACACGCACATTTATCACATTTTTGGTATTTAAATATCGTATGTGATTACAAATAAACAATGCATTGTTAAAATCTGTTTGGACTGGAGTCAGGTACTACAGGGGAGGGTATATGGATAAAAAAGAAAGATAATTTCTAGTTTTAAAGGACATAATAATACTAATAGTACATTTATATAGCGCTTTACCTCAGATGAGCCCAAAGCGCTTTACAATCAATTATTCATCAACAAACAACAAAAACAGCATTCAAGAATGACACCAACCGCAACAACGCATATACAAAGCAACTCTCTCTCTCTCTAACACACACACACACACACGCGCGCGTGCGCGCGCGCGCACGAACACGCACACGCACACACACAAACACACATTTATCAACGCCAACTCGTTCATACCCCATTCGGTAAGCCACAGCAACCGAGCCGCACGGACTGACCACATACACCAACACACATACACAAACACCCTCACACACAACGTACGCACGCAGACAGACACACAGACACGCACACAGACATGCACACAGACACGCACACAGACACACACATGCGTGCACACACAATGCACAAAACCAAAACACCCACAAGCACACATGTATGCACACATGCTGCATGCTCACACACACACAAACACAACACACACACACACACACACACACACACACACACACACACTCACACACACGCACCACAAAGCACAGCACAAACCTCTTATTCAATCTTCCCTCACGTGCACACAATGATAGACAACTGATCAAATATGAGGTAAATTAGTGAGGGGCTGTAGAAATTTACTAGGAAAAGGAGTCCTGCACGTGTGTGCGCGCGCACATGACTCCTTTTCCTAGTAAATCTCTACAGCATGCATGTGCACACACACAATAATAATGTGCACACACAAACTCGCAAGCACCCATATGTACGCATTCACACTTACATTGATTTCTGTGTGTTGTTTCTTCAGTTTATATCTTCTTGTATAAAATGTTATTGTATAATATTAATAAGAAAACAAAGAAAGCTTTCTTATATGTTTTTTGTTATTTTTTTCCTCAGGGAAAGCAGTTTGGTGACCACTTGAGTGTAGGAGTTCATTCAGATGGTTAGTATCTGGATCTATTGTGCTTATGTATTTTTTCCTTAAATAAATTTGAATTTGAGTACAGTTTTTTGTCATTGGCCACCAGAATTGTTTTGTTTTGAAAACTACTGGATGGTTTAAAATAGCTTTTTATTATTTCTCTGTCACGATGTTATTGCAGTAGATAATAGATATTACAACAAAACTTAATTAAGCCAATCTTATTGTCTACAGCCTTTGATGTATATCATACTGTATGTATACAGCAGAATGCGGTATGAAGCTGTCTCAATTTACACTACAACATAGAAGAGCATAATGGAAGAATGTGACCAAAAAGAAATAAAAACAATAATTACTTTGTTCTGCTCTTATAATTTTGTATTCGATGTTTGGTAAAAATGGTTGTACATGTATATGTTTTTTTGTTTTTGGTTGTGTGGATGTGTTATATTTAATTATTTTGCATGGGGATTAACCCCTTTACTGCCAGAATACAACTGAGAAATTATCGATTTTCTTATTATAAAATTTAAAAGAGACCCGTTAGACTCAATCTGAGAAAATGGTCTAGAGATTTATATCTTTCCTGATTTGTCTAAGCCAACAACCATCATTCTAGGGCTATGACATCAACAGTTTTGACAACACCAATGACAAATTGACATCACACACCCCATAGTAGATGTGGGGCTGGGAGTGAAGGGGTTAAGTGTCGGTGTAGCTGTTTTGCTGCTCCGTGATTCCCTCAAAGATTGAATATTAACAGCTGAACATAATTAGTAATGTTGTTCTTGTAATGAAAGCACATTTTTTCTTCTTTTGTGTCTTTACTCTTATTGTAATGACAACAAAAAACAAATGCTGCTTTAAACTTTATAATACTGATAGATTGTTTAATGCAACAATATTTCCTGAATTTTATTGGGATTTTATCAATCTCTTATGTGATTATTTATTGTCTAGTCTTTCAATTTTAATTTTAATTTATTCCTTTTATCCTTAACCTAAATATTGGGATAAGGAGGATTATAAACAACAACAAAAAGCACACAAAATGTAACAGAAAATTTGAAGCATGCACATACATTAAAAAAAAAATCTGGCAAATAATAACAAGGTACACCTAACAATTGCAAAATATGTTATTCTACAACATTATTAATGCTGTGTTGTGTAAAACAACATATGATTCATATCAATGCATGCTTAAGTTCACAATGTACAGAAACAAAACATAATAATTAATAATGCTTATATAGCGCATAATCTTGCAAAGCAATTCTAAGCGCTTTTCACTCACCATTCGTACAAACATTTCTAACAGACTGGTTCACGTATCCTCACCATACATCTCTATGAGACTTATCTTGTATGCATTGCCATGTACTGTCAGTGCACTTTTCTTGTTATTCTAATTGAAATCTTTCTGGCTTCAAACTTGCAGAAGAAATAGCCAAGCACAAAGGCCCACCAGTGTACAATGAACAAGAGCGGTATAAAATGGTGCGAGCGATTAAATGGGTGGATCAGGTAAGCTTATTAGTAACTAAAATATACGATTAAAAGGTACTATCCATAAAATCATTTAATGCATACAAAGATTTGACATCAGATCATAATATAATTTGCTTCCCTTTATGCTGTCTTCCTAAAAACACATACCATATTTTTCGATAAGGCACACATAAGACGCAACCCCAAATTTTACACAAAGTTCTGATTTCGTTATTATTTTTTCTTATGTTATCAATCATATTATAAGGTGCAGGGGTCTCTCTGGATAAAAAAGAATTGCCTTATGGACTAAAAAATATGGTAAATACTGTTTGTGGTATACTTGTATCTTTCTTGCACAATGTATTCAAATGCTATGTTTTTTTGCTTCTGTTGAATATTTCATCATATAGGGTAAGGGTTCCCCTTTGCAAAATATGTTATCCTACAACATTATTAATGCTGTTGTGTAAAACAACATATGATTCATATCAATACATGTTTAATAGAAGCTAAAAACAACAACCAAATGTGGTAACAGGTAAGTTAAACCAAACACCAAATAAAGTAAAATAAGGATTATATCGCTGTTAGTGTTAACTCTGGCCATAAAATACAATGTTACCTAATTGTTTTATAGTCACCAGCTGCAGTGGTGGTAGTGTCGTGGACTAGCTTGGAGGTCTCAGGTTCAAATCCCATCAGAGGCGAGGTGGGCTTTTTTAGGTCCTGGTCCAACTCCTACCCAAAGTGAGTGTGCTATGGGCTCAATGGGAAGACTGAAGCCACGCAAGCGAGCTTCATCCTCTTGACGTGTGCGATTCTAAGAGTGTTGCTCTTATTTCATGACCAACACTGCACGTGTCTTTAGTTCTTGGACCTGGTTAATTAACGCCAGGATATCATTATGAAAGAATGCATAGAGTACAGCTGTGTCACATAGTCTCAGACCAATAACATATTCCATGGCATCATCATAATCATAATTATCTGCTTTATCTCCCCATCAGTCATCAAAAAGTGTTTTTTTTAATTTGTCTCAAATTCTGTGGTCTTGCATGCCCTGCTCTCATGGTGACCTCAGTTTCGATTTCCAATCCAGTCTATGCCCTTGGTGCATTCGTATCAAAGTCATGGGGATCAGTATGTTCTGGGGAGCTGTCGATGGATGGACATGGTGTCACCCTCAGAGGAGGACCTCACTCACATTGGCTTCTCGACTAAGACATTGTTGTCATCAGTAGGGGGCTTAGTAGGTGGTGTCCTGTGTATGTTAGCTCAGAACAGGCTCCACTGATGAACTCCTCCGAAGTGACTCAGCAGCAGTGCAGTGTCTTCTCTTATTGTTGATCTAACATAGATTCACTCCCCTTTGACTGCTGGTTTCGGATTCTGCGGCCTGCCAAACCAGGGTGTGGCTGTGAGCTGGGACTTTGAAGGAGCGGTGTTGGAGCAACGCCACTGTAAAGCCCTGAAGATGGGACAGCAAAAACAAAAAGATAATGTTTTATAATTGGAAGTCAAAAAGAAAGGGGGATGGTTAAAATAATTGGAAAATAATTAAATTGTAACACGCTCTTCTTGTTAACTGTTTAGCAGCGTAAACAAATCATGACTACAAAAATGTTGTAATTCAAATGCATTTTAGCTCATAAAGTTTGT
This sequence comes from Phymorhynchus buccinoides, assembly GCA_017654935.2. Classification (NCBI taxonomy): domain Eukaryota; kingdom Metazoa; phylum Mollusca; class Gastropoda; order Neogastropoda; family Raphitomidae; genus Phymorhynchus; species Phymorhynchus buccinoides. The sequence goes on from CM065682.1 coordinate 17,828,544, forward strand.
TTGGGTTTCAGGTGGTAGAAAATGCACCCTACGTGACAACACTGGAGACACTGGATGAGTACAACTGTGATTTCTGTGTGCATGGGGGTAAGAAGTTTTGTTCACTAACATTGACACTAATCGAGCAATTTAAACAGCAAATTTTTCATGTGTGCAACATGTTTTAGATACATTTTGACCATGTCAAGCTTTAGGCAGTGTAAACAAATTTCAGCCTTTTCCTCCTGAGATTAGCTTTCATAACTTCTCTTTGGTACGCACACGCACACACACACACACGCATATGGGCGCGCACACATACAGTACACACACACACACACACACACACACAGTGACACGTATAACGTAGTTCCTTACCACTTTATGCGACTGACACAAAATGTGTAACATTTTTTCAAAGATTGTCAGGGCTTTTTCCCTGCCTTCGTTTTTTCCTTTAAGATGACAAAGTGTTTGTGTTGCTTACTGAGGGTTGTGCAGTGTTTGGTTTGTTGGCATGCAGATGACATCACCACAACTGCTGACGGACAAGACACCTACCATCTGGTCAAGTCTGCTGAAAGATATAAGTGAGTTTGTGTGTGTGTCACTGTGTGTGTGTCACTGTGTATGTGTGTGTCACTGTGTGTGTGTGTGTGTGTGTGTGTGTGTGTGTGTGTGTGTGTGTGTGTAAGACCACATTTATAGTTTTTAACAACTGGGAAGTCATTCTCTCTTTTCTGTGGTTCTCTTTCAGGTCATACACTATACAGTCAGTGGTTATTTTTCTGTCTTGTCCATTTAATTTTATATAAACATTTGATTCCAATGGGTCTATGTGCACTGTCTTGCAGTGAATTCTGTCAGTTAATTATTACATTATAATAATAAAAATATAGATTGTGCTACAGACAAACCCCTATTTTACGACCTTCTGTTAAGCGACCACCTCTCATTTGAGACCGGATTTGTTGGCACAGATGCATTTTACTATGTAAACGACCTCTCTTAAACGACTTCCTCTAAAACGCGACTTACGACCGCCATTTTGTTGGTTTTTACGACCGTTGCTGTCGTCTGCATAGACTTCGAGCAAAGGGAAACAACCACAGTCAAGGGCCTGAAAGCGGAGTCGCTTCCCTTGTTGTAGAAAAGATGGCGGAGAGCGTAGGAAAAGCACGAAAACCACTGACTTTGAAAAAGAAAACCACTGACTTTGGACGAGAGTGGAGGTGATTAACAGAAGTCGGCAAAGTGAAACTGTAATATCGATTGCACAATCCTATGGAGTTGGAAAGACCCAAATCCAGTTTTAATATGTCATTGTATGTGTGCATGAAGAAGAAGAGAGTATGAACTGTGCTGAACTTTTTCTTTCTACGGCTGCCAGTGAAAACCTCTGTCATACGACCCCTCCAATTTACGACCGATTTTTCTGGACATTTTGGAAGTCTTAAAATAGAGGTTTGTCTGTATATGCAATATTGAATTGATTTGAACAAATCATTAATCAGTGTGTTTCTGAATTAGTGTTGGGTGATGTGAAATGATGATTGTTCTCACTTTCAGGGAATGCAAGCGTACGGAAGGTGTATCAACGACAGACTTGGTGGGAAGGTATGTGTTTAACCTTTCCAGTACTTCGTGGGTCAAAAAATAACCAGACTTGGTTTTTGCCCAATAGCCCAAACAATTTTAATGTTACTTCAGCGAAATTTCTTGACCTTTGTCATATAAGGATAATGCTATATTCCCACCGAAAATTGTTTGATTGTGTCTATAAACAAATGAGTAAATAATAAGGAATAAATGTCCAAGTACAAAAGTTATCTTCTACAGTATATATTTTTGCCATCTCTCTAAAGCAGTTACAATCATAAGAACATCTACAAAATGGAGAAAAGTCTTGCTGAATCTTTTTTAAAATATTTTTTTAAGGCAAATGCACGTAACTGATGAAAAGTCAAATGAAGCGGGGGACTCTGGGTGATTAAAAATCTTTGTTTATTCTAATTGTTTTGTGCATTGCTTAAAAGAATAGAGTTTTTTCAATTGTAAGATAGTTTTATGTGTGCGTGCATGAGTCTGAGGGGAGAGCAAAGGAAGGGGTAGGAGTTAGGGTTCTTGGAGGGAATTGAGGTCAGATGACGCTTCAGGAGATGAGGGCTGGGTGTGGCAGGTGCTTGCATGTTATTTGACAGTATACTTGTACTCTTTTTTTTAGTGTTTATGAATTCTTGATTATTTTTTTAATTAACCCTTTCGCTGCCAGCCATTTCTGAGCCTAAGTTTTCCATTAAACTTACATGGGTAGAAAAAAGATTTTGTCTGCAATATTGGGAATTCCTCTGTGACATGTTTAAAACAAGGCCTATTGTTACCTCTTAAAATTAAGAACACAAGATCATTGGATAACAGATCCAGATTTCAAGGCTTTTTATGACATAGGTATTAAATCATTTATGGTGCAAAAATGCGACATTGGCGGTGAAAGGGTTAAACAAGTTCTTTGCCTTGCTTTGAGTAGAGAATAGATTGTGTTGTTCTTTTATACATTTTTTTAATATTTGATTGAGAAATAAAAAATGTCCATTTTTATGCATTAAAAAGTTAAAATTGAAATTCAAAGTTGTCAAGGCTTTAGCATGGTGCTGTTTTAGTCATCATAAATAAATTCCAAAATGTTAAATAAATGATACTTACAAGTTTAATGATATAAGAAAAAGAACTGTTGCTCTTTGCTAGTCAGTATTACGACTGTAACTTTATGATGTTTCAATATGTTGTGGGGGGTTTTCACCTAGTGCTACGCTTAACCCTTTCGCCGCCAGCCATTTTTCAGCCACAAAAATACCATTAAACTTACCTGGGTAGAGGAAAAAAAAGTATCTGCAATATTGCGAATTCCTCTGTGACATGTATAATATTAGGCCTATCCTTACCTCCCAAAATTACGAAAATAGTGTCTTCAGTTAACAGGCCCTGATTTGATGCTTTTTAGTGACATGGGTGTTAAACCATTGTGGTGAAAAAATGCGACATTGGCAGTGAAAGGGTTAAAAGAATTGGAAGTAGAGAAGAATAGTCTAAAGTCATCCAGTGGTCCTTTGCTCACATGGCTTATGTCATTGGTTGACATTAGTCTGTTGTAGGGCCAATAGCAAAGTGAGAGCTGAACAATAAATGCTTTTTTTACAGTGATGGAAAATCATGGTACAGCTTAAGGCCCAGCCACACGACGTATGAATCACATCTCAGTGCAATGCGATTTTGACGATGCGAGTCAAGATTCACGTGCAATTCATGTATTGGGTCTACTTGAGTATAGTGAGCGAAAATGGCAGAATTATTTTTAGACGGAAGTGTTTCTCGTGAATCATGACCACAGCACACCAATGCCCCACATTCTGACTTCTTTTAATTTCCCCAGAGAGCTATTTGTTTAACCTTTTTGTCGTCAGCCATTTTCAGCCAAAAAATACCATTAATCTTAACTGGACAGAGAAAAAAATATTTCTGCAATATTGCGAATTCCTCGGTGACATATATAACATTAGGCCTATCCTTACCTCCCAAAATAAAGACAATAGGGTCTTTGGATAACAGGTCCCTGGGTTGGATGCCTTTTAGTGACATGGGTGTTAAACCATTGTGGTGCTAAAATGCGACATTGGCGGTGAAAGGGTTAAAGTTATTTCCTTTCACATAGGCAAGTATTCCTTTCAATGAATGTTGTTAGGGCTAGGGAAAGACCTTACAAATGGTACACTACAACAAAGGAAGGGATTAAAACTTTGGATTGGTTTATGCTGGTGATGAGTTCTAAAACTAGGCACACATTCGCATCACATCCTCATACGATTTTGCATGCCGTGTGGCGCCGGCTTTAGTCTTTTGTAGAAGACTATGACTCTCAAACTAGGTAGTGTTTGCACTAGTTCTAGTACTGCAGCCAAGAGGATTATCTGGCCTTTGGGGACCTTCCCCAATGCCAGCTGTCCTCAAATAACTTTGGCCAAGAGAGTGGGGATCCTTCCTGTGCAAGGCATCTCCTCTATAAACAAATTTTAGCTCACCCCACCAAAATTGCAGCTGCCCCCTCTACTATCTGGCCAGACTGGCATACATACATGCATACAAAGTAATCCAATTGTGATTGATTTTGTGCAGAATGCTGTTAGTGACCAAGACCCACCATCAGCAGGAGAAGGATGAGATAGACCAGGCCTCTGTAGGGGCCATCAGTCAGGTGGGTATCTGAAATAGAACGAGGTAAAATTATATCGATGTCCGTGTGCTATGTATGCCAGAAATGTGAGTGCCCTTGGTTTAAAGTGTTGTGGATTTCATATCAAACCTGTGGCTGTGCTCCCCATGTGTTGGTTTTAAGTGATAGTACTACATGTACTGTATTTTTCGGATCATTAGCCGCTGCTGTGTATAAGGCGAATAGGGCAATTTTAAAGAAAAATCTGAAAAAATTTAAGCAAAAGGCGCCCTCGTTTATAAGGCACCTTACAAAAGAAAGTCAAACTTTGAAGCCCGTACGCGTCCTGTAAACGCTTACCGACCGCCATTACTGCTGTCATAAACGAGAGTTGACTCCCCTTTCAAATAATCAAACTTCCGTTTGTGCTGCTTCCTGTTGTTGTGTTTGGACAATTCTTCTTGAACACTGATAGAATTATAGCTTTTTAAGCTCTACAACGATGCTTTTTACATCCAGTGAAGGGTTGTAGCATCTGTTGGACGGTATCTCAGACGATAATAGGGATTTTGAAGCATTTTATCGTGAGTATTTGTCTTATCGGTGACTCGTGACCACTGTCGATGTCTGACTCACAGTAGACTGAACTGAGCACGGCAATCATTGTCTCTCTTCTCATGATTTTGTTCACTAATAGGGCGCCCTTGTTTATTAGGCACATAGGTCGAAATTAGAGAAAACATATCGCCTTATATCCCGAAAAGTATGGCGTATATTTTTTCGTTTGTATGTATGTATGTACAGTTCCTATAGCGTAAATCTTTAATTGATTTGAAAAGAAGGCTCTATTACAGATAGAGCCTTCACCCATTTATGTATGAGATCTGTCTGTCTGCAGAATTAGGGAAAACCAGCAAATCTTTAAAAAAAAAATTGTTTTAAAATAAAAAGCAATCTATTTTTTAAACCAATGCTGGTGCAAACCTATGGTGTAAATCTGAACTGGCCTTAGTTGTCGACAGGGCTTTAATTTTAATCTTAATCTTAAGCATTAAATGAAAGATAAATCTGTTGCATTATTACATATTTAATTTTTTAAACCACTCAACTTGTAGGTGAGATCAATGGTTTTGTTTACGGTATTGGAATTTTCAGTTTAACATAAACATTTGGAATTGACTTTTAGTAAAAATGGTTTTGTTTCAGATATTATGACTTAGTAAAAATGGTTTTGTTTCAGCCAGATATCAACATTGTTTTACCAATTTATTTCCCTTTTTTGAACATTTTGAAAATAACTCCTTAGTGGTTTTTTGTAGAACTTTTTTTTTTAATCATAAAAGCAGCTTTAAAAAATTAATGTGCCCATGATTTATTCTTCTGTTGCGGAGATTCACAGGTACCTTTTCAAGTTTTTCTTAGCATTTCTGCCACTTATGCAAACCTTCCTGAATCAGAATATTGATTCGACATTTTGAACTTTGAGACTGAAAACGGTCATGGACAAAAGAGTGTAAAATACAACAGTATCTTTTAATGAAAATAAGCTTTGTATTGGGTTTGAAAAAAGACCGCAATTAAGGTATGCGGGGCTGTGATAATCTTGTGATAGTCCTGTATTTGTGTATGCGTTAATAGTCTATATTGGAAAGTCTTGACATAGATGCTGAAACTGTGATGTCTGTCTATAAATGCATGCCGCCATGTGGCATCCTGTACCCAAACGTTGTGCAGTGCTGCATGTTGAACCTTGTTTTGTTGTTTTAGTTGCTGTCATGATGACAGCTGTTTTCATGTAAGTAAAGTTTTATAAGCAGTTGAAATTATTTTGAAGAAAAAGAGGAAAAGATTCCCATATAGAAACAAAGAATAGTGCATTCTTTTTACTCGAACATTCGCAAAACAGCTTGAAATAAAAAGTCAGCCATTCAGATGTTATCAAACGTTATATACTCAAAAAGAGTTCACAGGCATAAAAAATCAAAGCAAATTCTGTTTTAAAAAGCAATATATATACATTAAATGAATGAAATAAATAGAGTAAATAAAAAAGAAACTTTTATGATGTTCTAAATTTTGAATGGCATCAGAGTTCAATGAAAGAGCAAATGAAAGGTTGTCAGCTTGTCAATGGTTCAGTTGGGTGATGTTTTTAGAGTATGACTATAATGGAAATGAGGCACTGAGTAATATGTTCACATTTAAAACTGTGCCAGTCTTTATTTGGGTTTAAACAGCAGTGTGATACTAAGGTATGTCTAGTCATTATTTGGTGAGTTCCAGTTTAATGTACACTTTTAAAACATAATATCCAGCATGTGTTACATAACTTGCATGCCTTCTCTAAAAGTCACATAAAAGTGGCAACAGGGCTACAGACATCCTTTAAGGTCAACTCTTTTACGCATTAGTAAAATAAATAAAAAATTATATTCAGTGACTAGTGTCAAAAATAAAAACCCAGTCTGGGCTTTTTTCCCTTTCAAAATCCAAGACTGAAAGGATTGCAGATGTAATAAGACTTATGCTTAGGATGCAAGGAGTAGTAAACATATATGTCAAATGCTCAAAATTATAAATCAGAATTGTGAAAGGCTGCAAAAGTCTTCTTATTCTTTATGGGTGGTGAAGATAAGATCTGTGGCATGCTATAGAATCAGGCCCTTCATTGTCATTCACAGACTTTTGAAGACAATAAAGAAATTGTGAGTTCACTTTGACCATTTTGTCTTTCTGCATCCCGCATGGCTGACTATAAATCCGTTAAACTCAGTTTTATTAACATAATATGGAGGAAATCCAAGAAAATTGTAGGATATGTATGCACACTTGTATTAATTCTTGAACGTCGCATAAATAAACATGGGTATGTGCGCAACCCAATCAAATGTCTATATCTCCTTATCGCTTTGTATGTTTCTCTTTCTGTCTCTGTGTCTTTTGTCTGTCTGTCTCTCTCTCTCTCTCTCTCTCTCTCTCTCTCTCTCTCTCTCTCTCTCTCTCTCTCTCTCTCTCTCCCTCCCTCTCTCTCCCTCCCTCTCTCTCTCTCCCTCCCTCCCCCTTCTCCCTCTCTCTCTCTCCTCCCCCCTCCCTCCCTCTCTCTCTTTCTCTCTCTCTCTCCCCTCCCCCCTCCCTCTCTCTCTCTCCCCTCCCTCTCTCTCTCTCTCTCGTTTCATTTATCCATCCATTGTCCATTTTATATACACTTTTGTTGATCAGTACAAACTATAGCATGAAGTATTTGGCAAGTTAAAAGCAAGGGCTGGAAATAATTTTGTGGAAGTTTCGAAATGTTTGGATTTTTCCCATGTTTCCTCAGGTTCTCTCCGACTCTTCAGCGGTAAGCATTCAGCAGGGACAAGCACTTTGATTAAACAGTTTGAGCTAGAAAGCTGATCCGTTTAACGTTTGGTTTGCGCTGTGTTTTCGTTCTTTCCTTTTAGTTTTCCTTTTGTTTTTCTTGATGTGTGAAGAGTGTTGTTGCACAACAAAACATTATGTATATCACCGAGAGCTAGGATAATTTTAATGTACATGCAGCTTTTGTGTGAGTTATGTTTTCAATATTGCTATATATCCCTATCTTTGTCCTGCGTTTGCTCGATTGCTTCGACTTTTTTAAAATTTATTTTTTTAATGTTTTAGTTAGTTTTGTATGGCATATACATTTTTTTTATACACACAATCCTTTTCAGCTCCCAAATTCTGCCACACTCACTCCTTTTCTTACCCCTTCACTTTGTCATAAGAATGTGTACCTGGAACTTCATGTAGATATTATTAGGTTAATATCTGAATCTGTTCACCAATGTAAGAGCATGGCTATAAAGCGCAATTCACACTTGTATTCACACTTGCACGCGCACACACACACGCTGCGTACACACACACACACACACACACACACACACTTTCGAATTTTGTTTCTGTTTATAGATGGCTTGATGGAAAAAAGCATGTATGTTTGCTTATTCGATGTCCATCTTTAAATAAAATTAAATTTTGACTTTGACACAGACACACACACACAAGCATGCAGACATGCACTCATGCATACAATGCATGCTCTCAAACATGTACACACACGCAAACACATAGATTCCGGCATTTACCAGTAAGTAATCCAATGCTCCTGGCTTCTCACTTCTTTTTGTATTTTGTTGTGTACATCACTGTGTGTAATACATTGTACACCAACCATGGAGCAAAATAAGATATTGTTGTTGACACATTGAATATAATTTAGGTAAAGGTCAAGATGTGCCCCCCCCCCCCCCCCCCCTACATTTCTCGGTTAATTGTATTTTTCCGTTTTTGCCTTTCTTACCATACATAAAGCTGTATTTTAGGAACATTTTTTAGCTAATAACCTTTTTGGAATACTAACCCTAGCCCTAACCCTAACCCTACCCCCCACCCTATAAGACGGAAAAATGCAACGAACCACAACTGTGACAAATCGCGGTGTACTGCAGTACATAGTGGGGGGTAGGGTTAGGTTTAGGGCTAGGGTTAGGGATAGGGTTAGTATTCCAAAAAGGTTATTAGCTAAAAATGTTCCTAAAATACAGCTTTCTGTATGGTAAGAAAGGGAAAAATAGAATTAACCCAGAAATGCAGGGGGGGTGGCACATCTTTACCTTTACCATAATTTATTTTAAAGTGGGTCACGCAGGTGTGTGTGTGTGTGTGTGTGTGCAACGGTGTGTGCATTGGTGGGCAATATGTTTGTCACTAAATCCTTCTCAAGACTATTGAAGTATGAAGGTAAACCTTTTCTGTAAAGCATTAATGCAGATTGTTACTATAACTACAATTATATTATGCATGGTGTAGAAGAATTTCCCTCAATAATAATAATATACTTTCAGTTATAAAAGATAACATGTAAGAATGAAGGATAAGTCTGTATGTTTTATTACTTGTTTGTTCTATACTTTTTTTTTTGTGGCAGATTGTAGCTTCATAATTGTCTTTGTTCGATCAAGCTGTATCATGGTGTACGAACATTAATATAGTGCCATTCATCCATGCTGTAATTTTTAATTATTCTGGCTTAATTGTTGCAATTGTTTTGATCAATTTATGATTCTTTTGTCTTTGTTCTCTTTTCATCATTATTGTCTCTCTGCCAGTCCAATTTTACATAAGACTAATGTGATTCAAAATATTACATTGTTTGACACTCAGGCAATTTCCATAATAAAATAAGGTGTTAATAAGAGTGAACACATACTCTATTTTGAAGGTTATGGGAGAACTTTCTCTCCTCCCCTCTCTCTCCCTCTCTCTCTATCCTCATTAAAAGTTTCAATTCAATTCAATTCTTTCTCCCTCTCTTGTTCAACCCAGTCCCTTGATAAGTTACCTAAGGCCAATATACATTAAACCAGTTCCAAGTTCTCTGTCTGTCTGTCTCTCTCTGTATGTCTGTCTGTCTGTCTGTCTCTCTCTCTTGTAGGCCGATATGTTATTAAGCCAGTTCCGAGTTCTCTCTCTCTCTCTCTCTCTCTCTCTCTCTCTCTCTCTCTCTCTCTCTCTCTCTCTCTCTCTCTCTCTCTCTCTCTCTCTCTCTCTCTCTCTCGATTTAAAAAAAATCTTTTTCCTCTTCTTTTTTCTTGCCCCACCCCCCACTCCCCACTCCCCCTCTTTACACATAGAATGTATGTAGATGTGGCAGTCTCATTGTTTCCTCTGATCTCAACATTGTCTTTTTTTCATGAATATGGGTGGACAAATACTTTATAATTTTGGGGCACTATCGTCTGTTACGTTGTTTTCTCACATCAACTGTACTTGTCATATATTTTTTAATTAAGAATTTTTGTATATGGAACTGTGGTGCATTTAACAATAATTTATCTCGCACACATCATAAAATACTTTTTTTGTATGTGCACAGGAGAAAAAAAAAAAACCCCATGTAGTCGTGTAATGTTTTTGCTGTCTTATTCACGTTTTAACTCGCTCTTTACTGGCCGATTGCTTCCCTTTACAACCGTTCAATACTGTCGTACGCTATAGCGTACACAGCGTTTAAACCATTCACAATTCACAACCCCACGAAGCCTAGCAACCCAAACTGGTATAGAAGTGTTCCTCTACGGTCCCTTAATAGTTTTGAACCAATGAAATCACTTCCCGTCTATTTTTAGTTCCGCAATGAATGAAAACGAGTCACTACCCCTCTCTTCATCTTCTTTGTTATGCTTTTTCTAAAAAATGCTAATAATGAAAAATGTTACTTTGGAATTATAACATGCTAGTTTTTTTGTTATAAACAATACCGCAAATTTATTTTTTTAATAATTTTTATGTAATGATGCAAACCCACCTAGTATGGAACGCTTGTGTACATCAGGTACGCTATAGCGTACAACAGTATAGAGACTTTACTTGTGGCGGTGCCATAGCCGATGAGGTTTAGCCGAGGCGTGGTCACCGCTACAGCTATCTGTATTAATTAAAAAATCTGGACTTTCCTGGTTTCGTACTGCCTCCGGGCATTGCCTCCAGTATTGTTCCCACCATATTTGTATTTACAAATGTCCCATATGTGTCTGATTCAGACCAAGAGGACGTAAAACTCCATTTTCTCCAACAGTATAGAGAGAGTTAAGGTATACTCAATATTGCATACTATAAGAGCTGATAGAAAGATATGTATTGGCACGTGTATGTGACTATAAGTACACACATCTATAAATGAATTACATGAAAGAGAGACAGAGAGAGAGAGTGTGTGTGTGTGTGTTTAATGTTTGTCTGTGAATCAAAATCGGTGTGGTATTTAAGCACATTGAGTTGCACATTAGCTTATTCGCATCGCAACGATTTTGAATTACTCAAAATCACTCCAGACATACACACAAACAAAACATACATAAACAAAAGTAGAAATGAAAGAAGATTACAGGTTTTTACTTCAGGTTTTGACATAGGGAAGTGGTAGATCAGACTTTGTTATATAGACTTTATGTAGAAAAACTCTCTACACCGATTGGTTCCCCCACAACAAACCACTACAAAAGCAAAGTCAGAGGCAACATTGTGGTCTAAGGGAGCAAAGCGAGTTTAGAAGTGACCAAGGTATTATGGTGTGCACACATATTTACTTCCCTTGAAGCAAATGCTTCAAATTGACAGCTATCTGTTGATTCCGGACATATATGGACATATATTTAGTGAATGAGTAACTATTTTAGAGTGGAAGAGGGTGGAGAGGGAGATAGGAAAGTCAGAAAGGGATTGGGAGGCTGGGTGATATGATGTAATGGCTGTAATTAGTGTAAATGACTGCCCTAATACAGTAATAGTAAACTGGCTTATTCTGTGATGTAACCTGAGAACAGTAACCAGTAACTAACACAACTGATTTCAATAGTCTCTCAATGCTCTTAATAGTCTGGACATCTTCATTTTATTTAGATAAGATTTTTTATTCTTGTTAATCTTTTGCTGCTCTTATATGCTTGTACATTTTTGTTTCGACAATTCTGTATTATTTAGTTGTAATTTCATGTCTTTTATTTTATTTAGCAACAGCTTGTTGAAAAACCTTTTTTTTTTTTTAGAAGTGTTTGTGACATAAACATTGTATTTGATTCAGAATTATATCAAATTGGCGAATCTGATCTCTTAGTTCCACTTTTCCCCTGTATAATGAATTCTATTAATAACATAATTATGTGACCCAGCACCACAAAAGGGACATTAAGTGTCAAACTGACCATTCTGAGAAAATTATACATTTGAAAACTTCAGACAATTCTCTTTCTACTGATACAAGAACCATTCTTGTATATTTTCCCATTCCAGAGTTATGAGCATTTAAATTTAGTAGGGTGAGCATCGGCCATTTTGAGAAAACAGTCTAAAGTCTAGCCTAGCTGAAGAAAATGCATTCACCTACCCATTTTAAAACACTTAGAAGACCATTTAGAGACCATATTAAAGATTATCCTTTACAAATATGAAAGATGTCCGAGAACACAAAAATACCCATAACTCAAGCTTGACAAAAAATTATATTTTTGACTTTGCAAGCCTCTTGTGAGAAACTAGCCCAGCGACTTAATGTCCCTTTCGTGGTGCTGGGTCACACATGTCCTTGGGTCTTCATAGCTTCTTTTCCATATTGTACATAAAATGCATTCATTGCATGCAAGCAATTTAGTTTGTCCATTTCTTTCTTTTGTATATTGTGTTTGGTTTAAACAACTTTTTTTTTATTCATTGTCAAGTTACAACAAATACAATAAATACTGTATATTGTGTTTAAGATTTTACTTTATAAATAAATTATGATGTGGTGGCACTTAGATAAGATTTATCATAAGAAGATAAGTGCCTATAATTTTTTTATACTGTTTGTATTAAAATTATAGAAGAGAAGAAATATATTATCTGGGTTGATTATTATCGTGTTGATGATAAAGGCGGTCCGCAAACTTTTTTAAAAGTTAGAATGACTATCACATCGGTAAATAGTGTCCCTGCATCTTTGTTGAACTCAAATGACAGTAGGGTGTTAACCTTATGAGAATGATGCTCTGCATTTGCATTTTGTTTGCATTGTGTGTTCAGTGTGCTTGCAGATTACTGACATAAGCATCTTGTCTGTCAGTCAGCAATACATTTCTCTCTCCCAAACTTGGACCCCTGAGCCTTACAATATGACTGATAATATAGTAAGGAACTGTGGGAACAACATAATAATTTTGTGTCGTATTTTCGGGATGCGCCTTATAATAGTGTGCACCTTATAGTCTGTAAATGATGGCATGTCCCTGTAAAAGGAGGTTTGTCTCTTGATGGGAAAGGGTGGATAAGCATGGCATGCTAAAATTGTCAGCATTATCACACTGTTTTAGTGCATCTTTCGTACTACTGCAAGTGAAGTATGAGACTGCTAATGAATTGGTTCTTATTACCAATGTAGATTTAATATGTTTTTTATTGTGCTGGTTGCAGGGCCCCTCCACTCGCAGTCCCTGGACGGGGGTGTCACAGTTTCTGACCACCTCACGCAAGATCATCCAGTTTGCTGAGGGCAAGGACCCCAAGCCAGGGGACAAGATCATCTACGTGGCTGGTGCCTTTGACCTCTTCCATATCCTTTGGCCTTTTGGGTGTTGTTTTTGCTGTCCCATCTTCTGGGGCATACCGTGGCGTGCTCCCAAATCACTCATTCCAAGTCCCAACTCACAGCCACACACCAGTTTGTCAGGTTACAGACTCCGAAGCCAGCAGTCCACAGGGAGTTAATCTATGTAAGGTCGTCAAGAGGCAACCATCCAATATTGCACTGCTGCCGAGTCACCTCTGTGGAGTGCAGTGGAGCCTGTTCTAAACTAATATACACAGGACACCACCTATTAAGCACCCTACTAATGATATTGATGTCTTCATTGCGGAGCCAGCATGAGTAAGATCCTCTTCCAAGGGCACCACCATGTCTAAGGATAGCTCCCATGAACATACTTATCCCGTTGACTTTGATCTAAGCTGGGAACTAACAATTTCAGAAGAAGTAATTATTAGGTTATTCATTAGAATCTAGAATCCATTAACATGCAAAGTTGCAGACCTTGGTAAATTTCATCTTTGATTCTTTTCAAAATTTCTTTTTCACTCTTTTAGTCTTATCATAAATTCTGTATTATTTGATGTTCTATAGCTATCTTTTCTATGGCTCAGTGTCTCCCATCTTGTTCATGCAGTCCAAGCTGCATGTGAAATAGTTGGCCTCAAATAGTTTTGCTAGAGCACAGTTTTTGATGATAATTCAAGTTTTGTTAGAACATTGTTGGTGATATCAAAAGCAAAGCAATTTCCCTTAACCACAGTCACATGTGGGTTTTCTGGATTTCTTGGAGAAGGTGGCTGCCCTGGGAGACTTTGTCATTGTTGGTCTCCACACTGATCCAGTAAGTACGCTGTCCATGTTTCAAGAATATAGTAGCATTTCATGTGTGAACATTTTACTGTAAACAGTCCTGATTCATTGCGCTATCATTAGGGACTAGGAGAATAGGGTTGTTCTTTGATGCGAGCATCATCCTGAAATTGTTCAGCTTTTTTAAGTTATGAAGTTACTATCAGTCATGAATGCTTTTTAGCTAAAACTCAAAAGGGTTTGCAAATTTATTCGTTTTTGCCAGGTTGTTTTCATTTTTTAAAATTCTTTACACATGCAGAAATTCCTCTGGCAGCAAAAGTATGAGTTGCTTCTGTTCTTAAGAAAAGTACAAAAGATTGTGTATGTTCACTCATTAGCTACTGAGCAGTATACTTTTTCTTACTTCACCATTGAAGCAGTGTTGCTAATAATTGGTCTTTTTACACAGTGCATGTCTGATAAGTCAAGAGAACTTAGATTTCAAGACTAAATATTTTGTCTGGTCATTGAGTTATATTTATTATTACCTCTGCAATATTCTTGAAATTATTTTGTTCTGGTTAATTTTTCCCTTTATCTGTTTCTCCAGTATCTTAAAGAAAGAAACAAATTAGTATGTTTATATGTTAATTGATTTGGAAGAAGTGGGATTTGTGCTGATTAAATGTATGGTGTAAAATATTCACTTTTTTTCTTGCATCCAGACTGTCAACCGCTACAAAGGAGCCAATTTCCCCATCATGAATCTACACGAGAGAACGCTCAGTGTTCTGGCCTGTCGGGTAAGCCATGTAGCGTGCAAATCTGTCGCTCGTGCAAATCTGCAGCTCGCTACCTATGAGAGTCTGTATTTGCGACATTGAGCATGAACCACAAATTTCACTTTTTCCAAGGGATAGGGTTAGGTAAATGGTTCAAGTACGGAAAAAGTGAAATTTGTGAATGTCGCAAATACACACTCATAGTGGCGAGCGACAGATTTGCATGAGCGACAGATGTGCACGTGACAAGCCATACTGTAGTGTGATTTAGTTTTTTGGGTGAATATTTTGTACATTACTGTCATGTTGTTCTCGTGGCTGTATTGCCAAGCGCAAGTCGCTCAACTGCATCAAACATATAAGAATCTAAAACCTAAAATTCTCTTTAGGCCAGGGTATGAAAGTCATCTAGATAGGTAGAAGGACAACATTTATAACAGTTCTGAACATATACTTTTCTATTTTCTCCCCCAATAGCAATAGTTCTGATTTTACAGAATTGTTTTGCATCTACTGTGATTGTGATCGTGTGATTATGTCATTATTTCTAACTGCTGCTGTACTCTTCCGGCTTGAGAGGGTAGGCAGGTCTGTAGTGTGTAATCTGGGTTAGAAAGGATGATTGGTTGAGGAACATGTTGTTCAGTGTGTGCTCCAAAAAGTAAATCAACAGAAACTTTGTTACTTTGTTATGTAGAAATCTTCATTGGACAGAAATGTTTCAGTTTTGTTTTTAAGTTTGTGTCAAAAATGGTAATCGGGTAGTAATTTTCTGTTGTGCAGTATGTGTCAGAAGTGGTGATTGGTGCTCCGTACGAAGTGACTCCTGAACTCATGGACCATTTCAAGGTATTGTGTATTTTTGGGTTTTTTAATTTTGTATGTAAAATGCCTAATATCTATTATCACATTTTCCCTTTTAGGTATAGCTTTAACCCTTTCATTGCCAGTGTCGCCTCTTGGCACCAATCAATCAATCAATCAATCAATCAATCTGTTTATTGGCTTCATAACAAGAAGAATTCATCTTGTGCGTGGGGATAAAAACATATAAACTAACACACGTATTAACAGTACATAAAATGAACAGATACTCTTAGACAGGCCACACCCTCTTCAGAACGTCCACATCTACACACACGCACACACACACGCGCACACACACACACACACACACACACACATGCACACAACAAAATGTTAAAGTTAGCTAACATAAATTAAATACTAAATTAAATACACAATGATTTAACACCCATGTCACATCAAATGAGGGTCTGGTATCCAGTGACCTTATGTTCTTAATTTTAGGAGGTAAGGACAGGCCCTATGTTGTGCATGTCACAGAGGAATCCCCAATATTGCAAACAAAATCTTTTCTCTACCCGGGTAAGGTTAATGGTAAATTTTGGCTGAGGAATGGCTAGCGTTGAAAGGGTTAAGGCATTGGAGGAAGGGGATGGTTGTTTGTTTGTTTGTTGCAGGTATTATTTTATACTTTTTTTTTATTACAAGTTATTTTGAGAATTGGGTTTTGTGTAGGGGGGGGGTGTTAGAGAAGAGGACGGTGATGCAGCTCTTAAATCAAGATAAGATAAATATTCTAACTGTGTTGGATTCACTCAGACAGATTTTAGAATAAAATCAGGACTGACTTCCGATTTTTGTCTTTCTTAAAATCATGTTCCACCCCTCAGCCAGTGGACTCGTGTCTTTTCTGTCTCTCTGTAGGTGGACCTGGTGTGCCATGGAAACACGCCTATCATGCCTTGTGAGGATGGCTCTGATCCCTATGCTGTGAGTACCACTAGCCTTCATTAGCCCCCTGCCTCTATGCCAAGCAGTGGGGTATTGTGGTCGTTTATGGATTGTTTTGTTGTTTTTCTGTTTGTCCATGCAGTATTAACAGCTGCACACAGAATCACTTTTGATATTGTACAATGGTATGCTACCTAAAACTGGTGTATCCCGTTGAGGGACTACAGCGGTGGTGGGCTTGTTGACGTATCTGTCAACACCCTTGTTCATCTCTGTCCCTGTTAATATAGCTCTCTCAGCAAACATAATTGGCAATATGCTGATTCAGAAGAAAAAAGAATACAGGCTATTTGTAGGCACTTACTAATATTCAAAATGACCATGTTGATGCTAATTTTATTTGGTGTGAGTTCAATGATGAATTTTTGGGTGGTAAAAATGATAGTTTGTAAATGCAAACAAACCCATATGTAAGGTATAAATTTGAATGAGTCATTTTGATAGTTTTACAAACATAGGTGTGTTTCGTTTTGTTCTTTAAATTATCAGGTGGAGATGAGATCTTTATATAAATCAAATAAAACGTTATGTCACAATGAAACCAAATTATCAATAATTTGATTAACTTCTTGCAATATTCTGTGTGATCCTGACCATAATGTATTTGCTCTGGTTACGACATAAATGTAACATCGGCATTGCGTGTCCTCCCAGGAACCCAAAAGGCGTGGCAAGTTCAAAACTGTGGACAGTAGCAACCCCTTGACCACTGACAAGATCATAGAGCGCATCATCAATCACAGGTATGCTCTCTTCGCATTCAAAACCTCTCTTAAAACCCATCTTTTTTCTGCTGCGCCCTATATATTTGATCAGTTGTCTATCGTTGTGTGCACGTGAGGGAAGATTGAATAAGAGGTTTGTGCTGTGTTTTGTGGTGCGTGTGTGTGTGTGTGTTGTGTGTGTGTGAGCATGAATGTGTGCATACATGTGTGCTTGTGTGTGTTTTGGTTTTGTGGGTTGTGTGTGCACGCATGTGTGTGTGTTTGTGTGCGTGTCTGTGTGTCTGTCTGCGTGCGTACGTACGTTTTTGTGTGAGGGTGTTTGTGTATGTGGTCAGTCCATGCGGCTCGGTTGCTGTGGCTTACCGAATGGGATATGAACGAGTTGGATTCGATAAATGTGTGTGTGTGTGTGTGTGCGTGTGCGTGTGTGTGTGTGTGTTAGAGAGAGAGAGAGAGTTGCTTTGTATATGCGCTGTTGCTGGTTGGTGTCACTCTTGAATGCTGTTTTTGTTGTCTGTTGATTAATCATTGATTGTAAAGCGCTTTGGGCTCATCTGAGGTAAAGCGCTATATAAATGTACAATTATTATTATTATTATTATTCGCAACCTAAAGAAATGTAGAGGTGCAGGTCTGGGGCAGCCGCCACGACCTGGAGAAGACTGCGAACTTTGTCGTGGCGACTGGTCTGAAAGTCTGACGCTTTGCCAAACAGAATCGACCGCTGAAGAAGAAGAGAGGTCAACTAACCTCAGTTTTATACCCACATGCATGCATGCATGCTTCGGCACTTGCAACACACACATACTTGCATGCTCATGCTTGTGCACACATACACACATAAATGTGCACACATTTATTCATATTCATATGGATTCATATTCAGACACACGCTCACACAAACACACACACACTTATAAATACACATAGCCACATACACATTCTGTATAGGGATACCTGAGGGTCTTCCACTCGTTCCAGTATAGATAGTTCTCCCACCATTTGGAAGTTCTGTGCTAGCAGCTTCTAGTCTAGCACTCCGTATGACTGCTTTTTCCTTTCTCTATTGTCATCCACTATTTTTCTGCATTATTGATCCATTCTCCTTCCTATTCTCTAGTAAAGCTTTAAACGTGTTATTTTTCCCCGTGGATGTCCTCCAAACTTGGAATGTGGCAACAAGGAGACCAGGAAACTGAAGATTGAACATTCATGCATTATGGCCTGGGAACACAGAAAAAGATGACACACATACACATCTTCTGTGTTCCCAGGCCATAATGGGTAAGGTACGTATGTGTCCGGTTTTCAGTTTTCTCTGGTTTCCCTGCTGCATTCAGCTGATACATTCCAATTTCGGAGGAGCTCAAAGGAGAAAACTATTTGGAAGACTTTTTGGGGTAAAAAGGCAGGAGAATGGGCCAATAAAGCAAAAAAAAGATAGACGATAGAAAGCAAATGGAAAAGACAGAGTCAAACAGAGTGACAGATTAGAGGAAGCTGCTGGCACAGAACTTCCAGAAGGTGGGAGAACTATTTGTACAAAAAAAACGGTATCCCCACAGGGAGACACACATACCACAAACAAACCCATGTGTGAGCATACATCTGCACACACACACACTGACACACACACACACATTCACATACACACACACACACACTGAGATATTTTTGCGCCTACAATCAACTTACTCTACACTCACTGATAGCTTGTTTCATTTTGTTTCTCTTCTCTCCCCGTTGCAGACTGGAGTTTGAGGCCAGAAACAAGCGAAAGGAGGAGAAGGAGCTGAAGATCATGGAGTACTTGAAGAGCAAGGAGAAATAGAAAACAAAGGAGAATCAGTAGAGAGAGAGAGTGAGGTTTACAAGAACAGGGCCTGTATTCATGAGTGTGGTTAAGACAACTAATCCGGGATGGAAAACGCAAATTAGTCTCAACTGTCAAATCGGATTGGTAGTTTGGACTAATTTGCATTTTCCATCCTGGATTAGTTGTATTAGCTGCACTTATGACTGCAGGCCCCGAAGGACAAATGACGGAGAATGTCTATCACATCTTCAACACTAGTGCCTGACCACCTTAACCCCATTACCAATTAATTAGACAATATACAGTGTTATCAGTTTTTTATGATTTTTTTTTCCCCTGGTATGTTTAATCTTTTGTTTGGTGTGGTTTCTATTATTTTCGCTGTCAATTGCAGTTTTTTTTTGTTATGTATGTCTGTGTGTTTCTATGCTTTCTTTTTTCTCTCATGTTCCTTTTATATATTCAATTTTTTCTTTCTTTTCTTGTTCTTTTCTTTAGATGAGAGTTATTTAAAGCAGAGAGATTGTAACATATTGACAGTGTTTAAAGTGAATCAGATTTGCAAGTTTAAGGGCTTCGCACACTAGCATCAGGCGTCAAATGTTTCTCAGAGCAACGCCTTGACGCGTTGACGCCTGCATCACAGCACACATTGTAGCGAGGCAGTGGTGTTCTCACACACGACGCTTGTCGCTTCGCCTCTTGTCGCTCGAACTTCCTTATTTGGAAAGCAAGGAAAGATTACTCTAGCGTCAAACCTCCTCTTAGAAACAACAGTATTTTTTTTCTTCAATCTGAGTTATGGTCCTTCCGTCCGTTGTGATTGGCTAGTTTCACGATCTCTGCGATCTTGAGCATTCAAAATTAGAGCCAGTTCGTTATTCTCGAGCAACACAAAATCGAGCAGCTACGCATCAAAAATCCTGCTTTCTTTTTTCGCGAATCTCTCACACATTCAAGCGGCGCATCAAACTGCGCCTTGCAGCAAAAAATCGCCGCGATCTCGAGATCTTGACGCTAGTGTGCGAAGCCCTTTATGGACCAAAATCTTTTGAATGCTACAAAATTAGTAATACTAATAGTATGTAAACAGAGCTGAACATTTATATTTGGCCAAAAGTACAAAGATTTTTATGGCAATGCTATTCACGTCAATCATATGCATGGAAAAGATATATTTTGCTGCTTCTCTATGTTAACAAATAATTTCCCTTATAGGGATACATATGGATATGTAACGGTTTTGTTTGACATTTTCTTGCGTGTCAATTTTGGGGGTTTTCATGTGTGCTTCCCTTTATTTTGCTTCGATTTTTAGAATTGTTGGTAGCCATAGATACGAGGAAAGGTGTGATGTTATTTTTCTAGTTTTATTTGTTAAGAAAAGTACAAAATGTTTTTCCTACTTTTATAAATCTGTTCTTGTTAGGTAGCATTGCAGACTGATTGTTGTTTTGTCTTTATGTTATGTTCAAGTGCAAAAACCTTTCAGTTCTGGTACATAGAAATTGATCCATGCTTTGTTATATTCATTCTGCTTGTGATATAATAATTTTAAAAAAGGGTTCTTTTTTCTGTTGGTTGTCAAGTGTTGGTCAATTTTCAGACTGTGATAATAGTTGCTTATAGTGGCAAGGTATCATTTCTGAACATAATATGGGTGCATAAATTCCATACTAAGCGCATAATATTTTCCACCGCAAAAATCATCCTACTTATTTATGAGAGTCCTAGTTTGTTTAAAATCCAAACCCTTTTGAGTTAATTAGAAAGAGAGTTTTCCCCTTTTGTTCAATTTCGTTACCTCCTCTCTTGGCCTCACTATTTCATCCTTTTTTGAAGCTTGCAGTGATTTGGCTTAGGTGCTTCTATCATGTTTCTGCACAAAATGTCCCACTTTTATGCATATTTGTGTTTTTCATTACTTCCCATATGCCAAGGCATAATTATTTGATTTGCTACTTTTGTTTTTGTTCTTATGTTCTGCTTTGAAAGTTTGTGAATCATCTGTATCTTATTTTTCTTTTATTATGTTTATATTTTATGTGCATGCAGAAAAAGATTTTCTTTATCTTTTTAAAAACAATACATTATTGATTGATTGATTGATTTTTCTGTAACAACCTGTAACCACATTCTCATATGTTTCGCTAACATTAATTTATTCAGAATGTTGAGATAAGTGTGCATGTAATTTATTCAAATAAAAGTGTTTGTGTTTACTTTTTTATTTCTACCACTCAAACATCCTTACAGTACTTTTCTCTCTGCTTGTTTTTAGCAATTGCAAAATTTGTTGTTGATATTACATAGGGTTTACATGTAGTTATAGCTATGAAGGTTTTTGGTAACCTACATGTTGTGATTATGGATTTGTTTCTCATATTCCTCTTGGTGTGCAGTTTCACTTGTGTGAAAGTGGATTGTTTGAACGAATGAAAATCAAAACAGAATTTTTGTTTCATTCCAAGAAAAGTGGATTCAAGGGTTTTGTAAAACATGTGAAAGATTTTCTTTTTCAGTGTGCTCTCTCAAATCATTCCTTTAAATACCTGAGTTTCAAAAGGGGCAAAACAATTAGAAACACCTTTACATGTCATGAATTGTTCCATTAAATTGTATTAAAATTAATTTATGATTGATGTGCAGGGTGTCTTCTTTCTTTCTTTCTTTTTTTATAAATCTGTTTAACTCTTCTACCACCATGTATTTTATGTAGTGTAGGCTTGCTCTTGTGCTGATAGGGCAGGTGGGGCCAGTACATCTCTGGGTCCCATCAGCACCTTTGGGTGTTTCTTGTTCATTTTGACATTCTTGGTTGTCCATTGCATCTCAACTGACAAGAGAGAGAAACCTTTTTTTTGTGCATACACATGTGTTGCTTTAATAAAATAAAATAAAATCTCTGACATAACCTCTGAAAGTAGACAAATACACACATGGCAGGGCACTTGGCAGTGAATGTCTTTGCATTTTGTGGGAGTAAATTGTGATGGACTGCGCCCACAGTGCTAGAAGAGTTAAATATCTATGTTTGGATTGGTGACTATTTCTATTTATGTTGTGAATTTTGGCCTATTCCTTCTAAAAACCATTAGTCATAAAGAATCCTACTGATTTAGCAATAATTCCCCATCTACACTTAAGGATCAATGTCAGTTTAATGGTTGCCTCGAAAATAAGGCAACCAGTTGCCATTCCTGGTAAAGTCATTAAACATGTTACAATGTCACATTAGAAACCGTTCTCTCTCGCTTCTTTTTCCCGTTTATTGTAGGTTTGTTTTTCTTTCTTGTTTTGTCCTATGGAGACCCTGTCTTAGAATAAAGTGGTATGTTTAATATTGACTTGTGTTTTAGCTCCGAGTTTGTCAATGAACAGTTTTATTCTTATTGAAATGCTCAAATTACCTTTCTTTGCTTGGCTGTTTTTGTTTTGCTTGTTTAAACCACCGTGACGTGACAACCATTATGATATTTAAAGTTCATGAAGAAATATTAAAGTTTTTAAAATCACAAATTATTTTGTGATTCTGCAAATTGTTCTTATGTGTATTTTGGCTGTCTGCACACACACACACACATGCACGCACACGCACATGCACACATACACACACACATACACGCACACACACACACGCGCACACACACGCGCGCGCACACACACACACATGGCGGGGGGGGGGATAGAAAAACATCTATTATATGAATGGTATGTGCTTTGCGGTGTTCAGGTGGATTGTAATTTTTGATTTTACTGCTTTCTTTGTTTTGCGTTTTTATTTAGTGATCTCGTTAATGGTTTCTAATGCTTAAATTTTTACCATGTGTACTTTACATATATTACATGTACCTATGCAGAAAGTTTGCTTTTTTTAAAAGATAAAATATGACATTAAAATTGGGTGCAAATTCCTACAAGTTTGTACAAAAATGTTGTTTGTGACTTGAATATGTCTTCTCAAAGTATGTATGGCGTTCATATATTATACCATTTAATTTTATCTTGTGTCTCTGCCTCTGTTTGTTTCTCCCTTGACTCACTGTGTTTCTGTTTTGTTTTTGAGTGTGTGTGCCTTGTCTGTCCATCTCTCTCTCTCTCTCTCTCTCTCTCTCTCTCTCCCTCTCCCTCTCTTCATTTGTAAATGTGGGGTTTTTTTAGTGTGTGTGCCTTGTCTGTCCATCTCTCTCTCTCTCTCTCTCTCTCTCTCTCTCTCTCTCTCTCTCTCTCTCTCTCTCTCTCCCTCTCTCTCTCCCTCTCTTCATTTGTAAATGTCCCCCAAGCAAACAACAACAAAATCCTGCAACATTATAGCAACTCAATCAGCCACATAAAAGCTTTTGAGCACCTTCAACGTCAGCTGTAGGCAGGACAAGTATTGAAAAAACGGACAAACAAGTCGAAAGCTTTACTTGTTTATACATGTACATCCATTTCAGCGACTATTTCTGCTAGAATATGCAATGTACAGTGGAGTACTCATAACGCGAAATTCAAGGGACAGAAAGTTTTGTGTGTGTTAACCATTATTTGTGTTAAGCATTAAGTAACAATAAAAAGGGGTTTCGTTCGTTCAAACAGACTTTTTACTGTGCGTTGACCAATCTTTCATGCCTTCCAGTGTTGTGTTAAGTGTCCTCCACTGTAGTGTATTGTCAACTTAGGGGAACACGGGGTAAAAAGCGCATGGGCGGGTAAGAAGCCCACCCCAATTATCTCATGAAATGAAGCAAATTTCAGTCTCATTTTGCCCATGAGACGAGCGTTAATGTCTAGCATTCGTCTCATGGGCAAATTTTACCCCGTCTTCCCCTAATAGTAAAAGCTCTCCAAAGACTTTCAGTTACCATATTTTTTAACTATAATGTGATACTTTTTTCCCCCAGACTGAGACCCCTTACTAGTAATACTCTGAGAAAATATGATAGCAAAATTTGACTTTTATGTAAAATGTGGTCTGTGTACCTTACAATAAGGTGCGCCTTGTATAGTCAGTTTGAGAAATACCGTAGTTGAAGACCCACAGTCAGAACTAAGTACAAGAAGCAAACTGGAGAATATGTAATAAGCAGAAAGACTAATATGGCAAGATTATAAAATTAAAAAAACTGACAATTCAAGAGTTCCTTGGCTTAAAGATTGTTTTCAAGTTTGTTTTGCATTGGCAAAGGTGGGATTGGACTTATTTTTTGGTAAAGGTAAAGATGTGCCACCCCCCTGCATTTCTTGGTTAATTCTATTTTTCCGTTTTTGCCTTTCTTACCATACATAAAGCTGCATTTTAGGAACATTTTTAGCTAATAACCTTTTTTGAATACTAACCCTAACCCTAACCCTAACCCCCCCCCCCCCCCCCCCCCCCCCACAGTATGTACTTTTAGTGTGTGTTGGGGTGGGGGGGGGGGGGGGGGGTGCATGTAATCATAAATAACATTAACTCAAAACTCGATTTGACTGTTCTTTCATTGAAATATCTCGGGGTTTTTTTTGCCAGTCTTGCTGTTGCTTTCAGACAAACACAGATGCATGGTCTCAATCCTCAGCATAAATTACTTTCTTTTTTTTTAAAGTGCTTTTAGGAAAAAGCATCACCATCACTAGGCCAACCCTTGCTGAAGCTCTTCTTCTCTTTGGGGCCAATGATCACTCGGTTGATAATTCTGGCACCCTCAGAAGAAAATAAAGGGGGTCGGTTCCATTTAAAAAAAGGACATTTGGCCAAGTGCTGCATGGGCAAAGAGGGATAGTGACCCAGCCAGCTCACACCTGCTGGTCGGATTTGAGCGTGATGCCGCGTCCTGGAGCATGATATGGAGGGAGGGGGAGGCTGGTGAGTTATTGCTGATTCTCCTGAACCACTGACACACTCCAGGGGTGACAGCAGCCGGGAAGCTCTTCTAGTAATTCTAGGAGAAAATGCTCATTCAAAAACAACAATGGGTTAAAAGCACTCCAAAAGAAACTACTTTCACATTGAAATCTATTCAGGTAACTTGTATGATTGTTTCTAAGGATAATACTTTTTTTTAATTAGGATGAAAACATTTCTATATATTCAACTGGAACAGGGTCTTTAAACATCCACATTCCAAACCACCTTTTAATGAATTCCTTTTTTGAGTCATGTGACATGTGTCCAAACATTGATGATCAACAATGCTGGCAGCATGTAGCACTTTTGCTTCACGATGGGGAGTGGTGAATTAGTGAATTCTTCTCCTTAGGCAGCCGATACATTTATTGTCCATACCCAAAAGACTGCTTTAGGCTTATGAATCAACAGAGATTTAGACCATCAACAGAAAGACACGACCTGCCAGTATGTAAGTACTAACTTCTTCTTCTTCTTCTCTTCTCTTCTTCTTCTTCTTCGCCTTAGGCAGCCAACTTCATCACGCTGAAGATTCTACTGCACTTTAGGGGGTAGTACGAAAAAGAAAGAAAATAAGTTCAGCAAAGATAGGGTAGATAGTGAGATAGGATGAAATATTATTGGGAAAAGATAGAGCCAAGATAGTCAGGAATTTAGTATTATGATGGTAATATGATACTCCGTTTGCTATATCATGTAAACAAAATTAATAATAATAATTTTGTGAAATAAATTTATAACTTTAAGGAAATCAATTTTATAATGGGGAGGGGGGGGAGACGTGTGAGGGAAAGACGAGATAAAAGTCATACACAACCGTTAAATGCCCCGGTCTAGCCGGAGACACCCGGGCCCCGCATGATGTATGCAGGGGTGTGTCATGCACGACCGTTAAGTCCCCCCGGATCAGCCGGGGAAACTCTGGCCCCACATGATGCATGCAGAGGAATGGGGGGGGGGGGGGGGGGGGGGGGGGGGGGGGCATGTGTGACAGTAAGGCCACACATGTTGCATGTAGAGGACCACAGACCTTTCGCAGTATCTAGGCAGGACCAATCTGGCTACCGTAGTGGCCTCCGGGGTCGAACCCCAACCGGCACAGCTCCAGCCATTCATTTACCACTACTTTGATCTATGGCCCCTAGTTCGCTAATTTAGTTTGATGTGAGGATGGGGCAAGGGGGGGGGGGGGAGGGGGTGACTGAGACAGGGTGGGCTGGTGGAGGTGTTTATGGAGGGCTGTTTTGAATGCATCCAGTGACTGATTGGAGGCAATTTGCTCGGGCAGACTGTTCCATTGAGGGATAGTGCAGGGAAAGAAGGTGGATTTTCTGTATTGAGTTCTATGGCTGGGGATGTCATATGATGCTGAGTTGGATTGACAGAGATTTTTCTTCTGCAGAGAGTTTGTAGGAAGGTGCTTAGAGTTGATAGTGAGAAGGCCTGTATGAAATTTGTATAAAGTAGTGAGGCGGGCTTCAGTTCGTCGAGTCTGCAAGAGAGGCCATTTTAAGTTCTTGATGAGGTCTGCTGATCTTGTAGACTGATGGTAGTCTCGGGCCACCCATCTTGCAGCTCGGCTTAGAACTTTTTCAATGGCGTCAATGCTGCCCTTCCTGTGGGGGTCCCAGACTGGACTGGCGTACTCTAGGAGGGGGCGTATCATTGCTTTGTAAGCCTGTGCCTTGACTTTCTTGTTGTTAATTTTCAAAGCCCTCCTCAGAAACCCAAGGGTTTTGTTCGCTTTGCTGACCATGCCATTGATGTGAGTGTCCCACTTCAGATCAGCGGTGATTGTGACACCCAGGCATTTCTCATGGGGCACGCTCTGGAGCTGGTGTCCATGAAGGATGTAGGCCTTCTCCAGGGTGTTTCTGCATCTGGTCATATGCAGGACTGAGCACTTCTGTGGGTGAAAGGCCATTTTCCATCGGTCTTCCCAGGAAGCAAGACTGGTGAAATCATCCTGGAGTAGGCTCTGGTCACTGGGGGATTTGATGTCTTGATGACAGAGGGTGTCATCGGCAAACAGTCGAGGTGTGGAGTGGAGTCCTTCGGGCAGATCATTCTTCTTCTTCCATTGATCATCCGCCTTCATCGATTTGAAGATTCTGATGATATAACTGAAGGGTTCTGTGCACGTTAAGATATAGGGCCTAGTCAATCAGTGTCAATTAGAGGGTATGATGAGTCTCAGTTTGGTAGGGAATGGGAGTGGGGGGAGGGGGGCACTGGAGAGATGGAGTGGGGGGGGGGGGGACTGGGGGGGCTGATGGGGGAGGCCGGAGGGGGGAGGGGGGGATTTAGATTTGGTTCTTGAAGACTTCCACCGTGGCTGATGAAACTGCCACCGGTGGATGTGCGTTCCACTCAGCAATGGTGCGAGGGAAGAAAGACTGCTGGCGGTACAGAGTCCGCATGCCGGCAGCTGGTAAGACTCAGCATGCAGGGAGCGGGTTGATCTTGTTGGGGGGTTGGGGGTTGGTTTCCTGGTGGAGTTGATCACCAACTCTCCACGATGGATCTTGAACAAGTTGTTCAGGCGGGCCTTCCTTCTACGCTGGGAGAGTGGGGACCAGTTTAACTGCTGATACATAGACTCCACGCTGGATGTGTTTCGATGGCGGTTGACCACCCAGCATGCCGCCCTCCGTTGAACAGCTTCGATTTTGTTCACATTTTTGCTGGTGTATGGGTCCCATACGCTGCAAGTGTATTCGAGTGTTGGTCGTACGAGGGCAAAAAATGCTCTTTCCTTAGTCTTGATGCTCCAGACTTTCAGTGTTCGTCTTATGAAGCCGAGCGTCTTGTTGGCTTTGTTGGTGATGTGGGAGTCCCAGCGCAGATCTTTTGACATGGTGACTCCCAGATACTTTATCTCGTCTGCATTGGACAAGGTGTGGCCATGAAGTTGGTATTGGCTCATGATGGTATTTCTTTTCCTTGTGAAATGGATGGACTGGCATTTGTCAGGGTGGAAATTCATGAGCCATTTGGACTCCCAATCTGCAAGCTTGTCAAGGTCATGTTGTAGATCCTGTTGGTCAGTGGGAGTGGTGACTGTTTTTTTGCACAGAGTGTCATCAGCAAACAGACGTGTTGTTGCCATGAGGTCTTGCGGTAGGTCATTGATGTACAGGAGAAACAATGAGGGTCCAAAGACGGAACCTTAGGGGACCCCTGACTCAACTGGTACAAATTCGAACCTAGCTCCTTGAACAACAACAGCCTGTCTGCGGTCTGCCAGGAAGTTTTGAATCCATCTGTTGACCTGCCCTGTGATGCCGTAGTGGCTCAGCTTGTGGGTCAGTAGGGAATGGGACACCTTATCGAAGGCCTTGGAGAAGTCCATGACGAGTGCGTCACTTTGTTTCCCCTTCTCCAAGTCGTCAGTGAGTTCGTCCACGAGCCCAAGAAGCTGGCTCTCACAGGACCGGCCTTTTCGGAAGCCGTGTTGCTCCTGGCAGATGATGTCATGTTCTTCTGTGAAACCCATGATAGTGCTCACAAGAATGTGTTCCATGAGCTTACATGGGATGCTGGTGAGGGATATCGGGCGATACTTTTCTGGCCTGTACCTCTCCCCTTTTTTGAACACAGGGGTAACGTGGGCAGTCGTCCAGTTAAACTGTCTGCTAAGGTCAGTGAGTAAGGACCTTGTAAATTATACATTCTGTTATGATACATTAATACATATATATTTTTTTATGTTTACGAATATTATGCTAATGAGGAACATTTTCTTGTCAGTTTGCAGCTATGACCTAAAAGCTACATGTAATCCAAACACGGCTCTCATAAGAAAAAAACTTGAAGTGAACAAAATCAAGTACCTGGGCATGAATCATAGATGACATCAATGAAATGGGGTCATTGGGGTCATATTGCAAGCATCAGTAAGAAGGCAAACAAGACTGTCGGTTTTCTGAGACGAAATCTCAAGACAACAAACTACAAAGAAAGAAGAAGAACAAAAGACTGAGAGAAACTGTATAAAGCACTCGTTCGCCCAGTTCTTAAGTATCCCAGCACAGTGTGGGACCCGCACACCCAGAAAGACGACCACACCCTTGAAAAAATCCAAAGGAGGGGTGCTCGCTGGGTGGCAAATAGATACAGACAAACCTCTAGTGCCGATGAGATCCTGACAGCACTGGAATGGCCAACCTTAGACTTAGAGGAAAGAAAGAAGAACAAAAGGCTGGAGATGCTTTTCAAATTCCAGACAGGCCTCGCTGTAAAGTGTGATCAACTCTGCCTATCTGCCAGCACCATCAGGCACAAGGAAAGGCTCCAGAAAATCAAACTCAAAAGCGCATGACGTCCCATCCTGCCGTACACTCTACAGGCAAAAGTCCTTTTTTCCCTCGGACAATTCCTAACTAGAACATGTATGCTGCCCCAGGACACTGTAGAAGCTGAGTCCTTGGACCTCTTCAGGTCCTGAGGCTTGGCCCCCAAATCTGATCTTCCAACTCTCACAACTCCCCCCCCCTCCTCCTCCCCCCCCCCTTCCCTTCCCCTATGTTTTTCCATGAAAGCCCCCATCTCCTCCCCACCCCCTCTGTTCTGCTCTTACCTCTTCTGGTCTGGTGACTTTGGGCCTGGCCAGCATTAGGCTGGGTTTTGGGGCCGGACTAGCTGGAGGCCAAAAAGCATTGTGCCTGCATGTCCGGCAGCTCCACATGTGCTAATACAGACTAGGAACATTAACCCCCTACACTCCCCCCCCCCCCCCCCCCCCAACACCCTACCCCACCCCCATTTTGTAATGTAATATGTAAAGTTATTTTTATCAAATTATTCTTTTTGTGTGTGTCTATTATCTAGATCTATTATTTATTCCTTTCTTCTGCTGTGTCTCGACGCTGCATGCTGACCTTCGTTTTCTTTTTTTCAAAATACCGGCGATTATCTTCAACCTGATGAGTTGGCCGGTTGACAGGAAAAAGAAGAAGACCACTTCTTTCTTCTTCTGCATTCCCAGGCCATATATATGGCCATAATGGGTAAGGTACGTATGTGTCCGGTTTTCAGTTTTCACTGGTCTACCCGCTGCGCACAGCCGACACATTCCGATTTCGGAGGAGCTGAAAGAAAATAATTTATTTAGAAGATTTTTTTTTTAAAAAGGCATGAGAATAGGCCAATAAGTTAGAAAGATAGTAGATGATATAAAAAAAACAAAGGGAAAAGGCAGAGTCAAAGAGAGTGACAGATTAGAGGAAGCTACAAGCACAGAACTTCCAGAAGGTGGTGGAACTATTTTTCCGAAATACCTCCCGGTATCCCCACAGGGAGAGACTCATGGAGGGGGCAGGATTGTCCAGCTGGAGGTACGAGGCATCTACCCACTGCCCCACAAGAAGACGACATTATTAATCCCTTACATAATTATTTTATTTTTAATACCATGGGCTTGCCAACATTATCCATATAAATTAATTCCATTAAATTTTTTAAGAATTTGTGTGAAAATGGGAGGTTTCATGACAATGAGCGCAATATTTGTAATTTTACTTACCCTCATGCATATATGTTTGTGTTTGTGTGTACATGTGTGGTTTTTGTTTCTTATTAATATTGTGTGTGTGTGTGTGTGTGTGTGTATGTGTGCTGTACTCAAAGGTCATGCAAGACAAAGTCACAGGAGTCGCGGGCAGGTGTCTGCGGTATGATTGGGACGACTGCAGTGGCGCAAAGCATGAAGCAACAAGTGCAGCATGCCAAACCCTGGTCCCTTCTTCACCAGTGCTCTCTGGATCAGTGGAAGTCTGGACATGCAGGTTAGAAAAGAAACTTGCTTAATTGGGGCTGCATGAGAATTTGTGGTGAGCTACAATCGTTCAAATTCAGATTTTATTTGAGGCTTGCACTACACTTATTGAAGTTTTCTTTTGCTTTAGTTTTAGTTGTTTGCTTATTTTGTTTTCATAGAATTAGAATGATTCCTTGTTCGAATAGCTTTAACTCACTCGGGATGAATGAGCCGGAGCTGGCTCATAGCCTGCACAACCATTTAGGACGAATGAGCCGGATCCGGCTCATGAGTGTTTTCAAGAGGTTTTGATTTATGGCGTGTAACCAGCTTTCAAGCGCGAGGTCATAGCCTACTTTCAGTTTGCTTTGACCTTGCCTGTCTTTAAATCAACCAATCATTGCAGGCTTTACTGTCATGTTTGGCTGGGGGGGGGGGGGGGGGGGGGTCTTCAAAAATCAGAATGTGAAAATTTCCTTCTTTCTATGTGTTAACTGTTTTCATCAATAGGAGACAAATGATGAAGGTATGTAATCTGATATTTTATGATCGCTTAGTGCATGGTCTTGTTAATATTTTCTGAAAATGTCAATGCCTAACTCTTTATAACTTATTTTTGGTGATTTTTTTTCTTTCCGAACCTAGTCAAATGCCCTGTCCCCACAGAACAAAGGGAAATAAATCTGCCAGTCCCGGGTGTGTTAAGAAACACTTTCTTTTTTTCCCTTCTTCTCTTTGGGGCCCACGATCATTTAATTGATCATTCTGGCACCCTCAGGAAAAAAAAGACTGAAAAAAGGGGGGTCGGTGCCATCTGGTAAAGGGCCTAAGCTGCTGCATAGACATAGGGGTGTTTGAGTTTTAGTGACCCAGCCAGCTCATGCCCGCTGATCGGGTCTGAGCGTGATGCTGCGTCCTTGAAACAGGGTGTTGAAGGAGTGGGGGAGGGGGAGGCTGATGGGTTTATTGGTGATTCTCGTGCACCGCTGACCCACTGGGATTGACAGCAGTGAAGGAGCAGAGGTCGTCCTGCTGCAGATCATTCTACTCCCTGATGGTCCTTGGGCGGAATGCGTTTGATCGGTATTTAGTCGGCATTGTAATCTTTTGAATTGTAGGCTGTGGTCACGTCACTGCCGAGAAGGACGAGACTCCAGCTTGGATTGGAGGCTGGGGGAGTGGGGGCAGTGCACAGCGCTAGTGTTTATCTTGTGCAGCATGGAGAGCCTGGTCCTCTGCCGTCTGCTCTCCAGTGACTCCCAGCCCAGCCCTGGTTTTCCAGCATGGTGTTTACGCTGGATGTTGGCCTGAACTGATTGAGCACAAAGCGAGCTGCCCAGCGCTGGACTGTTTCCAGCCTTCCAATGTTCTTCTTCGTGTATGAATCCCAGACGGAGCACGCATACTCGAGCAAGGGACGTACAAAAGCTTTGTAATCTCGTTCCTTGATGCTGGTGCTGCCGATCTTTAAGTTCCGCCTGAGGAATCCTAAGGTCTTATTTGTCTTGGTGCAGATATTGTTTATGTGGCTGTGAACACTGCTAAAACAGAGCTACAATCGTTCAAATTCAGATGTTGTTTGAGGCTCACACTACACTTACAGAAGTTTTGCTTATTTTGTTTTCACAGAATTAGAATGATTCCTTGTTCGAATAGTTTAAGAATAACTGATGCACAATTTAATTTTAATTTGTGAGCTACAATTATTCTTGTTCACATTGGGAAAAAACTAAAATAAATATTTCTTTTCCAACTTACTATTCTACTAACTGTACACATTTTCGAGGAGAGGGATGGGTGGGATGGTGTGTTTTTTGTAGAGTAGAAATAGAAACAGCACAAATTTTGCCTGTTCATGTGTCGTGGAAAGTCCCTTTTGTAAATATGAATTGTAGTCGTCATAAAGGTGTCTGGGTTATATGCTGTTAACAAACAAATAACTACACGACAAAATATTGTCACTTTACACTTGTCGTGTAGTTGTTTGTTTGTTGTATGTTCCAGTGACATTGCAGTCTCTTTCATTTTTTTCATTTTTTTATTGCTGTTAGATGCCTGTATATTTGTGCATTCATAATTTTTCTTGTTTGTACAGGCCAGTTATGAGTTTGTAAGGTTAATGAAGATACAGGAAAATTGATTTGCTTTGGTAAAGGTCCACGCTCTCCAAAATTTCAAAACTGATCTTGTTGCTTAAGCCCCATCAACCACTTGTATAAAGAGCCAGTTAAGGACTGTGATTATATAGAGTTATGAGTCCAGCCAGATTGGTCTTGTGAGTGCTTTTAATTAGTACAATCATACTCCATTTTTAATGAATTTTGATATGAAAATTAAAAAGACATGAAATTTCTTTCGGTCTCATTCTGACACATAAAAAGCAAAAGATGCCATGTATTTTTTGTAGCTTCTAATCTTATAATTTATTACTGAAACTGTGTTTGGATAGTTTGCATTGGGTGTTTCAGGGGCCACAGGTTTCACAGAAACAGTCATGACATGCAATGGAAGAGCGATGGAGGAATGCAACTCTACATTCTGCATGAGCCGGCAAAGCATCGTCAACGTCAACAAGTCTGGACGGCTTTTCTCCTTTCGCCGAAAGAGCAGGCTGACCAAGATGACGGAGCATTTTGAATACAACCTCATCCCTGCTCAATTGTCCTGCATTCAGAATTTCCATGTGGGCAGCGTCCTTTGTTACCATGACAACATCCTTGTTCTCCACCTTGTGCGTAACCTCATGTCCCAGTTTGGTGTGATCAACCTCAACATCAACAAATTCACAGGGATTTTCGGCAAGAAGGGTAAGGAGTTTAGAGACCAGGCTATGCAAGGGAAAATCAGCCCAGACTGTAATTTCTGCCTCATCAAGATTCCTTCTATGACGTGTGATTACCGTTTTGACTTGCAGCTGTACAGTTTACAAAGCCGTGAACTGCTGGCAGAAATTGTGGTTCCCTACTGCAACACTTTATTTAGCTTTGACCCCAGGTTCTGTGGGTCGAGGATGGCTGTGACGGGCTTTGTGGAAGGGGAAAAGAACTCGCTGAGTCTGGTGAGACTGCCCGTCTGGGAGGTGCTGGCTACTAATTCCAGTGTGGATTATCGCCATCCTGGTATGCACACTCACAAGGTACTGTTGAGTCAATTTTGTTGACCAAGTAATGGACAATTTGTGCCTTTTTTTCAAACTAATTACAAAAAAGATTTGGGGTAAAATGAGAATTGAAAAGAAAAGCTGTAGCTTTTTAGATATGTTCTATGCAGATTATAATAACGTAAGGGAATAAAACACAGCTGAAGCACAATTGAAGAAAAAAAAAAAAATATATATATATATATATACAGAGCTTAATCTAGAGCGCGGGATTAGTAAAATCCCCCGAAATTTTGTTCCTTCCCACGAAAATCGGCGCGGGGAGCGGGCCGAGTCCCGCACATTTGCAGAACAACCCGCAGTTTTTACCGATCGATGCGGGAAGACCTTCGTCATCTGCTAAACCCGTCGTCTGGACAAACTGAAAGTATCGAGCAGGATTGAAGGATTTCTTGACATTTCATTGGTTCTTGACAAAATGTTAGTGTTAATCAACCAATCGCATTCTTGTCGTTCTACCGACAGGAAGTTGCGAGAGTTTCGGCCGCCATCTTGAATGTTCTTCAAAATGAAGCGGGCAGGGACCCTGTTTGATTTTGATTTTCGCGGAGGCAAAGTGAAAAAAAAAAACCCTGTTCCAAGCGAGTGTGAAGACCTCGAAGAAAAGGCTTCTACATCTAAAATGTCGGAAAAGAATGACAACAGTGGCAGTGCAAAGGAACATCGGTTCCAAAATGACTGGTTGAAAAAGTGGCCGAGGTGTTACAGTCTGTGTACGAGGGTGGGGGGAGGTACTGGTTCTTATGTATGTGATGTGGGGTTGGATAGGGGGGAGTGCCCCCCTTTTTTTGATATGAGGGGGGGGACTGCCCCCCTTTTTTCAGAAATCCTAGATTAAGCTCTGTATATCAGCTTTGAACAGATCATTTCCAGTAAGTTGGAATTTTTTCACGTCTTTTTTCTATTTCATGCTTTTCCAAAAGTTATGTTTTTGTTTTTGAAATTCTAGTAAGTTGGAAATATTTCACTCGTCTTTTTCCTAATTTATGCTTTTCAGAAAGTTATTATTTTTATATTCTAGTTTGCAAAAACTAAGAAGCTCAGACTCATAAATTTTGTTAATGCTTTTAACTCATTCCATGCTGGCCAGTTGCTTCCCTTTGCAAGCGTTCTGTACTGGCCGATTTGCATAGGTTGCAAACAAAATATTTTCTAAATAATGGTAACAGATACAAATGTGACATTTAGGCAATATATACACAATATACAGTACTAACACCTGCAACAGTTTCAAAGCATCCACTTGATTAGTTTTGATTTGTTATATTTTAAAATACATGCATGTTTTGTTAAGCCAGGCACACTCATAATAGCGAAAATATAATTTTAAGGTCCCAAAATAACCGGCCAAGGCCTCAATCTAAACTTTAGTAAAAAAAATGTCCCATATGTGCCCCTAGGGGTCGAGAGGACGTAAAACACCAGTTACCACCAACCAACCGGCCAAGGGGGGGCCAAGGGGGGGGTAGCCAAAAAAACCGGCAGCCAGCGGCGGGGGAGATTTTGTGGCTACCCCCCCTTGGTTGGTCAGTGGACTAACTCAAAAAAATCTTTTTAAGAATATTTTCTACCAAACGTAATTAAAAATAACATTAACGTCAGTCTCCTGACTGCTAGCCGGCCGGTTGACCTCCTTCGCGATCGTTTGTAGGGGTCGGGCGCACGCACACACTCCACTACATACACAACAACAAAACTTTACAAATTCACAACAATTTATTACCTACTAAAAAGCATCATAGAACTATCTCCCAATCTTATATCGAAATATTATAACAAAACTATACCCGGACCGTGCATATACCACGACTAAACTATTATTATGTATTTTTAATCTTTCACAATTAACTACTTATACCTAAATCGCAACATGAGTATTTCACTTATCAAGAGAGGACGATCTCTCGATTGACGTCATTAATACTACCTAAAATCAAAGCACCCTCTATCAGAATTCGGTTTAGGGTCAAGACCTATATGGCTTGGCTTTATCCGCCCAAAGTAAATTTTTAATCAATCGTTTAATACACATACTCCGTTCACATAAATTAAATATCTTACTAAATCTTTTAATAACTCAGAATTTTAAACAAAAATAAAACATTTTTTAAACTTAAGATTAAAATTTAAAGTCCGAGATGTAAATTTTTCCCCTGTATAGGGAAGTCCCGGGGACAGAGTTATCTTCCCCTGGTAGGACACAATAAACAAACTTTTTTAGCCCGAGATGTACATTTTCCCCTAAGCTATTGGGATGTCCTGGGGGTAGAGACTTTCTTCCCCCGGTAGGGCCTGTAAAATTTTTAAAAATTCAGTTTTAACTCTTGTAAAATATTGAACATATATTTGTAAATACATTCTTTATTTTAAAATAAATAAGGGCCATTAATGGTTTTTTATTATTAAACTGAAGTTAAGTCTTCTTTTAACATTGTAGCCCTGAAATTTTAATCCCGGGGGAGTTAGGGTTTCGGCTGGGTCACACAAATAATAACAAAAGAAATTTTTATCTATTAAAAATTTAAAAAAAAAAAAAAAAAAAAATCTAAAATTTTATCAAAGTATTACCAGACTCCTTTAAATAGCCTAAAATAAATCTCGCCAGACTAATATTCCAAAATCGGCTTGCGCCTCTAAAAAACATTTCCCCTTTCACTATTTTTGTTTGTCCCTGTCCCCGTAACGTTTTTATATTATGTCCTGTCCCTCAATCTAAATCTAAGTAAAAATGTCTCATATGCGCCCCTAGGGGTCGAGAGGACGTAAAACACTAGTTACTACAACCGGCAGCCAGCCAATCAGTGTCAGAGGCATGAATGAAACGTAGTAGTAGTCCTCTGAGCCACTTTGAAGCACGCATGACTGTTAACCTATGAACTATGAATTTTTAAAGTTCACATGCGATATCCCGTTACCTTAGTAACGAGGCGTTGTGCGCATGCCCTGCGACGAGAGCGCAGGTTAGTATAGAAAGAGTTAAGGAAATTAATTTTGCTTACCAGTGCGTTGCACACTAAAATATTTAATCAAATTCGCCTCATTCCTCGTTCTTCCAGGAACTGCAGTACTCGCGAGATGGCCAGATGATCTTCATCGTCAAGGTGAGGAGCGGGTGCCACTGCATCGATGAGAGGAGAGCTCAACGGCACTATATTACCGACATCACCATTTGCATAATGAGTAGCCACACCTTGCAGAAGCTTCACTGCATCCAGCACTATCGCTATGCCTGCCACTTTCACACCTGCCCCACTGTGTATGTTCCTGTACTGTCAGCATGCGGCAGTCGCATGGCGTTTGTGCACAATATCCATGACTCCAACACAGATCATGTTCAGGTCTACAAGCTCCCTGTGTTGGGGGATCTGCAGAGCCGATGCCGGGTCTGCATCCTTCAGACTTTTGCTCCAGAGTTCATCCCCAGGCTCCCGCTTCCAACCAGACTGATCAACTACCTGAAGTTTAAGCCAGGGGCTTTGTAATAAAATGGCAAAGAACTAGAAAAAGATGAAAGCTGTTGAGATATTTGTTTGTCCAAGTAAGATGGGATAATTTAGAGACATGGGGAAGCTTTACAGATTTTTCTTTTACAATTTCATTACCATATTATTCGGATTATAAGGCCCACGTGGCCCCAAAATTCAGATTTTGTTTTTATATTATTTTTTAATTATCAGTCATATTGTCTCACAGGGGTCTCAGTCTGGGGAAAAAAGTATTGCCTTATAGTCTGAAAAATATGGTTTCTCTGTTTAGTTTTATGGGAGTAAATATGAATTTGGCTCCATTTTTGTGTGCTTGCTTGTATACTTCTTTTTTAATTTTTATTGGTCAGAGCATTTTTGTGCCCCCCTCCCCCACCTTCTCCCCATCTAATAGGAAACTTTCTTTTTTTTCTTTTTTTGGGGGTGTGGGGGTGTGAATGGGTGTCAGGTTGTTTAAATTAGCAAAGTTACCTGCCAAGTGGATATTCCTTATTCTTTTCAAGAAATGATAAGGCAGTGGAAGGAGAAGGGATGTACTTCACTTTCTAAACATAGACATAGTGAAGCCCTAATTACAACTTATGTGACCTTAAGGTAAGGAATCTGAGCCAGTAACTGGTAATCTCTTTTCAGAATTTGACAGAGTTCTTTGGAAACTTGCAATATTTGGTTTTAAAAAGGTCAGCCTATTTGTGTTAATGTACTTGTACTTCTTTCCTGTTTTTATCTGTATGAGAATAGGAAAATCAAATGTCCCGGTTAGAGTGGAGCTCCAGGAGAATCTGTGGGGACCAACAAAAGCACTACAAAAGACAGCAAGCTTCGCTGTCAGGACTGGACTAAAGATTTAAACATGGCCACTGGGAACGCAGAACAAGAAGAAGAAATGTTCCATTGCAAACATGTTCCCTATCATTATTTTCATATGGGATCTAGTTTGACTTAAATTATTCTTTACGTCCTCCTGGCCGAAGCCATATTGGACAAAGTTTGATCTAGTTGGCCACAATGTGTACTAACAAAGGTTCGCATAAAATATATGCAAAGCTCAAGATGCTTACATATTATTTGTTAATACATTGTGGAAGTATGCGAAATGGCATGGGAAAATAAACATGGGTTGTATCTCAATATTTTGTATTAATACTCGCATTCCCCACTCATTGATGTTCATGTTAGTATACTCACAATCAAATATCTGTGTTGTTTTGAAATTGTAAGACTTGGTGCTTGGGTTTTGATGGTGACCTGTTTATAAAAATGTTGATTCTGTCCTGCCAGTGCTGTTAATGGTTATGACATGAGCTGGTTTTATTTGCTCAGCAGAAAGCTCATTGATACAGTCAAACACCTATTATAGACCCTCTGTCAAAAGACCTCTCATTTAGACCGATTTGTTTTTGGCACAGATTTTCTATCTTACTCACGTTACTGTCAAAACGACCTCCTATGTTATATGACCCCTCCAGTTTCAGACCATTTTTTTCTGGCTTTTTTGGAAGTCTTGAAATAGAGGTTTGACTGTATCAGCATTAGCTGTAGTTCTGGGCCTGTATTCACGTTGAGATA
This sequence comes from Phymorhynchus buccinoides, assembly GCA_017654935.2. Classification (NCBI taxonomy): domain Eukaryota; kingdom Metazoa; phylum Mollusca; class Gastropoda; order Neogastropoda; family Raphitomidae; genus Phymorhynchus; species Phymorhynchus buccinoides. The sequence continues at coordinate 17,867,595 of CM065682.1, forward strand.
GCATGAGACTTAGCATGATGCTAACTTAGAAGCTCTTCCAATGTCCTATAGGATTTAATAGGACTTTTGGAAGAGCTTCTAAGTTAGCATGATGCTAAGTCTCATGCTATCTCAATGTGAATACAGGCCCTGTTTTATACTGCATACTCTATGACAGAATAGAACACGTAAGAGGATCTGATGTAGGTGATGGCATTGTTTTCCAACCTTTTCCTCTTGTCTAAATGTTCACATTTTGCCAACACTGTTCTAATTATTTTTTTTATAACTGTTTGAACAGTTACAGTATTTTTAAAATTTAAAGTAAGCAATACAATGTGGCCATATCTTTTTCAAGTAAAAATGGAATGTGTTGCCTTGTTTGTATTTATTGTTTTCATTCTGTATTATAAATCATTCATGAAGTTTAATGTGATAGCATTTGTTTGCATGTTGTGCATTGCAATGATCATATGTCATAATCATTACATACGTTGATAAGAATGTGTTATGTAGATTTCTTTCTCATGATGTCATTTCAGGATGATATTCTTGTTAGTGAAAGGGATGTTTATCAAATGATAACTTTTCAAAGTAAACAGGACATTTTGTTCACAATATCTTAACCAAGACTTTACTCATTACATTTATTACATTTTAATCAAGATTTTGTAATACTTCTACCATTTCATAGGACTGAATTTCATTAATACGCATTTAATAATTTAAAAAAACAAAACTTTCCATTTTTTAAAACTTTGTGAATGCATTTTTTTTTTTTTTTGGGTGGGGTGGGGTGGGGGGCAGGTGAGAAGATGACATGAGGAAAAAGATCATTTGCTTTTCTTTTTGTCATGAATGACAGTTTAATCTGAAAAGAGAAGACATGTACAATGCTGGTTTACGTAGTGTACTTTTTGTACTCCCAGTACCTGAACGGAGTACAACATTGGAATGGGAACTTCAGGGCTGTGTGTTTCTCCATCTGTCTGTGAGTGTGTGTGTGTGTGTGACAACAAAATTCTTCCACTTTACAGCCCCTAAGCTACTTATCCAATCTTGATTAAACTTGCTTTTAACTATGTGGCCCGGATAAGGTTTTATACTAAGGTTTTAACTGTTTTAAACATACACAATAAATATATACTATTTTTAACCGACCGAAAGCCCCCATCCTCCCCCTGTTATGTAATCTCTCTTATAAAATCTTTTTTTGTGTGACAGAGTGCCGTATTTCATAAGGCCTACCTGTCACGCAATACAAATTAACATACGACAAGCGTGCCTAGGCCCTTTTTCCAAGTCGCGCGCGCCTCGCTATATGACATCATATCTATTTTTAGACGTCACTTTTTAAATCGTATCATGCGACCCGGTTTTTCAAATCTCCAACGGCCTCCCCTCAAATCTCAGGCCAACTAGTAGTAATAATAAATTTATAATTTAGCCATTTTCTTCTAATTGATTGTCATTCCAATAATAAAATCTTATTGTAGTTATGCCAATCACTTTATTAGTTTGTTAATTAAGACATTGAATGGCTGATATATCCTAAAATCTGGCAATCTAACCGGCCAAGTTATGTCACCTCTTATCTCTATAAAGCCTATTTTATCAAAGCCATCCTTTCATAATTTTGTTACTAAACAACTCTTTCAATGTTCTACATACAAAGTAGCTACTTTATTTGACGTCAAAACAGAACATTTGACGAAAGCTACACCGACGCTGTGTCAACGTCACAATCCGTCTGACCACCGGTGTGGACTCAGTCCGAAAACCGGGTTTTCGGCTGGCTTGTTTTTGTTACTGGACATTGAATGCTAATTATATTTTAACTGTGTCATCTAACATAGTGACATAGTATATGTATAGAAAGGTATTACTTTAGTGTATTAATCCATTAGGAAAGATCGGTGTAATGTGGTATGAGTTTAGATAAATTAATTATTTAGTAGCTTGAACCTGTTTCAGTGGGGTCTAAAATACAAGGTTTTTCATAATTATTATAAATATATAGTTAGATCTCCTTATTATAATAGTAGTCAGAATAGAGCTTAGTTCATCCTCTTTCTTCTCATATACAACATGCCAGGGTTTAGTGATTAGTGGCATAGATATCTGTGTTGTACAAAACCAAACAAACACAGATCTGGTCACTCTTGCCACCCACAGAGCCATTCTGGCCGAGTCCAGTGACTGCTGTCCTTGCGGTCCGGCTCTCGAGCATATATATATAAAGTACCCAAAATCTGGGTATCTTATATATATTCTGATCGCTTCTCGGCCTTTTGACTAAGACAGTGATTCAGGAATATAAATTTTTGTTTATACCCTGGTTGGTTTGTTCAGCCCGTCGTACATGGCGAAAGCCGATACGCGACGTTAAACTGAACTTCCATCCAATCTGGGTTCACACTTTTTTTTCATTCAATAAGTAATAATTTAGCACTAGGTTTATAGATTTTCGTCTGCTCGATCTCGGCCTGCCTTCTCATTCATGCTGTGGATGTGAATCTACAGTGACTACTGATGTATTTGCTGTCTCTCTAGTCTTCTTTAGTCTTTCTAGTCTTCTTTAGTCTTCCTATGTCTTCCTTAGTATTTCCTAGTACCCAAATAAACAAAAGCTAAACAACTGTCTGGTTTCCTCTATATGTTCCTGGTCTGTGCGGAGTGTGCCTATCTTCACCCTCCAATCCTTATCCCTCATCAACTCTTCCCTATCCTTATCCCTTTTCCCCCTTACCACCCCATTACGCGCGACTTGGAAAAAGGGCCTAGGCACGCTTGTCGTATGTTAATTTGTATTGCGTGACAGGTAGGCCTTATGAAATACGGCACTCTGTCACATTTGTTTTATCGCTAGTCTTTAACTTGAGGAAGAAGAATGGTTTCTTAAGCACTCTAGATGTGGACCATGGTGTCAGATTTACCAAATCACAAACCATATCAAGGTAATAATCCCTGTGAATCAGATTTGAATACTACAAAAACACTCATTATTTTTTTTTAAATAATGGATAGATTTCAGTCAAATTAGTTTGGTGGAAAAGTGTTATCTAATAATTCTCATACAGGAAATACAGCTAGCATATACAGGAAACACGATACAGGAATTCTATTAATACCAAAAAACACCACATTAAACCAAGAGTCAGGGGGGTCTTTCATACAAATAGTTCCCCCGTTTTCTGGAAGTTCTGTGCTTGTAACTTCCTCTAATCCATCACTCTCTTTGACTCTGCCTTTTCCCTTTGCTTACTGCCATCGGCTATTTGTCTGTCTTACCGGTCCATTCTCCTGCCTTTTTTGTCTCCATAAATTCTCACAAAGATTTCTTCAGCCGAAGCTGGACATGCTGGGCCTAACTATTTCTTAGTTATGCACATAACGGCAGCATGACGCATCTACGCTCGTATGACAGGAAACTGTCTGAGCGAACGAAGAAGAAGAAACCAAGAGTCAAAACTTATCTCCCATGACTTCATCAGTAACTGGGAATACAGTTCATATGGCTCTGCCATCTCCTTTTTTTAATTTTTATTGTACTCCCAGTTCTTACAGAACGGGAGTAGAATTGAATGGGAAAGAGGGCTGTGCGCTGCCTGTCCGTGTGTGTATGTGTCCATGTACGTGTGACCAAAATGTGTTCCAGTCCATAGCACCTAAACCAATGAACCGATCTTAATGAAACTTGGTACAATAATTCTTTAGACCTTGCAGATGCTTCACACAATGTCAGTTTTACAGAACGACGAGCCATATCAACGTAATCCCAGTCAGAAGTTTTGCATATTAAAAAACAGATTATTTAAAAATTCATGGATGGATTTAAGCCAAAGTAGGTATAGTGAAGAGATGTTACCTAACAGCTTTTCTTGTAAAATTGTTAATTTCTCAGTATTACCATACAGATACAGGATTTTTTTAACACAAAATACACAATTGACCCTTGTCCAGGTAAAAGTAATTAAGATAATCAATACATATGGGACTCAAGGGGCAGAATTCAGCATGCGACCGGCTATCACAAGTTCGTCTCTGGATGTTTTTTTATGCTGTTTGTGATGTTTTACGTAACTTCAGGTCTTACATTTGTGGAGATGGATGGTATGGGATTAGGTGAGGGTGTGTGTGTTGGGGAGGGGGATAACAGTTGGCATATTTATATGTACAGTCCATATTAAGTATGCAAGTAGTGTTCTCAGACTATGTGGAAGCGTGTGTGTGCATATGGGTGCAGTTGTATGTGTGTGTCAGAGGGTGTGTGTAGTGTATGTGAGAGAGAGAGAGAGAGAGAGAGAGAATGTCTGTGCTTGTATTTAAGCTTTATTTTTATTTAAAAAAATTATTGTTACTTTCTTGCGTGCATTGTGTGTTTTATTGTATTTATTTATTATGAACATTTCTATATCGCTTATTCATTAAAGCTCTAAGCGCTTTACAATTTTTACTAACGAATATATATTTAAAACATATATGAACAAACATTCCTATTCCTCACCCACCCACCCCAATGCCCCATTTCTCATTATCGAACACAGCCACATACAAAAATAAAACATGAACAATTATTGTAAACAACATAATATACAACTTAGTATCACACATACACACGTACGTACACACACACACACACACACACACACACATGTACGCGTGCAAACATTTTAGCTGTCTCTCTCTTCCCCATACCCACAACAATACCTGGTAAGAATTTACCTTTTCTTCATCTGTTAATGTGACAGCTAGCAAGCAAAATTTCCTTGTTCATTTTGATGGGGATAATAAATATTGATTGATCAATACTTTGCACCACACATGACCTTGAGCCAGTCTACCAACTTGCCAACTATGAAACCTGTAGCTGCAAAAATGTCAAAGATATGTCCAAAACACCAATTTGACACCTAGGTACCCAATATTTGGAATCACCACTTGCCAATGCACCACCATACAAAGTTTGAACATTGTAAGTGCAACTATGTGAAATATATTGCCTTGGGAAGAAATTTCGGTTTTCAAAGTCAAACTCAATCCAAGGTCAAGTTCACCCCGATTACTGTTTTTCTACGAAAGTATCCCTGCAATGTGATATACCACCATACTAAATTTGATGCTGTTCTGTTCACTGGTTCATGATTGGTTTTCAAGGTCCAAGGTCAAGGTCAGCATGGTCACAATTTTTCTATGAGGCCGGCATCTGTCATAAGTCATAACTCATGTTTCTCAAGTTATTGTCCATTGTAACGCACTTGAAAAATTGACTTCCACCGTGTAAAATAAGATAAAAACAAAAGATAAAATACATCAAACTAAAAATCAGAATTATTAATTGAAAGCATGAAATGGAAAGTTACATTTAAAACAAATTTGTAATGTAACTCTACCCTTCCATACCCGTTCATTCATCGGCCCTCCACAATCTTGCTCACTAATTGAAAAAAATACTTATAGTCACTATGTTGACACCCATACTCGCAAGCTATTTTATGAAGCTCACTGTCTTAATTTAGTCATATCAATTACGCTTCTACAGTCTGGAGTGGAGCAAGTAGAAATCATATCTAGCGCATTAACTCCTTGCATAGATCGAAGGGCAGCAAATCTCATCCTCCCTGATAGTAATCTAACTACTGATCAGAAACTTAACGAGTTCTAAGTTTTACCCCTAGACAAACACCTGCTCTACAATAAAATGTTTTTTATGTTTAAAGTTCATTCAGATATTGCACCCCAATACCTTAAATTCTAACTTCATCTATACAACAACGCAACGTTACAATTCACCAAAAATTCATCTATACAGCAACGCAACGTTACAATTCAGCAAAATACATATACTACTTCGTGTCCGTATTGACCTATTCAAGCCAAGCTTTGCGTATTATGGACCAACTATATGGAATTGTCTTCCCATGTCTATCAAAGCCTGCCAATCATTACAAACTTTTAAGCTACATGTATGGACATTTCTTTTTGAGGACGATATACGCTATCGCAATAATTTATAAGTTACTATACTATATACTATTTTTGCCATCGATTTTAGTATAGGCATAAAATTATAGTAGCCCATTTCTAATGAGCTGTCTTATTACAACACTATTGTAATTTGATTGACTTATTGTATTTATTTTATTCTGTTTTATTAAAAAAAATAACCTTTCCTTTGATGTGTCCATCTATGTACTGATTTGTGTATTTTATAATAATCACTTTATAATTATTATAATTAATTATGTTCCCAATTATGTTACATCTTGTTAGATTTTTTCCCCATGAAACGTTAATTTTGATGCCTTCATCATTATGTATGCCAATAATTATTTGTTTACCATTTTGTTTTACTCTAATGCGCTCTCTCTCTCTCTCTCTCTCTCTCTCTCTCTCTCTCTCTCTCTCTCTCTCTCTCTCTCTCTCTCTCTCTCTCTCTCTCTCTCTCTCTCTCACAACAAACAAACAACTACACGACTAAACTTGTTCTATAGTTATTTGTTTATATTATTTTGCTCTCATTTTGTTTACTTTGATGTCATGTATGTTCATATAAATATATGTTTGCCTTATTGTTTTGTATTAGTCTTGTTTCCGTCTCAAGGACAGATTGTAAGAATAGGCTTGACCTAACATCTCAATCCTTGCAGAATAAAGTTTTTAAGTGTCAAGTGTCTCTCTCTCTCATCTGTCTGCCTCTCTCAGTTTTTCTCTTTGTTTCTCTGTGTTTCCCTCTGTCTGTCAGTGTGGCTCCGTCCCAAGCCAAAGGCAGTGGCTATTTAACCACATGTGGCAAAATAGAATTCAGGCTATTTTGCCTCATGAAGAAAATAGCACTCAGGCTATTTTCCCTCACACACTCTCTCTCTCTCTCTCTCTCTCTCTGCCTTTTTGTTGTTGTCTTTTTCTGTTTGTCTTTATGTCTCTCTCTCTCTCTCTCTCTCTCTCTCTCTCTCTCTCTCTCTCTCTCTCTCTCTCTCAGTTTCAGCTTCAGTTTCTCTCTGTATCTCTTTCTCTCTCTGTGGGTCTATGTCTCTCTTTGTGTATCTCTGTCTCTCTCTCTCTCTCTCTCTCTCTCTCAGTTTCAGCTTCAGTTTATCTCTGTATCTCTTTCTCTCTCTGTGGGTCTATGTCTCTCTTTGTGTATCTCTGGCTCTCTCTCTCTCTCTCTCTCTGGCTCTCTGTCTTTGTCTTTCTCTTTGTGTCTCTGTCTCTCTGTGTATCCCTCTCTCTTTGTGTCTCGCCCCATCTTTCTCTCTTTCTGTCTCACTCTGTCTCTTTCTATATGTCACTCTCTCTGTCTCTCTGATTGTCCCTCTGTCTTTCTCTGTCTTTTTCTTAGTCTTTTCTCAATGTGTGGCTCCCCCCCCCCCCCCTCTTCTCTCGAGTTTCTCTCTCTCTCTCTGTGTTTGTGTGTCTCTCTTTCTCTTTCTTTGTCTCTGTCTGTGTCTATTTCTAATTATCTTTCTCTCTGTGTCTCAGTTTCTGTTTCTCTTCCTCTCTCTTTGTGTCTGTGTCTCTCTGTGTGTCTGTGTGTCTCTCTCTCTCTTTCTTTCTCTGTATGCCTCTGTCTCTCTCTCTATGTCACTCTCTCTCTCTGTGACTATCTTTGTTTTTCTCGCCTACAGCTGTACAACTGTGCAGACAGAGGCAGAGAGAAAAAGAGAGAGAGAGAGAGAGAGAGAGAGAGACACAGAGAGAAAGACAGAGTGTGAGAGAGAGAGAGAGAGAGAGAGAGAGAGGAGAGAGAGAGAGAGAGAGAGAGAGTGGGACACAGAGAGAGAGACATAGAGAGTGATGCATACACAGAGAGTCTGAAATGGAGGCAGAGACAGAGAGAAAGACAGTGGGAGACAGCGACATATATTATAGAGATGCAAAGACGCACAGAGGAAGAAACGGAGAGAGAGACGAAGAAAGACAGAAACATGAGAAGGACAAAAAGGGACAGAGACAGAGAGACAGACAGGGATACAAAGAGAGAAAGATATTGAGAGACAGTCACACAGTGAGAGAAAGACAAAGAAAAACAAACCAAAGAGAGAGACAGATAGAATAATAATAATAATAATAATAATAATACTGAACTTTTATATAGCGCTTTACTCCCTTTGCAGGGAGTTCAAAGCGATTTACATAGCCAATAAAACACAAATAAGTTAACATTATACACATAAGACTTACTACAATCAAATCAAATCTACACAAAATATTATTTAAACACAACCCTGTTCATAACCACAACGTTTGAAACAATATTACAATATAAGAAAAGAAACAAAATTGCAAGGGAAATCAAAGTTCATGAGCTACGTTATTGCGAAAACACACACACTAATAGAGAAGCACACAGTCACACACCACGCACACACACACGCACACAGCGCGCGCGCGCGTAATAATCAATGGGCATTCACACACGCCACGCGTGCGCATGCACGCACCAATCCCATTTCAACCACTCCTACTTGCACACAAGCACACATATCCATGATTCAGGTTCTGAAACAGAAGCATGTGGAATTAGAGCGTTAAGACGCTAAATCACCTACTGCGCGGCAGCGTTTTCGGCTCCAGTGACCTTGACCTTTGATCCATGACCTTCATTATCGAACTTGGCCTAGATCTCTCCATTACCTACCCGTATGCAACATTTTAGCATCCTAAGTCCATCCGTTCAAACGCTAGAGAGGATACATACAAACATAGTCCGCCTCAGACACGAGTGAAAACATTACCAATCCGCTCTCTACGATCGCGGTTGGTAATAAAGGTAACATGTGAGCGATTAGTGGTATGAAGCATCAATAAAGAGGTGAGTTTTCAAAGAAGTCTTGAAAGACTGTACTGTGGAAGAATGGCGAACACTGTGAGGTAAGCCATTCCAGACTGAAGGAGCAGAGTATGAAAAAGAGTATTATCCAAAGGATTTTGTTTTAACACGAGGAGTAGAAAAAAGGCGTGAATCGGAAGAAGATCTGAGCTGGCATGCAGGGGTGTAAGTTTGAATGATATCGATAAGATATTGAGGGGCAGTGCCATTGACAGAGTTGAAGGTGAGGCATGCAACTTTGTATTGAATGCCAGCGGAAATAGGAAGCCAGTGAAGAGTGTGGAGTAGTGGGGTAATGTGCATTTTGAAGTTTTTGGATTAGAGTTTGAGGGCAGCCATATAACAAAGAATTGCAATAGTGAAGCCTCGATAGGACAAGAGAGCAAATAAGAGTCTGTATTCTTAGAGCCTGAATGGTAAGGAGATGGCAGATGGAACTGATCTTTCGTAACTGTATGTATGCAGCTTTGCAGAGGCTGTTCATGTGGGCTTTCATTGAAACGTGTGTATCAATAGTTACACCAAGATTTTTTTACAGAAGGTACAAAATCAACATCACAGTCACCAATTTTGATCGAGGAAGGTGAGGAATTACCCACAGAGAGTCTGTTAGAAGAAAGGATAATGGCCGGATTCAGTTTTGTTATCACTCAGTTGGAGTTTATTTGTACTTGTCCATGCCTTGACATCACCAACACATCCTTGAATAGTCTGGAGAGAAGAGTCAAGATCAGACATATATGTTTCCTTGTAAAGCTGGTTGTCATCTGCGAAAGCATGATGATTTACAGTGTGTTGCTTGACAATGTCAAACAGAGGTTGCATGTACAGAATGAAGAGGGCAGGTCATAGGACGGATCCCTGAGGGACACTGTTGAACACCATACTTAATGGTCGAAGGGGTGGATTTATAGGCAGCTGTTGAGATCGTTTCAGTTCTGTTGATGAGGATAGTGCAGAGCCAGAAATGCCAAAAGAATGAATACAATGAGAGAGAAACATTTGAAACATTTGTTTATTGAGGGAAAAGAATAAGCACACAATGGGCTTGTTTACATCTTGCCCTCGAAACAAAAGAAGAAAAGCATCATTAAACTTCAATTAATGCCGAACAAAGGCAACAAGAGAAAGAAAACACACACACAAAAACACAACAACTACACATTCATACACCCATCCACCCTCCCCACACACACCACCAACCTCGCACACAGCACAGTAATCATATGAACTAATATAAATTGAATTCACAAGAATCAGGAAATACATTGTGGAGGAAGAAAAAAAAATCAATCTAAACAAATGTATTATGAGTATGACATCATCAAGACACAAGGAATTACTTTCTTCCTCCCCCCCCCCCCCCCCCCTTTAAAGTGAACACAAACCAAACAACAACAAAAACCTCATGTTTAGAAACAAGATTTATGTACAAATTAACCATGTCATGAATAAACGTTTAAAACAAAGCTACATAAGAGATTAATATGTGATGTTGTTTATATGTTTGATCATAAGGTGCTTATGGTAGTTTTTCTTGAAAACATTGAGACTTGAATGAACATTAAAAGAAGCTAAAATCGTATTCCACAAACAACCGCCCGAATACAACAGACTAGTCTTGAAGAGATCAACTCTTGGAAGAGGTACTTTGATTTTAAGAACATTGCGGACGAGGTTTAAATCAAATTTCTGTTTTAAAGCAGGAGGAGCGCGATCAGACATTATTTTAAACATGAAAATGGCTTTGTTATATTCAAGTTTCCATTGTAGAGGCAGTATTCCTAGGTGCTGATAGTCCGTATGAGTAATGGACGATGATTTCAGAAGGATCAACTTAAGACCACGCCTGTACAAACTAAATAAAGGTTTTAGATTATTTCCACTAGCTGAATCCCATAGTGTAGAAGCATAGTTAATATGTGATTGGATATAAGAATTAAAAAACAATTTACGGCTGTCGAAATCAAGAAAATGTTTAATTCTGGAAAGCTGATAGACGTTTTTAGATATTTGCTTGCAAAGCATAGATATTTGGTAGGACCACGAGAGATTGTTATCAGCAATAACTCCGAGTATCTTGTGATGGTCAACTTCTTCCATGATTTCACTATTGATATAGAGCGAATGAGAACCAAGGCAGAGATTTTGACGTTTTTGTCTAGTAATGATAAGTAAGTATTTAGATTTTTTGGGATGTAGTTTCATATGGTTAATTTCAGACCATTCAATTAGTTTGTCAACATTGTCCTGTAAACAAGTAAAAACCTTATCCACTTTACTATCACTAGTATGTATAGTCGTATCATCTGCAAACATTTCAGTGGGAGTTGTAAGAAAAAGAGGCAGAAACCTTGTGTACACTCAATAGCGGAATATCAACACACTCTTTAACTTTTTTAGTGTCACATAAGTTCTGCAGAATATTTAGATTGTTTTCTGAAGTTCTATTTGATGTTATTATTGTGGTGGCCATGTCACAAAAATGTTTATTCATGTCTTCTGTCGATAATTTAACAGATGGGTTCTTAGTCTTTACATTTTTATTGGTTAATTGATTTATTGCTTTCCAAATTGATTTACTATCAGACTTAGTGGAGACAGAAAGGGAGACACAAAGAGATAGACAGGGACAGACTGAGAAGGAGGGAGACATAGAGATAGACAGAGACACATAGAGAGAGACAGATATTAAACAGAGAGAGACAGAGACACAGAAAGAGAAAGCCAAAGAGAGAGACAGAAAGAGATACAGGGGCACACAGAGAAATGGATGCGGAGAGACAGACAGAGACACAGAGAAAAACAAACAGAAAAAAGACAAAGAGATAGACAGAGAGAGTGTGAGATAGCTTGAGTTCTATTTTCCCTCACAAAATAGCCTGAATTCTATTTTGCCACATGAGGTTAAATAACCACTGTCCACAAGAAAACGGATCCAGATTTCCATCGACTTGAAAACGAGGTTTCTATTCGGCGAAGGGACATATAATAGGAATGTTTGTACTATTGTCAGAGTTGATGAAGGTGAGATTAGCGTCATTTGCCACGAGTGTTCGTTCTCCTTCTTCTTCGCCTCAGGCAGCCAACTTAATCGGGTTGAAGATTCTGCTGCACTTTGGGGGGTAGTAAGAAAATAATAAATTAGAAAGCTGAGGAGATAGAAGTAGCCTAATGGAAAGGAAAGTAAACATAAAATAAACCTAGTGTAGATCTGAGAAGAAAAAAACAAAAAAAACAACAACTGGACAGTAGTAGTAGTAGTAGTAGTAGTAATAGCAGCAGCAGCAGCAGTAGTAGTAGTAGTAGTAGTAGTAGTAGTAGTAGTAGTAGTAGTAGTAGTAGGAGCAGGGACTAAATAAGCCGTCAAGCTTTTTGGCAGTCCCATCGAATCATCAATTTTTAGTTTGTATCTTTGATCAAGTGTAATCGGTTGAATTTTCCTATCATACAATTTTAATCAATGCTTCTAAATATATTTATACATTTTGGATGATTATCTAGACGATTTTTGAATGTATTAGTATTGGGTGCACATTTTAGGTCCACTGGTAAATCATTCCATAGGTTAGCAATTCTGTTAGTAAAACAATATTTTTTTAATATTAGTGTTATATCGCTTAATGAAAACCTTACCATATGAATTCCTTGTTATATCATACTGTACAAATTTAAAGAAATCATCCCATGACAAATCAACATGACCATTAAATATTTTATATGCTTCACTCTCCCCTGACTCTTCTACCTTTAAGGGAATAGAGATTAAGATAAATAAGTCTGTTTTCATAAGTCATATTTCTGCATTTTTTAACAAGTTTTGAAGCCCTTCGTTGAACTTTTTCAATAGCTACTGATTGATATTTATATTTAGGATACCATATATTGTTTCCATACTCTAAATGTGGCCTTACTAGTGCTTTATATAGTTTCGTAAATATGTCATAATCAATATTAATAAATGTTCTTTTAATTAACCCTATCATTTTGTTCGCTTTATTTACGCAGCTTTGGATATGTGCATCAAAAGAAAAATCTTTATCAAATATAACTCCCAAATCCTTCTCCTTCTCACATGTTATTAATGAAACGGGGACATCGTTCTTAGTCATAGTATAATCTTTGTTTGGATTTGTCCTACCAACATGCATAACCTTGCATTTATCTGTATTAAAATATAAATTCCATTTAGTAGTCCAGTCCTGTAGTTTGTTTAAATCTTGCTGAAGTAATTGACAGTTACATGATTTGTTAAACATTTTTGTATCATCAGCAAATATTTTACATGGAGATTCTACACACTCAGGAAGATCATTAATAAAAAATAGTAAAGAGTAGCCTTTATTTCGTAGTATAATTTCTCTATAATACATATAGACTACTAATTTGCCCGCACTCGTTCTGCCCGAGTTACGCTGACCTTTCTAATTCAACTCTCTAATAATTTATTCAACTCAGTGAATTTCAAGGTCGTCCTCACGTGGTCTGGGTTTCCCCATATCTATTTTTATTCCTCATCATTGCTTCCCACAGTCCTTTGCGATGCGATCCGCCTTATTGCTTCAACCAATGGGGAAAGGCTTCGAAAACACGTGGGCTCATTTCACCAATCATACAAGCTCGTAGCCTCAGCGTAGCCCTGCCGAGGCGCTTCCGCTCAAAGCCTTGATCATCACAGGAGATAGTTTAGTCATCACCCTTGATTGTCAGTAGATGAACTGGGACCGTTCGTACGTACCTCAGCGCGGCAGTCTTCGTCTTCAAAATCACCAACAGAGTTATAATTATGCGCCTGTGTCGTGTTACTGACTTACTCATTACTGTTCTGTTGCCGTGTTGGTAAGAATCTTCAAGTCGACAAACAGTATCAAAGTATTGTTGATTCAATGATTGTGGATCATGATCATACTCATAGTCATAGGCTATATAGTGAGTATAGTCAAAGATACTGTATAGGGGAAGATAAACATCCGGTCTCTTTTCCCTATATGAGTAGTGAGGACAGAAACACTGGTTATGTCCCTTTGAATCGTAACTCATTTAGGATACATAACTCTTGTTTTCAAACCCGAGAGAGTTATCTTTTCATTAGTCAGCTACACTTTGATCATGGCGGAATGGAGCAAACGAGGAGGGGCAGTGTGTTCAACAAGTTGCAGGAATGCTCGCCCCAAGTACTCTGTCTTCCCCTGTACAGTCTAAGTCTTTGCTTTCCCCAAAGGCAAGTGAAATTTCGATTTATAATGTGATTTTCAAATGAAATAGTGTGCTTTTATGAAATGAAATAGTGTGCTTGTGAAAAATATTAATTGAAAAATTTGATTGATTTGATTATGATCTGAACAAAATGTCTAGATCTAAATATAACATTATCTGGAGAGAGAGAGAGAGAGAGAGAGAGAGAGAGAGAGAGAGAGAGATGTACGAAACATTCTTTTGCATCTTTATGCGTAGGATCAAATTTAGATCTGTATTAGTGTATGTATCACAAACGGGCTGGTCGCTACTTTACACATTTTCATCACTAGTGTGGGCGCGCGCGCGTGTGTGGGCGTAGATATTTGAGTATGTGCTTTGACTTGCATACTCTATAACGTTAGATATCGAACAGTAATGCTTTTATGCACTTTTTTTTAAACATATCTGTAGAAAATGGGTCCACAACGTGGGATGCACAGATCTGCTTCAAATGGGCGTAGAAGAAGCCGCACGCTGTCGCTACGTAATATGCACGGATGAATTTGAAGAGAACCAATTCAACCGTCCAGGTATCTCACATGAAAAGATGTAAAGCTAAAGATGTGCCCCCCCCCCCCCCCATTTCTCGGTTAATTGTATTTTTTTCGTTTTTGCCTTTCTTACCAAACATAAAGCTGTATGTTAAGAACATTTTCAGCTAATTCTCTTTTTGGAATACTAACCCTAACCCTAACCCTAGCCCTAAACCTAACCCTACCCCCCACTATGTACTGCAGTACACCGCGATTTGTCACAGTTGTGGTTCGTTGCGTTTTTCCGTCTTATAGGGTGGGGGGTAGGGTTAGGTTTAGGGCTAGGGTTAGTATTCCAAAAAGGTTATGAGCTAAAAAGGTTCCTAAAATACAGCTTTATGTATGGTAAGAAAGGCAAAAACGGAAAAAATACAATTAACCGAGAAATGTAGGGGAGGGTGGCACATCTTGACCTTTACTTGAAACTGTTGATAGATAACCCCTTCTTTAAGTAGTCATTACCTGGCCAGAGGCTGAGGTATTGCGATCAGTCTGTGTGTGTGTGTCTGTGTATTGATTATCTTAAAAACTACTGTTTGGATTATGATTAAAATTGACAGAGGGGTAGACAGCTTGAAAAGAAAAGCTTCCTTTCGTTAATCAACACCGTGCTGACCTTGACCTTCAAGTTTGACCTTGAAAACCGAAATTTTCTTCTTTGGGCTATGTAATTTCCCCCCAGCTTTATCTCGTGAACTGGTGAACAGAATCGCTTCAAATTTTGTGTAGTGGTGTACCATGGTGCAAGGAAGTTTGTATAAAAGTTCAGCTGTATCTCGTGAACTACTGAACAGAATCGCTTCAAATTTTGTGCTATGTATTTTATGCGTTCTGTAAGGGTGGAAAGTGGTGTGTTTATTGGGGGGGGGGAGTGGGAGACGACATGGTGTCAGACATTTTGTATAAAAGTTCAACTGTATCGTGAACTACTGAACAGAATCGCTTCACATTTTTGGGCTATGTATTTTATGCGTTCTGTAAGGGTGGAAAGTGGTGTGTTTATTGGGGGGGGGGGGGGGAGAGGACATAACTCAGGCCGGGTTTGCATTGTCACAATGTGTTGCTGCCACTCGGCGATGCCCTTGTTACAGTGTTTAAAAAAAAAAATTATAGTTAGTTTATTTATTTATTAATCCATTTATTTATTTGTTTGCAGTAGACTTTTCATAAATGTAGTGTTCATTGATAAAAAGAAAAGATGCATTATTCAACAATTAAAATCAAAATCATCAAAGTACGGTCATCATATTTTTATTTTTTTTTATTCTCAAGGCAAGCTACAAACTTTTTAAAAGATTTGCAGTGATGAAAGACCGGCTGACCTGGAAGGCGGTGCCAGCACGATCTTCAACTGTGGACAGCAGACCGCCTCACCCTACTTCTATGCCATGAAAATGCCATCACTTCCTGATATGGCTGAAACGGAACCACTTCACAAGGAGAGACTCAGTATCCATTCAGGTAGACTACTAGTACAATGGTACAACTCGCAATGAATGCCATTATTCACAGCTTCTGCAATAATTTTCAAGAAGTTAGTTTCTGTTCAGTACTTTCATCCGCCTTCAAACTTGTTGATAATGAAATGCACTTGTTAGGTGAATGTCAAGTGTTCTTAATAAACTATTTGATTGCGCTTGTCTGTATTTTACTGCTATATACATGTATTGATCATTTTCACCATATGTGAATGAGGTAAATCGCTTAAAAAGTGAAAACAGGTATTTGGTGCTTATGTCATATTTCAAATCAGTACAAGTAAGTTCACATGCATTAATTATTTGTCAGTTTTTGTGGCTTGTTTTAGTCTTGGAAAGTGGCCATAATGAGCAATTCTGAGGTGGGTATCTTATATCATTTTACTGTAATTGATGTTTCTATTTTATACAAATATTATTCAAATCAATAACTGAAGTGTTTTTATTTTTTTAACGTTTACAGGTTACTTCCATGAATAATGTACTTTCTTTACAGCTCTGAGCAGATTCATTCATTTCTCTTTTGGAAAAAGCGTTCTGTTGTTGTGACAAACACTACTATGATGAAAAGGAAGCACATTCAAAGCTTCCTCCTGTTCTCCCACGCGATGTCCAATATCACTTGTATGGTTCAAGACTCAGTGTTTAGTGTATGCTGATCTAGTATGGAGAATGAGGGGCGGGAATTAGCATGGAAATGGTGGAGTGGGGTAAACGGGGTGGCGGTGCATGTATTTCAAGGTGAGTGTCAAAAAGAGGAGGGTATAAAAGCAGTATGTGGACGAAGAAGTTGAAGCTGTATTTTGAAGGCTTCCACTGTGGCCGATGTCACTACCGTTAGTGTAGGAGCATTCCTCTTGGCTGTGGTCTGAGGCATGAAGACTGTTGTCAATATCGAATCAAGGCTGCCAGATGCTTGCAACGGATATCATTTTTAGTCTGTTTTTTTCTTCAAAGTACTGTAACAGCCGCATTCTAAATTTAAAAAAATTTCATCTTTCAGATTCAGGATAAAATTTAATATTTATTTCTGCAATGTACTCTAGTGGCCGCAGCCTTTAACACCAATGTATTGGATGCTGATTTTCCCCATCTTTCAGATTCATGCAATATGTCTGTAGTGGCTGCAGTTTAAATATTCTGCAATATATCTGTAGTGGCTGCAGTTTAAATATCAACTTTCTACATGTTGATTTTCTCCATCCTTCAGATTCCAGTCAGGAATGCATTACCTCGGTTTTGTCATGCAGCACTTAGATAGCAAGGGGCAGAATAATGCACTTCTCTATTGCGTTGTGCTACAGTGTATTACGCCAATACCAGTGTTGCTGTTTTTGTGTCCTCAGACACCAGTCAGTTCCACGCTGAGGATGAAATTGAACAGTCAACACCTGCTGGGCATGGGGTCAGCGCTGAATCGCCAGATGGCCAGCAACAGGGCCAATTTCCACGAGAAGAAATCATCCCCACGCAAATCTATGACTAAAACTACATATCTCCATCATCTACAGCAAACTACATCTCTCCACGCGTGACAGTCACGTCATAATGGAACAAAACTTTCTTGGATTCCGCAATTCAAAACAAAAAGTGCTGTGACTTTTGTCTGTAGATGAGCCATGGCTCAAGCAGGAGACATGGAACTTGGACAGTGTACTGTTTTTCTAATCATATTAAATGTTTGTTTCCATGGCTAAAGTATTTCGGTAGGATGCAAAATAATTGGGTAAATACTTTGTTGGTTGCGTTTTTACTTCATTTCATAAAAAGGAAGTCTTATTTCAATGGGCTATTTAAAAAAAAAAATTAATTTCATATTTGGATCTCTGATATTGTATTTAGAAAAGGAATAAAAATTAAATTGTTTTAAATACTTTACAATAAATTGAATCATATATATTTTTATTGCCTTGTTTGGACAAGAGAGAGAGAGAGAGAGAGAGAGAGAGAGAGAGAGAGAGACATGTTGATATAGATTATTTCAATGGCATAAATTCTGTTTGCATAGTCCACAAAATGTAATCATTAACAATTTACATTCTAATTTTGAAAGGATATGACTTTGCACGGGAATGTTAGTCTGCCAACCAAAATAGACAGTTATTTTTTTAAACGGTTCACATACCGGTATTTATAATCGAGTGAAAAAGATTTTATAAATAACTCTCTTATATTTTGTGTAGTATGACTGATTTTTAACTAATTTAATGGTAGCCAACTTGATGACGTGTGTTGTGAGCAAGCATTACAACTGAATGAGCAAGCAATACAATACAATGTGAATGTAAAAGTACATTATATTGTGTACAGAAAACCCGAGTTTGAACCTGGATACTGGTGATTTTTCCTCTCACGTTTCACTTTACACTAGGCTTTACGGTCTTAACGTTTAGTCTTTCGGAGGACACGATAAACCGGGGCCCTGTGTGCCCGTGCACTTAGACGATACCTTAAGTGAGCCAAAGGGATGAATTAGCACACCATAGATTGCTTGAATCATAAAAAAATGTCTTACATTTTCATTGAATATTTGGAAAAAGACATGACTTGTATTTTGATTGAATCGTCATAAATGGAAGTGAATTGCATTTTGAATGAAACATCAGCAAAGGGAAACAATTGTTGCATTTTCATTACATTGTTAGGAAAGGACTTCTTTCATTTTGACAGCATTGTCATAAAGAGTAAACCTTTCAAATCAAAATTTTCTGTGATAGAAAAGACATGACATTCGATTTGATTGTTCATCAGTAGACAAAAAACTGACTTTCTTTTGTAATATTATGAAGTCGTTTTCGATTTTTAACTTTAAAATGACAATAAACAGTGTGTGTACACATGAAGACTGGTGTGTGTGTGTGTGCGTGTGCGCAGCCGTGCGCGCGCGCGCGCGCGCGTGTGTGTGTGTGTGTGTGTGTGTGTGTGTGTGTGTGTGTGTGTGTGTGTGTGTAGGGGTGCCATTCCAGACCACTTGGGTAGACATTGTTTATAGTGGGGATGCCTTGCACAAATTAATCTTTGATCTCATGAAAGCTTTCAGATGGTTTCATTTGAACAAAGAAGTAGACAAGAAATCGATGTTATTAAATATACTTTAGACTATATGCCTTGCTATTTTTGCTTAAATAAATATAATAAGGGACATATTTATTGCTCTGTAGCTGTAGCTATGATATTCCAATACTAAAAAAAAGTTTCAGGGAAAATAGTGGGTCAGTTCCTTAGGCAGAAGCAGTTAGTCTTGATCACAAAAGCGGGACTAAACCGCCATTACTATCACCTAAAGTATTTATATTGCATTTTCTACTGGTTCTTTTTTATATTCGGATACCATTTTTACTGCCTGTTTCAACAGGGAGACAATGATTATTACATTTGCATTTGATTAAAGAAATTGCATACATGCATGGTAATTGACTGAAAGGTTTTTCTCTCAAACTGTTTTATAGTTTTTATAGAATACACATTTATTCCTTTTCTCTTATAACCATTCGTTTTCGAAATTCTTTTTCAAAGTTTTAATAACATCCAGGCATAGGCTATCTTTATTCATAAATGTTTGTGATTCCCATACGCAATAACGGTACAAATAAATAAGAGAAAAACTCACAGTCCACTTCTATTTTATATGGCTTCAAGATCTAATAAAAGAATGTGTAAAAACGGTGTTTGGTCTTAAGGTATGTGGCAAATTTATATACAATATGGCCTTATACACGCACATAAACTCTCTCTCTCTCTCTTTGTGCGTACGTATAATTATGTGAGCGTGCTTTTTATGCGTGTGCGTGTGCAAGTGTCGATGCGTGTGTGTGTGAGTGCGCGTGAGGGTGTGCGTATATGTGCGTGCGTAAGGAAGGTGTTATTGTGTGTGTGTGTGTGTTCATATTGAAAACGATAAATAGTTGCTGCTGTGCATGTTTTGTGTTTTCTTGTCATGATAGGGGCTGTTGGCCTAAATCATTAAAATATTACCAAGTTCCGAGTTCTTTCTTTGTGCACATTCAATTCCCGATATTACAGAGATAAATGGTTAACCGGGATATTATTTAATGACGCAACAATTCAAAATCAATCCAATAAAAGCTGTTCGGACACGGGTGCTGATATCACTACACTTGACTGGGGCCATCAAGGACAGCTCAGCACATCGGTGGAATATGTGGAAGTAGGCCTGTTCTCAGGGTAAACATCTTCCAGTGTTCCTCCTGCACACACAAACACGCGCGCTCACATACATGCACACACACGCACAGAGAGAGAGACAGAGGGAGAGAACAGTGATTATAGAGGTTCGAAAAATGATAGGACAAACTGTCCCGAAACAGAATTGAATAGGAAAATGTTAAGGCTCTTGCAGTAATCAGTAAGACTAAGCATACCAGTGCTTAAAGTACACAAGCTGAGGAATGTGCACATTAAAAAAAATGACACACTACATTAGATCTATGCATTACAATAAACACACGCACCAGGGGCGGACCAGAGTCGTGGTGGGGGGTGGGGGGTTCCGCAGTGCACTCAAACACACCTGTCGTGAGCCGCTGTACATTATATCAGGAACGGGGGTGGGTGGTGTTCCGGAAACTACCTTCACGGCCTTTTTTTTTTTTTTTTTGGGGGGGGGGGGGGTACGTAACTCATCGAACCCCGCCCCTGACACACACACACAGACAATCGCATGCTTGCGCACACAGATTATGTCATGTTTCACTACAGTAGTGACGTAAAACGTTTAATTAAATCTGTAACAAGCCGTTCAAAACGTACAAACCATGAAAAGATTTTTTTTTTTTTTGCAGGCCATAACAGTGTCTCAAATGCATTGAACTAGAATTTAACAGATCACGATGTGTGTGTGTATGTGTGTCATACTGTATATTTAACACAGAGAGAGAGAGAGAGAGAGAGAGAGAGAGAAGACCAACTCACCTAGATCTAAACTAAACTCAGAGAAAGAGAGGGCCAACTCACCTAGATCTAAACTATAAACTCGAACAGTCTAAAATATACCACAGGCCTTGACTTGGGTTCTGGCAGACCTGTATTTAGATCTAAATAAATCGCGCACGAAGGACGATCTACAGATGTTCTTGGTTCTAAATGTATGTTTAAAGCTTGATGGCTGATATTGTCCCTATGGCCTATCTCTAACAAAGACATTGCTAAGTCCCTGACTGGCTGGGTCACGTAGAATAATCTGCCCATTCTCCCCCCCCCCCCTTTCTCTCTCTTCTTCTTACCTTTACCTATAGATTAGGGCTGAAGTATTCTGCGCATATGTTCCTAGACCCCACTGAACTGATTAGGGCTGAAGTATTCTGCGCATATGTTCCTAGATCCCACTGAACTTACAATGACAGAATAATCAGCAAATGATTGTGGTCGCTTGAAGTAAAGGAAGAGAAAAGTCTACTAATACTAGTGTAGGCCTAACACATGAACATCAGCAGAAATCTAACACTGGTTGTTACCGTTTCATAGATTTTCTGGCCGTATTTGCAGCTTCCTTACCTTTCTTTGTCTTCAGGAACACGGAAAAAGGTTTGTCCATGCGCTCAACTTTGAATCTGGTATTTAAAAAACCGTCGATAGGCCAGTTGAATTCTCGCTTCAAATTCCAGTCTGAGTCTTTGGATAGCCGCCATTGTTGTGGTGTAACGCACGCACTAACGATAACTCTATCAGCCCGGATCGCCGAACTTTCTAAGTACGCTGTCTTCCCCTGTACAGTCTTTGGAACTTTCTAAGTACGCTGTCTTCCCCTGTACAGTCTTTGGTATAGTCAAAGACTGTACAGGGGAAGACAGCGTACTTAGAAAGTTCGGCGATCCGGGCTGATAGAGTTATCGTTAGTGCGTGCGTTACACCACAACAATGGCGGCTATCCAAAGACTCAGACTGGAATTTGAAGCGAGAATTCAACTGGCCTATCGACGGTTTTTTTAAATACCAGATTCAAAGTTGAGCGCATGGACAAACCTTTTTCCGTGTTCCTGAAGACAAAGAAAGGTAAGGAAGCTGCAAATACGGCCAGAAAATCTATGAAACGGTAACAACCAGTGTTAGATTTCTGCTGATGTTCATGTGTTAGGCCTACACTAGTATTAGTAGACTTTTCTCTTCCTTTACTTCAAGCGACCACAATCATTTGCTGATTATTCTGTCATTGTAAGTTCAGTGGGATCTAGGAACATATGCGCAGAATACTTCAGCCCTAATCAGTTCAGTGGGGTCTAGGAACATATGCGCAGAATACTTCAGCCCTAATCTATAGGTAAAGGTAAGAAGAAGAGAGAGAAAGGGGGGGGGGGAGAATGGGAAGATTATTCTACGTGACCCAGCCAGTCAGGGACTTAGCAATGTCTTTGTTAGAGATAGGCCATAGGGACAATATCAGCCATCAAGCTTTAAACATACATTTAGAACCAAGAACATCTGTAGATCGTCCTTCGTGCGCGATTTATTTAGATCTAAATACAGGTCTGCCAGAACCCAAGTCAAGGCCTGTGGTATATTTTAGACTGTTCGAGTTTATAGTTTAGATCTAGGTGAGTTGGCCCTCTCTTTCTCTGAGTTTAGTTTAGATCTAGGTGAGTTGGTCTTCTCTCTCTCTCTCTCTCTCTCTCTCTCTCTCTCTCTCTGTTAAATATACAGTATGACACACACACACACACATCGTGATCTGTTAAATTCTAGTTCAATGCATTTGAGACACTGTTATGGCCTGCAAAAAAAAAAAAAATCTTTTCATGGTTTGTACGTTTTGAACGGCTTGTTACAGATTTAATTAAACGTTTTACGTCACTACTGTAGTGAAACATGACATAATCTAGGAACGACGGAATTAGGTCAAGCCGCAGCGATTTTTCTGGTTCAAAATCCGAACCGCGATTTTGGCTATGTGCCAAACGGTCACTTCCTTTGCTTGTTTTTATTGGTGGTTATTCTTGGCGCTGACCATCCGAGTTTCTTTCTTTCGGGAA
The DNA here is from genome assembly GCA_017654935.2 of Phymorhynchus buccinoides. Lineage (NCBI taxonomy): Eukaryota > Metazoa > Mollusca > Gastropoda > Neogastropoda > Raphitomidae > Phymorhynchus > Phymorhynchus buccinoides. The sequence goes on from CM065682.1 coordinate 17,890,642, forward strand.
GCAGACACCTACTCTGTCATTCGGGAACGATCTTTTTTTACGCTAAGACGGCCGATCGCGAGAGACAAGCGATCCAATATTTGGGTCCAATTCATTCGTTTATCATTTCTGAACGGTAATTATATAATTCTTTAAAACAAATGCTTAGTTACATTTAATTATTTTTCTACAAGTACACCAAATTTGGTGCATCTAGAATAAATCTCAATGCTGCTCAAGGTCTCCACAAGTCGGGAGGTTTTACGTCGAAGACTGTCGGACATGTTTTCTGTCACGCGCATGTTGATGTTGCGATCTTGTGAGTCGCACAAAAAGCTTAGGCCTAATCTGTCTAATATTTGGGGTTGATGTTTCCCCTTTGAATAAGCTTTATTTTGGTACCAATGTTTTGTTTATTGGTAAAAAAAAGAAAAAGTTATGGCTGTTTTATTCATCCAAACCTTGATACGGTAAGGGCCGGTAATCTTGATCAACTTTTTCTTATATAGCTCATGTAAAAAAAGCTAACATTTTAAAACGTCGTAACTTTCTCAATTTTCGACCAATTTTGATAATTTGGGTATCATTTTAAAGGTCTTGTCGGGCTCTTTCCAGTGACATAAATTTCATTAGGATTTGACAAAAAGTACACATTTTTTTAAAATTTTATAACCACCCTACATAATCTGTGTGCGCAAGCATGCGATTGTCTGTGTGTGTGTGTCAGGGGCGGGGTTCGATGAGTTACGTACCCCCCCCCCAAAAAAAAAAAAAAAAAAAAGGCCGTGAAGGTAGTTTCCGGAACACCACCCACCCCCGTTCCTGATATAATGTACAGCGGCTCACGACAGGTGTGTTTGAGTGCACTGCGGAACCCCCCACCCCCCACCACGACTCTGGTCCGCCCCTGGTGCGTGTGTTTATTGTAATGCATAGATCTAATGTAGTGTGTCATTTTTTTTAATGTGCACATTCCTCAGCTTGTGTACTTTAAGCACTGGTATGCTTAGTCTTACTGATTACTGCAAGAGCCTTAACATTTTCCTATTCAATTCTGTTTCGGGAAAGTTTGTCCTATCATTTTTCGAACCTCTATAATCACTGTTCTCTCCCTCTGTCTCTCTCTCTGTGCGTGTGTGTGCATGTATGTGAGCGCGCGTGTTTGTGTGTGCAGGAGGAACACTGGAAGATGTTTACCCTGAGAACAGGCCTACTTCCACATATTCCACCGATGTGCTGAGCTGTCCTTGATGGCCCCAGTCAAGTGTAGTGATATCAGCACCCGTGTCCGAACAGCTTTTATTGGATTGATTTTGAATTGTTGCGTCATTAAATAATATCCCGGTTAACCATTTATCTCTGTAATATCGGGAATTGAATGTGCACAAAGAAAGAACTCGGAACTTGGTAATATTTTAATGATTTAGGCCAACAGCCCCTATCATGACAAGAAAACACAAAACATGCACAGCAGCAACTATTTATCGTTTTCAATATGAACACACACACACACACACAATAACACCTTCCTTACGCACGCACATATACGCACACCCTCACGCGCACTCACACACACACGCATCGACACTTGCACACGCACACGCATAAAAAGCACGCTCACATAATTATACGCACGCACAAAGAGAGAGAGAGAGAGAGAGAGTTTATGTGCGTGTGTAAGGCCATATTGTATATGAATTTGCCACATACCTTAAGACCAAACACCGTTTTTACACATTCTTTTATTAGATCTTGAAGCCATATAAAATAGAAGTGGACTGTGAGTTTTTCTCTTATTTATTTGTACCGTTATTGCGTATGGGAATCACAAACATTTATGAATAAAGATAGCCTATGCCTGGATGTTATTAAAACTTTGAAAAAGAATTTCGAAAACGAATGGTTATAAGAGAAAAGGAATAAATGTGTATTCTATAAAAACTATAAAACAGTTTGAGAGAAAAACATTTCAGTCAATTACCATGCATGTATGCAATTTCTTTAATCAAATGCAAATGTAATAATCATTGTCTCCCTGTTGAAACAGGCAGTAAAAATGGTATCCGAATATAAAAAAGAACCAGTAGAAAATGCAATAGAAATACTTTAGGTGATAGTAATGGCGGTTTAGTCCCGCTTTTGTGATCAAGACTAACTGCTTCTGCCTAAGGAACTGACCCACTATTTTCCCTGAAACTTTTTTTTAGTATTGGAATATCATAGCTACAGCTACAGAGCAATAAATATGTCCCTTATTATATTTATTTAAGCAAAAATAGCAAGGCATATAGTCTAAAGTATATTTAATAACATCGATTTCTTGTCTACTTCTTTGTTCAAATGAAACCATCTGAAAGCTTTCATGAGATCAAAGATTAATTTGTGCAAGGCATCCCCACTATAAACAATGTCTACCCAAGTGGTCTGGAATGGCACCCCTACACACACACACACACACACACACACACACACACACACACACACACACACACACACACACACACACACACACACACACACACACGCGCGCGCGCGCGCGCGCGCGCGCGCGCGCGCGCGCACGCACACGCACACACACACACACACCAGTCTTCATGTGTACACACACTGTTTATTGTCATTTTAAAGTTAAAAATCGAAAACGACTTCATAATATTACAAAAGAAAGTCAGTTTTTTGTCTACTGATGAACAATCAAATCGAATTGTTTTAAATCTATCACAGAAAATTTTGATTTGAAAGGTTTACTCTTTATGACAATGCTGTCAAAATGAAAGTCCTTTCCTAACAATGTAATGAAAATGCAACAATTGTTTCCCTTTGCTGATGTTTCATTCAAAATGCAATTCACTTCCATTTATGACGATTCAATCAAAATACAAGTCATGTCTTTTTCCAAATATTCAATGAAAATGTAAGACATTTTTTTATGATTCAAGCAATCTATGGTGTGCTAATTCATCCCTTTGGCTCACTTAAGGTATCGTCTAAGTGCACGGGCACACAGGGCCCCGGTTTATCGTGTCCTCCGAAAGACTAAACGTTAAGACCGTAAAGCCTAGTGTGAAGTGAAACGTGAGAGGAAAAATCACCAGTATCCAGGTTCAAACTCGGGTTTTCTGTACACAATATAATGTACTTTTACATTCACATTGTATTGTATTGCTTGCTCATTCAGTTGTAATGCTTGCTCACAACACACGTCATCAAGTTGGCTACCATTAAATTAGTTAAAAATCAGTCATACTACACAAAATATAAGAGAGTTATTTCTAAAATCTTTTTCACTCGATTATAAATACCGGTATGTGAACCGTTTAAAAAAATAACTGTCTATTTTGGTTGGCAGACTAACATTCCCGTGCGAAGTCATATCCTTTCAAAATTAGAATGTAAATTGTTAATGATTACATTTTGTGGACTATGCAAACAGAATTTATGCCATTGAAATAATCTATATCAACATGTCTCTCTCTCTCTCTCTCTCTCTCTCTCTCTCTCTCTCTCTCTTGTCCAAACAAGGCAATAAAAATATATATGATTCAATTTATTGTAAAGTATTTAAAACAATTTAATTTTTATTCCTTTTCTAAATACAATATCAGAGATCCAAATATGAAATTAATTTTTTTTTTAAATAGCCCATTGAAATAAGACTTCCTTTTTATGAAATGAAGTAAAAACGCAACCAACAAAGTATTTACCCAATTATTTTGCATCCTACCGAAATACTTTAGCCATGGAAACAAACATTTAATATGATTAGAAAAACAGTACACTGTACCAGTTCCATGTCTCCTGCTTGAGCCATGGCTCATCTACAGACAAAAGTCACAGCACTTTTTGTTTTGAATTGCGGAATCCAAGAAAGTTTTGTTCCATTATGACGTGACTGTCACGCGTGGAGAGATGTAGTTTGCTGTAGATGATGGAGATATGTAGTTTTAGTCATAGATTTGCGTGGGGATGATTTCTTCTTGTGGAAATTGGCCCTGTTGCTGGCCATCTGGCGATTCAGCGCTGACCCCATGCCCAGCAGGTGTTGACTGTTCAATTTCATCCTCAGCGTGGAACTGACTGGTGTCTGAGGACACAAAAACAGCAACACTGGTATTGGCGTAATACACTGTAGCACAACGCAATAGAGAAGTGCATTATTCTGCCCCTTGCTATCTAAGTGCTGCATGACAAAACCGAGGTAATGCATTCCTGACTGGAATCTGAAGGATGGAGAAAATCAACATGTAGAAAGTTGATATTTAAACTGCAGCCACTACAGATATATTGCAGAATATTTAAACTGCAGCCACTACAGACATATTGCATGAATCTGAAAGATGGGGAAAATCAGCATCCAATACATTGGTGTTAAAGGCTGCGGCCACTAGAGTACATTGCAGAAATAAATATTAAATTTTATCCTGAATCTGAAAGATGAAATTTTTTTAAATTTAGAATGCGGCTGTTACAGTACTTTGAAGAAAAAAACAGACTAAAAATGATATCCGTTGCAAGCATCTGGCAGCCTTGATTCGATATTGACAACAGTCTTCATGCCTCAGACCACAGCCAAGAGGAATGCTCCTACACTAACGGTAGTGACATCGGCCACAGTGGAAGCCTTCAAAATACAGCTTCAACTTCTTCGTCCACATACTGCTTTTATACCCTCCTCTTTTTGACACTCACCTTGAAATACATGCACCGCCACCCCGTTTACCCCACTCCACCATTTCCATGCTAATTCCCGCCCCTCATTCTCCATACTAGATCAGCATACACTAAACACTGAGTCTTGAACCATACAAGTGATATTGGACATCGCGTGGGAGAACAGGAGGAAGCTTTGAATGTGCTTCCTTTTCATCATAGTAGTGTTTGTCACAACAACAGAACGCTTTTTCCAAAAGAGAAATGAATGAATCTGCTCAGAGCTGTAAAGAAAGTACATTATTCATGGAAGTAACCTGTAAAAGTTAAAAAAATAAAAACACTTCAGTTATTGATTTGAATAATATTTGTATAAAATAGAAACATCAATTACAGTAAAATGATATAAGATACCCACCTCAGAATTGCTCATTATGGCCACTTTCCAAGACTAAAACAAGCCACAAAAACTGACAAATAATTAATGCATGTGAACTTACTTGTACTGATTTGAAATATGACATAAGCACCAAATACCTGTTTTCACTTTTTAAGCGATTTACCTCATTCACATATGGTGAAAATGATCAATACATGTATATAGCAGTAAAATACAGACAAGCGCAATCAAATAGTTTATTAAGAACACTTGACATTCACCTAACAAGTGCATTTCATTATCAACAAGTTTGAAGGCGGATGAAAGTACTGAACAGAAACTAACTTCTTGAAAATTATTGCAGAAGCTGTGAATAATGGCATTCATTGCGAGTTGTACCATTGTACTAGTAGTCTACCTGAATGGATACTGAGTCTCTCCTTGTGAAGTGGTTCCGTTTCAGCCATATCAGGAAGTGATGGCATTTTCATGGCATAGAAGTAGGGTGAGGCGGTCTGCTGTCCACAGTTGAAGATCGTGCTGGCACCGCCTTCCAGGTCAGCCGGTCTTTCATCACTGCAAATCTTTTAAAAAGTTTGTAGCTTGCCTTGAGAATAAAAAAAAATAAAAATATGATGACCGTACTTTGATGATTTTGATTTTAATTGTTGAATAATGCATCTTTTCTTTTTATCAATGAACACTACATTTATGAAAAGTCTACTGCAAACAAATAAATAAATGGATTAATAAATAAATAAACTAACTATAATTTTTTTTTTTAAACACTGTAACAAGGGCATCGCCGAGTGGCAGCAACACATTGTGACAATGCAAACCCGGCCTGAGTTATGTCCTCCCCCCCCCCCCCCCCCCCATAAACACACCACTTTCCACCCTTACAGAACGCATAAAATACATAGCCCAAAAATGTGAAGCGATTCTGTTCAGTAGTTCACGATACAGTTGAACTTTTATACAAAATGTCTGACACCATGTCGTCTCCCACTCCCCCCCCCCAATAAACACACCACTTTCCACCCTTACAGAACGCATAAAATACAAAGCACAAAATTTGAAGCGATTCTGTTCAGTAGTTCACGAGATACAGCTGAACTTTTATACAAACTTCCTTGCACCATGGTACACCACTACACAAAATTTGAAGCGATTCTGTTCACCAGTTCACGAGATAAAGCTGGGGGGAAATTACATAGCCCAAAGAAGGAAATTTCGGTTTTCAAGGTCAAACTTCAAGGTCAAGGTCAGCACGGTGTTGATTAACGAAAGGAAGCTTCCTTTTCAAGCTGTCTACCCCTCTGTCAATTTTAATCATAATCCAAACAGTAGTTTTTAAGATAATCAATACACAGACACACACACACAGACTGATCGCAATACCTCAGCCTCTGGCCAGGTAATGACTACTTAAAGAAGGGGTTATCTATCAACAGTTTCAAGTAAAGGTCAAGATGTGCCACCCTCCCCACATTTCTCGGTTAATTGTATTTTTTCCGTTTTTGCCTTCCTTACCATACATAAAGCTGTATTTTAGGAACCTTTTTAGCTCATAACCTTTTTGGAATACTAACCCTAACCCCTAAACCTAACCATACCCCCACCCTATAAGACGGAAAAACGCAACGAACCACAACTGTGGCAAATCGCGGTGTACTGCAGTACATAGTGGGGGGTAGGGTTAGGTTTGGGGCTAGGGTTAGGGCTCGGGTTAGTATTCCAAAAAGAGAATTAGCTGAAAATGTTCTTAAAATACAGCTTTATGTTTGGTAAGAAAGGCAAAAACGAAAAAAAATACAATTAACCGAGAAATGAGGGGGGGGGGGGGGCACATCTTTAGCTTTACATCTTTTCATGTGAGATACCTGGACGGTTGAATTGGTTCTCTTCAAATTCATCCGTGCATATTACGTAGCGACAGCGTGCGGCTTCTTCCACGCCCATTTGAAGCAGATCTGTGCATCCCACGTTGTGGACCCATTTTCTACAGATATGTTTAAAAAAAAGTGCATAAAAGCATTACTGTTCGATATCTAACGTTATAGAGTATGCAAGTCAAAGCACATACTCAAATATCTACGCCCACACACGCGCGCGCGCCCACACTAGTGATGAAAATGTGTAAAGTAGCGACCAGCCCGTTTGTGATACATACACTAATACAGATCTAAATTTGATCCTACGCATAAAGATGCAAAAGAATGTTTTGTACATCTCTCTCTCTCTCTCTCTCTCTCTCTCTCTCTCTCTCTCTCTCTCCAGATAATGTTATATTTAGATCTAGACATTTTGTTCAGATCATAATCAAATCAATCAAATTTTTCAATTAATATTTTTCACAAGCACACTATTTCATTTCATAAAAGCACACTATTTCATTTGAAAATCACATTATAAATCGAAATTTCACTTGCCTTTGGGGAAAGCAAAGACTTAGACTGTACAGGGGAAGACAGAGTACTTGGGGCGAGCATTCCTGCAACTTGTTGAACACACTGCCCCTCCTCGTTTGCTCCATTCCGCCATGATCAAAGTGTAGCTGACTAATGAAAAGATAACTCTCTCGGGTTTGAAAACAAGAGTTATGTATCCTAAATGAGTTACGATTCAAAGGGACATAACCAGTGTTTCTGTCCTCACTACTCATATAGGGAAAAGAGACCGGATGTTTATCTTCCCCTATACAGTATCTTTGGTATAGTCTAGTAAAAAGCCAAGTGTCCCGTGTGTGTGAAACACAAAACGGGCCTTATAACTCCGCCGTTTTTCGACCAAATCGCTTCAAATTTGATGTGAACCCTAGATGGCAACGGCAACCGAGGCGGCCGTATCATTTGCGCGGTTTCGCAAATGCGCGAAACGCGCATCCGCCGGCCTCTTGGCTCCCGTATCTCCGGTGTTTCTGGGCCGATTGCCTTCGAATTTGGCAGGTAGATGACCGGGGACGGGGACTATCGGTTTGCCAAACCGGAAGCGAATCGGTTCAGACATGCGCATGCTATACGCCGCTTCACCTTTTCACAAATAACTCCGCCGTTTTTTAACCGAATCACTTCAAATTTGCTGTCAGGCTTGCTATGGCCAGGGCAAAGCCTGGCAGAAGAGAATCGGGAGAGAGCGTGACTCTCAGAGCAGCGCCAACGGGAAACGGGGCCTTATAACTCCGCCGTTTCTTAACCGAATCGCTTCAAATTTGCTGTGCTAGGTGTTACCAGCTAGTCATATAGTAAAAAGCCAAGTGTCCCGTGTGTGTGTGTGTGTGAAACACAAAACTGGCTTTATAACTCCGCTGTTTTTCGACCGAATCGCTTCAAATTTGCTGTGAGCCCTAACGGGGCGATGGCAACGGCAACCGAGGTGGCCGTATCATTTGCACGGTTTCGCAAATGCGAGAACCGCGCATCCGCCGGCCTCTCGGCGCCCATATCTCTGATGTTTCTGGGCCGATTGCCTTTGCATTTGGCAGGTAGATGACCGGGGACAGGGACTATTGGTGTTCCAAACCGGAAGCAAATCAGTTCAGAAACGCGTGCGCTATACGCCGCTTCACCTTTTCACAAATAACTCCGCCGTTTTTTAACCGAATCGCTTCAAATTTGCTGTCAGGCTTGCTATGGCCAGGGCAAAGCCTGGCACAAGAGAATCGGGAGAGCGCGTCACTCTCAGAGCAGCGCTAATGGGAAACGGGGGCCTTATAACTCCGCCGTTTCTTAACCGAATCGCTTCAAATTTGCTGTACTCAGCGTTACCAGTACTTGGCGTTACCGTTACTAGGCGTTACCGTTACAAGGCGTTACCGTTACTCGGCGTTGCGCTAGTAAATAATTAAATGGAAGAAGTTCAAGAAAGAGTTTCACCCTTGTAGACCCTTGGAAATGCCAGACTGCCTTTCGCCCGCAGCAGGACACTCATTAGTTCATACTAATATTGATGCACATTTTTTCACAAACAGGGTTATTAACAATTTGAATTCTCTACCAAATGATACTGATACTGCAACCGCAGGAACACTCAATAGATAATTTGGGAAGATTATTGCTTCCATACTAACATAAGTATTCAGTAATAATTAGTATGCAGATCAGTTTGCTTGTTTTCACTGTATGTTATAGAAGAAAAAAATAATACCCCCCCCCAAAAAAAAAAAAGAGTTTTAAATTGTGTTTCCTTATAAACTAAAAGGAAATAGCACTAGCAGGCTATTTAAAAGCCTATATGATATGATAGGAAGCCCTTGCACCACCCGTACCAACTGCATGGACACACCTTCATACCTTGGACACCGTCCAAACAGCCAAATATCTGGGTGTCATCCTACAAACAACTGGCAGCTGGGATGTCCATGTGAACACCATTACGCCAAGGCCAGCCAGACACTCGGCTTCCTATGAAGGAACCTGAAGATAGCCTCAGCTGAACTGCAAGAGAAAGCCTACATGGCATTTGTCAGACCTCTCCTTGAGTATGCATGCAAAGTCTGGGACCCCTTCACTCATTTTTGCCTGACAAGTCCCCGTTTAGTACAACAACAGAACCATAAAAAAGAAGATGGCGGTTGTTAAAAGAAAGAAGAAGAGTATAGACAAGGTGGAAGCAATCCAACACAGGGCTGCCAGATTTGTCTTAGAGTTAAATAAATATAATAGGACAGCCAGCGTTACCGGCTACAGAGGCTCAGATGGAATTTACTGCAGCAACGCTGACAAGCCACCAGACTCACCATGCTGTATAAAATACTTAATGGCATGGTGAGTGTGAACAGGAGCAAAGTCATACCTCAGCCAGAGCGGCAACGTAGGGGTCATTCACAACAGCTCCTCATCCCCCAGTGTCGGACACAGTACCGTCAAAGCTCCTTTTTTTCACGAACAATCAAGGAGTGGAACGACCTGCCAGTGGAGGCCAGAACTCCAGAGAGCTTTGCAGCTGGAGTCTGGACGTTCCTGTACCCGCTGTGGTTGGTGGCCCCACACAGGGGTCATCAGTCTATAATGATAATAATAATGGGAATTTATATAGCGCTCTTTCTCACATGAGCTCAGTGCGCTTTACATTGATAACAAGAACATTAAAGGCAAACAAATAATGAATCATTAGAAAGTAAAATAAACACGATGATTGCACGCAACCTTCTCTCTCTCACACACACACACACACGTGCACGCGCTCACACACACACACACGCGCACACCTGCAGTCTAACATCCAAGCAAAAGCCCCACCTCCCAGTGTTCCCGATTACGCAGATCTGTACGTAAATTACGTACAAAGTTTGAAGTATAACTTTTTCAGTCAATACGTCATAGTGATGTACAGTTTTTCTCTCAGCCGATTGCTTCCTCAAACGTGTTCGCCGCGATCAGAATGTCGAAGCCATTTCGGCTTGCGGGAAATGATCAACAAAATATAATGGGCCTATTCTTTCACTACTATGCCATGCTTGAAGCAGATGACAAAAACTATCATGAACCACAGAGTAATTTCCCTTTGTTTCTCGCCACCCATGCTGCTCGCACGTGCACTGCTGCCAAGCCTAGCCCGCGCGTTTCTTGGAAGGAAAAAAATGGCGCTGCTTCGCTGGATTGTGAAAACTTCGACATGAAGTTCTTCCAATTTGCCTTTATTTTAGAGCATACTGCGACAACACCTAGTTCTTCCAATGCACCGTACTTAACGCTAGAGCATATTGTCCATTTATTATGGCTTTTATTTTGACCCTCAAAATGTTTTCAAATGACCCTTCAAATTTGGGGGCAAAGGGTCATGATGACCCTTAAAAATTTGGAAGCATGGGCAACACTGCCTCCTCTCCCCTCTCCCCTACAGATTCACATCAAGCTAGGCGTTTTCCTTTTGTCTGTCTTTTCTCTTTCTTTAATCTTTGGCCTCCTGGCCCTTTCTTCCAGCATATGTGGATGAACCTCCCCGGTTCCGTGACATAATAATCAGTGTGTTGATTCTGGCCATGTACTGCGAAGAAGAAGAAGAAGAAGAAGAAGAGAGTAGGTTTGGTGAACAGGGATTGTCTACTCTAGTAAAGTAGTCTAGTCTAGTCTAGTGTAAATAGTATTGTATAATTGAACGGCTTATAAATGATAGCCTAGGCTGCAAGGCCTGTTGCTGATATTTGTCTTTGGTAGATAGGTAGCCTGGTAGGTAGGTAGGTACGAACAGGATTCAGTCCCAGTGTGTCAGCGGTGCAGGTAGGTCAATAATAATCCACCAGCCTTCCCCACCCCCCTCCCTCCCTCCCTCAACCCCTCCACATCCTGCTCCAGGATGTGGCATCACGCTCAAACCCGATCAGCGGGTGCGAGCTGGCTGGGTCACAATCACTCTACGTCCCTTTATGCCCATGCAGTATTTTGGCCAAATTTATGTCCTTATTTCAAATGGAACCGACCCACCTTTTTTTTTAGTCTTTTTTTTCTTAGGGTGCCAGAATGATCAACTGAGTGATTGTGGGCCCCAAAGAGAAGAAGAAGAAGATACCTTCCAATACAAACATATAGTTCAATTGAACTAAAAAACATTATTTTGGTACTCATTTTGAGATCTATAATAGTCTTATGCAGTTATACTATAGTTATACTCATTTTTCTATTTTCCAGATTTGAGAAAGTTCAGAACTGTACAGGATGGCTGTGACTGTTTGGGTGGCTATGTTTTTGGCCATGCCCTGTGTTGTGAGCCGGTAAGTTGTTGAACTTGATATTTATAATGTTTTATTATTATTAACACTAAAATAGCAGTATTTTGTTGTTGTTTTTCTTTTTTGATGCATATATATGTATATGTTAGTCAACTTAGTGGCAGCTCAGTTTGAAACTCAGATAAACATTCAACTACACATAAAAAAGTACAATTTTAATCCCTGTCCTCAATGCGACAACCCCCACGTTTTACTGATCTTTTCTCTTTAAAAAATCATAGTCTTTTACACAATACATTATCTCTTTCCCTTCCTTCCTGCCCCTTCCCAATGGATTTTAAAGCTGAACTAAAAGTAAAACAAACGACACCACTAAAACTTGTTTGTTTTTAATGTTCTTAGTGTTCTTTTGTTGTTTTTTCCATTAACAGTTAATGTAAGTTTTTTTAATTTATTTTTTTATATAATGTTATTCTATAATCTATTATGTTCATTTGCATTGATTGTGATTAACATAGATTGTTTTGATTACAAATAAGTTAAAATATGAAGTAAGATGAAAAGACCAAACTATTTTATTTATGACACTTTAATCATTGATGATTCATTGTTGTTTTTTTGTTTTGTTTTTATTTTTGCTGAATCTGGTGTGTCATACAATCACGACTACCGAGATCTTTATTGCAAATTTAATCCTGTAGTTATTGACTAATGTTCTGTCGATTGTTTTTAACTCACCCTGTGGGGTTACAGGGGGTTTTCATGACCAAAAGTTTTTCCCGCTTTCTGGAAGTTCTGTGCTTGCAACTGCCTCTAATATATTACTCTTTTAGGCTCTTGTCTTTTCCTTTACTTACTGTAATTCTACTTTTTTTTATGTCATATTAGCCCGGTGTCCTGACTCTTTTCTTGAAAATCTCGTAATAGTTTTCTCCTTTTAGCTCTTCTGAAATTGCAGTATGTTGGCTGAATGCAGCAAGGAGACCAGAAAATCGAAGACGAGACAGCGAGACATAAAATAATGCATTTAATCTATTTTCATAATGATTTGATTATAATACTATGAGATAATAATCATAATGATAATCGTCATTTACCCTGGGGACTCATATAGTCATAAGAAGGGATGTGACGAGGGAATGGGTTAAAAGGCTAAGTCTCTAGGGAAGACTTTTAGTGTGTTAAATTTTCAAGTAGAAAATTTGCCTTTAGCCCACTTCTCTAGGGTATGGGAGGTGAGCAACTTTCCCGGCCCCTTTTCATCTAATAAATTTATATTTGTGCCCGGGTTCTGGCTCGTATGATTGTAAGAAATACAAGTGGTTGATTTGCTCTAAATGGCAGACAGAGAGAAGTAGGGTTTTACATGCAATTATAAGACTTCCACTCTCATCAGTCTGACCAAAGGGTTCAGAATTATTTGACAGTTGTATTTTATTTACTCACAAAATCTGCATAAGATTATGCAACAATAATAATAAAGCAGCTCAATGGCGCCCAAAAAAAAATGAATGAAAAAAATGAAATCCGAAAGGATTTACAAGACTTTTGTCTTTCTAGAAGGTTAGCCCCAAGCGGGAAGGGTCACTAATATTCTTAGGTGTCCTGGTTTCCAGTTAGTGTTCTTTGGCACTGTCTTAGGGACTTAGCTCATAGCTGTGTTGAAGTTCCTCCATAGGGATCGGCGAGTGCTGGGTTGACTAGGCTTGCTTTGGTGTAGAGTAGCTCCCAGTCGTTCCGGTTGCGGCGTCGCGGGATGGCACGGTTCAGGCGTGGTCTCCTCGCGGATTCTGGGTGCGGGGCGTCTTTGCGGCGGTCCCGTCTTGTTTCCTTGTGAGTCAGGGATTGAACGTCCTGACCACGATGCCCTGCTGATAATTACAGGAGAAGGTGGATGTAGATCTCTATGGCTTAGAGACAAGGGGCTTCAGCCGGCAGGGAATTAGTGGATCCCAACCGGCTAGAAGGCTGCCCTTGTACAATAGCACTAAGAACACATAATCTGAATTTCAGTTACCAAACTGAGATCAGTAAAACATAAAAGGTGTACAGGAATCAACTGGTATGATTCAGTACCCGGCTAGATCAAAGTCTATGATCAAGCCAACATCACTCTCCATCCAACACCTGGAAAGGAATGTTATCATAGTTAGCAAGGTTGCAACCCACAGGCTTCCTACTAAAAATATACAAAAGGGTTAGTAGGCATAAAATCCGGTTCTGGTACCAAAAGTCAAAAACACACACAAATAATCAGTGCACATAATTAGAACAGCATGTTTACCAATTCTTTTCACTGACACATCTACTCCTTATTCATCATTGAACATAGGATCTAGATCAAAAATAGGATCAAACAAAAACAAATCTCAATCACTTAGGTTACATCCCAGCCATCAATAATACTCACTAGTTGGGCTATTAGGACTGGCTGGGAGAGAGGTTGATTCTGCAATGTTGCTCAGCCAGGTTTTGGAGGTCTTGTGAGAGAGAATGTTTAGGTGGGGACTTTCCTCACTAGTCAAATTTCCCCTCCAATTTTAAACACCCGAGGGCCTATCATTGGTTCATAGCAGTCGACAAGTCACAAGATGACGCTATAATATTATGCATAGTAGTACAGAACGATCACGCGCCGGTTACATCACTGGCACATGTCACATTCCTCTCCCTATCGTGATCGGGAAAGGAGATACGGGGAACAAAGGGAGACCGCCAATGTGGGTGTCACCAGAGGAAAAACCCGTGATCAAACAGATAGCGCTTCGGAATCGGCGACCTGTTTGATGTTGAATTGTAATTAAAGTGGCGGCCCGAATAAAGAAAGGGGAGGGGGGGGGTGTTTAGTGAGGGGGGGGGGGGGGGGGGGGGGTAGATAAAGAAAGTGGGGTTGCGCGTGACACATTGTCACAAGGGACTGAAATTATATTTTGAGATAGCCAATATTAAAGACTTTTTAACATAGAGATGATTATAGTGGACCCAACAATTATTGTGAGTTATCCAGTGTTTGAGTTATATACCGTTTTTGAGTTTTCAGTTCTCCACTGTAATTTTTGTTATCAATCGGGTATCATCCATTTCAGGGATTCTTGTTCAGTTCATTCTTTCATCAAGATTACAATATCACGCTGATTTGTTGATATGCCAGTTTTCTGTTTTCTGTAGAACTAGAAGGGAGAGCCAATGTCCCATATTTGGCACTCGAGAATGGCAGCTTCTGGATGAGCAGTGTGACAATGATAAAAATTATCATTGCTTTGCCGACAGAGCAGGCAACAAAGAATCGGATGGCTGCTTCAAAATAAACTTCTGCCTGAGAGGTGATGTGATTGTTTGGTTGTCCTTTGCTTTACCTTACAGAACAGGCATAGGAATGTTAATCATATTGAAAATTTGTCAGACCATCCTTTATAGATCTGATCATCAGTCTTTGAGTCTTTCACTCATTGAGGGTTGAAAAGGAATAAAAATGGCAGAGCCTAAATCATTGAAGTTATTTGAACTGATGATTTATTAGATTATGCTATTCTCTTTATCCACTTTAAAGCGTTGTGAGGATGGCTTGCCATTGGACAGTGCTATAAAAGCTTGATTTGCTATTATTATTATTATTATTATTATTATTAAATTACTGAACTGATCATTTGCACACACATGTTATTATTCATTGTGTGTTGTCACTGTGTGACTGTGTGTGTGTGCATGTATGCTCCTTCTTGCAGGATGTCCTGAATTGCAGGATTTTTAAATTGCCTAGAGCCGGCGGAGCCAGATTATGAGAATTTGAGAAGCAACAATTTTCTTACAGACACACACACACACACTTGTACAATAAAAAGGGCCTATATAAGCATTTGCTATATTCAAAGGAATGGAGCACTTGTTCTAGTCTAGAGGGGTGAAAAAAGAGCAGTAAATGTGTGTGTGTGTGTGTGCTGCTCCTGCACTCCGCCGGGGCTGCCCCCTTGCAGGATTTTTGACATTTCCCAGGAGCACCCATGTGTGTGTGTATATATGTATGTGTGTGTATGTATGTGTGTGTGTGTGTATGTGTGTGTGTGTGTATGTATGTGTGTGTGCGTATGTGTGTGTGTGTGTATGTATGTGTGTGTGTGTATGTGTGTGTGTGTGTGTGTATGTGTGTGTGTATGTATGTGTGTGTGTGTGTGTGTGTGTGTGTGTGTGTGTGTATGTATGTATGTGTGTGTATGTGTGTGTGTGTGTATGTGTGTGTGTGTGTGTGTGTGTGTGTGTGTATGTATGTGTGTCCCAAATCAGTCGGCCGTAGATATAAAACAATTTGTTATAGAGCTCCAAAAACACTAAATTCTAAATCAGTAGTTAGGAATGCAGTGAGATATACTTTGATCTTTCTTTTTATACCTACACCAAAGATGTATGATATGAATATGATCTGAAAACCCTTGGCCTTTTAGCCCTTAGTTTAAAAACCATTGGTCATAGACCCCTTTAACTGTATACCGTATTTTACAGACTATGAGGTGATACCACCACCACCCCAGAGTAAGGGCCCTGCTCCTTAAAATGTGACTAGTAATATTGTTAGAAACTATTAATTTTAAAAATCTGAATTTTATGTAAGGTAAAAATAATCTTATTTGGATGTGGGGGTCGGGGGCGCATTTCATATCTGATTGTACATTTGATCTGATTGTGTTCCAGTAGCAAAGTTTTTCATTTATAAATGCACGTGTGAAAGAAAGCAACCTAGTTGCCAACAATTTATTCTGTACTTAAAAAAGAGATATGAGGTTGAAAAGTGTGCTTCTAGTTTTATTTACTACAGACAAACCTCTATTTTAAGACTTCCAAAATGTCCGGAAAAATCGGTCGTAAATTGGAGGGGTCGTATGACGGAGGTTTTCACTGGCAGCCGTAGAAAGAAAAAGTTCAGCACAGTTCATACTCTCTTCTTCATGCACACATACAATGACATATTAAAACTGGATTTGGGTCTTTCCAACTCCATAGGATTGTGCAATTGATGTATTACAGTTTCACTTCGCCGACTTCTGTTAATCACCTCCACTCTCGTCCAAAGTCAGTGGTTTTCTTTTTCAAAGTCAGTGGTTTTCGTGCTTTTCCTACGCTTTCCGCCATCTTTTCTACAACAAGGGAAGCGACTCCGCTTTCAGGCCCTTGACCGTGGTTGTTTCCCTTTGCTCGAAGTCTATGCAGACGACAACAACGGTCGTAAAAACCAACAAAATGGCGGTCGTAAGTCGCGTTTTAGAGGAAGTCGTTTAAGAGAGGTCGTTTACATAGTAAAATGCATCCGTGCCAACAAATCCGGTCTCAAATGAGAGGTGGTCGCTTAACAGAGGGTCGTAAAATAGGGGTTTGTCTGTAATAAATACTATGTCTCAAGAAAGATAATTTCTTTACACGATGGCAACCATATTTAAGTCTTTTTTCAGTTACAAAATTATTGGTTTGACAATGTATACCAGTAGGAGAGGGTCACGCCGGTGGGTTAGAGAGAGGGGAATTTTATGTACGGACAAAATGATTTTGCTTGGTTAAGCATGTAGTGATGTAGCATGTACTCCTTTCTTTCCCTCTCAAGTGTGTGTGTGTGTGTGTGTGACATGTTTTTGTTAATGTGCTAGTAGTGCATTAGATAAGGCTCCCTATTTGCTAGTAGTGCATTTTTTTTTCCACTATGTGTGCATTTTGTTTGTTGATAATTTATATAATGCACACAAAAAAAGGAATACAAACTTTTGTGTATAATTTGGGAGGTGCGTCTTATAATCAGGTGTGCCTTATAGTCTGCAAAATACAGTACATCCTTGGCATGACACGAGGTGTGCCAAAAAAGATGTCCATTCACTACAACTGTTTGGTTTTTGTGTGTGTGTGTGTTTTTAATTCTACAAGTACAACTGTTGCAGTGACAGAGCTTATTTTTACTCTTTTTTTCTGATTTAAAGAAATATAAATGAAAATTTAAAAACTAAATTCTGACCATGTATATGTAGAAAAACCATGACAGGAGGTTGTGTCCTTGGGCAGAAGGTTGTGCCAGATCGAGCAATTTCATCATTATTATTAACTGGGTTTTTTTTCATGTGCAGGAGCTCATCCAGTGATCGACGTTGATCATATTCGATGTGCCCTTTGTGGGACTGGATTTCAACCCATAGACCGACTTAGATCCAATGAGTTTACCTACTCGTACTGCAAGAGACATAGCAGACCATGCAAGCCTGAATTTGGGGAATCGGAGTGTCGTGCACCTTCACGAGAATGGGACAGAGCTTGCACCTGCAATGAGAGCCTGGGATTTTCTCAGCGAATAGAGGGAGAAAACTGCGCGTGTTTCATCCAGAATGACCGCTGTTCAGGCTGCAAGTTCACAGGTTGCCCAAATGGGACAGAGAAAAATGATAAGGGTAAGAAAGCCCTTCTATATTTGGCCAACTTTTGTTTAAATCCTTCTTCTTTATTCATTTTTTGTGTGGTGTGTCTGTAACTGTCTGTTTAGCGTGAAACAAAGGGTGTTTTTGTAAGATAATGTTGCAAAAAAGAAACATACTAAATTGTGCATGTATTTGGTGGTATAAAAAAGACAACAATCTGCTAAACTAAAGAAAAAAATCATGTTTTTTTCCTACTCAGCTCTTTATTTATGCAAAATGACGCAGTGTCTCCCTCAGATCGCATTATTTTAGGTCCTTCTAAAAATCGCCAAAAATCAAATGCATGTCATTCAACCATGCAACATGTACAGAGTAACAGATAAGTCATTGTATTTTTGAAGACTTCTTACTTTTGATCGAGTGAGCCACGTACATTTCATGACGTAAATAATCTGATGAAATGTGCTTTGTCCAAAAAACTAAAACTTCCTACTCAATGGGCTGACCACTTTATTATGATCTTGATCTAGAATCACAAAGTCACTCGAGTTTTCATTGACTTGGTTTAGTATATATATAAATAAAAAAAGGGATTGTAAGAAGTATAATATAAACAATCATTTCTTTATTTAAATTTTAATGTTTGAATAAAGTGAGCTATGTGGTTGCCGCCATATTGAATGAAGCAAATGCGAAGATGATAAGCAGTTCAATTTAAAGAAGTGAAAAACGAAAATAGGAGACGTTAGAAACGGTCTAAGGGAAGCAACTACAAGAATAAGGTCTCATGATTAATAGGTCATAAGGAACAGCGAGTTGTTTCCCTTTTATTGGTTTACATGACCCCCCAAACCGCCAAAATCGATTGGAAAACTCCCTCCGACGTGAATCCAAAGGATTGGAACAGTGTCGGAATGACGTCTCCGGCATGACTCCATTTAGTTAACAGAATGAAGAAAGAATAAGTCAAATCAAGCATAAAAGTCGGTTTTACTTTTAGTGTTTGCTTGTCATTCGTTTTTAAATTAAAAAAAGTACTGGGTATGAAAGAGGAAAACATTTCTACAAACACGGGTTTAATCTTTACCATAAACAGTAAATAACATTCAAACAATAGAAAAAAAAACCAGATGGGAATAACTGGTGTGGTATTTATTTGGCAAATATTTCGGACCAGTCTTGTCCTTTGACGATGCCTATCTCCATAAACAGTAAAGGTAGATGAACAAATGGGAGCATGGATACTACTGTCATTGTGAGGACTCCCAGTAGATAATGTTACACATCTAATCTTATCCATGTAATGGAAATTTATTTGTTGCTTTTCTAAAGTAATCTCTCTTTTTTGTTCTAAATGGCAATTTCCGATTCTTCTCACTTTTAGGTCTGAAAACAAAATGACTGAAATAAGATTTAAACTGATTTTTACTAGATTGTAAATAGTGCTGGGTTTTTTTTCTTTTGTTGCAGGATACTGTGAACCTATTGTGTAAGTATTCTGAATTTTGATAAAGCATTGTTTTTGGGACCGTTGATGAAACAAGTTATCATTTCTGCAATGATTTTTTTAAAAGCAACAATCTAACATTAATGCTTATTTTTAACCCTTTCACCGCCAGCCATATTTCAACCAAACATCGCCACTAAATTTACCTGCCCATGTAGAGAACAAAATCCATCTGCAGTATTGGGAATTCTTCTGTAACATACATAAAATAAGGTCTACCCTTACTTCCCAAAACTAAGACAATCAGGTCTTTGGATAACAGACCCCAATTTGATGCCTTTTAGTGACATAGGTGTTTAGTCACTGTGGTGCTAAAATGCGACTTTGGCGGTGAAAGGGTTAAACTGCTTTATAAGACTGAATAGAGCAAAGAACTAAGATTAAGAAATGACAAATAATAGTAAAATGCTTGAATTATGTTGCTTTTTGCTTTTTTAGTGAATGGCGATGGACTTGAAACTTTTTTTTTTACACATGTGCACCAACCATCTAGCAAAGTTTGAAGCACCTTCATAAGATTTTTTAGAAGATATTCTACTTTTAAAGAAACACTTATGGACAATATTTAGCAAGTTTGTTTGTATTATACATTACAGTAGTTTATTGCATTTATTTATACAGTCCTTGCATGTGTGACAGATCAGGGTTGTGATTTGAATGAGTTTCAGTATATAGAAGAGAGAGAATTAAGCTTTATACTCACTGGGTGACGCACAAGAGCGATAATTTTATGTACAGAATCCAGCATGACCTAGTGCTGAGTCAGGGGCAGGGAATTTTCGGTGGATATAAATTACTGCTTTGTGACGTGCAAGTGCGATAATCTTATGTAGACAAGTCAGGGGCAGAGAAGTTTCGGTATAAAGTCTCATTGAAAATCCATGTGTGTAGTGTTGGTAAGGCTTTTTACTTTTGTGCAAAGTGAATTTCTTTTTGCTTAATATAAATTCCCTTGTATTTTCTAAGAGCACAATAAAGTGATTGATTGATTGATAAATGTACTCTCTCTCTCTCTCTCTCTCTCTCTCTCTCTCTCTCTCTCTCTCTCTCTCTCTCTCTCTCTCTCTCTCTCTCTCTCTCTCTCTCTCTCTGTATGTGTGTTTTGTGCATGTGTGCAAAATGTCTAACTTTGAACATGTGACTAGTACATTTTGCTCATTATCAGTGTGTTTGAAATCTGTGTAAGCTGATAGTCGCATGTTTTTGTTACAGGTATTCCACTGAATCATCAGAAAGTGAGTTGTGTTTTGTTCTCAATGTAAGAATTTGAACTCACATTTAATATAAATAACAATTTATTTAGCTGTTATTGTGTTAATGACCTCTTTTCCTAAAAGTAAGAGTCTTCAACTAGTCAAGTCTAAGACAAAGTTCTCTTTCCACAAATCAGGTCTCCTAACTTTATGCAAATTTGCAGATTTCTGCAAAAATACATCAAAAGATTTTTCAAATACAAGGATAAAAATATTCCATTGATGGTCTAAGATAAAATAGGGTAATGCTTACACTTTTACAGTAGTACTTATAGAGACAGTTAAAAAAAATCTTAATTTATAAAGAAATTAATTTAATGTAAGAGTTACCTTCATTATTTTTCATAGAGAAGTACTGAGTTGTAACAGACTTGATCTGCTGTTGTGTTGCAGCGCATAGAACATCTACTATTCCAACCACAACAACCAAGGCTGATAATAATTCTGGATCTAAATGGTGGATATCCCTTGTAGTCCTCTTTGTAATCGCTGTCATTGTTGGTAAGTATGTGTGTAACTGTAAGAGAAAGGGTGTGTGCGTTACCATATTTTTTAGACCATTAGGCACTTGTGTCAAAGATATTCTAAAAGGGTAAGATGGACTACTTAAGAGCTCGGCGAACCGGGCTGATAGAGTTATCGTTAGTGGGGACAGTACACTATTCACAGTGACGGCTATCCAAAAACTCAGACTGGAACTTGAACGGAGAATTCAACTGGCCTATGGACGTGTAGAATGTGTCCTGTTTAAAAGGGACATAACCAGTGTTTCTGTCCTCACTACTCATATAGGGAAGAGACCGGATGCTTATCTTCCCTATCCAGTCTTTGCTTGTGTGTATAAGGCAAATCCGGTGATTTTTAGAAAAATCTGAAAAAATCAAAGAGAAAGACGCCCAGGTATATAAAATTATAAGACGATACAAAGTTGACGAAAGAAAGTCAATTTTTTTTCTGTAACTAGTGTAAGTATTCGATAAATGCTTGCCTTGTATCATTGCTGTAGTCGTAAATGAGAGTAAGCTCCTCTTTCAAATCTGCAAAAGTTCCATTTGTGTGACTTCCTGTTGTTTAGTTGGTACTTTTCTTTGCAAAAACTGGGGGAAATTATGACATTTTAAGGTTACAACGATGATTTTGTATGTTCAATGAAAGGGTTACAGCATCTGTTGGATGATATCTCAAATGATAATAGGGATTTTGTAGGATTTTAAAGTGAGTATCCGCTGTATCGGGGATTCATTAACTTTTTCAATGTCTAGTGGATGATGCACGGCATTCTTTGTGTCATTCTTTTAATGTTTTTGTTCACAAATAGGGCGCCATTGTGTATTAGGTGCAGAAATCGTAAAATGGAAAAACAATTGTTGCCTTAAGTTATACATTTAGTACGGAAATTACGGTTAAAATTATGATAAAATAAAGTGTCAAGTTTGTTGTCTTCACATTTTTGTTTGTTTGATGCCTTCAGAGGTGTTTTTAAGTAAGATTATCTGATTAGTATTTTTGATTAGCCTTTTTATATACAGTGTGTATCTCTAGTAAATGAACCTCTTTTTTATTTTACAATATGAATGTGTACATTGACACCAAAGATCAGTCGATGTGCTTATTTGTATTGTAAAAATGTACAATTCTTTGTTTTAATATTCATCAGTCACAGTATAGTCCTCAAGACTGTCAGCACTTTGTTTCTTTGTGGCAAATTCTGTTTCCCTCTTCACCATCAATATTTTAAAACTAAAGAGAACTTCATTGATTGCTTCTTTATTTCTTTTGTGAATTTGTTGCTGAAACAAGTTGAGTTCATGTTGATAACGTTTTGCTCATGAATTTGTTACATTTTTGTTGAAAAATTGTGGTGTTGTTGAAAAATTATGAACAAATTTTGCTGCACACGCTTAACAGTGTTAGATTCTTACGCACAGATGTGCGTCTGCGATGCTCAAGTCCCACATCTGACGCACTGGATTTCAGGCCAATGATTCACAAAACATAGCAGATTTTCACCCTACGCAGTTGTTGTTTTTCTCCATAAGAATATTTTTTAAAAGTTATAAAGAAAGACCCCCTAAAATATCCAGATGACCCTCTAAAAATCTAGAGGCATATGTGACCCCTCACCACAAAGGGACATTAAATCGCTGGGCTAGTTTCTGTTTCTCACAACAGGCTTGGCAAAAATCTCATCTTTTATCAATTTTGAGTTATGGGTATTTTTGTGTTCTCTCAACACTTGTCTTTCATATTTATCAATGACAATTTTTATCATGGTTTCTCAATTATGCTTCAAAAAGTGCTTTAAAATTAGCAGGTTGGTGCATTGTCTTCAGCTAGGCAAGATTTTAGACTGATGTCTCAAAATGGCCAACACTTGCTGTAGCAACTTTAAATGCTCATAACTCTGGAACAAACAAAAATAAATCAATAGAATGGCTCTTATATTATTAGAAAGCAAATTGTCTGAGCTTTTGAACTGTACCCTTTTCTCAGAATGGTCATCTTGACATTTAATGTCCCTTCTGTGGTGATGGGTCCTATAGTTCATGCACTGATTCTGGCACCCTGATTTTGAAGCTAGAATTAACTCTGACTCGGTGATATCAGGCAAGGGACAGGGACATCAAGTTTCTAGCCATTCTGCGTTGCCATTCCCATTAAGCAAATTTCGTGTGACTTTTGGTTTAGTACAGTAATACAAAAGAACTGTAGAGGAAAAGGCACCTTTTGTGTATTTGGCAATTTTTGCAAACAATGATAACATGGGTATTGAGCTGATTTTTTTGGCACGTTTTTTCTTCAGAATGTTCTTTGAGAGTTACATGCAAATTTTGACTTTGGATTAGAACATGACAGGCTTGTTGATCTGTTTACGCACAGAGATAACTATTTTCAAGATCTCTGTATGTGTATGTTGTTAATGGGCATGTTTATTTGTACTGGCTTGTGGCGTTTAAATGAAAACTCTAGCTTGTAGCGCCATATATGTTTAAGCTAAGAATGATACATTTTCCAGAAAGCTATTTTGTGGAAATATTAAAATACTGAACCAAACTTAGTGAATGTTAGATAGAGAGTGTGACCTTTATTGATTGGATATATAGTTTAAAGATAGATGGATTCTTTTAAAAGATTCTAATTATTTTTTATTTTTTAATCCTTTATCGCAATCTTGGTGAATTTAGTCGTTATTTAGATAAATGGCAAAGCAAGTAGAATAATGCCCCTCGAAAGGAAGAATCTTCAGAAGGCTTGGACTCTTCCTCAGGAGTTGTACACATGTATATTAGAATGAAGATCATGAAAATATCCAGTTGTTTATAAAAAAAAAATGAAACAGGAATATTTTATCTCAGTTTTACATACTATCCTAAATGTAAACTAATATGTGTATAATAAGCAACTAAGCAGTAACTCTAATTACAGAAAACAACATTTCTGAACCAATGTAGGTCATTTTTGAAAGCAAAGCATTAACCATACATTAACCTTTGCTGTTGATGGACATTTGTTAGCATTAGTTGTCTTCCTTGAAAACAGGCATAAGTAAAAAAAACGTTTTTTGTTGTTTTAACAATGAATAATGGAAATTATTCACTTCTTGATTACAAAATGTCAGACCTGCCGTTCACCCCGATTTCGGCGGGTAAACTCCGATTTTTTTGGCTTCAACCCGCTCTCCGATCGTGATAGCCGAAACGCCGATATTTTGAGAGCCGTCAAGCAACATTGGTTAGTCATATTGCTAAGGAAGTGAGAGCTCTCCAATGCAGAGAGGACGTTCCTAACGACATCCGGAAAGCGTTCAACTTCCTGTTGCAATGGCCGCCATTTGCAATGGAGGTCGATTGAAGGCTAATTTTGATCGATTTTCTTAGCGATTGTTTTGGACAATCTTTTTTCATCAAAATTGCGGCGTTCCAAGCGATAGACGACGATGTTATCGATGTTTTTACCGATAAATTGTGTGCCAATCGTGCTTTTGAACTTAGTTATAGGGACCAGAGTGAAGTGACTGTTGAGACTCATGCTAGTGCAGTGCCTACTATGGTTAACTTCGACTATCGATCGACCGGTCATCTGCCGAGGATTCGGACACTATTTTAGACAGTGAATTGGATAGTTTCATTGATTTTGATCGGACGTAGAGTGGTTTAACACTTTATACAAAGCATAGAGATACTTTTCCCACGAAAACGTCGATCGCGAATGATCGGCAATGTGACCGACAGGTGTGCGTATCCGAACATCATTTTTACAGGTCTGTTGATTGCATTTCTAAAATAACCCCTACAGAAAGGCAAGTACTAAGTTTATTTTGAGCTTTTAATGTTTCTCTGATCATGTAAGTGACTTGTGTCTGCAATGTTTTAATAATAAACACACCACACATTATTTTTTTAACATCTTTTGAACACACCTTTTTTTTAAATATATTTCGTAATAATCAATGAAAATAAACAAACAGAAAATGTCAAATTGGCAAAAATAACATTGTCAACAGTTGAACACAGAAAACAATATCATAGCAAGATTACTACAAAGTTTCATTAACTTTTATTCACAAATAATTTCAATATAATGTTACCCATTTCTAGCTCATTCTGCCAAATCCTTACAGGATTGTGGGCTTGGCTCAGCCACTTCTTTATAGGATGTTATAATGCTTTTCCATGCTTTCTGGGGTACTTTTCTGCTCACTAATCATTAAAAAGTCTTCAGCTTCAAGGGGCATTGCCCCCTGACCCCCACTGCCCCTGTACCCCACTGGGGGCCTACGCCAGCCCCCAGCCCCCCACCCCTCTTTTTCATTTTTAAAATGTGACAGGTCTGAAATGTGCTTGCTGCTGATAACTTGTCTTATTTGTTGTATATTGCCATTGGTATGTATTTTTTTAATTTCAGGCCTTCTTCTTGTGTGGTTTCGATGTCATAATGGAAGGTGGTTTTGGCAGCTTTATGGTATGTATTTAACCCTGTCTCAGTGTCTGTGTGTGTGTCTGTCTGTTGGTGTGTGTGTGTGTGTGTCAGTTCAATGCAAATCAAGTTAAATCAAAATGATCTCTATTGAAGGTTAAAAAAATTGTGTTCCATGACTCAACAGCTGTGCAGCATCTCTTGTGTGTTATCCCTTGACAGTAAGATATTGACTTGCTTGTAGACGAAGCATAATACTGGTCAGTTATGCTTCTGGTTTATATTAATTGCTTTTAAAATTATTTCAATTGTTTCGACTTTTGGTAATCTTACTTAGCAATCCTAGAACTTTTTTGTGTTAACCCTTTCACCGCCAGCCATTTTTCAGCAAACAATTTCCATTAAACTTACCTGGGTAGAGACAAAAATCTGTGTAATATTGGGGATTACTCTGTGACATATTTAAAGTAAGGCCTATCCCCACCTCCCAAAATGAAGAGAACAGGGTCTTTGGATAACAGGCCCTGATTTGATGCCTTTTAGTGACATGGGTGTTAAATCATTGTGGTGCAAAAATGCGACGTTGGCGGTGAAAGGGTTAAAAGTGTCGGAGTGCATTTTGGATGTGTCAATGTACTATTATCAACAATCAGAAATTTTAAAGCAAAAAGTATATGACATTTTATTTTTCATCTCAGGTTATAGTCTGAACATAAAGTCCTAACAAATCTATGACTGACTCTGAGGACTGAGGAAAACTGAAATTACACTGTGTTGCAAGGAAGAAAGTATTTAAACAGCTGTCTTCTTTACCCTTACTCTTAAAAAAAAAAGTAGAAGAGAATGAAAAAGAAATAGCATGGAAACCTTTATTGCATTGTGGTTTTTATGTGAAGGATGCTGTAAAGACAGTGACCCATCAGCCCGTGTTACTTCACCTAATGCAGCAGAAGGGTCTGAAAGCCAAGCAAGCCTGTTGAGCCCATCTGATGCAAACCACAATATAGAAGAAGCTTCTGTGAACACTACTGATCCAAATAGGCCAAACGGCTCTCAACCAGCAACCTACTGTAAGTATTGACAAATACATAGCTTATATCATTGTATAATGTACTTATTTACAATGATTCCTTGCTGTTCAGAATAATTCTGGCAGTTTTCTCTCAGTAAGACTTTATATTGAATTTTTTTTTTTAAATAGGAAAACAGTTCGAAATGCTTTATGTGGTGTATGCCAGTCAGTCGTTTCCGACCATGACTGCCAAATAGCAGAGGGGGTAGATGCTTTTCTGGTGGACTGGGTGAGAATTTGTTTATACAGTGGAACCCGGTTATAAGGAAATCGAAGGGAGATAATTTTTTGTTTTCTTATATCTGGGTTTTCTTATATCCGATAATCGGATATAAGAAAACTTTTTGAATTTATTTTCTTATAACCGATTTCAATGGGAAAAAAGGGAGAAAAAAAAGAAAAGGAGAAAAAATAAAATAAAAGACAAACAGAAACGTAAAACAAAGAGAAAATGCTTTTACCTAATTTGGTGCATGAATAAAAGGAAAAAATGCAAAGCAAAGGAGGAAAAAAAGAAAGAACAGAGCAGAAAATTAAAAACAAAAATGAAGGCAGACGTGGTGTGAGTTGCATGATGAGCGAGCAAGATAGCAGAGAGCAGATGAATGAGTGGGTGTGGTGTAGGAGTAACATATTTGTTTAAATGTAAATTTCTGTTTCTTGTTTTTAATCAATATTCTAATTTGGATGTATAACTCATTTTACACAGTGGAAGACAATTTTGTATTTGCGTTTGTACAATGCCAATGGACAATAAAGATATTTGCGACCTATGACTCATGTTTTACATCATAAAATCAAAATACAGCATAACTCTGTTATAAGAAAATCGAAGGGAGATCATTTTTTTGCTTATTACCATATCCAAGTTTTTTTATATCCGAAACTCGGACATAAGAAAACATTTTGAAGTGGGTTTTTCCTGATAACCAAATTGAATGGGGAAAAGAAAAGAAAAGAAAAGAAAAGGACAGAAAAACAAAACGAAGAGAAAATCCTTTTTCCTAATTTGATGCATTTTTTACATCATAAAATCAAAATCATCTACTAAGAAGAATATTTAAAGGTGCCTACAACCACTCAAACTAACAAGCTTTTTTCCTTCTTCTTTTTACTGTTATCAAATACGTACCCCTTCACCTATCTTGTACTGAACTATTACCATTTACTGTCCACCCATGCAGCTTTTTATCAATCGTTTGCTTTTGTTTATGTGGATTTTCATCCACATATTCAGTTATTTGTATTTATCTTCTTAAAAAAAAAATAAAAAAAATAATAGTACACTTATATAGCGCTTTATCTCAGATGAGCCCAAAGCGCTTTACAATCGATTATTCATCACTGGATAATGGATTGCCTTTTCCTCTCTGCCATTGCTGCTGAAAATAAAATGCTGGACAGTCTCTACCACCAACACAAAAGTACAGGCACTCATATTTTTTTTTTTTCTTCTGCTCAACATTTATTTTGCACAGAATACTGAAGGAAAGTATGGAATAAGGGAACAAAAACAACTCAATTAGTCTTGCAATCAAGTGCCTGTACTGTTTAGACTGTGACGCAACTGGTATGAGGCAAACTTTCCCTTTTTGGAATGACTTCAATTTTCTCGGAACATCCTTTCAGTTCAGGTCCTACTCACTTTTAAAGACACACTGACCCAACACGATTATGTCTCTTGGTTTTTTCTGGGTAGCTATGACCCACATACAAATTCCCCCAACTTCAAATTGAGGCTGCTCTTTAAATGTTTCGTTTCCAATTTGGGGGCATTTGTATGGGAGTCAAACCTGGTCAAAACAAGATTTCGTACCAGCTATAAGAGGGAAAACATGTGGAACCCGTGATTTTGACACATGATCTGGTGGGTCTTTAAGAAAATGTTTTCAATGGTAATTCGCTTATAAGAAAATAGAGCTCGCTTATAAAAAAAAAAGTTCTGCAAACCAACTCTCTTGTATGACGCTTTTCTTATGTCCAAATTTCCATTGCAGATGGGAGAAGGAATTTGCTTGCTAAATAATCGAGTTTTCTTATAAGCGAGTTTCTTATACAGACAAACCCCTATTTTACGACCCTCTGTTAAGTGACCACCTCTCATTTGAGACCGGATTTGTTGGCACGGATGCATTTTACTATGTAAACGACCTCTCTTAAATGACTTCCTCTAAAATGCGACTTGCGACTGCCATTTTGTTGGTTTTTACGACCGTTGTTGTCTGCATAGACTTCGAGCAAAGGGAAACAACCACGGTTAAGGTCCTGAAAGCGGAGTTGCTTCCCTTGTTGTAGAAAAGATGGCAGAAAGTGTAGGAAAAGCACGAAAACCACTGACTTTGAAAAAGAAAACCACTGACTTTGGACGAGAGTGGAGGTGATTAACAGAAGTCGGCGAAGTGACACTGTAATACATCGATTGCACAATCCTATGGAGTTGGAAAGACCCAAATCCAGTTTTAATATGTCATTGTATGTGTGCATGAAGAAGAGAGTATGAACTGTGCTGAACTTTTTCTTTCTAAGGCTGCCAGTAAAAACCACCGTCATACGACCCCTCCAATGTACGACCGATTTTTCCGGACATTTTGGAAGTCTTAAAATAGAGGTTTGTCTGTATCTCTGAGTTTTGATCATAGATAAGAGAAGAAGTTTGGCAGGGAATTTTTTTTTTCTTCATTATAAGCAAGTTTCTTATAAGCGGATTCGGCTGTATTTTTCTATATTAAGGTTAGAGTGTCTGTGACGTAGCTGCTCTGACATAAATTTTCCTCTTTTGTTTGTTTTGTTGGAACACTGCACGTTTTGGAACATCAATTCAGTTCATGCCCTAATTTTTTTTTAAATCGCTTATAAGAAAATGAACTGCAAACCAACTCCCTTGTATGAAATCATTTTCTTATATCCGAGTTTACATCGCGGATGGGAGAACGAATTTGCTTCCTTATAACCGGGTTTTCTTATAAACAGTTTTCTTATAGTTATATCCAGTTTTGATAATGCATAAGAAAGAAGGAGTTCGGCCGGAGGAAAAAAATTGCTTTCTTATAAGTGGGTTTCTTATAAACGGGTTTGACTGTAGTGGATGCCTTGCCCAGGGTACATCCCCACTCTCTTGGCCAAAGGGATTTGAGGACAGCTGGATTTGAGGAAGGTCCCCAAAGGCCAGCCCATCCCTTTGGCTGCAGCACCAGAGCCGGTGCGAGGGGCCCCTTTGCATAGTCTTCCACAAGAGACTAAGCTGTACCATTATTTTCCATCACTGTAGTAAGCCATCCATTGTACAGCTCTCATGTTACTATAGGCCCCTACTGCAGACTAGTTCAACCAATGATAAAAGCCATTTGAGTAAAGGGCAGAAAAAACAAAGTTCTTATTGATTCAAAATGTAGGTTTCTTTTTGCTTACAATCTTTATTTGGTATCTCAGCTTTATTTCACTGTGAAAAAAAGGCAGTTCAATAAATAAAATCATGTGTGCAAATAAAAGTTACGGTTAAATAAAAACTTTCAAGAATTATGTTTATTGCATAATGCAATAATTGTTCTCAACATTCTAATCAACTTGGTGTATAATTTGTTCTTAATAGGAAAATAAATGCAGTAGATAAGATAAACTAAAAATATGATTAAGTACCTGAATTGTTACCTTGGTTAATTCTGAAATTCAATGGAATACTCTGAATATCCTAACCATTTGTACAAATCTAGCAGAATTGTCTCCCATGTCCCAACAATAATGCCTGTAAAGTGTAATTTTTGGTTCTCAAATGGCAAGTGGTACTGTATATACATTTCCAGTGAGTTCATTTTTAAAAAAAGGTTTTGTACTTTGCATTGAATTTGTATGGCTTTTGCCATTCCCCTCCCCGTTAATGATGAAAGTCAAATGAAAAGAGAAACAGTGCCTGCCTTTCTTGTCTTTGGTGTTTTGGTGTTTTTTAAATACGTTTTTGTATATAACTTTTGTTTTATCTAAATTTTACAGGAATTTTGGTTTGCTTTTCCTTTCTTTACATATTTCTAAACAAGGTTCAATTAATTTTTTTTTTCAGACATTGGGTCTGCTGGTGATGTGCATTTTGCTGGCAATAATGTAAGTTATCATTTGTCTTTTCCCAATTTCTTGGGTAATACTGCATCTTAATATTTTGGTCTGTTCATACAGTAACTGCTGGTCTTTGAATCGAATCATATGATATCATTAAATACTTGTAGCGGTGCCATAGCCGATGAGGTTGAACCGAGGCGTGGTTACCGCTACACCTATCTGTATTAAAATCGGGACTTTACTGGTTTCGTACTGCCTCTGGGCATTCCCTCCAGTATTGTTCCCAACATATTTGTATTTACAAATGTCCCATATGTGTCTGATTCAGACCAAGAGGACGTAAAACACCATTTTCGTCGTCAGTAACTGCTGGTACATGCACAGATCTCAGAAAAGAAAATCATGAATATGCTAAATCGTCTGTACCGTATTGGTCAATAGCCCGAATAGGCTATCAGTGACATGAACATTTGTTGTGTTTAAGTTTGCTTATTACTATTAGCAAATATTTTGAAGCCACTGTTATTTTTTTATTCTGTAGTGCAGACATTATCAACCAGTTACTCATACAAGGTTTACACAGTCTTTGAAAGCCTTTGTGAAATGGAGTGCCATTTTCAAGTAATTGAACATCTTTGAAAATTGGCTTTGGTCTGCGATAATCTTGAAATGATTTGTGAAAGTCATTGATGCAAAAGTCATCGATGCCGTTAAAGTTTTGTTGTTTGCTTCCAAAATTGATAAAGAAGCAATTTAATTTGCCTTATTTTCCAAGATCCGAGATTTGACGATCTAGTTCTGTCTAGCAGACGTCTTCAGTTTGTTGAGAGTTACTTCCTTTTGCTATATCCTTGTCTTTTGACTACACGGTGCAGCGTGAGTGATCGTAATCGAAACAGTCATCATCATTGCATGTCATGACAGGTCTTTGAAAATAGGATAAAGATTCTTTGAAAGTTTGTGAATTTTGGTATGAAAAATCTGTACGAACTCTGTCATCTCTCTTAATCTTAAGCCTAACTAACTAAATTCTCTTTGTTAATCAGCATTTTAGTTCCTGTAAGAAGGGAAAGGAGATGGGAATAGGGTGATGAATGCTGCTATCCTTATTTCTGTTTAAATGCTTTGTATGTGATTTGAGGAAATACATAAACAGAGAGAGTTTTAGGTTAATTATTTGAGTTTTGGTTTGAGCATTAGAAAATTAGATATTAACATGATCAATATGATGTGTAGCGTAACTTTTGGTCTATGTGGTGGTTGTATACTTAAGGTAAATCATGCAAATTTAAATAACAATCTGAAGGGGGAGGGGGTGTCTGATCTGAAGGGGAAAAATCTAAGAAAAAATTGCTCTCAAGTATAAGACTAATCTGGCAACAACAAAAAATTGAAACCCACCAGTATCTAATAAATACTTGTCAATCATTGCAGCGTTGCTGTTTGTATAATTGAGATGATGACATTAACCCTTTCGCCGCCAGCCATTTTTCAGCCCAAAAATACCATTAAACTTAACAGGGTAGAGAAAATAAAATATCTGCAATATTGCGAATTCCTCTGTGACATATAACTTTAGGCCCACCACCATCAGCATCATCGACACCCTCGTCAGCTGTGACCAGCGGTGAGAGAGAGCCCTCCGCCACTGCCAACACCTACCAACATTAAGAAAATAGGGTCTTTGGATAACAGGCCCTGATTTGATGCCTTTCAGTGACATGGGTGTTAAACCATTGTGGTGCACAAATGCGACATTGGCAGTGAAAGGGTTAACAGAAAGGAAAAGAAATAGAGATATCCATTTGTGCGACTTTCTGTTGAGTTCTGCGTACCTAATTGTGTAAGAACTGGTAACATATTTGGAAAGTTATTAATTTTTCTATCTGACAATATATTTCCTCTTGTCCAGTGAAGGGTTAGGGTGGCTGTTGAACACATTTAAAGCATAATTAAAAGTGAGTATCCATTTTCTGTGTGATTGGAGAGCATTTTCTTCTTCTAGCCCACAGTGCTTGGCAATCTTTGCCATTTCTTTGGCATATTTTTGTCTCCAGTCGGGCACCCTTCAGTTTTAGACACTGGAGTTAAATTTGAAAAAAAAAATGTGGTGGTGACCCAATGGTTGCCTCTTGATGGCTGGCCTTGCATAGATTTGCTCCTTGTATAATACTGGTTTTGAGGTTTGCAACTTGACATTCCAGAGTGTGGCAGCAAGTTGGGACTCTAAATAAATACTATGAGAGCAACTCCGATGTAAGGCCCCAAAAGATCAGACAGAAAAATAATCCCCCAAAGAAGAACAAAATATTACCTTATAGTCCAAAAATTAAGAATACATTTTTTGCTTGTGTCAGTGCACATAATTATCAAATGGTGTGAGTTTGTTTTTGTAAGAATTGCTTTCCTAAATTATGGATGTGGTTATGCTCATTCTTGTGCTCATGTGTTTAGAATTATGAAATAATATGATGTCTGCTTTGGGGCTGCTTTCAGGTGGTGACTATACGGAAAGTGCAAAATGTCCACTTTGCGAATAGCAGATTGAACCACCAGTCAGATTCTCCCAGGCCTACTCCCCCTATGGCTAATGGATATCCAACCTCACCCCAAGGAACTCCTGATGCCAGTCAGCCACCAGCCTTCACATCTGACCCACCACCATCAGCATCATCTACGCCCTCGTCAGCTGTACCCAGCGGTGAGACTGAGAGCCCTCCTCCAACAACAGCTGATCTGAGTCTGCCCGCCGTTCCCTCTGCTATGCCTGGCGATTCTCCCTCTGCCCCTCCCCCTTCTTTGCCTTCAACAACAGCTGATCTGAGTCTGCCCGCCGTTCCCTCTGCTATGCCTGGCGATTCTCCCCCTTCCCCCTCCCCCTTCTTTGCCTTCAACAACAGCTGATCTGAGTCTGCCCGCCGTTCCCTCTGCTATGCCTGGCGATTCTCCCCCTTCCCCCTCCCCCTTCTTTGCCTTCAACAACAGCTGATCTGAGTCTGCCTGCCGCACCCTCTGCTATGTCTGGCGATTCTCACCCTCCTCCCTCTGCCCCTCTCCATTCTTTGCTTTCACCAGACGTCGGTCAAGAGGAAGATGATGATGTGGAAAAAAATGAGGACGAAACGCTCCGGAAGGTACCACTTGACAACTGTGAAGCTGATTCCAAAATGCCTTTGCTCTTGAATTATCAGGATCCGAACGAGGGAATGGAGTCAGGGGATGGTGCACGCGTTGAAAGGGGAGGGGCTGATGCCCAGGCGAATAAAAGTACAACTTGTATTCAGGTCACTGATGACTTTGGAGGCGATGTGACTCTGGGAGAAACCAAAGTTTGAGGCTAGTACTGGAGCTACGACCTGAAAAGGAAATGACTGAAAAGAACACTGCAGAAGAACAAAGCAGTGTTTAGTTGAGGACATTGAATGGTTAATGTCCATGATTTAGAGAATGCTTGGATTCCTCAAGGTTGTTGCTCCTTCTAACGGCTAGCATAAGCATAACCAGCTAATCTAATCAACATTGGACCACAAACTCACTGTGTGCCAAAGTTAACCCTGGACTTATAATGATCTCTCTTCATTATTTCATGCAAAGATCCTTCATTGCAACAGAGTCTCTGAGAGTTAAGAGCAAAGAAAGTACAAATCATTGTGAACTAAAGTCATCTTCAGGCCCACAGACTCTTGTTATGTATAAACAAATCTGTTTCTTTGAGAGAAAGGAGGAATCTCAGCACAGGGTACTTGGCCAATGCAAGTGACTTAATTTTGGTTTGATCCAGCGTAATTCGGTTTCTAAACACTGAATTTGCTTGATAGGCTTTATCTTCAATACCTTGTCAGTAAGGGTATTTTGGTATTTGGTATATTCAAGTCACAGAGACTTATCTCTGTGAAATTTGGGCTGCTCTCCCCTGGAGAGTACGTTGCCGCAAGCGCAGCGCCTACCCTATCTTTATTTTTTTGGGGGGAGGGGGGGGGGGGCCAGACTTGGGTAAGTCCAAAGTTATTGTCCAGGGGTTGCGCTAACGCATGTTTCTTGCGTATTTGACGCGTTTAAGAAATCACTGACGCATTTTTACGGCGTTTACGAGTAATCCATACGCAAAATGACGTCTGCTCAAAATCGCATCTGAGTCTAGATGGTGAATCAGACTTTAGAAGTCCTACGGTTCGTACACGTTTAGTGGTTCTGCTACACCATACATTGGAACAGACTATGGAAAAGTGCCACTGCTTTCAGTACTGATGTGACGTAGGTGCAGTGCATTGTGGCGGGAAAATCACTGTAAGCGCATTGGGGCGATGACAGGGCTCGTGTCGACTTTGAGGATCGCCGTGATCGCCGAAAATGACTGGTTAGTGAATACAAATGCATGTTTTTGTTGCTAGTCTTGTTTTCATTGTTTTTAGCTTAGATTTATCATTTTGTTCTTTGATGCAATTTTTTGCTTCCCTTACGCATTTTTTTGCCGACGTCACGTAAGCAAAACGCGTTTTCAAAAACACTAGCGCGACCCCTGTATTGTCATGTGATACATGATAAAGAAATTCTGTTATAACTGTTTTTAACAACTTTATTGTTTGTGGCTCAAGCCACAAACCTATAACTCACTCTGTCGGTCGGTCGGTCCAAACTTGTCGCACATTTTTACAAAATTGTCGCACTTCAAATCGAGGCTACACTTCAAATTGAGGCCGCTCTTTAAAATGATGTATTTTAAAAGCGTACAAAATAATAAACATACGTAATACAGATGCTACAACAGACAGGACGAGTATGCGGTGCTTCTTTTGATGAGTATAAGTAGGATACATAGTTTTAAATGTTTTCCAAAAGATATAAAAAGTTACGAAATGGTGCAGAGATAACATTCTGGTTTACAGATTAAAATTATTGAAAAGCCAGGGGAGGTGACTCATGACTGGAGTGGTAAAAATAGACCGCGTGCCACAAACTATTGCGATTTCGCGCTTGTTATACTACAGCTGAAAAACACTTTGAAAACTAATAGCATAGGTGGCTGAATGTGGTTGTGTTCAATCGAAAGAATTGTACTCAACTATTATTAAGAACCATTTGTTAATCCCTTGACTGCCATAGAACGTATCTCGCATGGGCTTGATGGCATCACTGATGACATCATCAGATGAAGGGTAATAACTCTTGGATATACAGTAGTTTTTTTGGCTTTTAAACAGCCAGGAGGATCATATCCCCAGACCATTTTGCCAGATTGATTCAAGTAGTTCTCTTTTACATTTGACAATTTTTAATGTTTCATATTATACAGACTATAAGGCGATACTTTTCCCCAGACCCCTGCACCTTGTAATGTGACTATAAGGCGATACTTTTCCCTTAGACTGAGACCCCTGCGCCTTGTAATGTGACTGATAATATAGTAAGAAAATAGAGTAACAAAATCTGAATTTTGTGTGAAATTTGGAGGGTGCGACTTATAATTAGGTGTGCCTTTAGTTCGTAAAATATGGTACTTTAAAATTCTTTGGCAGTCAATGGGTTAAATTAGCTGTAAGATTATGAGTACAATAAGGATGTAAAGATTGTCAATTCAAACTGGATAAAAGGTACATATACAGTGATAGCCAATCAATCAATCAATCACATTTATTGCCCTTTAAAAAACACACATTAATTAATGGAAATTTGGATACTGTCACAGATACAAATACATACAACACGTAACATGATCAGAAAACAATTGAAACATTAAAACTGAGTAGTGGGTCGAGTTTCTCTAGATAATGGTCGCCGCACGAATAACTTATGCCAAAAGGGGTCTTAGAAACACCCTAAACGTTTGCTAAGGTAAGATAACTCTTTAAGCTTACTCTTCACTTTTGGGAGAGAGAAAAGGGTTGCTATCATAAGGGAGATAAATCATACCTCTGTCAGTTTGTACAAAGTTTTTGATTTCATCCACGTCTATCTGTGTGCAGAAAATTAAATTTGCACTATTATGCCATCTAACATGATGAAAAATTAAGAAAGAGCACTCAAAAACAGTTGCTTTCGTTTAATTTGCTAAAATCATCCTTTAAATTTTTTATGATAGACTAAAGAATATTTGCTGTGACTAGCTTGTTGTTTTGGTCTTCCATTTTGAAAGTTAAAAGTCACATTCACGCGAGATTTTTTTTTTGGAAAGCCGGAAGTATTGATATTTCCCATGATCCTTCAAATGGTTTGTGGGTTGTAACCTCGATAGTAGCCTCAAAACGTTTGCAGCAAACGTCGGCAAAGGTGTTTCTTAATACCGTTTTTGCCGATTTGAGCTCACGCTACATAATGTTAGCCCTTGTGAAATGACCCCCTGTAAATACAATTCAAGCATGACTTGGAAATATTTCAACGCACATGCAAGTCTTTTTTTTGTTGCAAGATATTTTTAGATTGTAATTTAATTCCTAGTTGTTTGGTGTGAATTTTGTAGAGATCATCAGTACTGTGTATGTGAGATATCAACTAATTCATTTGACGATTGATCATAGTGCATATCATGATATCAGATTCTTGGTTTCTTTGTTACTGAACTTACCTCTGATTTTATCACCCCAGAACATGACCACTTCTGTTGTTAGATTAAAGTTGAAGATGGTCACATATTAAAATAAAACACTCAACTTAATGAATTACAAGCCAAATGCAGAAACTATTCACTACCTTGAAACTGCCCTGTCCTTTGTGAACACTTTCTGTCTGTTGAAGCCACGAAAACTCTTATTTCTGCCTTTATTCTTTCCCGCATTGACTATTGCAACTCTCTTCTCTGTGGCTGTCCTCAGTATCTCCTGCAACGTGTTCAAAAACTGCAAAACAGTGCAGTACGCCTCACTCTCAGGATTCCACGCTCTGATCATATAATACCTCATCTTCGTAACTTGCACTGGCTTCCAGTAGAGGCCAGAATCAAGTATAAAATAGCTTGCCTTTGTTTCGGTGCTGTTCACTCTTCTGGTCCTGTCCATCTCTTCGAACTAGTAACTGTCTACACACCTGCTCACTCCCTACGTTCTTTCTCTGACTGCTGCACACTCAAGGTTCCTCGGGTCCACACGAAATCTTTTGGTGAACGATCCTTCTACTATTTAGCACCTCGCTCTGCCCTTAGAACTCACTTGTTTCAGACATATTATGATTGATTAGTGTTTGTGTGTGAGGGGGGGGGGGGGTGTCCGTTTCATTGCATAAATCTTGTGAATTTTTTTAAAATTTACAATTATTTTATAATTCGTATGTTGTATACATGTAGAATGTCTACGTCTTGTAAACTTTAAATGCTTGTAAATGAGGTAGAAGGGTATTTTTGTTCTTACGAAATGTGTCTATTAATTATAATTAGTCATGTAAATTGTAATTGGTATGTCGATGGCAGTATGATTTTATTTTATGTTGTATTGTATTCAAACTTGATTGAGAATGTGAATGTGATCTATGTTTCTTCTTAGAATTTCTATATTGTAACTATTTTACTCTTGTATAAAATGTGTGTGTGTGTGTTTGTGCATGTGTGTGTGTGTGTTTGTGCATGTATGTGTGTGTGTGCCTGCATGCATACAGGCGTGTGTGCGTGTGTATGTATGTGTGCGCACACGTACGCACGCGCGCACGTGTGTGTGTGTGAAGAAGTAAGAGAACTTTGTGTGAAATCATCATGTTTATTTTACTTTCTAATGATTCATTATTTGTTTGCCTTTAATGTTCTTGTTATCAATGTAAAGCGCACTGAGCTCTTATGAGAAAGAGCGCTATATAAATTCCCATTATTATAATGTTTTAATGTCTTCCTCCCTTTGATACAATGCCTTCTCTTTACATGGTTAATTACCACAATGCTAAATTATTAAATGTCTTCTTTTTTTCTTTGGGGGGGGGGGAGTACATTCTAGTTAGAGACTTGTCTCTGTGAAATTCAGCCTGCTCTGACCTGGAGAGAGAGTGTCGCCGCGCAGCGTTACCTTTTTTTGGGGGGGGGGGGAAGTGGATGGAGTGAAGATTTATAGGGCAAGGACTTGTGAAATCTAGCTGTCAATTTGGTCTTACCAGGTAGCAGTATTTCTCCTTGCTCTTATCGACTTAAAGCACATGGGCCAGACTTGCTTTAAGTTTCAATCTGAAGGACTAAGCATTCATTTTGATTTTCCCATCAAACTGGAAAGAAGGGGCGAGGTTGGGATTCAAACTAAGCCCATTGAATTGGCAGACAGACATCTTAACTACTCTGCCACCTTCTTTCTTAGTCATCTGGCCCTGCAGTCGTGAGTGTGTCTAAAGCACAATCAGGAATGTCAAATGTAAATTAGACTAAGCAGCCAATCGGATTGGCAGTTTTGTCTCATTTACATTTGACACCCCGGATTAAGTGATGCAGACGCACTCGTGACTACAGGGCCATATTGACATCAGGGTGTTGAACAAAATGCAGCCCCCCCCCTCCACCCACCCTTCTCTTCCCTTATCAAAAACAAACCCCCCAAAAAGTTAACATATCAGCAAGCTTTTTCTTGTTTTTTCTTTTATATGTTTCTAATAAACCATTTGGCTTTTGATGTGCATGTATTATTTGTATGTTAATTGTAACATATTACTCATGAGTTATTTTTCGTTATTGTGCACATTTGTAATGAATATTGAATTCTGTTGGCCATAACTTTTGTCCTGACTTATTTTATTTGATGATATTTTACTTAGCTGATGTCTGTTTTATTACCCGCCGAGGCTGTGTATTTTAGCTGAAATGTATAAAAACATTTTATATATATATATTTAGGATCGATGATTGTTGTAAATCGGATTTGTTCATGTTAAACAAAAAAATGATGCATATTCAGATATAAAAGTTTTTTTAGTTGATTTGTTTGTTTTGACTTTTTTTTTTTTTTTAATTCTGCAGATTATATACGTATATACAACAGTACTGTGTATAAATTCGGAATTGTCTGCTGCCTCAGATGTTGAAACTTATGTGGTGCATGTTTTTTGTATCAGTTTTTGTCATTTGGACATCTTGTCATCTGGATCCATGGTCTGATAAAATCAAACTTTTCTGCCAACATTGATGGTAGATTAAAACAAGATGATAGACATTCAATTCTAACACCCTCCCCACCCACCCTGTTCACACACACTCACATTGGAAATAATTTTTAATGCTGTCACCACTTCAGGAATGGCAAAATTCAGAGAACATTGAAATGTGTCATTTCAGGATTAAGAAAATGTTTTGCTTTCGCCCATGTTAACTTAATAGCGCATGGCATATCATCGGTGACATTCAAAAACCTTGTATCTCAATTTTAGTAGTTTGAGAAAAATGAAAAAAACTTTTAAAAATTAACCGCGTTGACCACAATTGATTAACTATGATGAATATGTTGTTTCAAACATTGCGAGTTCAGTCCTGCATTTCATTAAAATTACTTTAAATTTTTTTTTTAGACTTGAAAAGAACGAAGATACGAGGTTTTTGTCCTTAACTAGATCTGAATTTGGGACTTACAAGTTTTTCTTCTATTTACACAACCTCATTTACGCCAAATAGAAAGTCGTTAGAGATACATGGAAGGTGGCGGATAGATGGAAGGTGGCGGGAAAAATGAGAGAGCTTAATGTATCTAACTCAAAAACCCCAAAAATCGAAATACGAGGTTTTTGAATTTCACCGACGATGTTGTAGCACTGTGTGTGGATGCAGACTTGTTTTTGTATATATTTACTTGATTAGACATATTTCTTGCTTTTTTATTTTAAAGTAGATTGCATATGATATAGCACTGTGTGTGTATGAATGGATAATTTTGTTTTTGTAAAGCAGAGTGTAATATTATAACATTTTGTCAGACGGTGAATACTTTATTTTAAACAATAACGTAAAAACTAAACTTAAAGATGCACCTGTATATAAGCCACCTCTTAAATCAACAGCAGTTTGTAAGCAGCAGAGGAAACCTTTCAACCTTAAAGTTGACAAAGTTAAAGGAAAAAATCAGTGGGTTTTACTACCTTGCTACAAAAAAAAGCAACACATTCTCAAAGCAACTTAAAAATTAAAATTCTGTTACTAGAAGATGAGTATTTTATACCTGAAAAACTTTAAACCTTGGATTTCAATCTATAATGTATCACTATCACATATCAAAACCAGTTTTGAGAACTATAAAGAAGCTAGAAATAGGCTGGAGAATGTGGCTGAAAACATTTA
This sequence comes from Phymorhynchus buccinoides, assembly GCA_017654935.2. NCBI lineage: Eukaryota > Metazoa > Mollusca > Gastropoda > Neogastropoda > Raphitomidae > Phymorhynchus > Phymorhynchus buccinoides. The sequence goes on from CM065682.1 coordinate 17,931,730, forward strand.
ATAAAACTTGTTAACCCCTTGACTGCCACCAACATATTACGTATTGAAGAGGAATACCCCTGATATGCTGGCTTTTGCTCTAACATAATCAAGAGAGTAATACCCCCCAGACCATTTTCTCGGATTGGCTCTATCAGTTGTCTTTTTCATGTCATGATTTGCCCAATGAGGTTTTTTTCTTTAATTTTCTTTGGCAGTCAAGGGGTTAATAGAACATGGGAAAGATCTGCATGGAAGCCGCATTAGGCTATAAGCCACATGGGCCAAAGTTGAGGGGAAAAGTAGCAGCTTATAGTCCACATTTTACGGTTCTTTTCTGTCGCTTTGCAGTTTGTGATGACCAAGTGCCTTTCTTCACGCGGCAGCAGTGTGATTGATTGTGCCTGACATTTGTGGATTTGTTTGATAATGTATCACATTCAGTCAGATTACAGCCCCTGCTATTGTGATTGTTGAGCATGGTGCTTTCTTTCATAACGTATGAAGCACACTGCTGGCTTGCTTGTAAATAAGGTATTTTTCAAATCTGTAACTTTGACAATTGCTCCTGTATTGTGAAGAGAATGTCTCACAGTTCAGGCCTGAACTCGGAAAACGTATCTCTAGTAGAATCTACCAGTTAGCAAAAGTAAAGCATTTTTTGGATCTTCACTCAAGAAAGCTATTTTTCCATGCTCATATTTTATCACTTATCAATTATGCTTCCACTTTATGGGATAATGCTAGTGAATCTAATTTAAAATTAAAGCAAATAAATTGTTTGCACAAGAGAGCTGTAAAACTAATACTTTTAAAATCAAATAGCCTAACTGGAAATGATTATAAACGTTTGAACATTCTTCCATTCAAAGACAGACTTTTTTCAATAAATGTCTATGCATGTACAACGTTGTAAATGGGCTGGCTCCTAAAAAAATCATGCAGGATTTTACAAACAATGACAATAGACACACTCACAAGCTTTCTTTCCCAAAACCCCATAACAATTTGTACAAATCAAACTTGACATACTCAGGAGGATGTACATGGAATAACTTGCCATCTTTTTTTAAATCATGCCCTTCAAAGTTAGCTTGTAATTTGAAAATGTATATGTTTGATAAATTGTAACCTAATGTCATGGAATTCTTTGTACATAATATAGTTCATACTCTGGTTTGATATCTTCTGCACATTCTGTATGTGCTGCTTTTCATGTGACTTTGTTTTCTTGATATGCCTTTTCTTTTCGCCTAAAATGTGAATGGTGTGTTTGTGCGCGCGAGTGTGTTTCTGCATTTGTCATTTTGTGTGATTCTCTCTCTCTCTCTCCGTCATTTCGGTGTCTCTGTTCTAGCTGTCATTTGTCGCAGTAATTTTCCCCCCCAACTGTTTCTTCTCCTCTCCCTTTCCACTACATGTACGATTACTGTTGTCAGTATTATGTACATGATTATGGTATTGTGCTTGCGGAACATATGTGTATTTTTTCCATATTTTTCATTGTAAATTGATTTTTTTGTTTAGTTTTTGCTTTTCATCTTGTTTGCTTCAGTTGTATTTCTACCTTATTTATGACGACAGGATGGAAAAAATTTTTGTTTAGCTTATTCCTTTATCGTCATTAAAGATCATTTTGACTTGACTTGACCTGGTTATGGAGAAAGTACCATATTAGACTGAGACCCCTGCACCTTAAATTGTTGATTCTCATTTTTCTTATAAATGTTGTAAATTTAAATAACTCATTTGCATCACAACGATTTTGAATTATTAAAAAAACCTCACAAATCACTTCAGCCATACATAAACAAAAGGAGAAATCAAAGGAGATTGCGGGATTTTACTTCAGGCTTAGACAAAAGCAAAGTCAGAGGCAAAATTGTGGTCTGAGGGAGCGAAGCGAGTTTTGAAGTAACCAAAGTATGGTGTGCACACAGATTTACTTCCCTTGAAGCAAATGCATCAAATCGACAGCAATCTATTAATTCCGGACGTATATGGCCGGAACAACTTGAATGAGTTAAAATTTGTGATGAAATGTGTCGCCCTCACCCCCCTTTTTAGTTAAAATATCCATATTTATACCAATGAGAGGAGATAATTTGTTGACTGAAGAAGATTCAGCGGACTTTCTCTAGCTACGTATCACCTCTTCTTAACAGGATAAATGTGAACATTGTCCCCACCCTCTCTTTTTTCCCCTCCCGAGTAGTTTAGTCCCAGCATTACAATTCATGTGGTCTGTGTCATCGTGTGTGTCTGTGTGTATCATCTTGTGTGTGTGTAAATCAACAGTGAGGTTGTAAAGGAGGTATGGAATGGTGAGAACTTTAGCAAAACTCCTGTCTTTCAGATTTGTATGAATGTATGTTTTTAAAAAACCCTCGAATGAAGGCTGTGATTTCATCTGTTTGAGAGTGAAATTGGTATCGTTATTATGTTATTTTTTATTAGTTGAGATTGTAGACCATACTTTTACCGTAATGATTGAGATTGTATCTTACTTTTGTGAATCGATGATAGATTAGAGAATTATCAATTGAAAGAAACAATTTTGTGTGTGTGTGTGATGATGCTATCTTTTTTTGTGGTGCTCTACTAAGACTAAGAGTAGCCCCTCATCCCCATTTTTCATTCTCTCCATTCTCATTTATAATTTATGACATGCCAGTTGTTGTTTTTATTGTTCACTGGCTTTCACACGTGAGACCTTGCGCACTTGATTGGGCACATGCTGCCCAATCAAGAAACACTTTCAAAAAATGTTTCTTCCATCCGAAGTCTGACTTGCTGGGCCTAGCTATTTCTTAGTTAGGCGCATAATGGCAGCATGATGCATCTGTGCTTGTAATCGACAGGAAACTGAGCGATTGAAGAAGAACAAGTTGTCTTTGCTCATGTGTACATGTTTACCTTTTATCCGATTAAAGTTTGAAGCAGTTTTTACATTGACGTGTACTAATAGGCCAGATTTTTATATCATGCTTATAGTGTAATTGCCTATCCTTTATATGTTATTTTGAGGGGGGGGGGGGGGGGGGGGGGGGATGCAAAAAGCAGCCATTGCATCATTCACACTGAGACTTGAGTGATTTTACAGAACTACGTCCACAATGATTTTGTATCAAAACTTTTGACCCATTCTCTGGCCCTTTTGCAACAGTTGCTACAAAATTGCCCATGTACCTTTTTTATTTTTTATTAAGGCAGTTATGCTATAGACATGACAATATGATTGTGTTGTGAATGTTTGCATGGTCAGTTAGCATAGAGTGTGCAAATGTTTCAGTTTGGGGGAGTATGTGTCACTGTGCAATCTGAGAAGGGTGCAGTGTTGGAGTATATGTCACTGTACAGTCTCAGAAGGGTGCAGAGAGTGGGAGCATGTGTCACTTTGCAGTCTCAGAAGGGTGCAGAGAGTGGGAGCATGTGTCACTTTGCAGTCTCAGAAGGGTGCAGAGTGCATGTATGAGGAAACAAATGAGAGACTTGTGTTGCATGTAAATGCTTTGCTAATAAACACACCACACAAAATGCCATTTGTGTGTTGTTTTTTACAGATAAATAAAGAATGTATTATGTACACATCAAATGTCTTGCTTTCAAGCCTAAGCTTCCCCTCTCTCTATTCATAAGTGTGTGTTTGAACAGAAAATAAAGAATGCTCACATCAATTGTCTCAACAGATTTAGTCCTCTGTTCTCTCTTTCTCTTTCAAGCCTCAGAGTTTATTTATCCCTCAGTTATAAAAATAATAGATTCATATGTTTGTACATTCTTATCATTTATTTTTTAATTTAATAACAAGTACAAGAACCTTCACATTAAGTCTCTCTTTCTCTATCTCTTTTCCGTGTATCATCTGACTGACTAACCAAATCATTGCCAACTGACACACACACACACACACACACACACACTGAGGCACAGACATGCACGCACACACACATGAGATGAGGAAAGGAAACACGTTTGCCTTTCTTTAACAAGAGATCTATTATGTTACCATTTTTTTCATTAAACATGAAACATGTTGCAACTGGTTGCAGTAACGTTCACAACAACATAAAAAACAGCGACAAAGAATCTTCTCAAAACGTTACATCATATTTCTATGACTTAGTCAGCCATAGAAAAGAATGCTGCCTACAGAATTAAACAAGTAACTTATGTACAAGTGTGCCCAATGCCACTGTCACATGTGTATTGCCCGTGTAATAGGCTATTTGTGCACAATGAACATACCAATGGCTTTGTAGACCTGAATAAATAGCCAGCCAATTGTAAGCTGGTGAACGTCATGGAACACACACACCATTGAGTATACAGCTAAAGCTATGGCCACGCATTTGTTGCGCTTGCGTTATGCATTAAAGTTAACCCTTTCACCGCCAACGTCGCATTTTTGCACCACAATGATTTAACACCCATGTCATTAAAAACCTTGAATTCAGGGTCTGTTATCCAACTATTTTTGTGTCCTTGATTTTGGGAGTTAAGGATAGGCCTTTTTTTAAAACATGTAGTAAAGAAATCCCCAATATTTCAGACAAAATATTTTCTTTAAGTTTACCGGATAATTTTGGCTAAGAAATGGCTGGCGGCGAAAGGTCTAATATGGCAAAACTGCTCATTCCACAACTTCTCTTTCCAAAATTCAACCAAATGTTTCCATCAACTCTAAACATCATTGCCCCTCTCTTGATCCCCTGCAACACTAAACAGTGCATCTCCTTTAAAGCTGAGGAAATCGACCATGATTGTGGGCAGGGGTAGCCTGGGCACGATCGAGGCGATACTTCGACCTTTGTTGCAGTAGCTGAGCCTTTTCCTGACCCTAGTGCGGCACAGGCAGGTCAGTTTGGGTATCCTCTCTTTCCCCCGATCCAGGAACTTCGCCATGAGCTGGGAGGGAGAATCTGCAGCTTTCTTGTCGTCTTTCCTTCTGAGTCTATGTGTGGTGGTAGATGAAGAGGAGGATGCGGTTGAAGAGAAGGAGGAGGAGGCTGAAGAGGAGGAGGGTTCTGCGGAGGTCCACGTGTCCTTGTGAAGGTTGTAGCCAGCCTGCACCAGCATGTCCATGGTTCGCTCTCGCACCTCCTGGCTCAGATGTTGGTTCTCCATCAGCAGGGAAACCACTGTTTTGTTCTGAAAGGAAACAATATCTGTCATGTTGATTGATCCAACAAAAAGAGAAAAAAAAGAGTTTTGCTCTGAAAGGTATCTATGTATAATTATGTCCTCATTTTAATGCTGGCGATAAATTAAAAAAATATTTGATTAGGCACAGAGTTATTAAAACCAGAATTTTTTTTATGATACAGATCTATCTCTGAATGACAGAGCATTTATCTTTTTACAAGATAAGAGTTCATGTAGAGCCAAGTCGCCAAAAGTGGCTCAAGCTGACAAGTGAATGCTGTTCGTACTCTCAGTCTCTGCCTCGTAAAAACAAAACAGCAACAGAATATGCAAACAAAACAAAGAGAAAGTTTAAAGAGCTTTTTAGGTGGAGTTAAGGACCTTAGCTCTATTCGAAGGCTGTTTCTTAGCAACGACAAACTCTTTCTCTCGGTTTCACTCGCGCTCGCATGCAGCAAAAACAAATGACAAAATATTTGGCCAAGGGAAATCAAAGGAGCCACGAGAGTGATCTCCCGTTGGCCCAACAGAAGAGCTCATTACAATTATGCTCTAAACAAGTTAAAACTGTATTTGAGAAAAAGCTTAATTCGGCTTCAGACCAATAACAACACTGAGCATTAATTCCTGAGTCTCAACATAAAGAAAAATCGTGTGTAGCGCACAGCATTTTACGACGCACAGAGCATGCAATTTACCTCCACTGTGAGGTTGGTCTCAGATCCCTGAAGGAGGAGGTAGCGTACCACATCCATGTGGCCAAGATGCAGCGCCTTGAGAAAAGGGGTCCATTTGCTCTGAAAAAATAAATCAATGCCACAATGAGTTGAGACCTGAAAGAAATTGCTGTTGAGAAGATGAATATCTTGACCAATCCTAGGTTAGGTTAGGTTAGGTACATTATAGTCACAGAGGCGTCACTGTGAAATTCGAGTTGCTCCCACGTGGAGAGGGCGTCACAGCTATTTAAAAAAACCAAAAATTGCGATTTTTGTGTGACTGATGAGGAAGGAAGGGGGGTAAATTTTGACCAAATGACAACTTTTTCGTTGCCACTGGGTTTAACGTGTGCTAAGTGCATGGGCACACGGGACCTCGGTTTATCGTGTCATCCGAAAGACTCCACGTTCAGACCACAAGGCCTAGTGCAAAGTGAGAGGGAAAATCCCCTGTACCCAGGTTCAAGACACGGAGCGAACGCGCTACCACTGTGCCACTACACAATCCTTCCCACTTTCATATTCTTGCATTTTCCTTCCTCCCTAATTCACACTTCTGTCATTGTCTATTGTCAGGATCACCTTCTCAACCACTCCTTTTTCCACTGATGTTTCTTTTAGTGACAAACCTTTACCCTCAACAGAATTTTTTAACAAACAAATTCCACTTTGTTGAGACCTAAAACGAACAGTAGAGTTGCGTAAAGTACAAGATGGCTTCCATTTCTACCTTGACCCTGTAGTTGACCTTGCCCCCTGCCTCCACCAGAACTTTCAGGATGGGCAGGTAGTTGGAGCGTGCTGCCCAGTACACGGGGGTGCACCCTTCCTGCACACACCAACGAAACGACACAAAACAAGCTTTTACAATCGTAAAAAAAATCACATACTTCTTTCTTCTTCTTCTGTGTTCCCAGGCCATATAGCCATACTGGGTAAGGTACGTAGGTGTCAGGTTTTCAGTTTTCACTGGTCTCCCCGCTGCGTACAGCCGACATTCCGATTTCGGAGGAGCTCAAGGGAAAAAAATGATTTGGAAGATGTTTTTGAAAAAAAGGCAGGAGAATGGGCCAATAAGTCAGAAAGATAGTAGACAGAAAGCAAAGGGAAAAGGCAGAGTCAAAAAGAGTGACAGATTAGAGGAAGTTACAAGCACATAACTTCCAGAAGGTGGGAGAACTACCTGAAGGTAGAGTAATTCCCCTGTTTGACCGATTGAATTAGGCAAGATCACTCCCACACACCATGAAATTACTCCCGTTAATTATTTCCAAACAATTCCTATTGGTGAAAGAGAAGGGCTCAAAAAATTTGACTTTACCCCAAATTGCTTTCAAATGTGTGTGTAACTTTTACAGCAACTGAGCAAGTAAGCTAACAGCTAAAATATGAAAAATAATTTTAGTTTTCTATAACGGCTAAAAAAAAAGATAAATAATCTTAAGTTTTTTGTATCTGACTGACAATCCAGATAATATCCAAAATTTCGTGTTAATTTTATTTTTTAGATCATACTGCAAATTTCCTTGCAACAGGTTCTTAAATTTGAGTAATTTGGTTCAAAACAAACTACAAAGAACACAAGCAAAGAAACAAACCAAACAGAAAAAAAACAAAAAACATTTTCTCTGTATAAAAAGTATTAGTAATAGTCGTTACACTGACTGAGTCTGGTATGTTGACATCGGCCCCTGCATTAACCAATTCTTCCACCACGTCCTGATGGCATCTCCACACTGCCACATGGAGACAGGTTTTACCATCCTGAAAAAACCCCTGTTCTTTATGAAGTTTTTCACATTAGATGCATCCACTAAATGGCTGTCATTTTATGTAGTTTATGTATGGAAGTGCATATAGGTGAAAGTGTAGGTCTGTAAAAACAATAAGCTAAGATACCAATGTTAAAATTTATAACTGAACATACAAAAAACTTGGCATCAATTACAATAAACAAAACACACACACACACACACACACACAAAAGCATGGTTGCTTATTCAATGTCCATCTCTAAATACTTTGACTTTGACACATCTAGTTCTGCAATAAACTAGAGTTGACTGGGTTTTTTCTATAGAATAGTAATACTTGTGTTTAGTTTTATCAATTGGTTGTACAGTCCTAAAATTTCACATCTTAGTTTATCTGATGTTACTGATGATGCCATACATTGAAGGAATTGTGTGTTAATGAAAACAAAATCGTTTACAAAAATACATAAACATTTTTGGATAACTTTTGTACAGTCATAAAATTCACACAAAACACAGGGAGTAAACAACTAAACTTGCACGGGCTAACTATGAACACAAGCATTTATAAACTTTACCACTGTCCGTTTGTTGACATTTGTCCCAGCTGCTATCAGCATTTTGACAATTTTCAAGTGCCCTCCACGACATGCCAAATGCAGAGCTGAACGACCGTCCTGTAACAGTGTAAGTAATAATATAAGTAGCTAATCTTAAAGCCAGCGCAGTACTATATAGGCAAGCAGTAGGCTAAAAATGTCAGTTTCTGCTTGGCGCTCGCAGCGAAAGAATCCTTTTTCAAACGAAAAAGGAGGGAAAAACTAAACTTACGCAGGTGAAAGCCCGCAGCTAGGAGAGTCGCTGGCTTGTTTCTCTCTCTCTCCCACTCACAACTGACTACCCGATTCCTGGGATCGGCTTTTATAGCCCAGTAGAGCCTTTAAGTATGTACACGCGCACACGCACACACACACATGTAAGACATACATACACAAGTAATTCAGAAGCAAATTGCAAGCTTTCAAAACTTGAAAAGAATCCCCCATGGCCCTAATTCATACATGAATCATAATGCTAATACTGTATCTACAGTGGAACCTCCTTTATAAGACACCCCCCCCCCCCCTCCCCATAAGACTCACTCCCACTTAAGACCTACTTCTCTCAGACATTGCCCTTCTTTGTAAGTATTAAATTACCTCCCTTATACAACTCCCTCCCACTTAAGATCTTGTTTTGGATGATTTCTCGAGGTCTTAAAAGGGAGGTTCCACTGTATTCATAAATCATTTATAATACAAAACATCAATGCAATGCAAACCAATGCTAATAACGATATACAATGATAAGATAAGATTCTGTGGCAAAATAATGAATGTGACGACTGGCTATGCACAGCGAATAAGAAGACATAACAATTCATCTGACCAGTTCTGATCTTAACAAGCCATTTTCTCGTTATAGTATGTAATTATTCAAAGCTTTTGACTGTTCATCAATAGTGAATACAGTCAGACCTCTATTATAAGACCCTCTGGTAAAAGACCTCCTCTCATTTGAGACTGATTGTTTTTTGCACCGATGTAACGTACCTTACTATAATTTATGTACAAAACAGACCTCCGTTACAAGACCCCTCCAATTTAAAACCGAAACTACCTGACTTTTTGGAAGTTTTAGTATACATGTAAATTGTAATAGGGGTTTGACTATATTTTGTTGCTGTATTTTATTTTCTTGTATAGGTCAACTCATGTAATGCTGGACAAAGACTCACACAAATTCATTTTCTTTTCCTTCTGCCTCGATCGCTCAAACAATTTTCTGTTAATTATGAACGCAGATGATTCATGCTGCAGTTATGCGCCTAACTAAAAAATAGTTAGGCCCAGCCAGTCTGACTTCGGCTGGAGGAAATCTCTTTGAAAGTGTTTCTTCAAAAAAGGCAGGAGAATGGACCAGTAAGGCAGAAAGATAGTAGTTGACAGTAAGCAAACTGAAAAGGCAGTCAAAAAGAGTGACAGAATAGAGGAAGTTACAAGCACAGAACTCCCAGAAGGTGGAGGAACTATTTATACAACCCAACCCCCTCACCCCCCACCCCCACGGGGGATTTCACAGATATGAACGGTAATTACAACGAGTGAATGACCCACCTGGTTTGTGCTGTTGACATCAGCCCCAGCACGAATGAGCATCTCCACCAGTTCTGTGCTGGACATGGATACAACTTCATGAAGGAAGGTGCTGTCATACTGTTGAATGAACAAATGTGTGTGTGTGTGTGCATGCATGCGTGCGCACACACACACACACACTCTAAATTTTGAATAAATAAGGACGATGCTCGTGAACACAGACATTATGTGAGCACTCGCACATCAAGACAGTATGAATTTATGATTTATGAAGCATAATACATCAGTACATGTATACACACATGCATGCATACACATACACTGATACACACATATAAGGGGGGGGGGGTTGAGGAACTTCAGGAAGAGTATTACAGCACACTATACATTAAGGAAAGAACACTTGAAATTGAAAACATTTGCACACATACACACAACACAAACAAGCTTAGACCCAAAGGAGTGCACATGCACACATGTATATTGGCTACTGCAACTAGGGTTATTAATGCCCTTGACAGTAAGAGTTAAGCCTCTTGTTGGTCAGTATCCAAAAGGGCATTTACTCTTGCAAAAGTCAGCCATTCAGTGGCCTCAAATAGGGTTATTGGCGAAAGTTATTGCCTTGTTTGGTCAGTACTCAAGCATCTTCCCCCACCCACCAAGGGCATTCACTCTTGCAAAAGGTGTTCGTTGCAGTGGCCATTACAAACAATATTGAAAATAGAGGGAGAATCAGAGACAGAGACCGATATAGACTGAGTGAGAGAGAGAGAGAGAGAGAGAGAGAGAGAGAGAGAGAGAGAGAGAGAGAGAGAGAGAGAGCTGGTGGCCTCACCCAGGGGTCATCAGTCTAACAACAAAGCAAAAGCCTTTTCCCCCCAGCAGATCCCCATCAAATTAGTCTTTTTCTTCTTCTTCTTGCATTAAGTATCCTCCTTCAACATTTTGAAGATAGTGATACTATAAGGGGCTTCTGCATAATATAGGATCAAAATGAAAGGCTGCCCAGATGGTCAACTCCAAAGGGACAAGGGGGGTGGGGAAGGGGAGGGACGGGTGAATGGGAAGAGGGGAAGGAAAGCAGGGGAGGATGGGTTGGGTTTGGGACAGGGGAAAGGGGGGAGGAGGGGGGGGGGTGTAGATCCAGGCTTTGAATTCTTCCCCCGAGGCTGATGTAATTGCCTCAGGTGGAAGACAGTTCCATTCTGCCACAGCCCTTGGGAAGAACAAAAACTTCCTGTAGTTTGTCTTGCATGGAGGTAGAAGGTAGGCTGTGGCATGTATTTGTCGTGATTGTCGGGTTGGTGGATGGGGGACTGGCCAATGAGGAGTGTTTATGGCCACCTCTCCATGATGGAACTTAAAGAAGGTGGCCAGTCAAGCAGATCATCGCCTGTCCTTGAGCGGGGACCACTGCAGCTGAGACATCATGTTGTCAACGTTGAGGAAGTCGTGGATCCAGGAGTTGATCTGCCCCCTGTGGTTGAGCTTGTGGACCAGGAGGGAGTGGCTCACTTTATCGAACACCTTGGAGAAATCCATCTGTCTGCTTTCCTCTCTCCATGCTGTGACTGAGTGAGCTCGTCCACAAGCCCAAGGAGCTGGCTTTCGCATGATCTCCCTTTCCTAAATCCATGGTGTTCCTCTCTCAGGATGCGGTTGGCTTCTGCAAAACACATGAACTTGCTGACAAGAATGTGTTCAAGGATCCTGCAGGGCACGCTAGTGAGTGAGATGGGTCTGTAGTTTTCAGGCCGATACCTTTCCCCCTTTTTATTTGTCCTCTCTTCTCTTACTTTAATCTTCCCAGGCATCCTGGCCCTTTCTTCCCGCATATAATGTGGCTGAACATCCCCGGTTCCGTCGCATAATAATCAGTGTGTTGATTGTGGCCACGCACTAACTTAGTGACTAAGAACTTAAGAAGAATCTGAGAGAGAGAGAGAGTTTAAAGTTGTTCATTACCCAGAATTTGGTGTTGACATCAACTCCACCTTTCACCAGTCTTTGAATGGCTTTGTGATCTCCTGCATTAATGGCAGTTCTGAGTTTGGAAGACAAAAACTGATGGTCTGTCATTTTATTCACGTACGACTAGGCCTAAAGAAATCTAATGGGAGTTATCTTTCTTGACTAATAATTTCAAAGCAAAACGCCTTTCAGGTGCAGAGCGCTTTCGGCTAACGAAATGTATAAAGGACGTCTTCTCTTTTCCCCCCCCCTAAATAAACCATTTACAGCGATAGTTGGCGCCTTCTCTCTTCTTTTTTCCCATCCCATAGGTTGTGCAGACGATGAACCTTTCAAACATTGAAGCGGATGTCATTCTTAATTTAACGACCTGGTCAGGTCAGGTCAGGTCAGATCAAGTCAAGTCAGAAATTTAGGGCTGATAAGCCTGACGGCCTCTTGATATGCACTTGGTATTTTCCCAGTCACAAATTTTCTCTAAGTGTCTTTTCTCATTTTTAAATGTATACCTCAGTGACCACTATAGGACCCTACATATATAAAAATGCATAGAGCAAATAAGGGGTCATTTTGTCAAGGAGGTTACTGAAATTCTCCAACTATTCTTTTTTTAATTATTAATGTTAGGAGCAAATTTAATTTGTGTAGAAAGAGTGTTCCAGCTCACTAATTTAAGTAACGTACGGAAATGACCTCCGAAATAAAAACAGATTATGCCTACCCCGGACTGGCAGTTAAGTCTTATTAAACATTTATAGAATTACTGCTAACACCGGCTTTCCACAGTGATTACGTTACAGTGCCGGACCATTTACTTACTTTAGTCACCCTTGCATAATGTACATGCTCAGGGCTTATGGGGGTCCGGAAACCAGGACCCCCCCTGAAATTCAGCCCTGCAGGAACTTGATGTTGAAAACCATGCAGTCCCATCAGCGACAAAGCCTCCCGAAACAACCCATGTCAAAACTGGTCCCAGTGAAACAAAAACCCAGTGAAAGCCACAATACCAAAGCTTCTGTTAAAAGAAAAATCAATCCTGACCAAACAAATTCAGTCCCTGGGATTGCCGGACAGATCAAATTGTTTTCAGTATTCAGGTTTTGCAATCAGTATTTTATTTTACCAGTAAACGCGATCAATGACTTTGTGTTTCTTTTTGCCGAATATTGTCGATAAAAGTTGTAACAGTATTGACATCAGGATACTACCCTGGGAAAACCTCAACATCAGATGGAAGATAGATGGTTTCAGTTACGTGCTCACCTTTTTCAGTTTTGATAGGTCTATCGATATGAGCCAGTTTTGCTTCTCCAAACATTGAACATTTTGGTTTCAAAATCAGTTAAGATTTAATTTCAGAATTACTATTAGGGGGAGACGGGGTAAAAAGCCCACCCCAATTATCTAATGAAATAAAGAAAATTTCAGTCAAATTTGCCCATGAGATGAATGCTAGACATTAACGCTCGTCTCATGGGCAAAATGAGACTGAAATTTGCTTCATTTCATGAGATAATTGGGGTGGGCTTCTTACCCGCCCATGCGCTTTTTACCCCGTCTTCCCCTAGTGTCCAATATTCTGAAATCATCGGAATCGTTTATTTGCGTATAATAGTTGCACACAATATTTTAACCCTTTCACCGCCAACGTTGCATTTTTGCACCACAATGATTTAACACCCATGTCACTAAAAGGCATCAAATCAGGTTCTGTTATCCAAAGACCCTATTCTCTTTAGTTTGGGAAGTAAGGATAGGCCATACTTTAAAAATGTCACAGAAGAATCCCCAATATTACACAGATTTTTTTCTTTACCCAGTTAAGATTAATGGACATTTTTTGCTGAAAAATGGCTGGCGGCGAAAGGATTAAATCCAAGTTAACAGAAAAGGTATGCACTATGAGTCCTGGTGCATGCGTGGTGGTGGTGATGATTATGCACGACTTGATTTGTGGCAACTAAAAATTAAAGTATAAAGGCATCATGTTTGCTACCATGGATGGACGCTTCAAGCGTACATTCTGAAACCCCCCACAACAACATGTAAGCCAAAAACTATTTATTTTGGCTGCCTATTATTTTTGCAAAACTTGAAACTGAGAGATGTATTTTCGTGTTTAATGGGATATTTATAAAAGAAAGCAGCAAAAGTTCAAAAATGAAAATCCGAAAAAGCTTGGTGTTTTTTCATCCACTAAAGGATATTTCATTTTCATTTTATGTCGTACAGTGGCTGTGTTCTTTTGAGAGAAACACTAGAGGCGAGGCATGTCGCAGTCAAAATAGTCGCTCGTTCAAATAATTCGCCCGCTACTATGAGAGTGTGTTGCCCCACATGGCCGAAAGGCCCAAGAGGGCGTAAAACTTTTTTTTCTCTCTCTGAGAGTGTGTATTTGCGACAACCACAAATTTAACTCTTTCTTTACTGTTGAACCATTTACCTAACCCTAACCCTAGAAAAAAAGTGAAATTTGTGGTTCATGCTCAATGTCGCAAATACACACTCTCATAGTAGCCGGGCGAATTATTTGAACGAGGCTGTACGGCATCAAAGATACTGTCAGTCTTTTTCTTTCTTTCTTTATGAGTTCTTGACTGAACGTGTATGAATACAGCAATCGCATGCCGTGGTTTCAAGTTATTTTATCAAGGCACATTAATTTGACGAATTAGTCCTAGTAGAACTTTCCAGAATAAGCTTTGTTTGTGTGCTTTGATTTGTTTGATTACCAATAATATTCTTCACATGTGCAGGTTGTTAACCCTTTCACCGCCAATGTCGCATTTATGCACCACAATGGTTTAACAGCCATGCTACTAAAAAGCATCAAATCAGACCCTATTTTCGTAATTTTAGGAGGTAAGTATAGGCCTAATGGTATGCATTTCACAGAGGAATTTCCAATATTGAGAAACAAAATAATCCTACCCAGTTATTAAGTTTAATGGTATTTTGGGGCTGAAAAATGACTGGCGGCGAAAGGGTTAAAGCGTTTACAAGATTTTGTAACTGCGGTCTACGGTTAGCCACAAGTCACGTGTTAGGCCTAACTCTCGTAACGAATGAACATTCTAGAGACATCCGCAGTAGAGAGTGGTGTTGACAGTGACAGACGGAACACCGAAAAGTGATCATTTAGAAGACGGCACAAGGAAGTCGTTATGGATATCAGCATTACAGAAAACATGAGGTAAATTTTCCGGTACAAGCGTAAAGCATTTAGTAAACTGTAAAGGACTTTGTTTTTTGTTGATCTTTTTATAGGTCTATCAGTATCACTCTTTCTTTACTGTGGTCAGTCACACTAGACTAAGACTAGTGACACTGAGTGACTGACAGTGGACCGAGTGGTTACACTTAGTGGTTATTAGAACTCCCTACCCCCTCGCTCCTCATCTTTACTTCTTTAATTTAGAAACGTGTGTTCTTTCAGTTTTATGAATTGAAAGTAACCCCAACCTGAGTGATACTTAGCAAAGGCAATGAATGATCTTTTTTTTAGTCACTAACTTACTGAGAAAATGTGGGCAAATTTGTTTCAATTTTCTCATAGAAACTAGAAAGAACTAGAACTAGGCAAAATAAAGAAACATGATATTAATGATCTATTTTCATCCAGGTATGACATGCAATTTCGTCCAAAGGCAAAGACAAAGACTAGAGCAAACCACAATGAGCTGTAATTTGAAATAAATGAATAGAACAGCTCTGTCTATCTATGGTTTGTTTTTCCTATTTATGAAGATAACCTGAGGGCGCTAGGCATGTTAATAAAGTTGCTTCCCTTGGATTTGATCTTTGAACTTTTCGTGGTTCAGGACAAACACGCAAAAATGGAGTTGCATGTGCATGCACAGTTATCACACTAAAAAGCTTAGAATTACAAATGTGCTACAACAGTAGGAATACATGTTGGCATAGACAAATAGACGACATAGATGACAAATTACTCATGTGGATTCAAGACTTTCTTACAGACAGGACTCAGTGTGTTACTGTTAGCATTGGAGAAGATAAATCCGAAAATTCTTATGTTACTAGTGGTGTTCCACAGGGTAGTGTATTGGGACCAACTTTGTTTATTTATTTCATAAACGACATGCCCGATATAGTCAACTGTATTATAAAAATCTTTGCAGATGATATAAAAGCTTATTGCGGAATCCTCAGCGACGAATCCAAAACTAAACTTCAAGAGTCTATAGACAAATTAGTTAATTGGACGAAAGAATGGCAAATTAAATTTAATGGACAGAAGTGTAAAGTGTTACATATTGGTAAAAATAACCCTAACTTTAGTTATACAATTGATGGTTGCGAATTAGAAGCTTCTGAAGTGGAAAAAGACCTGGGAGTTATGGTGGATAATACGTTAAATTTTGATCAGCACATCACTGAAACTATTAAAAAGGCAAATAAAATCTCTGGTATGATTTCTCATTTCATTCAGCACAAAACTAAAGATATTATGGTGCCCCTGTTCAAATCATTGGTGAGACCAATAGTGGAATATGGTAATGTGATTTGGTCTCCATCATTAAAGAAACATATTAATGCTATCGAGAACGTCCAAAGGCGATTCACTAAGCAAATTATCAACATGAGTAATATGAGCTATGAGGAAAGACTGAAACTTCTTAATCTACCTAGCCTAGAGTATAGAAGAGCACAGGGAGATATGATTGAAACTTTTAAGATCTTAAATGGATATTATGATACTAGAACTACAAACACACTTTTTTCTCTTAGTAACTCTACCACTAGAGGACACTCCTTAAAACTAACAAAATCATTAGTTCATACTAATATTTATGCACATTTTTTCACAAACACTGAAACAGGGTGATTAACAATTGGAATTCTCTACCAAATGATACTGCAACCGCAGGAACACTCAATAGTTTTAAAAACAAATTAGATAATTTTTGGGAAGATTATTGCTTCCATACTAACATAAGTATTCAGTAATTAATTAGTATGCAGATCAGTTTGCTTGTTTTCACAATATGTTGTACTCTTTATAAAATTAAAAAAAAAAAAAAAAAAAAAGTTTTAAATCGCGTTTCCTTATAAACTAAAGGAAATAGCAGGCTAAAGGCTATTTAAAAGCCTATATGCCGTATATGATATGATATGATATGATATGATGATATGATCAACATACCCGCTAGTTTGTCAGATCGTTGAGCTTGCAAATCTATCGTTGGTCCAAGAGAAGTAGATTAGCAAGAACAAGAAGCTTCACTCAGCGCATCAATCGTTGAAAATCTTAAAGCAAAAGTCTTGTAATTAAAAATGAGACTGGACTTAAGATAATTGGCAACCATGAAAACAGACAAATGAGGCAAACACACAGTAATGAATAGTAGTTAGTACAGCTGTCTTTCATAAGTCATAAAAATTTAAAACTGAAAATAAACATCGGATTTTCATCTTGGCCTCTGTCTTTTTCATTGAACAAATTCAACACCAACAAAAATCACACACACACACACACACACACACACACACACACACACACACACACACATGCAATTACACAAGCACATATTCACCTTTAGGCTTTATGCATACCCTCTCTTTTTTCTTCTTTTGTGTGTGTGTGTCTAATATCACGTGTAGTGGATAGACGTTAAATGAAAGACACACACACACACACAGACACACACACGGCAACGATGTGGTCTTGGCTTTCTTTGTGCCTGCGTAGGGCAGTTTTCTGTAGATTGGTTGATCCAGTGACAAAAGCATTCTTTTCACGGGCATTACTGGAAGACGTCATGGCATTGTCAATGCAAAAATTTATGGTACAATTCACCTTGCCGTCTTTATGCTTGAGCCACGGGAACTCTTTCTCCCAGGACGGGTGGTAGGATCGTTGTTTTTTACTTCGACTTGGAGGCTTTGATTCATCATCTTTGCACGCATTTGATTCGGATGATTGATCATCATTTTCTCTTTTCCGTTTTTTGGAAGAAAACGAAGCAGGGCTACAGCCCAGCGACATATTTGCTAGGACTACAATCTCGCGCCACTCTCGCAGGCTTCGTTTGCCTGCAACGGTTGCACTTGACAGTTAGTGAGTTACACATACAGTACACACAGTGATAATTTCAGACTTAGGTGGGCGTGCGATGCCTGCTATGAAGCCCAGTCGAGCCAGCCTAGAAAACTCAGGGAACGTTCAGTGATGTATGCAACAGCGCTAAGCTTTGTTTACTTCAGCTTTCAGTGACTTAATGAACTCTTGCGGGCACACAATGGCCCGAACACCACGTCAGTCGCGTCACTGTGCCACTCATGTCGCTTGTCTCTCTTGTTCCCTCAATCAGTCAATGATGCAGGCCTGTTAATATTTAATTCCACCCAAGTAGCAAAGCATCACTCATACTTTTACTTCTAAAGTTGATGTTTTATGATGCGACAATGTTTTGTGTCAGCTCCTGAACTCATTGAAATGAATATTAGGAGAACTGTCCTTGATGTTTCAATGAGACATTTTGTGAAAGCTACCTACTGTACTGAACTGATTTTAAAAATGAAAATTAGGAGAACTGTCCTTGATGAAGATGATGTTTCAATGAGAATGCCCAAACATGTAATGTATGCAATCCGAAGTTCTGAGATATTATAAATAAAAGGTTTGTCTTTTTTTCTTATTGAAAACTGATTCAGTGGAACCTCCGTTAGTTATAAGACATCCCATTATAAGACTCCATCCCACATAAGACCTACTTCTCTGATACATTGCCCTTCTTTGTAATGATTAAAATTACCTCCCTTATAAGACCTCATTTTGGATGATTTTTGAAGGTCTTATACTAGTTATAGTATAAGGGAGGTTCCACTGTAGTACTAGTAGTGATACTTTTAAGTAATATATTCATGTTTAAATGGCAAAGACTTGTTTTTCTTTGATATATAATATAGTTGTACTTGTAGGTTTTTGTTGCAGTGTTATTTTGTCTGTTTTAGTCATTGTCTGGCAGTGGCACCTATGATTTCTATATTTAGTAATATTTTATATGCAATGAAAAGTTTTAAATGTTAAGATTAGAACTGTAGAAGGTAAACAAGTCATATTCATGATTCATCTAAACTAATTTATCTTAATTAAATTACAATTTTATGTTGCAGAGAAACAGAGATGGCGGAAAGCAAGAAAGAAGAAGGGAATGTTTTTTATAAACAGCAGAAATACAAAGAAGCTGTTGAACATTACACTGAAGCAATAAGTAAGCGTGTGTCTATGTCATGATATATATGATTTTTATTATGTATTGTGGGTGGCTGAACACCAGTCTGTCTCTCTCCACCTCAGTCCGTCCTGCCCCCTTCACCCAGTTACATGCATCAGAATTGTCAGAGGATTAAGAATTTCTTACAGAGGATTGGCTTCTACTGTCAGAGGTTTTGCCTTTTTATTGAGTGTAATATCTACTTTCTGTCAAACAGCATTTTGAAGTGATTTATCACTGCATAAAGCCTTTTTGGTGATGTTGGGAACTGATTTCAGTGTTGTCCCTCTACAGTCTAGGGCCTTGACGGTTTTCAGAGAATTGGACTTTTGACTATTCTGATGCCTGCAGTTATTTTATGAAAATTTATTCATCAGAAAGTTGTACTAATATTATAACTTAATGTTCCTTGTAGTTGTACAGACAGTGGAGAACTGATAGCTAAAAAACGAATAACTCAAAAACACCAGACAACTCATAAACGTTTTTGGTCCCAGTATAATCTCTGTGTTGAAAAGTCTTTTTAACTCCAAATAATGGCTATCTAAAAATAAAATTTCAGTCCCTTCAATTTTGACTTAAGCGATTTTTTACTGTTCTGATGCATTTTCATGACTGTCAGTGTGTGTGTGTGTGTGTGTGTGTGTACATGTTTGTATCTGCCTGTCTGTTGTTTGTGTGAAAAATGATGAGAATTAATATAAAAAAAAATATATTTCTGATTATGTTGTACATAATACAATCTGGCCATTATAGCTTGTCAACATAAGCCAAGGCCATTCATTGAATTATAGCTTGGCAACCAAATTCCCAATGGCCATAGTCATTAGCAAAATGTTGCTATTAATATTGCTATCACTCATAGTCTGATAAAAAAATTTAATTTTATAATACCTCCCATACTAAAATTAGTGAACAGAAATGTTTAACTTTTATATAATCTATGTTGAATGTATTGTATTGCTTACCTTATAATTGTTTTCTTAATTTACTTATAACATACAGTAAGTACTTAGTAGTTGATGTGAGAGTGTTATAACTTTTTCTTTTAAGCCCCTTTATAACTTGGCAAAAGTGTGCATAGGGAAGGCATGAATTGATTAAATGTTTTATGGACTATTCTCAAGATTTGTTTAAATAACAGCTACACTGTTACTCTGTATTTTAATTTCCAATTATGTGCTTGTGCACAGCAATAGTATTTTTATGTATTACTTAAGTACTACTGTCATTAAATACTTTGAATCGTTTGATTTTGACCCATATCTCAATAGGAATTCGAACCAAGAAGTTTTGAAAAAAAGTTGTAGGAAAATGAAAGTTTCTTTATGTATACCCTCCCCCCCCACCCTCCCAACACAAACAGTGGCACACACACACACCGACACACGCACATATACACGCTCCTTAGACTTTTGCCATCTGGAGTAGATTTTGATTCAGTTTGAAATTGAATTTTGTTGCAGATATATGTCCATCGTGTGCTGCTTTCTATGGAAACAGATCAGCTGCATACATGATGTTGAAACAGTACAAAGAAGCCCTTCATGATGCACAACATTCTGTGCAACTGGATCCCACATTTGTTAAGGTACAATTAATGCTTTACTCAGGTGTGACTGAAGCATGAATTCGGGCAATTTGAATTTGATGCAGTTACAGACCCTGTGCATGACTGCTTGAAGAAAATGATCTTCACTACGTGAACTACAGTATACACCTGTACATAAGTTTTCGGCAAGAAAGTTCAAACAAAAGTTTGAGTCACTGCAACGTTTTTAAACTGCAACTTTATGTCCTCAACTTTGAGCCAGCGACCTAGAAATGATGCACCTAGAGAGAGTGAAAACTTGAAAACTTGAAAACTTAAACTTTATTTTCCAAGGATATAGATTTTAGGCAACGCCTATTCTTCCAATCTGTCCTTAGAGAGAGAGAGAGGGTGTGTGTGTGTGTGTGTATTGTTGTTGTTGATGTTATTGCCGGTTGAATGACATCTTCCATTTTACATGTTCTTGGATTGACCCTGTTGTTAAATTTAAAGCTTCAACTATATTTTGTCAACATCAACTTCGGATTTTTCATGAATTCAGATCTTGTGAAAATTTAGCTACCATTCATGCTTTTAGTTTTAATCATGGTTTTGCATTACAGAAGTGAGAGAAGTTTAGAACTATTTTCTGTTTTTAGCATTTGTAGAATTGTTAATGTTATTGAATCAATGAATGATGTGTCTTTTTTCCTCTCCAGGGTCACTTTCGAGAAGGCAAATGTCACTTGTTGTTAGGAAATTCCATGGCAGCTTCAAGCAGTTTTAACCGAGTTTTAGAATTGGATCCAAACCACGCAACAGTTGAAACGGAGGTACTTTATTTTTTTATTTTTTTAAAGAGTTGAAGGTAATTGAAAAGTATAATTCAAAATATTGGTTTCAAATGTTTAGACAGTAGTTATGAAATGAAAAAAAATGTATAAAATGATTTGAATATTATAATATGTTAATTTAAAAAATGTAATGTTGCATAATCAGGGCTTTTCAGTTTTGTAAGTTTTGTATAAAAACATGTGAATATTATTGATGTAAATGCCTAATCTAAGAATTTTTAAGAGAACACAAGCATTGAATATTATAATATGTTAATTTAAAAAATGTAATGTTGCATAATCAGGGCTTTTCAGTTTTGTATAAAAACATGTGAATATTATTGATGTAAATGCCTAATCTAAGACTTTTTAAGAGAACACAAGCATTGAATATTATAATATGTTAATTTAAAAAATGTAATGTTGCATAATCAGGGCTTTTCAGTTTTGTATAAAAACATGTGAATATTATTGATGTAAATGCCTAATCTAAGACTTTTTAAGAGAACACAAGCATTGAATATTATAATATGTTAATTTAAAAAATGTAATGTTGCATAATCAGGGCTTTTCAGTTTTGTATAAAAACATGTGAATATTATTGATGTAAATGCCTAATCTAAGACTTTTTAAGAGAACACAAGCATGAAAACTACCCATCATTCTGTTAAAAGAAGAAAGGCTTACCCAACCAAAATTACAAACTTAGTCTTGTATGCTTTCCAGGTTTTTGTTAACTTCAGCGTAGATGCATGGCTTATGATGGACTTGGACTTGAACAATTTATAGTTCAAATGTTGACACTGGATCATAGCTTAGCATATACAAACTTAAATTCTGTGTGTGAATGTGTGTTTGTTGCAGCTGAAAAGTGTGAAACATTTACAAGAAATGGAAGCAAAAGTAGACCTGAACTTTGTCAGAGGGGATCACAGAACAGTAAGTATAACTTTTATTTGTTAACATTAATGTCAAATTGTTGTACTTGTAGGATACCTGGATGCAACGTTTGTTTTCAAGGTTAAATTGCGCTTTTGTTTGTTTGATTTTCTTTTGATTACTTTGCTTTGTTTCTAGTTACTACAATTAATTTTTGTGAAATTCTTGTTTTAAAAGTCTGAATGTTTCTATGTAAGCAAGTTAAGAAAACTATTTAGAAAATGTAAAAAACAAAATCTGATGATTGATTCTTAAAGAGATTAAACAATTGAAATTATGAAAACATGTCTGTCTTGTTAATGGGTAGGAAGGAAAATCGTTTTGCAGGTCATATATGAAATGACACAGACAAGAACTTGTCTCAATCAGCTTTATAGTAAAAAAACAGAAAAGCGTAAAATTGATTAAAAATAAGCAATTTAAAGCCATGTGTACACAGTGTTAAAGAAAAATGATGTTCAACTTAAAATTAGCCAGGTCTACACTTACATTTAGTTACAAACTAATTTATATTATTCTTTTCTTTTTTTTCTGCGCAGGCTTTGTATTGTTTAGAAAGGTGTTTAGATCATAGTCCTGCTAGCCTTCGGTTCAAAGTCCAGAAGGCTGAGGCCCTCGTCTTCCTTGGCCGACATCAAGAAGCACAGGAACGAGCTAAGTAAGTATTGGTACTGCTAAGCATCAACTGTTGGTTGATTAAGATTGTTTTGCACATTTCTTGAAGATTTGGGGATGGAGGAGAGGGGGATGGCTCGGGTTCATGTATTTATATACTGCTCACAAAAAGTAGGGGATATTGGTTGGTTGGCTTACCCTGGCTAAAAGACTCCAGGGATCATCCCAACAGCGAGAAGCACTTGAACACTAAGGTACAAATGCATCAGCTAGGGATGAGAACATTACGTATGTGACCGTTTTTGATTACCCCGCCATGTGGCAGCCACACTCCGTCTTCGGGGGATTTTAGACTGATGATGTTATGCTGGGAGCTTGTCATGGCTTAAGACAATACCCGCACAACCATTCAGAGCATAACAACATTTTGATGTAGCCTTGGCGTTCTAGCTTATGTCAACTGGTCTGACACAGCCTCATGCCAAGGCAGGGTAGGGGATATTGAGTTTGCAATATCATCATTGGTTCAATAACCAGACCACAAGTTTCATTTCATGTGGAAATGGTAGTTCAGCCTTTCTTGGCTGTAAAATTGAAGATGAAAATCAATTTTAATATGTCACGTGACTGCCAGAGGTGATAAACATCAGTGGGTGTGTTATTCGAAATCACAAAACACCTTTACACAGTTGACAGATTGTTGGGTCACAGCTGGCATTCAAGGCAATGCTTTCTCATGCTCTGGAACTGTCTCCTGAAGATTTTCTGGAGGATTAATGTTTTTTTCCCGGCGTCCCTAGATCCTCTTACGACCGTTACAATGGTGCAAGCTGAAATTGAAAAACGCCAGCGTTGGGCAGATTTTAACCTCCAAAATGACAATTCGCGTCTCCACTGAGCACATTTTGTGCAAGATCACCTTCACATCCACGAAACCCAGACCTTCCCACGGTCTACAAGGTCCCCTGACCATTTTCAATCAAATACCTCGCTATTCCTTGCAGGAAACTGTGGTCCAACTGCTTTATGACTATTTCTGTGACTTTGAGACATTACACCCATTGATATCTGTCTTCTGTAGCAATCTTGTGACATTTGGCAAAACTCTGTCTCAAAATATTGGCTATCTCAAAATACAATATCAGTTTTGACGTACCAGATTTCCGCTGTAAACTGTAATTGTCCCTTGCTGTCTGATTACAGTGATGTGATTGTGCGGGATGCACTGAATGCCGACGCTCTGTACGTGCGAGGCCTCAGCATGTTCTACCGGGATAACACGGAGAAAGCCTTTCAACATTTTCAGCAAGTCTTGCGTTTGGCTCCAGACCACACCAAGGCAAAAGATGCTTTCAAGGTGAGTGCTGCTGTAATGCATTTTGAATTATGATATTAACTCTTGTGTGGTGAACGGTCGGGAACGTTAAAAAAAAAATCGGATCGGAAACGTCTAGAACGTTCGGAACGTACGGATTCCACGTGGCCGGTTTGGGCGCTTCCATTTTGTTTCTATCACATGGCAGTCACGTGAGCGCTTCAGCCTCGCTTTCGCTACAGATTACACTTCCATCCTGTTGCTTGCAATGGCTTCTAGGTCGATTGGTTTGCAAGATATGAATCTTTGAAAATTAGTGACCGACTTTGGCATTTTCGCGATTTTTCCAATATGGATGACGAACAGTTATGGCGTCCATTGACTGAGGAAAGCGATGAATAGTCCTATTTTTGTGAAAGATGGGACTTATGAGATCGCGAAGTGATGAGTAAGGAGTGTATTCTGACCTATTTCGGCAGCGAGCTTGTTTTTGTTCGATCGATGCGAATTTTTGAAGTCGTGTTACTGACATCGGCATTTTCCCGACTTTTACATCATGGATGATGAGTCGTTATTGCATCCACTGAGTGATGACAGCGATGAAAATTCCTTTTTTTGTGAAAGATAGGAATTATAAGATCGTGAAGTGAAAGGGTAAGTGAATGATTTTGATCTACATTTCCATTTCAGTCATCTTAGGCTTCAACAGTCTGCAAAAGTAGGCAGTGAATGACTAGTGAATGCAGTTTGCGAATACACTTTGGCATTTTGATTTTTTTTGTGGAGCCATGCATCCCCATAACATCTTGAAATTCATTTTGCAAATCAGACAGACATCTCGGCAACACATTCAAAACAAAAAACAAAATCTGGTAGGGTATTTTTTATTTTATTATTTTTCTGATGCTACCCCCCCTTTTGTACGGAGTGATGTCCCTTGGGTTAGGATTTCAGAGGTGATAGAGAGCACAGAGCGTCAGGCTAAAGAGGGTTAACCAGCTTAGTACAAACAGACTTAGGTCTTTGCTCATGTCATGTTATGGCTTGAAAAAAGTGTTATCATTGGTTGACATTAGCCTGTAGCAGGGGCCAACAGTAACATGAGAGCTGTACAATAGTTGATTTTTTACAGTAATGGAAAATCATGGTACAGTTTAGTCTCTTGTGGAAGACTAAGACTCTCAAAGAGGGGGTCTTGACACCGACTCTGGTGCTGCAATCAAAGGGATGGGTTGGCCTTTGGGGACCTTCCTTCATGCCAGCAGTCATCAAATCCCTTTGGCTGGGATAGTGGGAATCTACCCTGGGCAGGGCATCTCCACTGTAAACAAATTCTAGCCCAGCCCGTCAGAATAGTTCTGCCCTCTCTGCTATCTGGCAGTCATGGTTATTGTTCGGAAACGACTGACTGGCATACACAAACAGACTTATTCAACTTATTGGGAGCATAGTGCGGACTGTACCATGCACTACAATCTTTCTCTAGAAAGTATTTCTTTTGCTGTTGTTGATTGTTGGATTTTAAAAAAAAGAAAAAAAGATGTGTATGCTCACAAAATCAGTCATGGGTATAAAAACATACATAGTTTGCTTTGCGTTTAACACTTTGTAAATACAAAGCAGCTACTAGGACTTTCTTTATGGCGATTTTTAAGAGATCATTGGTGGATAACTTAATGGATACCATAACCATTCTGTGAAGGACAGAACAGCAGAAGTGGTTTTTTTTTTCTCGTTTTTGTCTGTATCTTTCACATGTCTGAGCGTGACAGTGTCTGAGCGTGTGATCAAACAGTAAGTAAGTAGATACACATTCAGATTTAGAACATTTTGTTGACAGTGATAAAACCCCCCACCAATTATTTGTTTTATTTTCACACAGAAAGCAAAGCAACTGTCGGCGCAGAAAGAAGCTGGGAACGCAGCATTCCGCGAGGGCCGACTGCATGACGCCTATGACCTGTACACCACAGCCATGGACACTGACCCCCAGAACAGGTGCACCAATTCCAAGCTGTACTGCAACCGTGCGGCAGTCAGCATAAGAGTAAGTCACCTATTCAGTGTTAATTCTACCTTCAGAATCAGGGGGTCAGAATCAGCGTGTGAAATTTGCCTCTAGATTTGTTGATGGTCACCTGGATATTTTAGGGGGCTAAATATTTATTTGAAAAAGTGTGCGTCGATTGAAAATCTGCTACATTTAGTGACGCACTGGTTGTGACGAGGTAATGGGTTAAAAGGCTAAGCCTCTAGGGAAGACTTTTAGTGTGTTAAATTTTCAAGTAGAAAATTTGCCTTTAACCCACTTCTCTAGGGTATGGGAGATGAGCAACTTTCCCGGCCCCTTTTCATCTAATAAATTTATATTTGTGCCCGGGTTCTGGCTCGTATGGTTGTAAGAAATACAAGTGGTTGAATTGCTCTAAATGGCAGACAGAGAGAAGTAGGGTTTTACATGAAATTACAAGACTCCCACTCTCATCAGTCTGACCAAAGGGTTCAGGATTATTTGACACTTGTATTTTATTTACTCCCAAAATCTGCATAAGATTATGCAACAATAATAATAAAGCAGCTCAATGGCGCCAAAACAAAATGTGAATGAAAAACAATGGAATCCGAAAGGATTTACAAGACTTTTGTCTTTCTAGAAGGTTAGCCCCAAACGAGAAGGGTCACTAATCATTTTCATTGTCCGGAGGAAAGTTCAAGTGATTGGCGCGGTCCGCTGGACTTAGCTGTTGTCAAGTTCCTCCATTGTGATCGGCGAGTGCTGGGTTGGCTGGGCTTGCTCATCAGGTGAGAGTAGCTCCCAGTCGTTCCGGTTACGGCTTCGCGGGATGGCACGGTTCAAGCGTGGTCTCCTCGCGGATTCTGGGTGCGGGTCGTCTTGGCGGCGTTCCCGTCTTGGTGCTTGTGAGTCCGGGATAATCGTCCGGCCCACGATGCCCTGCTGATAATCACAGGAGAAGGTGGATGTAGATCTCTATGGCTTAGAGACAAGGGGCTTCAGTCGGCAGGGAATTAGTGAATCCCAACCGGCTAGAAGGCTTCCCTTGTACAATAGCACTAGTTAATAAATAAACTGAATTTCAGTTAACAAACTGAGATCAGTAAAACATAAAAGGTGATCAAGACAACATCACTCTCCATCCAACACCTGGAAAGGAATGGTATCATAAAGTGCAAGATTGCGACCCATAGGTTTCCTACTAAAAATAGACAAAAGGGTTAGTAGGCATAAACTCCGGTTCTGGTACCAAAAGTGTTCAAGTCAAAAACACACACACACAAATAATCAGTGCACATAAATAGAATAGAATGTTTACCACTTCTTTTCAATAACATATCTATCTACTCCTTATTCATCATTGAACATAGGATCTAGATCAAAAATAGGATCAAACAAAACAAAATCTCAATCACCAGCCATCAATAATACTCACTAATTGGGCTATAACTGGCTGGGAGAGGTTGAGTCTGCAATGTTGCTCTAGCTAGGTTTCAGCCTCTTGTGTGAAAACTTTTTCTCACTACTCCAATTATAGCCTTCACTTTCAAACAATGAAAGCCTGTGGTTGGTTTATAGCAATTGACACGTCACAAGATGATGCTATAATTTTATGCATACTAGTACCGAACAATCACGCGCCGACATTCCTATCATTCTCGTGATTAGAAAGGACGAGTTGTCTTCAAAGGGAGCCGAATGTTGCTATCACTTTCTCGTGATGGGGAACGAAGATAAGGGGGGGGGGGGGGGGGGGGGGGGGGGGGGGGGGGGGGGGGGGGGGGGGGGGTAGAATTGTAAGGGAGATAACCTCGGTAGGTGGTACATGCTGACAGGGGAGGTAAATCGGCTTCAAAGAGACAAATGCCTTAATCGGCGTTCTTTAGATGGTGGATGGCAATTAAAGTGGCGGCCGGACAGAGAAATGAAAAGGAGAGGGGGGGGGGGTGTAGATAAGAAAGAGGGGTCGCGCGGGACACTTACGTCACACTGGTCATTGACACACATCTGTGCATCAGAATTAATGTTATTGGTCACTGAACCGCCTTTAGCCTGCCTTTTGTGACATTCCCAATCAGTTTGATTTACCCCCACTATTTGAAATTGTATATTTGTAGAGTGCAGAGTTCTCAGCAGTTATTTTTTTTCCAGTACGAAAACCCCCAAAACAGTATTAGACTAGACAAACATCGACTTTAGTTATGTGCCTATGTCTTTATTCAGTGTAGACTTAAATTTACCATTTTGTTTATTCATTTTTTTAATTAGTGCAGACTTGTTTTCTTTTTCTTTTCAGTGACTTGTACCTGTTAAGGTGGACTGATTATGGTTTCCATTTTAATAATTAGTTTTTGTAAAAACAATTCACTTTTTTTCAAAAAGAAGAAAAGACTAACTAGTAGCTTCAATGTGTGTCATTTTCAAAGGCTATCTCTGAGTCAATTTCTCTCTCTTTTTCAGTTTGAACTTGACAGTTTTAATACTCTTATAAACACAATTTGTTGATTTTTTTAGAATAAATTTTTTAATAGACATGTGAAGCAAAATGTTAAAAAAAGGCGCCTACAGGTACTGCTAGCAATTTTTCCTTGTGTACACCGAGGAAGAGGAAAAGACACAAACACGCATGTATCATGATATGAATAGCACCAAGGATTAGTTCACCCTCTCAAGCAAAGGATTGATTGATTAATTGATTGAACTTTGAAGTTGTTTGATAGTTATGATTTTGGCTTGACTAGATTTGCTATCTGTATGTTGTTTCCTGACTTGTGTTTCAGTTTAACATGTTGGATCAAGCCATACAAGACTGTTCAGAAGCCATTGAACTTGATCAGACCTATGTTAAAGCCTATTTAAGACGTGCAAAATGGTGAGTTACGTTTGACCTTGCTTTCTTCCCTTCCTCTCAGTCTTGGTAGAATATAGTAGCATTCTTTATCTGTGGGCAGTTGGTTGACAAAGGCTGTTGATACTAAAGCCCAAAATTCCCAAATTACAACTGAAAGCTGCTTGTTTTGTTTTCTATTGTGGTAGTATTTTGTGAAATAAATTTGCAAATCAGTTTTCAAAAAATCTGAATGAAAGGCTTGTAACTTTATGATAGGTTCTCAGTGATGCTAATGTATCTGAAATGTAATTTTTTACTACTTGGGAAATGCAGGTACATGAAGCATAGACGCACTGTTCATTAATGAGTGTCATTTAGTCAAATGATTAACTGGATCTGTTGTTCAGTCTAATTTCTAAACTTGCAGAATGTGTGTGGTCCATTGTGGTTGATATAATGACATTTATTGGTTATTGACGAAAATCAAGCTGAAATTATGACAGTTTGGGCATAATGTTTTTAGCAACAATAAACTTTTTATCGGCAACTGAGGGAGAAAAAAGAAGTGCTCGCTGGAATAGAAGGAACAGTAGTGGAGTTCTAGTGATGATCAAAATCGAAGAGACTCAGCATCAGTTGTGGTGAAACTTGTCGATGCTCTCTTTTTAGAGGTCTGTGACATTTTGTTTGTTTCTGAAAGCAGAAAACTGATAAACCTCGCCGTGGCTGTGTGAGAGTCTGTGGTATCAATTATACTAAGCTTTTTAGTTATGGTCAGCCATCTGTAGTGGGGGAAAGATGAACGAAAAGTAAAAGCATCTGATTACAAGACTTTTATTGACTGCTTATGTAATACCTTTAAAGTTTATTCAAGTGTGTGTGTGTGTTTGACAGTTACATGGACACGGAGAAGTATGATAAAGCAGTCAGAGACTACGAGAAAGTCTACAAGCTACAGAAAAGTAAAGGTAACTGACTGATCCATTTATTTTACTGTTGTTTGATAATGATAATAATAATAAATTATAATATGAACAAATTTCTCTCATGCAAAAAAGGAAACATACTTTGTACTTTTTGGTTGCATCCCTTCAGTTTTATGGATCATGACTTGTGCGCTTCATTTCTTATTTTCTACGAACGAAAAATGGTGTTTTACGTCCTCTCGGTCATAGACACATATGGGACATTTGTAAATACAAAGATGGTGGGAACAATACTGGAAGCAATGCCCGGAGGCAGTACGAAACCAGTAAAGTCCCGATTTTTAAAATTAATACAGATAGCTGTAGCGGTGACCATGCCTCGGTTAAACCTCTTCGGCTATGGCACTGCCACAAGTAGTAATCTCGAGTATTTTTTTCTTATTTTCTAATTTCTTTCTTAATTTTTTGTCTCCATTATATTCCCTAGGGTACACACTTGCATGCACCCACACGCATGCAGACACACATTCATCTTCAGTAAATGGGCATTGCTTGCTCACATGAACATGCACATTTCAGGAGATGGACAGTGCCATATTGTTGTATTAGCTCTGCTTTTTTCGTATTACTGTCCAGTTGCTGTTGGAATTAATTCTTAAATTTAATGATATTTTGTTTATTTTAAATGTTTTTGCATCCAGACTGAGGCTGCGAATTGGGCAATTACATCTGCACAGTCTAAAGATGATTTATGTGAACTATTTTTTTCTCTTCCGGTCTCTTTCTCTGTGTTTTTCTACGTCAGTCGATCTGTCTCCCTGTAGAAGTGAATGAAGAAAAAATAAAAGTAAGATAAACAGAAAATTTGATATTGCTAGGATTGTTGGATTTTTTTGGTGTACCTTTTTTTCAATGCCACAGTGTGCAAATGTTGGGCTTTCTTATGCATTGCACAGTTACGTGTAAAAGTGTTGAAAAGTAAATGTGATGAATATTATGTCATGTATGATGTAGAGCTCTCGGAGACAAAAGCTATTGGTTTCTCCATAACGTCTTCAATGAAATAGAAAGGAACATTATGGATGCAGTGTTACCTCAATATAGCGACCACCCAACGGCTGGATATCAGCTGTCGTCATAGCCGTCATGTTGGGATAATTCTAACCAGTGAATGTGCCGGATGCTACGCCATCTTTATCCCAAGATGGTGGCTGGGCCCCTCTTCAAGAGGCTCTTGGAAAAGGAAAATGGTGACAACTGATATCCAGTCATAGGCTGACCGAAATTGTCAGTAATTACTAATTACAAGGTGGCTGTTGCACTGGACAGTATTTTAGTAACAGTATGTAGAGAAGAGACAGTAATACTTCCTGATTACCGCTTTTTCTGACAATAAGGCGCACCTTAGTATAAGGCGCATCCCCCACATTTTGCACACAATTCAGATTTTGTTATTACACTTTCTTACTATTTTGTTCATCATATTATAAGGCGCAGGGGTCTCAGTCTGGGAAAAAAGTAACACCTTAGAAAATATAGTCCGTAAAATACGGTACTGGGATGTCCTCAATTTGGGGGTTTGTTTGATGGGGCTCAACTATATTTAACTTTGTTATTTAATCCGCTGATTTAACCCTTTCAATGCTAGCCATTCCTCAGCCAAAATTTACCATTAAACTTACCTGGGTAGAGAAAAGATTTCGTCTGCAATACTGGGGATTCCTCTGTGACATGCATAAAACAGGGCAGATCCTTACCTCCCAAAATGAAGAACATAAGGTCACTGGATACCAGACCCTCATTTGATGCCTTTCAGTGACAAGGGTGTTAAATCATTGTGGTGCCAAGAGGCGACAGTGGCGATGAAAGGGTTAACATTTTTGTTGTTGTTTTTAATTCCAGACAACAAGCAGTTGTTGCGGGAAGCGAAAGTAGCTCTGAAGCGAAGTAAAAGAAAGGACTACTACAAGATCCTGGGTGTGCATCGGACGTCGACCGAGGAAGAGATAAAGAAAGCGTATAAAAGGAGAGCTCTCATGCACCACCCGGGTAAGTATGGAAAGTGTGCTGTCAACTGTTTGAAGTTGCGCTTGTAATAAGATGTGTGTGTGTTTAGTATTAGTGGATCTTTGTCAGATCAGATCACTGCTATTGTACTTGTAAAGATGTTTTATAATGGTATTGAGTCAGCAAGATGTGTTATTGCTATTCCCTGATTCAGTGAATGTTTTGTTGGCTTTTTATGCCAGAACTGGTTTCTGCCAAAGTACCATATTTTTTGGATTATAAGGCGATATATACTTTCCCCCCAGACTGAGACCCCTGCACCTCGTAATATGACTAGTAATATAGTAAGAAAATATAACAAAATCTGAATTTTGTGTAAATTTTGTGGGGTGCGCCTTATAATCAGGTGCGCCTTATAGTCCGAAAGATATGGTACTGGCCTTAAGTTCTATATTTGCTACAAGTACAACTGTACAAGCTAGAAAGCTCATCTCACTTTTTTTCCTTATCTCAGTTCTATTTATAGAAATTATTTTTGTGTACAGTAGTTAACCATTTTTTTTTAACCTATCGTTCCTCTCCGTCAGATCGGCACTCTCATGCCTCCAAGGAGGATCAGAAGAAGGAGGAGATGAAGTTCAAGGAGCTGGGGGAGGCCTACAGCGTGCTGTCCGACTGCGCCAAGCGAGCCCAGTACGACAACGGCCAGGACCTGGCTGATATGTCCAACGGGGGTGGGGACTTTCCTGGTACGTTCAATACACCGTTTGGCTTGCATCTGACATTTCTAGTCTGATCATGTTGCTTGAAATAAAATATCGTCAGTGAAATTCAAAAACCTCGTATCTTCAATTTTGGTAGTTTTGAGAATAATGAAAAAAACTGTTTTAAAAATTAACCGCGTTGACCACAATTGATTAACTATGATGAATATGTTGTTCAAGACATTGCGAGTTTAATCCTGCATTTTGTTAAAATTACTTTGAACATTTTTTTTTAGACTTGAAAAGAACGAAGATACGAGATTTTTGTCCTTAACTAGATCTGAATTTGTGACTTACAAGTTTTTCGTCTATTTTCACAACCTCATTTACTTCAGATAGAAAGTTGTTAGAGATACAAGCTTTTGGTGGAAGGTGGCGGGAAAAATGAGAAAGCTGACTATGTATCTAACTCAAACCCTCAAAAAAATCGAGATACAAGGTTTTTGAATTTCACCGTCGATATGTCGCTAGTGGGGGTTGGGGACATTGCCGGTAAGTTGAATGCGCCCTTTGGCTTGCATCTGTTCTTTCAAGTCTTATATAATGCTGCTTGAAATCAAAACTGGCCAATGGGGATGTGGAATTTGTTGGTACGTTGAATGCACTTACATCTGTCATTTTAACGCTTTTATAATGTTGCTTGAAATAACGTTTGTCGACAGTGGGGGTGGGGACTTTGCTGGTACATTGGTTGCACAGTTTGGCTTGCCTCTTGTCATTTCAAAACTTATAATGTTGCTTGAAATAACATTTGTCGACAGTGGGGGTGGGGACTTTGCTGGTACATTGGTTGCTCAGTTTGGCTTGCCTCTGTCATTTCAAATCTTATAATGTTGCTTGAAATAAAAACTGTGGCCAATGGGGGTGGGGAATTAGCTGGTTTGATAGTTGAGGCATGTTTGGCTTGTAAAAGCTAAAGTTCAGTTGTTATCATGTTGCTTGAAGTAAAAACTGTGGCCAATGAAGCTGAAGAGTTGGCTGGTGCATTGCTGGGGCTGCTTGGCTTGTGAAAGTAACATTATGTGATAATGTAGCTTGAAATAAAAATGATGGCCAATGGGGCTGGGGACTTAGATGGTGCATTGGTTTGCGGCATGTTTGGATGGTAGGAGGTAACGGTCTGTTGTAATGTTAATTGAAAGAAAGACTGGCTGAGAAAAATGGGGACTGTGCTGGTACACTGGTTTGCAGCATGTTTGGATGGTAAAAGGTAACGGTCTGTTGTAATGTTTATTGAAAGAAAGACTGTGGCTGAGAAAAATGGGGACTGTGCTG
Source organism: Phymorhynchus buccinoides (assembly GCA_017654935.2). Lineage (NCBI taxonomy): Eukaryota > Metazoa > Mollusca > Gastropoda > Neogastropoda > Raphitomidae > Phymorhynchus > Phymorhynchus buccinoides. The sequence goes on from CM065682.1 coordinate 17,965,732, forward strand.
GTAGGTTGGTATACAGCATGTTTGGCCTGTTGCAGCCACAATTCTGTTATGTCGCTTGAAATAAAAACTGGCCATTGGAGATGGGGAATTTACTGGTATGTTGGTTGGTTGAGGCATGTTTGGCTTGTATTTTCTGTAAATGTTGCTGAAATATAAAGTGTGTGTGTGCGCATGCTTTATGCAGGCATACTTAGACATGGACACCATTCTGTGATAAATGACGTTATTTTCAAACAATTCTCATTTGTGTTGCTTTCAGAAATGGACCCTCAGCAGATCTTCAAGGCGTTCTTCGGCGGTAACGGTGGTATGCCCACTTTTCCCTTTGGAGGTCCGGGAGCCCACCACGCGGCAGGTCCGGGGGGCTTTCCCGGGGCTGGGTTCGCCTTCCAGTTTGGATAACGCCACCCCAGCATACCTTAGTCTATGTGTTTCCCAGTTATGTGTTCATTCTGTGAAAATCCAGCGCTTTACCTGACCTGTGACAGTCGGCCGAAGTGTTAAGGTTTTACATAGGCAGCAATAGTGTTGGTGCACGTGTGTTTTCTGTTTCTTTTTTTTTAGTGTGGTGTAACTGTAACTGTAACTGTAAGGCAGAGAGAGTGTGACGGAGTGATGCATTATGATTAAGAAAACCTACTCAGAATTATTGGTGAAACTGTCCTAGTAAAGTATTCGTTTGTAGATTAGTTTCTGTGTTTTATAGATTAGTTTTTTGTGTTATTTTAAGATTTAATTTTTAGTTTGTATGTTTATGCCATTTTTATTCATATTTTAACTTTCCTGTCTCTTTTTTCCCCTACTTCTTAGATCAGGTGGATTTTTTAATATTATTTTTTATAGAGAGATGCTGCTGCTTTGCAAAGGAATCTGTGTGTGTGTGTGTGGTATTGCAGTGCCAGTGTGGCTGCCAATATCATGTGTGTAAAACTAATGTAATCTAGGTAGGCATTTGATGTTTCTTTGAAAAGTGGGAAAAGTGTCTTGGGGCAGAGATGCGGACTGCCTATGTTTCGTTCCCCCATTGTTGTGAAAACCTGAGAACACTACTACTCGAGAACAGCATTGTGTATGGGATTCTCGTGGCTCGTCTGTAATCAGTGGACGGACACAAGATGAATCGTGAAATATTGTGCTGTTGCATTATATGGAAAATCACTTCTAAAGGAATGTTTCTTACTTATGTACCATTTTATGATTTCTTTTTTTTCCATTATTTCTTATATGTGTTTTTCCATTTGAGCCTACCTCCTGGGGGTTGGTTTTTTCTCCTTCAGCCCTCATTACTGAAATGTTTTGCCATGTTCATGCTTTTTTTCGACTTTTGTTGTTGTTGCAAGACTGGTTGATATTAGAAAGTCAAGTTAGGCTAGCAAAACCTACATTATGTGTTTAGTCATGTTTTGTTTGTCTTTTAAAAAACAAAAAAACAAAAAAAAGCCCAGCAAACTTTTGATTTTGAAAAAATATTTTTTGTTGTTCCTGATTCATGTAACTGAAACTCTCCACAATAACTAAAATACTAAACAAAAAGAGTGCATCTTTTTCTTTCGTAGTGTCGGAAAGCTGTGGTAGTTAAACTAAAGGTGTTTTTTTGTGGTGTATGTTTGGATGGAATGATAAACAGTTAAATGTATTAGGTTGGCACTAGGCAGTTGTCAGGTCTATTTTGCTGGTGGTGCTTATTATTTGGATGGTGTAAGAAACATTAAAATGTATTTCGTGGGCAGTCAAGAGGGTGTGTGTGTGTCTGTCTGTCTGTGTGTGTGTGTGTGTGTGTGCTTTTTTTATTGCATGAAAAAGTGCTCATTTGAAAAAAAGTGGCTCACTATGCGTTCATACCATGGCAAAGTGTTGTAATATAATGTGTATTATTATTATTAGGTGCTACAATGCATTTAGAGATGTTTGTGTGTAACAGTATGTGTGTGTGTTTTGTGTATGTGTGTGAAAATTTCGCTAGTATGTTTACACTTTATGTTCTGATTGAGTTTTATGTTTTTGTTGTACTTGTATACTCCATGCCCCAAAAGTGGTCAAAGGATTACAATTCTTGATTGTGTGTGTGTGTGCAAGTGTTAGAGTTAGGGACACCAAATATTTAAAGCAGAGATGAAATTGATCAAAAAGGATTTTTTTCCTTTCTTACATACCAGCTGTTCACATGTGGCAGAGGAATTAGCACACAAAAAACCGGTACCAAAGCCTACTAGAAGTTTATAATCATTACAGACAAACCCCTATTTTACGACCCTCTGTTCAGCGATGTAGAAAAGATGGCGGAAAGCGTAGGAAAAGCACGAAAACCACTGACTTTGAAAAAGAAAACCACTGACTTTGGACGAGAATGGAGGTGATTAACAGAAGTCGGCGAAGTGAAACTGTAATACATCGATTGCACAATCCTATGGAGTTGGAAAGACCCAAATCCAGTTTTAATATGTCATTGTATGTGTGCATGAAGAAGAGAGTATGAACTGTGCTGAACTTTTTCTTTCTACGGCTGCCAGTGAAAACCTCCGTCATACGACCCCTCCAATTTACGACCGATTTTTCCGGACATTTTGGAAGTCTTAAAATAGAGGTTTGTCTGTACTTGCTTCTAGTCTTTATTATTGATGATAACTTTTCTAAGCCACACGTTTGTGATGGAACTTTGGAAGGATGATGGAGCGTTTAATCCTTTGTTGACTGGTGAGATAGCACTTATTTAATTTTTGTGAAAATAAATTTCAGTGATGAAGGTTATATTAGCATGGGTAAAAGTAGTTCAGGAGTGCTCCTCAAATCAGGATTGAAAAAGCTGACGATAGTCTTCAGGATTGGCCATCTTGTCATCCGGAACCACAGTCTTATAAAATCAAACATTTCTGTCAAAACTTAAGGGCTGATTAAAACAAGATAATAGGTTGTAATTCTAATACTATCCCCACCTGTCTTTTATACACAGACACAAACACACATTGGAAATGGTTTTTAATGTGGTCACCAATTAAGGATTGGGACGATTCTCTCAGAGAACATAACTTGTTATTTCAGGATTGAGAGAATGTTTTTTTCACCCATGTATTTAGGACAAATCGGTGAAATACTAACTGTTAAATTTCCCTGAAAAATCAAGATGTATGTAATCATGAATGTATTTTTTCATTTCAATATTACATTGTGCATGCATTGCTTTAGCAGCAGAAACAGTGATAAAAGCTCTAAAAACAGACAAGCACATGGCAGGGTGCTTGGAAGCGAATGTCTTTGCATTTAGTTGGAGTGTAGAGTGATATCTTAGGCGAATATATTCGCCTGTGGCACTGGAAGAGTTAAATAATCAACTCCAATGCTGATGAGCTGTGTGCTTTTGTTTTGTTTTTTTCTCATCGCCAAAATCAGATGCTTTTGAAATACGAGAACTGATAATTGTTCGTCAAGTGTTTTTTTCAGTCGTCAATGTTTTGGTTATGGTGAATAGGTTGCATTTTTGCATGTAAAATACAAACATAAGATGTTTGTATTGTAAGTAGATGACAATAGAAAAATTTATAATCCCACAGGTAATGGTTTTCTGTCATATGAAGGTATGTGTGTGATCAATGCAGAAGTTTTATTTTCAGATGTTTGCAAACTCATATTTTTTCTGTATATTATCATTTAAAAAAACTTGCCTTACATGATTCCTTACAGAAATGTTGCATAACTGCCCTTCCAAAACAAAGTTGTCAGTGGAGGCTTGAAATAAATAAATGTAAATGAAGGTCTGACTTGAGGAGGAAGACATCTGAAGCTTTTGAACGCTGTTCTTCTTTGGCAGTTGAGAGAATGGCAGTAAGGGATAAAGGGGGCGAAAACGACCACAGAGAGAGAGAGAGAGAGCATGCTATTATTACATATTATTAGAGAGTAATGTGTGTTATGTCCATGATAAAGAATAGATATAAAACTTGAAAGAAATTCCCCAATGTGGTTTCTTAATGTAGAAAACGAAAAATCTGATCTCCGGCTAAAAAAAAAAAAAAAATAAAAAAAAAAAGGGATAAAGGGAAGGTATAAAGCCAGGAGGTAGGAAGGGGAGGGAAGGGACTGTGGCGAATGTGAACGGTGAGCACAAATCATATGACAGAGACAGAGTTGTCAGTATTGTATGTTGCAGAAATTGTATACAGTTTGTGCAATGCTGTAGCAATATGCTTTTTAAATTATATTTCAAATGCATTGTTTTGTGCATTATTGAAAATTTGAGAAAAGCTAACGTACAAACAAGAAATTCTAATATACAGTGGAACCTCCCTTATAAGACCTCCCATTATGCGACTCCCTCCCAGATAAGACCTACTTCTCTGAGACATTGCCCTTCTTTGTAAGTATTAAAATGACCTCCCTTATAAGACCCCTCCCTTATAAGACCTCATTTTGGAATATTTTTTCACATATTAGATTCTGATCGCTTCTCTGCCTTTTGGCTAAGACAGTGATTCAGGAACATAAATTTTTGTTTATACCCTGGTTGGTTTGTTCAGCCCGTCGTACATGGCGAAAGCCGATACGCGACGTTAAACTGAACTTCCATTATTTTTTAAGGTCTTATAAGGGAGGTTCCTCTGTATTGCATATGTGCAATACTGTAACAAAAAAATGATTGTGGTACTTTATAGAAAGGCAAAGGGGATGGGAGCATAAAATTAACAAGAAATTGTATATGCTGCAGAAATTGTACATATGCAATTATTATGCTTTGGTTTTATAATTAACCCTTTCACCGCCAACCATATTGCAACCAAAAATGTCCATTAAATTTACCTGCAAAGAGAACAAAATCCATCTGCAGTATTGGGGATTCTTCTGTGACATATATAAAATAAGGTCTATCCTTGCTTCCCCAAACTAAAACAACAGGGTCTTTGGATAATGGACCCCAATTTGATGCCTTTTAGTAGCATAGGTGTTAAATCACTGTGGTGCTAAAATGTGACTTTGGCGGTGAAAGGGTTAAATAACTTTTGTGTGTGCAGATTTGTATATATCTTCTGGCTAGTGTAGTTACTTAAGACATTGACTGATGTGTTGAGATTTGTTGTTGTCATAATGTCGTGTAGTACACAAATCTATGGCAGTGGTTGTACATATAATTTTACCAAGAGTTTGTTCTGGTCACTGCAAATTGTGAGCGAGATCAATGAGATAGTCTGTGCTGGTATACAAGGATTTCCTGTTTTTGAATTTCACCAGAAAAGGAAGTTCTTTTATTTTAAATTTGTCAAACAAGATCTTTGTGTGTCTATTGTGTCTGTGCTGGTGGTATACAAGGATTTCCTGTTTTTGAATTTTACCAGAAAAGGAAGTTCCTTTATTTTTTTAAAACAAGATTGTCAAACAAGATCTTTGTGTGTCTATTGTGTCTGTGCTGGTGGTATACAAGGATTTCCTGTTTTTGAATTTCACCAGAAAAGGAAGTTCCTTTATTTTAAATTTGTCAAACAAGATCTTTGTGTGTCTATTGTGTCTGTGCTGGTGGTATACAAGGATTTCCTGTTTTTGAATTTCACCAGAAAAGGAAGTTCTTTTATTTTGAATTTGTCAAACAAGATCTTTGTGTGTCTATTGTATTTTTTAAACACTTTAAAATAAGCATTTGTATAAATTGTGGAAAAAGAAAACTAAAATACCTCATAAATCAATTTTTTCTTCAGCTGCAGGGGGACATTACCCCTAGACCCCGGCCTTTCAGGGTTTTTTCATTTTGTGTAGTTGCACCCATGTACTGCTCATGAGTGTGTTTTTTGTTCTGTCTGTGCAAAACTGATAAAAAGAGGTACATTTTACAAGTACCAAGCAACAGCAGACTTCAGGAAGACGTATCCTGGCACGAGATGAAGAAATATCACAGGGAAAACACTAGAGATCATACTGTTTACTTTTCCTTTTCCATTTGATGGATCTTGAACACACGTTTGTATCTGTGTATGTACGTGCAGGGGTGTGTGAGTGTTTTCAGTATGTTTTTAAAGGACCCGGGTGTGCAATCACGGGTGGTGCGTGTTAAACAGTCAACACGGGAAATAGTATGTAAATTAAGACTTAACTCCCAAAACGATTGGCTGTTTAGCCTAATTTACATACTAATCCTCGTTTTGATGTTTGTGTGTGTGTATGAGAGAGAGAAAGAGAACTGTCTAAGACGCACTCGTGACTACAGGGCTTGGAGACATTTGCTGATAATATAGTCTGTTATAGGTGGCAGAAAGTTTCATGTTGGTTGTGGCTAGATGTTTTAATCCTAGAAAATGAGTGTTGATTATCATGAGGGCGGAGGTGGAGGTGGGAATCCATTACAAACACCAACCATAACTGAATGACTTGTCAGTGCTATGTTTGTGTGTGTGTATGAGAGAGAGAAAGAGAACATGGTGCAAATTTGTAAAATGTCAAACATAAGGACTATTTGAAGTGGAAAGGAATATTCTGGTAATGTAGATGTCAATTGTCAGGGTTATGCGACGTATGAGCGAGGGTCATAATAGCGAGCCCCGAAACAGCGAGAACACAACAGCGAGTGTCCCAAAACAGCGAGTCCCAAAATAGCGAGTGGGACATACCATCGAAAGGGACGAAATAGCGAGTGCTATTTCAGCGAGTCCCGAAACAGCGACCCACGAGGCAACCAACACCCGACTGAAACAACTAATACAAGACGACACTGGGGACAAACTTGACGACAAACTTGCGTTTTTGCGTGCGACGTGTCCTACAATCTAGAGTTCAATGTAGCGTAGGCACTTCAATGACCCAAGTAACAGTCGTCTGCACTCAGAGAGAGAGACAGAGAGAGTAATTATTTTTTTTTTTTTTTTAAATTTCCGTGTGCATTTTTCGTCATTTCAATTTGCACCATTACCTGTGTTTGTCTTTTTAATAACTTGAAATAAAGTAACAAATATTGAAACATATGACAATTGGTTGCTTTTCTATTTTCTGGAGAACTCGCTGTTTTGGGACTCGCTCTTTCGACTGTCTCTGTTATGATATCCTCACTATTTTGTCACACGCTGTTTTGGGACTCGCTGTTTTGGGATTCGCTGATTTGGGGCATTCGCGGTTTTGTCCTCGCTGTTTTGGGATGCGCTGTTTCGGGACTCGCTATTGTGGGATCCACCCAATTGTCAGATGTTCTCTTTTTTTTAATGTCATTATTAATTAAAAAAATCTGATTTTTCATGCCATATTAATGGTAATGAAAACACCATTGTTATAAATTTGGCAACTGTGAAAAACACTTTTAGCTCATTTATTCACTTCCATCACTGTACAAAGGGAGAGGGTTTGCAGCCTTTGATGTATTACATGGGCTTTGAGCAGCGTGAATTTAAAATGAAGCTCATTAATATGTTGCTCATTGGCTATGTGAGCAAGTTTTTTAAAAGTATTTTTGTCCATTTAGCTTCAATGAATGATAACATTGTGGGTTTATGTTTTCTTTTTCACATTGTATATTATGTGGTGTGGTGTGTTTACAAGGTGTGAGGTATGTGGGTCTTGATTGTGCATGTTATCCCAGTGTAGTAAAGAAAGCCTAGAGTGTGAGCATGTTCTATATGTGTATGGTGTCAGCCAAAAGAAAGCCCATGGTAGTTGTATAAAATAAATAAAAACAAACCATTACTAAAAGTTTTGTCTCCTTTTTTTAATTTAAAAAAAAAAATCGTTTTTGGTTCGCTTGTTGAAAGAGAGAGAGAGAGAGAGAGAGAGAGAGAGAGAGAGAGAGAGAGAGAGAGAATGTGCGTGGCGTACAAAGATGTGCAAAATAGTTGTTAACCAGGGCCTGTATTCACGTTGAGATAGCATGAGACTTAGCATCATGCTAACTTAGAAGCTCTTCCAAAAGTCCTATTAAATCCTATAGGACATTGGAAGAGCTTCTAAGTTAGCATCATGCTAAGTCTCATGCTATCTCAACGTGAATACAGGCCCAGAAGTTGATTAAGATACATAAACATGAAAGTTTCCAAATGGATTGAATGGCGTCAATGTAACCTTTCACAAAATGTAATGAAAACCTATCTTTTACTAGTTTAGCAATGTGTTGACAGTCCCCTAAAAATGCACTGTTACAGTGAAACCCTGCCAAGGAGGATGAACTTTTCTTGCAGTTGCAAGAAAGTAAATCTCTTCGTCATGTTACCCCCCTCTGGAAAAGGCAATTCGAGTTACTAGGGTCTTTGTACCCCAAACTTGCTTGTATCTATTCATGTGCTTCTGCACTAACTGCATGCACAACTTTTTTCCTTATTTTTCTGCTCAGGGTGACGTAATACTATAGAGGAGTTTGCACCTGTCCGAACTTGCTGCCTTTAGTCCCTCGCCAAAACTGTACCAACAGCTTAAAGCATCACTTTTTGCTCCACATCCTCTCTCTCTCTATATATATATATAAAATGCAAATAAGTCCATAGTTTTCCATGCATTACATGAATTTTTTTCTCAAGAATAAACCAGTAGGCCCTAATTAATAAATTTGATAACTTGCCCCCCCTCTCTCTCTCCCCTCTCTCTCTCTCTCTCTCTCTCTCTCTCTCTCTCTCTCTCTCTCTCTCTCTCTCTCTCTCTCTCTCTCTCTCTCTCTCTCTCTCTCTCTCTCTCTCTCTCTCTCGTTGTGTAGGTAGCTTGGATCTCTTGTCTTTATGTCTTTTCTATTCCTAGCATGTACGGGTTTGCGCCTGCGCGTTTTTGTGTGTAGGTATATGTGTGCGTGCGCGCGCATGTGTGTGTGAAAGAGAGAGGGAGGAGAAGAGACAGGAATGAGGGATGTTTACAGGCAAACAGGGACATAAAAAAGAACATCGAATGAGCGAGGAAACAAACACATTCGGTCTGCTTCATCTCACACCATACCTACCCCAACCCACCCCTCCTCCCCCCCTCTTTCTCACAGTCTTGCTATTTTGAATGCATGTTATCTGCATCACCTACAGCTGTTCAAAAACAAAGTGGCAATTATACAAACACAATTCCTGTAAGTTACAGAAAAAGAAATTCTAATAAAACACATTGTACGTAACTGAAAACTCTTGCAGGGGAAAAAAGGTATCTCTTTGAACTGGTATGGTAACTCCTAACGCTCAAGTCAAATCTAATCTAGGGCTGCTCTTGTGTTGGTAGGGCAGTGGAGGTCTGTGGGTCCCATCGGCACCTTCAGGTGTTTCTTTTCCACAGACATTGAGGCAGTGATCGCGTTTACTGGTAAATATCAGCAAAATACTGATCGCAAAACCAAAATACAGTAGAACATCCCTTTTAAAGGCCTCCAATTATAAGACTCCCTCCCATATAAGACCTACTTTTCTGAGACATTGCCCTTTGTAAGTATTAACATTACCTCCCATATAAGACCCCTCCCTTAGAAGACCTCATTTTGGAGGATTTTTGAAGGTCGTATAAGGGAGGTTCCACTGTCACGGTACTGAAAAAACAAAATGAAATATCAGGGACCGATAATGTTTTTGCTAGGACTGATAAATTGTTTAACCGGGGCTCTGATAATGTGGTTTTCACTGGTTTTTGTTTCCCTGGGACCGGTTGCTGGGGGGCTTTGTCACTGATGGGACCGGTTTTCAAAACTCATAGCACAATCACTGCTGATCACCGCCACAAGTTAGTAACAATCACTGCTGATTGAGATTCCTCCTCTTTTAAAGACCCATCAGACTGAAAAAAACACGATATGGATTATTGCTTGATGTAGTAATAGACTACGGATAACAAGAATTGCAGACACTTTCTCGCGGGCTTACTTGTGGTAAAGCGGCAGTGTTTCATGACTAATGTCCATGTAGATTAAGGCAAATTATTTTTTGGGACTGATAATTGAATACAGATAACAATCGTAAGTAGTTGTTTTAATTACAGAAAACCGGAACTGGCAATCGTCAGCGTAAGCTTAATCAGCATGCTTTATATTAATTACGAATTGGCCACACTGACGAAACACCCAGTATTTTATTTTCTGTCAATCGTTCATCGATGTTTGAAGCTTCGATGAGTTGAAGCGATAGAAATAATCCTTAGCATATCGGGAACCCTTCTGCCAAACATATAAAATAGAAACGCCCGAAGGTGCTGATGGGACCCAGAGATTCACCAGCCACGCCTGCCCTATCAACACGAGAGCAGCCTTGGAAGTCCGTGTTGTGTTACTGGGGAGCAGGCACACACGGGACATTCCATTAAGTATGCAAGGCACATAGCTACTCCCGGCTTGGTGACCAAGGAGTCCTTGCTAAATGTAGAGCCCACCGGCAAAAGACACCCACTCAGAAACCAGAACGCATCCAACAGCCCCCAAAAAGGACAGGCGAGGCCAGCGCATCCCTAGACAAAGCCACAGGCTCTCGCCTTACGGACTTATATGCATCAAAAGAGAGTCCCAGAATGTGATCTTATTTCTTAGGTCTTTCCCTAGTCATCCCAAGAGGGAAACAATAAATAAAATAGAAACACCCGAAGGCGCTGATGGGACCCAGAGATGCACCAGCCACGCCTGCCCTATCAACACGAGAGCAGCCCTGCCCCAGCCTTGGAAGTCCGTGTTGTGTTACTGGGGAGCAGGCACACACGGGACATTCCATTAAGTATACAAGGCACGTAGCTACTCCCGGCTTGGTGACAAGACACAGTAGCTGTGTCTGGGGCATATATTAAAAATAATATGATTAGAGAGCCAGGTAAAACACAAAGGTTGGCCTACATACAGCTTTCGATTTGAAAGTACACTTGCTCTTATCAAAGTTGGGGGTGGGGTGGGGGGGGGGTAGGGATGGTATGGCGGGATGGAGACTGAGATGGAGGGAGGGGGTGGTGGTGAGACAAAAAAAGTGACAGCAAATGTGGCAGCGATTGAGTTCCCCGTCCCTTCCCTTCCCTTCCCCGCTTTGTTTTTGGCTGTTTATCTCCACTTTCTTTTGTTCTCGTGTGGTAGTCCTTTGCTCTTTCCGTCCCGTTTATCAGGAGTTCCGATCACAACGGGGGTGACGTCTCTCTCTCTCTCTCTCTCTCTCTCTCTCTCTCTCTCTCTCTCTCTCTCTCTCTCTCTCTCTCTCTCTCTCTCTCTCTCTCTCTCTCTCTCTCTCTCTCTCTCTCTCTCTCTCTCTCTCTCTCTCTCTCTCTCTCTCTCTCTCTCTCTCTGATCATTGTCTCTCTCTCAACTCTCTCTCTCTCTCTCTCTCTAGGTAGACTAGGTATGCATGTTTTGGTATAGTTATAGGATATGCTGTATGTTTTGTGTGTGTGCGAGTACGTGAACGAGCTCTTCGTTTGAGCTTGAATTTTTTTCGCATGTTCTTCAATTTACTGTGAACATGCCTGTTGTTATTTTCTATTCTTGTTATGCATTTTTTACTTTCTTTTTGTTTTCCTTTTCTTGTTATTTGGCTTTTCTTTTTCCCCCTCGAGGGCATGGTGTAAAGAAGCTTGAGCTTATCCGTTTACCCTCATTAAACATTCGTATTCGTATTCGTATTCTCTCTCTCTCTCTCTCTCTCTCTCTCTCTCTCTCTCTCTCTCTCTCTCTCTCTCTCTCTCTCTCCTCTCTCTCTCATGAGGGCAATGGTGTAAATAAGCTACCCAGCTTATCTGTTTTACCCTCAATAAAAACACTCGTTCTCTCTCTCTCTCTCTCTCTCTCTCTCTCTCTCTCTCTGTCTCTGTCTCTCTCTCTCTCTCTCTCTCTCTCTCTCTCTCTCTCTCTCTCTCTCTCTCTCTCTCTCTCTCTCTCTCTCTCTCTCTCTCTCTCTCTCTCTCTCTCTCTCTCTCTCTCTCTCTCTCTCTCTCTCTCTCTCTCTCTCTCTCTCTCTCTCTCTCTCTCTCTCTCTCTCTCTCTCTCTCTCTCTCCCACACACACACACACACATCGGCTTGTTGTTCCCAGTCTGCATCCAATGCCACCCACTATTCCTTCGTTCTCTTTTTTTCTTACGACATTTCAGTCATAGAATGTAGCCTACCTTCAGCGTTCAGGCCGTGATGTTTTCCTATGCCACAAACAATGTTCTACAATCGTGCTTTAATTCGTTCAACTTGTGACGGATTGTGAACAATTCCAACGGATTTGAACGTGTGCTTAAACATGTGACAATAACTATTATGTGATCCTGTATTGAAGAGACATTGAAAGGAATACGTGATACTGACATCTACTGATCTAGAACCATTAAATTATTTAAAAAAAATAATCAGGTGTGAAAAAATGGCAACCGTCAATTTGAGCGAACATATACAAATCGCGAATACTTTCTGTATGCAAAATGCGCGAATGTCTGATAGTCAAAAAGCGCGAACCCCATTCCGTGAATGTCTGATAGTCAAAGAGTTCACAACAATGGTGATATCAAGTTATACTTTAAAAAAATCCAAAAAAAAATCAATGAATTAAAATGTGTGTGTGTGTGTGTGTGTGTGTGTGTGTGTGTGTGTGTGTGTGTGTGTGTGTGTGTGTCCGTATGTGTGTGTGCGCGTTTTATCTCTCTCTCTATATGTGGGATAGTCGCGCAAATTGTATGCTTCATGTTCGCGCAAATTGTATAGAGGAAAAGTAGCGCAAATGGACCTAATCGCGCTTTTGGACAACTCCCGATAAAATAGGTGGATGACTTGTTCAAGTATTCTTCTATTAAAAATGAAATAACCCCTCGAATTCAGTCAACAATATACGGTCTGTCGATGTAGGTTTAGCTTGTTTATTTAGAAGATGACTGATTAGCAAAAATACTGCGAAATAAGCATCTTTAAAAGTACAACTTAGCAAACAAACAAACAAATCAATGTACACGTTCTTTACTGCCACGTGACGGACACACCCGTTATTCTTCTTGCTTTTTTAATTTTACTTTAAATATCTTTTTTTATTTAACTTTTTTTTCTTCAACACATTTTATAATGAAATATGAAAAGGACAGAACGCACACATACCAAAAAAAAGACAAGAAAAAAAAGACAAGAACTGAACAAATCAAATATCAATAAAAAGAAATAAGCAGACCAACAATCAGAACAATAATGCATAATCAAGCATAAATGCACACAATTATGCTAGCATGGGATAACCTGAGCATTGAAACCAGTAATACCAATAAAGATCACAGTAGTCATATAAATAATAATAGATAACGGTATTAACAATAGCGGTGGTGATATAATTATGTGCACAGGCAGTGCCTTAGAGATGCATATTGTTTTATTTTAAATTTCCATTGAAAACATTTTAGCAGGGACGTATTATTTGTATTATTATTTTTTTCTCGAATGGATTACGTGTTTATCAATCATCTCTTTTAATAGAATAGGTTCAGATAAATCAGATTGCCGTAACTCAATATTTAAATCTTTTTTGTCATTTGTTCCACTAGAATATAGGAAAAGGAGTTTAAGTTCGTTCGTGTATGTTTTTGTTTTTTTCATTAGGATGTTCAGTTGTTGTTTTGGGGGTTGTTGTGGGGTTTTTTGGAGGGGAGGGGGTCTCAGCTATTTCCCTCCTAAATCAAATGACCGTCGAAGTAAAGACGTTTTTACTTTAAGAGCAGTAATGATAACGACGACGACGATGATGTTGATCATAATGACCAATTAAACAGGCTACCAGACTATGCGAGCATCATTTTGCAAATTTTCCAAAGGTGCGTGCGTGCGAACGTGTGCCTCTGCGTATCTGCGTGTGTAGTCCTACGTGTGTATGCGCGCGTGTATGCAGGTGTGCGCGTGTCTATGTGTGTGCCCTCCCCTCTCTCCCCCCCTCTCTCTCTCTCCCTCTCTCTCCCCCCCCTCTCTCTCCCCCCCTCTCTCCCCCCCCCTCTCTCTGTGCACGTGGTTGTGCGCGCGTGCGCGCGCATGTGTGTAAGCGTAGGCCCTATGCGTACTTTGTTCGTGGATGTGTTTTATGCAAGTTCGTACATTCTATGCAACTGGCTTGGTTGCTAGGCCTATATGTGCATGCGTTCACGCGTGGATTTCAAAACTGTTACCTCAGGCAGATAACCAGTTATTGGTCACCGTCCAGTCTTTTAGGTTAGACCTAAAACGAACAGAAGTGCTTAGCTATGCAACAAGGGTCTGCGTGTGTGTGTTTACTTTTTAGCGGGCGCGTGAACATGCATGTGTCAATGTTCAAAACATCACAGCCTAAGCAACAGAAACGATCCTACTAAAACAAAATTGGCAGAATTGCGTCCCGGGATGTTCTGACGAAGATGCCCGTTGTCTTAGTTTGTCTCAATGGCAACCCCTTTTTAACACTCTTAGTGAGTTCGATAATGATGTTAAAAATGCTTAATTGATCAGTGCGAAAACTGGCAGCAATAATGTTGACAATAATGCCCACAATATCAATAATGCCTACAATATCAATAATGCCTACAATATAAATAATGCCTACAATATCAATAATGCCTACAATATCAATAATGCCCACAAGATCAATAATGCCTACAATATCAATAATGCCCACAATCTCACTTTACCCAAACGACAAGCCACGTGAACATACTCCCAGTGAGTTCGAGTTTTGATGATAAGATAATGTTAAGATACTTAATTGATCATTGTGAAAATTGGCAGCCATAATGTTGACAATAATGCCCACGATCCCAATAATGCCCACAATCTCACTTTACCCAAACGACAAGCCACGTGAACATGCTCCTAGTGAGTTCGAGTTTTTGATGATATAAAGGCATATTAATAAAGATAAAGAGTTATACAGTTTTTAAATATGGGAGAACGTTTCTATGATTAGCAACCTTTCTTCAACATCTGGCAGCTTTACTTTGCATTCTGTAACGCGTGCTTATTTCACGCGCAGTAACGTGCATTCATGTGTGATTTCTGGTACTCCGTGTTGAGTAATGAGTATGGTTGGCTGGCCATGGAGATGAGAGATAAAGTGAAATGTGTGTGTGTGTGTGTGCGCGCGTGTGCGTGTGCGTGCGTGCGTGCGTGCGTGTGTGTGTGTGTGTGTGTGTGTGTGTGTGTGTGTGTGTGTGTGTGTGCGTGCGTGCGCGCGCGTGCGCGCGCGCACGCGGAATTGAAGGTTAGTCAAAATCATCACTTTGACCAACCTGCAGAACGCTAGCTAACGAAAGCCGTGTACACTAGACCCTCAACTTCTTCTCTGTAGCTTTTATGCATCCACCGTCAACGATTGAAGAAGAAGAAAAATCTGTTTAACGTCCTCCGGTCTGAAACAGACACATATGGGACATTAGTAGATATAAAGATGGTGGGAACGATCCTGGAGGCAATGCCCGGAGGCAGTGCAACACCAGGAAAGTCCAGAATTTTTAACAATACAGATATTATTGTGACGACCGTCTACGATTCGAATATTATGATGCTTATAAATAGAAGCAACCACCTATGACCTCCACATCAACACCTTGCAAACCACAATGAGTTGTTGAGGAGGTGAGTTAATCGGGGCGTTGTTTTAATGCTTTAATTGGTGGTATAATGGTGATTTTATAAGATGGATGGACTTAACAGCAGGATATTAGTTTACAGGACAAATGGAGAGAAAAGACCAGGAAAAGTAGCGTTAACCCTTTCGCCGCCAGCCATTTTTCAGCCAAAAAATACCATTAAACTTAACTGGGTAGAGAAAAAAAAATCTTCAATATTGGGAATTCCTCTGTGACATGTATAACTTTAGGCCTATCCTTACATCCCAACATTAAGAAAATAGGGTCTTCAGATAACAGACCCTGATGTGATGCCTTTTAGTGACATGGGTGTTATAACCATTGTGGTGCATACATGTGACATTGGCGGTGAAAGGGTTAAACTGACGGTGATAAAAAAAACAACCTGGTGCAGATCAAATATGTTGGAGTTAAAACCAAGATTCTACCAAACGGCATATGAGTTTGGGATGTTGATGGACGGCTGTTGGTGTTTGTTGTAGTTTATTAGTCATAATTATTTTCCCTTTGCTTCAAACCAACACTGGAGTAACCAAATCACGACACGAGATAAGTGTACAAATCCAAAACATTCATGAGAATTAGACCAATTAATGGGATTTGATTTTCTGTGCAAAGGATTCAATAAGCTTCAGCCAAAATGTGTTATTCGCCAACAATGCTTGAACAGACGACGACAGTTAGTTCTGTATGCAGTTTCCTGGACTAGACAAGCTTTATGTATAATTTTATGTATAATGAAGGTGCAAACTTTCTTATTAGGAACAACATTTTACATACCTGGAGGATTGGCACGGGAGGCGTTACTCTTGATGATAAAAAAAGGTAAGTCTAAGGCAGGGTTCACATTAGACGCATAAGTTCCGTACGGAAAACCCTAAATAAGTGGAAGAAAGAAGGATAAAAGTGTACGCACATAGGGGAAATTCGGACACGTGCGCAAATCGTTTCCCTTCTTTGTTTCACTTATTTATGGATTGCGCACGGGTTTCCGCATGGAATATCCGCGTATGTGTGTACACGGCCTAAGTAATGGGCTCGATCTCGTACAGTGTGCTGTGAACGATTAAAAAAAAGTATTTTCATTCTGTTAACAACCAATCAATCAGTGATACTCATAGCACCGACTACGTGTTCTACATGTACTAATTCTAACATAACGGAAGTAGGCCTACATTGGGATGGGAAAAGGCGCTGTGCGTTGTCTGTCTGTCCGTCCGTGTGTCACAGTGTGTGTGTGTGTGTGTGTGTGTGTGTGTGCGTGCGTGTGCGTGTGCGTGTGCGTGCGTGCGTGCGTGCGTGCGTGCGTGTGTGTGTGTGTGTGTGTGTCCGACATGTTTTCCATGTCCTAGCGCCTAAACCACTGAACTGATTGTAACGAAACTTAGTACAGTGGTTCCTTAGAACTTGCACGTGCTGCACGCATTGAATGAAATTATGCTTAACGTCCTCCGGTCTGGAACAGACACATATGGGACATTAGTAGATATAAAGATGGTGGGAACGATCCTGGAGGCAATGCCCGGGGGCAGTGCAACACCAGTGTCCGAATTTTTAGCAATACAGATAAGTATAATTGATAAGCAACACTTGCTGCACGACGAAAATGGAGTTTTACGTCTTTTTAAACACAAATATGGTGGGAACAATACTGGAGGCAATGTCCGGAGGCAGTACGAAACCAGTAAAGTCCCGATTTGTTTATTAATACAGATAGCTGTAGCGGTGACCACGCCTGGTTAAACCTCATCGGCTATGGCACCGCCTGCACGCACTTGCTGCGCGACGACGAAAATGGAGTTTTACGTCCTCTTGGTCTGAATCAGACACATATGGGACATTTGTAAATACAAATATGGTGGGAACAATACTGGAGGCAATGCCCGGAGGCAGTACGAAACCAGTAAAGTCCCGATTTTTTAAAATTAATACAGATAGCTGCAACGGTGACCACGCCTCGGTTAAACCTTATCGGCTATGGCACCGCCACAAGTAGACACGTGGTGGTAACTAGTGTTTTACGTCCTCTCGACCCCTAGGGGCACATATGAGACATTTTTACTTAGATTTTGATTTAGGGACAGGACAAAATATAAAAACGTTACGGGGACAGGGACATAAACAAAAATAGTGAAAGGGGAAATATTTTTTTGAGGCGCAAGCCGATTTTGGAGTATTAGTCTGGCGAGATTTATTTTAGGCTATTTAAAGGAGTCTGGTATTACTTTGATAAAATTTGAGATTTAGTTTATTATTATTATTATTTTTTTAAAATTTTTAATAGATAAAAATTTCTTTTGTTAATTTTGTGACCCAGCCGAAACCCTAACTCCCCCGGGATTAAAATTTCAGGGCTACAATATTAAAAGAAGACTGAGCTTCAGTTTAATATTAAAAAACCATTAATGGCCCTTATTTATTTAAAAGAAAAATGTATTTACAAATATATGTTCAATATTTTACAAGAGTTAAAACTGAATTTTAAAAATTTTACAGGCCCTACCGGGGGAAGAAAGTCTCTGCCCCCAGGACATCCCTATGACTTAGGGGAAAATGTACATCGCGGGCTAAAAAAAGTTTGTTTAATGTGTCCTACCAGGGGAAGATAACTCTGCCCCCGGGATTTCCCTATACAGGGGAAAAATTTACATCTCGGACTTTTAAATTTTAATCTTAAGTTTTTAAAAATGTTTTATTTTTGTTTAAAATTCTGAGTTTATTAAAAGATTTAGTAAGATATTTATTTTAAGTGAACGGAGTATGTGTATTAAAAGATTGATTAAAAATTTACCTTGGGCGGACAGAGCAAAGCCATATAGGTCTTGACCTTAACCGAATTCTGATAGAGGGTGTCTTGATTTTGGGTAGTGTTATTGACGTCAATCGAGAGATCGTCCTCTCTTGATAAGTGAAATACTCATGTTGCGATTTGGGTATAAGTAGTTAATTGTGAAAGATTAAAAATACATGATAATAGTTTAGTCGTGGTATATGTAAGGTCCGGGTATAGTTTTTATTTTGATATTTCGACATGAGATTAGGAGATAGTTCCAGGATGCTTTTTAGTAGGTGATAAGTTGTAGTGAATTTGTAAAGTTTTGTTGTTGTGTTGTGTATGGAGTGGAGTGTGTGCGCGCCCCCGACCCCTACAAACGATCGCGAAGGAGGTCCGACTAGCAGTCAGGAGACTGATGTTAATGATGTTTATTATTACGTTGGTTAAAGAGTATTTTTAAGAGTTATTTTAGTTTGTCCACTGACCAACCAAGGGGGGGTAGCCACAAAATCTCCCCCGCCCCTGTTTAAACAGTGGAGCACTATGATTGAACTATCAATGGGGATAAGGTGGTTAACAATTCTATCTTGATCGAGGCGGAGGGAGGGAGGGAGAGGGGCCCCTCCTCTCCGACACGAGCAGGGGATAGACGCCGCTTAAGTGGTCCCTAAGGGAGGGAGCACCAGCAAAAAAGCCTTACGACTATGAAAGAAGCCTCAGGTGTTCGCGCCGGACACCCGTCCACTGTGGGGAAGGGAATTAAAAAATGATGGGCTCAAAAGGGAGCCACTTCGGCGACACACGCACATGTTTAGATAAAAAGGGATAGAGGGGGGGGGGGGGGGGGGGGGGGGGGGGGGGGGGGGAGCAGGAGTGTGGGCAGGTGTCCAGCCCGCGGACCGGAGGGACTCCACCCTGTGACGTAAGTGTCCCACACGACCCGCTTTCTTTATTTCTTATCTACACCCCCCCCCCCCCCTTCTCCCCTCCCCCCCCCCCCCTCGCCTTTACATTTCTCTGTCTGGCCGCCACGTTAATTGCCACCCACCATCTAAAGAATGCCGATTCCGGGATAGGTCCTTTTCAAGTTCGAACTTTGTCTACCCGGTCAGCACGTACCACCTACCGCGGTTATCTCCCTTCACCCCCCCCCCCCTTTCTACCGGCTCATCACAAGAAAGTGACAACCCGAAGGTTATCTCCCTTTGAACACGGTTTTTCCTTAGAAATGTCAATCACAAGGAAATGAATAGGAGCGTGATTGCTCGGTACAACCATTTACAACCCCCCAATGTGATCAATAGCCCAACTATGTTTTTTTTTTTGAATCCACTAGGCAATGATGAAATAAAGGGGAGTAGATGGAAATATGTTATGAAAAAAGAAGTGGTAAAACATTCCTATTCTAAATTTATTTGCACTGATTTAATTTGGTAACACCAATAGCTAGAATTGTTTGAAAGGCGCTTAATTGCCATCGGTACAAAAAAATTATCACACAGCAATCTTGTGACGTTCATGGACTGTAATACACCAATAGCAGGCTTTCATTGTTTGATCTAGTGAAGGCAATAATTGGAGTAAGAGAAAAAGTTGTCACACAAGATGAAGTGGAAACGTTCTAGCTAGAGCAACACTCACAACCATTCATTAAGCCCACTGTGTTTTTATTATTGATGGCAGGTGATTGAGATCTTGTGTTTATTGACTACTAGTTTTGATTTTTAGTTAGGAGATCCGCAATGTTCAATGATGAATAAGGAGTAGATAAATATGTTATAGAAAAGAAATGGTAAACATTCTTTCTAGGTTTATGTGCAGTGATTATTTGTGTGTGTGTGTTTTTGAATTAAACACTTTTGGTACCAGAACTCAGGAGTTTAAGCCTACTAACCCTTTTGTCTATTTTTTAAAAGGAAACCTATGGGCCGCAATCTTGCACTTTTTTTAGTAGGAAACCTATGGGCCGCAATCTTGCACTTTATGATACCATTCCTTTCCAGGTGTTGGATGGAGAGTGATGATGGATTGATCACCTTTTATGTTTTACTGCCCTCAGTTTGTTAACTGAAACTCAGTTTATTTATTAACTACATGTAGTGCTATTGTACTGTGAAGCCTTCAGCCGGTTGGGATTCACTAATTCCTTGCCGGGAAGCCCCTTGTCTCTAAGCCATAGAGATCTACATCCACCTTCTCCTGTGATTATCAGACGGCATCGTGGGCCAACGATCATCCCGGAACCACAAGCATCAAGCGGGAGACGACCAAGACGCCTGCACCCAGAATCCGCGAGGAGACCACGCCTGAACATCCCATCGAAAAAAGCCGTAATAGGAACGACTGGGAGCTACTCTCACCTGACGAGCAAGCCCAGAACTTCAAACAGCTAAGTCTACCTGACTGCGCCAATCAATTTGAACTTTCCTACGGACACCGAAAACGATATAATTAGTAACCCTTCCGGCATGGGGCGAACCTTATAGAAAGAACAAAAGTCTTGTGAATCCTTTCGGATTTCATTGTGTTTTAACCATATTTTGTTTTGGCGCCATTGAGCTGCTTTATTATTATTGTTGCATAATCTTATGCAGATTTTGGGAGTAAATAAAATACAAGTGTCAAATAATCCTGAACCCTTTGGTCAGACTGATGAGAGTGGGAGTCTTGTAATTTCATGTAAAACCCTACTTCTCTCTGTCTGCCATTTAGAGCAATTCAACCACTTGTATTTCTTACAACCATCTGACAAGCCAGAACCCGGGCACAAATATAAATTTATTAGATGAAAAGGGGCCGGGAAAGTTGCTCATCTCCCATACCCTAGAGAAGTGGGCTAAAGGCAAATTATCTAAAGTCTTCCCTAGAGACTTAGCCTTTTAACCCATTACCTCGTCACACACCCTAACCGTTGATGACTGAGTATAAGTATGGTTTGTTAGAAATGTGATTTAAATGAGGCATTATGTATGGCTTCTGCGAGCCACACCAAAGGAGACCATTCCCTATCACCCTTAGATAGTATGGCTTTTTTGGTGAAGGGAATGTTAACAGATTTTAATTTTAAGTGTAATTCCTGGAATTCTTTTAGGATAAAAGTGCAGGGTTGAAAAAGGTGGTCGAAATTTAGATTTTTAGTACACTCACAGGTGATGATCTTGAATTTACTATAAAATGCTTTAGTTCTTATACGGAAAATAAGTCGTTGTATTTGACGTGGGACTGTAATAAACAATCCCCCCTGTACTAGGTAGTTTGGGTCCCAGGAGTGGGCTTTGGCAAAAGTTTCCAATTCCTTGGCCCACTCCTGGAAGGATGCTCGTTTTAGTATTGATTTGGCTTCGCCCGTAGAGAGGCCTATGTCCTGTAAAGTGCCGGCCCTGTGGGAGGCTGCCAATTTGGCTTCGTGGTCGGCCAGGTCATTGCCAATAAGACCGCAGTGGGATGGTATCCATGCCAGAGTGACATCAGTACCCTTGCGATGTAATTGATGGATTAGTTTTTTTATTTCGTTTTTAATTGCTAAGCGATTATTATTTTGTCCCTGAAGTGCTTTAATGGAAGAAAGAGAGTCCAGGAATAAATGATTGACCCAATCTTTAGCGGGGCATTCGGAAAGAATAATAGGTTATTTTAATAGGGAAAAGGGTGCCCTCTAAAATAGCCCCCAAAGTTCGGCTGAAAAAGAAAAAGGAAAAACGTGTTTTTTATTTAGTTTTGTAAAAGCCTTAAAAAAAAGATTTTAATTTTGGGAAAAATTGTAAATGCTCCCCATTCCAAATTTTTTGGGTTTTGTCGGCTTTAATTTAGCTCCTTCCGGTCCCTGTTAAAAAATGCTTACAAAGGCATGCCCTAAGGTTTGAATTTTTTTTCTTTGGGCTGGCAATAGTTTGAAAGATCAGTTGAATGTCTTACCTATTTTGGTGATTTCATTGGAGGTGGAAGGGAGGAAAGGGGTTCATGATTTAACCGGAGGTTTCCCCCAAATCCCCCACTGCGGTTTTTACGTAATTGGTAAATTTTTGGTTGTAAAACGCGCTAATTAATTCTTTAAAAATTCGTTTTCAAGAAATCTTGATTTCCTCACACAAACCACTCCTTGAGAGAGTCAAAAGATTGGTTTGATTATAATTTTTGCTGACGTGAATTTTTGGAGTTTTGAAAATTAAAAAATAGATGGGGTTCAGAAAAAATGGGTGAAAAAAAAAAAGTCATTCTGTTAGTGAAATTTCGTGAGAAGCTATAGATTTTTCTGGTTCAAAGAAGGTGGCGCCGGCAATTTAACTTTATGAAAAGATGTTTTTTTCCAAGGGGGAGCCCAGGCCTTATATCAGAGTAAAATAAAAGAGATTGGGACTGCAATACCGAGGGCAGGCCCCCAAGGCAGTTTTTTTTTTTTAAGGCCTGTTTTTTCAGTTTTTTTTTTTTTTCCAAAAAGGTAGGCGGAGGTTTTGGGTTTTTAAGGTTTTAGCTTTTTGGTTTAGGGTTGTAAAGTAAGGGGGGAGAAGGTTTCCCATACCATAAGTTTTAAAATCGGGCTGCGACTAGAGCCCGAACCAGAGAAAAAGGACTAGAGCCCGAACCAGAGAAACTAAAAACTGGGGGTCCCCTCATGCCAATTTTTGGTAGGAAATGGAGGGGGGGGTGGGGGTGTGTGGTGAAATGGACTTTAATAATTAATTAAAGCCCCCCCCTTTTGGTTTGGGGGCTTCTCTTATTAGATGGTTTTTACATGTTATGGGTCCCAAGACAAACATTTCCCCGTGTTCAAAAAAGGATCCCCAAGAAATTTGAAATTTGGAGGGGGAAAGTTCTTTTTTAACTTTCCCCAAGAATGTTTTGGATTCCTATAAGCACAAAGTTTTAGACACGGACGGACGGAAAATGGAAGTTTTTACGTCCTATTGTTTACGTCCTCTTGGAAATGAATCAGACCACATATGGGGAACATTTGTGTAAAATTACAAAATATTGGTGGGAAACAAATCACTGAAGGCAATGCCCTTTTTTTCAGCAAGTACGGAAAAACCAGTTTAAAGTCCCCGATTTTGTTTATTAAATAACAGATTAGCTGTAGCAAGTTTGGACCCACACGCCTCCGGTTTTTTTTTTTAAAAACCTCATGGGCTATGGCAAAACCTGCCAAACAAGTTTAGATGCACGGCATTGTCAAGATTTCGCACAAAATTGTAAACCCCAATAAAATCAGCGTAAAATTCCCCGTGAGGAAAATGTTTTGAAAGATTACGAAAAAAAAAAAAAAAACGCTTTATTGTTTTTTGAAAGATAAATGGAATGGATTTGAAACCAAAATTAGGGCCATAGTGAAAAAGGTGGGGTTCAGCTTTACCAATATATTTTTTGAGAGGGGCAAGCAGAATAATTCTCATTTTTTCTAAGTTACTCGTTAATTTTTTTTTACTTATTTAACCGATACAGGAAAAAAATGTATTAACAAAAAACATGGAAACAAATTAATGACCAGAAGAGTCCCAAAAAATTTAGCCTCCCCCTTGAAATTTTCCAACCAGTGGGGATCTAACTAGGAGCTACTAGGGAGGGCATTTACAATATTTAGGTTTACAAAAAAAAAATTGAAATTGATTTTCATTTTTAAAAAACATTAGCACAGGGAAAAACGAAAGATTTGGGGATGACTTGATGGGTTTTTTCAGTGAAAGATTTTTCAACAACATTTATTAAAAAAACACAGAAGTCGTAAAAATTGAAAAAACCCCCAAAAGAAAAAAGAAAAGATTTAATAAATAAATTAAAACAGTCGAAAATGGTCAACCTAAGGTTTTTTGGTGCAACTTTATTTTTTCACCCGCCAGGAGGGGCAGGTCAATTGCAACCTAGGGGCGTAATTTTCCCCGCGCGTGATTTTTTCTTACTTTAGGCGTAAAGTGGAGAGAGAGAGAGTGGGATGGTAAGGAAAACCACCTCACTGTCTCTCTCTCTTTCCTTTAATCCCCACTAATAAATATAATTACGAGAGGCTTTTAGCCCCAACAAACGAGGCGTCATGCCCACTCTTGTCGGAAGAAAAAATCGCACTAAGTCCCCCCTCTCATTGAAAATCTCTCGGGCGGAACGGTTCCCCAATTTTTTTTTTTTTTTTTTTTTAATTATTATTTTTTATCAATCATCTGTATTATTAAAAAATTTCGGGGACTTTCCCTCAAAGGCTTGTTGGGCGGTACCATAGCTTGATGAGGTTTTTAAACCGAGGCGTGGGCTAAAACTGCTACACTATCCTGTAATTGCTAAAAAAAAAAAAAACCCTTCCGGGCGGGACTTTTTAAAACTGGTGTTTGCACTGGGGGGGCCCTCTGGCAAATTTGGACACACCTCCGAGGGGAAAAGGATTTCGTTTTTTTTCCCCACCAATCCTTTATTAAATCAGAAAAATGTTTCCCCCCAATCTTTGTAATTTTAACAAATGTCCCCATATGTGGGGGTCCCTATGAACGAAAAATGGAGTTTTTTAACGTCCTTCTTTGGTCTGAATCAAGACACAATATGGGAACCCATTTTGTAAAATTACAAATGGGTGAAAAACAATAAAACTGAGGCAATGCCCCGGAGGCAATAAACGAAACCAGTAAAAGTCCCCCGATTTTATTTTTTTT
>CM065682.1:17991091-18048591 GCA_017654935.2 Phymorhynchus buccinoides
CGGACTCACAAGCACCAGACGGGAACGCCGACCACGACGACCCGAACCCAGAATCCGCGAGGAGACCACGCTGAACGGCCATCCCGCGAAGCCGTAACTGGGAGCTACTCCACCTGATGAGCAAGCCAGCCAACCCAGACTCGCCGCTCACAATGGAGGAACTTGAAAACAGCTAAGTCCAGCGGACCGGCCAATCACTTGAACATTCCTCCGGGACAAATGGAAAATGATTAGTGACCTTCTCGCTTGGGCTAACCTTCTAGAAAGACAAAAGTCTTGTAATCCTTCGGATGCATCGTTTTCATTCACATTTTGTTGGCGCATTGAGCTGCTTTATTATTATGTTGCATAATCTTATGCAGATTTTGGGAGTAAATAAAATAAAGTGTCAAAATAATCCGAACCCTTTGGTCAGACTGATGAGAGTGGGAGTCTGGTAATTTCATGTAAAATCCCTACTTCTCTCTGTCTGCCATTTAAGAGCATTCAACCACTTGTATTTATTACAATCATACGAGCCAGAACCCGGACAAAAATATAAATTTATTAGATGAAAAAGGGCAGGGAAAGTTGCTCATCTCCCACACCCTAGAGAAGTGGGTTAAAGGAAAATTTTCTAATTGAAAATTTAACACACTAAAAGTCTTCCCTAGAGGCTTAGTCTTTTAACCCATTACCTCGTCACAACCAGTGCGTCACTAAATGTAGCAGATTTTCAATCGACGCACACTTTTTCAAATAAATATTTAGCCCCCTAAAATATCCAGGTGACCATCAACAAATCTAGAGGCAAATTTCACACGCTGATTCTGACCCCCTGATTCTGAAGGTAGAATTAACACTGAATAGGTGACTTACTCTTATGCTGACTGCCGCACGGTTGCAGTACAGCTTGGAATTGGTGCACCTGTTCTGGGGGTCAGTGTCCATGGCTGTGGTGTACAGGTCATAGGCGTCATGCAGTCGGCCCTCGCGGAATGCTGCGTTCCCAGCTTCTTTCTGCGCCGACAGTTGCTTTGCTTTCTGTGTGAAAATAAAACAAATAATTGGTGGGGGGTTTTATCACTGTCAACAAAATGTTCTAAATCTGAATGTGTATCTACTTACTTACTGTTTGATCACACGCTCAGACACTGTCACGCTCAGACATGTGAAAGATACAGACAAAAACGAGAAAAAAAAACCCACTTCTGCTGTTCTGTCCTTCACAGAATGGTTATGGTATCCATTAAGTTATCCACCAATGATCTCTTAAAAATCGCCATAAAGAAAGTCCTAGTAGCTGCTTTGTATTTACAAAGTGTTAAACGCAAAGCAAACTATGTATGTTTTTATACCCATGACTGATTTTGTGAGCATACACATCTTTTTTTCTTTTTTTTAAAATCCAACAATCAACAACAGCAAAAGAAATACTTTCTAGAGAAAGATTGTAGGGCATGTTTCCAGTCCGACACTATGCTTCCAATAAAGTTGTTGAATAAGTCTGTTTGTGTATGCCAGTCAGAATCGTTTCCGAACTATGACTCATTGACTGCCAGATAGCAGAGAGGGCCAGATGCTATTCCGGCAGGCTGGGCTAGAATTTAGTTTATAGTGGAGATGCCTTGCCCAGGGTAGATTCCCACTATCCCAGCCAAAGTGCTTTGATGACTGCGTGGCATTGGAGAAGGTCCCCAAAGAGGCCAAACCATCCCTCTGACTGCAGCACCAGAGCCGGTGCAAGGGCCACCTCGTTTGAGAGTCATAGTCTCCCACAAGAGACCTAAACCTGTACCATGATTTTCCATTCTTGTAAACAGCAGAAAAAGAATATTGTATAGCGTCTCAGCTCTCATTTACTGTAGGCCCCTACTACAGGCTAACGTCCACCAATGATAACACACTTTTTTCAAGCCATAGACATAGACATTAGTCAAGGACCGAGAATTCTGTTTGTACTAAGGCTGGTTTAACCCTCTTGTGCCTGACGCTCTGTGGTCTCAATCATCTCTGAAATCCTAGTCCAAGGGACATCACTCCGTACAAAAGGTGGGGGTTAGCGTCAGAAAAATAATAAAATAAAATATACCCTACCAGATTTTTTTTGTTTTTTTGTTTTGAATGTGTTGCCGAGATGTTTGTCTGATTTGCAAAATGAATTTCAATATGTTATGGGGATGCATGGCTCCACAGAAAAAATCAAAATGCCAAAGTGTAGTTGCAAAATTGCATTCACTAGTCATTCACTGCCTATTTTTGCAGACTGTTGAAGCCTAAGACGACTTAAATGGAAATGTAGGTCAAAATCATTCATTTACCGCTTTCACTTCACGATCTTATAATTCCTATATCTTTCACAAAAAAAGGAATATTCATCGCTGTCATCACTCAGTGGTATGCAATAACGACTCATCATCCATGATGTAAAAGTCGGGAAAATGCCGATGTCAGTAACACGACTTCAAAAATTCGCATCGATCGAGCAAAAACAAGCTCGCTGCCGAAATAGGTCAGAATATAAGTCCCATCTTTCAAAAAAATAGGACTATTCATCGCTTTCCTCAGTCAATGGACGCCATAACTGTTCGTCATCCATATTGGAAAAAATCGCGAAAATGCCGAAGTCGGTCACTAATTTTCAAAAATTCATATCTTTCAAACCAATCGGCCTAGAAGCCATTGCAAGCAACAGGATGGAAGTGTAATCTGTAGCGAAAGCGAGGCTGAAGCGCTCACGTGACTGCCATGTGATAGAAACAAAATGGAAGCGCCCAAACCGGCCACGTGGAGTCGAACGTTCTAGACGTTTCCGATCCGATTTTTTTTTAACGTTCCCGACCGTTCACCACACAAGAGTTAATATCATAATTCAAAATGCATTACAGCAGCACTCACCTTGAAAGCATCTTTTGCCTTGGTGTGGTCTGGAGCCAAACGCAAGACTTGCTGAAAATGTTGAAAGGCTTTCTCCGTGTTATCCCGGTAGAACATGCTGAGGCCTCGCACGTACAGAGCGTCGGCATTCAGTGCATCCCGCACAATCACATCACTGTAATCAGACAGCAAGGGACAATTACAGTTTACAGCGGAAATCTGGTACGTCAAAACTGATATTGTATTTTGAGATAGCCAATATTTTGAGACAGAGTTTTGCCAAATGTCACAAGATTGCTACAGAAGACAGATATCAATGGGTGTAATGTCTCAAAGTCACAGAAATAGTCATAAAGCAGTTGGACCACAGTTTCCTGCAAGGAATAGCGAGGTATTTGATTGAAAATGGTCAGGGGACCTTGTAGACCGTGGGAAGGTCTGGCTTTCATGGATGTGATGGTGATCTTGCACAAATTGTGCTCAATGGAGATGCAAATTGTCATTTTGGAGGTTAAAATCTGCCCGACACTGGCGTTTTTCAATTTCAGCTTGCGCCATTGTAACGGTCGTAAGAGGATCTAGGGACGCCGGGAAAAAACATTAATCCTCCAGAAAATCTTCAGGAGACAGTTCCAGAGCATGAGAAAGCATTGCCTTGAATGCCAGCTGTGACCCAACAATCTGTCAACTGTGTAAAGGTGTTTTGTGATTTCGAATAACACACCCACTGATGTTTATCACCTCTGGCAGTCACGTGACATATTAAAATTGATTTTCATCTTCAATTTTACAGCCAAGAAAGGCTGAACTACCATTTCCACATGAAATGAAACTTGTGGTCTGGTTATTGAACCAATGATGATATTGCAAACTCAATATCCCCTACCCTGCCTTGGCATGAGGCTGTGTCAGACCAGTTGACATAAGCTAGAACGCCAAGGCTACATCAAAATGTTGTTATGCTCTGAATGGTTGTGCGGGTATTGTCTTAAGCCATGACAAGCTCCCAGCATAACATCATCAGTCTAAAAATCCCCCGAAGACGGAGTGTGGCTGCCACATGGCGGGGTAATCAAAAACGGTCACATACGTAATGTTCTCATCCCTAGCTGATGCATTTGTACCTTAGTGTTCAAGTGCTTCTCGCTGTTGGGATGATCCCTGGAGTCTTTTAGCCAGGGTAAGCCAACCAACCAATATCCCCTACTTTTTGTGAGCAGTATATAAATACATGAACCCGAGCCATCCCCCTCTCCTCCATCCCCAAATCTTCAAGAAATGTGCAAAACAATCTTAATCAACCAACAGTTGATGCTTAGCAGTACCAATACTTACTTAGCTCGTTCCTGTGCTTCTTGATGTCGGCCAAGGAAGACGAGGGCCTCAGCCTTCTGGACTTTGAACCGAAGGCTAGCAGGACTATGATCTAAACACCTTTCTAAACAATACAAAGCCTGCGCAGAAAAAAAAGAAAAGAATAATATAAATTAGTTTGTAACTAAATGTAAGTGTAGACCTGGCTAATTTTAAGTTGAACATCATTTTTCTTTAACACTGTGTACACATGGCTTTAAATTGCTTATTTTTAATCAATTTTACGCTTTTCTGTTTTTTTACTATAAAGCTGATTGAGACAAGTTCTTGTCTGTGTCATTTCATATATGACCTGCAAAACGATTTTCCTTCCTACCCATTAACAAGACAGACATGTTTTCATAATTTCAATTGTTTAATCTCTTTAAGAATCAATCATCAGATTTTGTTTTTTACATTTTCTAAATAGTTTTCTTAACTTGCTTACATAGAAACATTCAGACTTTTAAAACAAGAATTTCACAAAAATTAATTGTAGTAACTAGAAACAAAGCAAAGTAATCAAAAGAAAATCAAACAAACAAAAGCGCAATTTAACCTTGAAAACAAACGTTGCATCCAGGTATCCTACAAGTACAACAATTTGACATTAATGTTAACAAATAAAAGTTATACTTACTGTTCTGTGATCCCCTCTGACAAAGTTCAGGTCTACTTTTGCTTCCATTTCTTGTAAATGTTTCACACTTTTCAGCTGCAACAAACACACATTCACACACAGAATTTAAGTTTGTATATGCTAAGCTATGATCCAGTGTCAACATTTGAACTATAAATTGTTCAAGTCCAAGTCCATCATAAGCCATGCATCTACGCTGAAGTTAACAAAAACCTGGAAAGCATACAAGACTAAGTTTGTAATTTTGGTTGGGTAAGCCTTTCTTCTTTTAACAGAATGATGGGTAGTTTTCATGCTTGTGTTCTCTTAAAAAGTCTTAGATTAGGCATTTACATCAATAATATTCACATGTTTTTATACAAAACTGAAAAGCCCTGATTATGCAACATTACATTTTTTAAATTAACATATTATAATATTCAATGCTTGTGTTCTCTTAAAAAGTCTTAGATTAGGCATTTACATCAATAATATTCACATGTTTTTATACAAAACTGAAAAGCCCTGATTATGCAACATTACATTTTTTAAATTAACATATTATAATATTCAATGCTTGTGTTCTCTTAAAAAGTCTTAGATTAGGCATTTACATCAATAATATTCACATGTTTTTATACAAAACTGAAAAGCCCTGATTATGCAACATTACATTTTTTAAATTAACATATTATAATATTCAATGCTTGTGTTCTCTTAAAAATTCTTAGATTAGGCATTTACATCAATAATATTCACATGTTTTTATACAAAACTTACAAAACTGAAAAGCCCTGATTATGCAACATTACATTTTTTAAATTAACATATTATAATATTCAAATCATTTTATACATTTTTTTTCATTTCATAACTACTGTCTAAACATTTGAAACCAATATTTTGAATTATACTTTTCAATTACCTTCAACTCTTTAAAAAAATAAAAAAATAAAGTACCTCCGTTTCAACTGTTGCGTGGTTTGGATCCAATTCTAAAACTCGGTTAAAACTGCTTGAAGCTGCCATGGAATTTCCTAACAACAAGTGACATTTGCCTTCTCGAAAGTGACCCTGGAGAGGAAAAAAGACACATCATTCATTGATTCAATAACATTAACAATTCTACAAATGCTAAAAACAGAAAATAGTTCTAAACTTCTCTCACTTCTGTAATGCAAAACCATGATTAAAACTAAAAGCATGAATGGTAGCTAAATTTTCACAAGATCTGAATTCATGAAAAATCCGAAGTTGATGTTGACAAAATATAGTTGAAGCTTTAAATTTAACAACAGGGTCAATCCAAGAACATGTAAAATGGAAGATGTCATTCAACCGGCAATAACATCAACAACAACAATACACACACACACACACCCTCTCTCTCTCTCTAAGGACAGATTGGAAGAATAGGCGTTGCCTAAAATCTATATCCTTGGAAAATAAAGTTTAAGTTTTCAAGTTTTCAAGTTTTCACTCTCTCTAGGTGCATCATTTCTAGGTCGCTGGCTCAAAGTTGAGGACATAAAGTTGCAGTTTAAAAACGTTGCAGTGACTCAAACTTTTGTTTGAACTTTCTTGCCGAAAACTTATGTACAGGTGTATACTGTAGTTCACGTAGTGAAGATCATTTTCTTCAAGCAGTCATGCACAGGGTCTGTAACTGCATCAAATTCAAATTGCCCGAATTCATGCTTCAGTCACACCTGAGTAAAGCATTAATTGTACCTTAACAAATGTGGGATCCAGTTGCACAGAATGTTGTGCATCATGAAGGGCTTCTTTGTACTGTTTCAACATCATGTATGCAGCTGATCTGTTTCCATAGAAAGCAGCACACGATGGACATATATCTGCAACAAAATTCAATTTCAAACTGAATCAAAATCTACTCCAGATGGCAAAAGTCTAAGGAGCGTGTATATGTGCGTGTGTCGGTGTGTGTGTGTGCCACTGTTTGTGTTGGGAGGGTGTTGGGGGGGGAGGGTATACATAAAGAAACTTTCATTTTCCTACAACTTTTTTTCAAAACTTCTTGGTTCGAATTCCTATTGAGATATGGGTCAAAATCAAACGATTCAAAGTATTTAATGACAGTAGTACTTAAGTAATACATAAAAATACTATTGCTGTGCACAAGCACATAATTGGAAATTAAAATACAGAGTAACAGTGTAGCTGTTATTTAAACAAATCTTGAGAATAGTCCATAAAACATTTAATCAATTCATGCCTTCCCTATGCACACTTTTGCCAAGTTATAAAGGGGCTTAAAAGAAAAAGTTATAACACTCTCACATCAACTACTAAGTACTTACTGTATGTTATAAGTAAATTAAGAAAACAATTATAAGGTAAGCAATACAATACATTCAACATAGATTATATAAAAGTTAAACATTTCTGTTCACTAATTTTAGTATGGGAGGTATTATAAAATTAAATTTTTTTATCAGACTATGAGTGATAGCAATATTAATAGCAACATTTTGCTAATGACTATGGCCATTGGGAATTTGGTTGCCAAGCTATAATTCAATGAATGGCCTTGGCTTATGTTGACAAGCTATAATGGCCAGATTGTATTATGTACAACATAATCAGAAATATATTTTTTTTTATATTAATTCTCATCATTTTTCACACAAACAACAGACAGGCAGATACAAACATGTACACACACACACACACACACACACACACTGACAGTCATGAAAATGCATCAGAACAGTAAAAAATCGCTTAAGTCAAAATTGAAGGGACTGAAATTTTATTTTTAGATAGCCATTATTTGGAGTTAAAAAGACTTTTCAACACAGAGATTATACTGGGACCAAAAACGTTTATGAGTTGTCTGGTGTTTTTGAGTTATTCGTTTTTTAGCTATCAGTTCTCCACTGTCTGTACAACTACAAGGAACATTAAGTTATAATATTAGTACAACTTTCTGATGAATAAATTTTCATAAAATAACTGCAGGCATCAGAATAGTCAAAAGTCCAATTCTCTGAAAACCGTCAAGGCCCTAGACTGTAGAGGGACAACACTGAAATCAGTTCCCAACATCACCAAAAAGGCTTTATGTGGTGATAAATCACTTCAAAATGCTGTTTGACAGAAAGTAAATATTACACTCACTAAAAAGACAAAACCTCTGACAGTAGAAGCCAATCCTCTGTAAGAAATTCTTAATCCTCTGACAATTCTGATGCATGTAACTGGGTGAAGGGGGCAGGACGGACTGAGGTGGAGAGAGACAGACTGGTGTTCAGCCACCCACAATACATAATAAAAATCATATATATCATGACATAGACACACGCTTACTTATTGCTTCAGTGTAATGTTCAACAGCTTCTTTGTATTTCTGCTGTTTATAAAAAACATTCCCTTCTTCTTTCTTGCTTTCCGCCATCTCTGTTTCTCTGCAACATAAAATTGTAATTTAATTAAGATAAATTAGTTTAGATGAATCATGAATATGACTTGTTTACCTTCTACAGTTCTAATCTTAACATTTAAAACTTTTCATTGCATATAAAATATTACTAAATATAGAAATCATAGGTGCCACTGCCAGACAATGACTAAAACAGACAAAATAACACTGCAACAAAAACCTACAAGTACAACTATATTATATATCAAAGAAAAACAAGTCTTTGATGTCTTATAACTAACGGAGGTTCCACTGAATCAGTTTTCAATAAGAAAAAAAGACAAACCTTTTATTTATAATATCTCAGAACTTCGGATTGCATACATTACATGTTTGGGCATTCTCATTGAAACATCATCTTCATCAAGGACAGTTCTCCTAATTTTCATTTTTAAAATCAGTTCAGTACAGTAGGTAGCTTTCACAAAATGTCTCATTGAAACATCAAGGACAGTTCTCCTAATATTCATTTCAATGAGTTCAGGAGCTGACACAAAACATTGTCGCATCATAAAACATCAACTTTAGAAGTAAAAGTATGAGTGATGCTTTGCTACTTGGGTGGAATTAAATATTAACAGGCCTGCATCATTGACTGATTGAGGGAACAAGAGAGACAAGCGACATGAGTGGCACAGTGACGCGACTGACGTGGTGTTCGGGCCATTGTGTGCCCGCAAGAGTTCATTAAGTCACTGAAAGCTGAAGTAAACAAAGCTTAGCGCTGTTGCATACATCACTGAACGTTCCCTGAGTTTTCTAGGCTGGCTCGACTGGGCTTCATAGCAGGCATCGCACGCCCACCTAAGTCTGAAATTATCACTGTGTGTACTGTATGTGTAACTCACTAACTGTCAAGTGCAACCGTTGCAGGCAAACGAAGCCTGCGAGAGTGGCGCGAGATTGTAGTCCTAGCAAATATGTCGCTGGGCTGTAGCCCTGCTTCGTTTTCTTCCAAAAAACGGAAAAGAGAAAATGATGATCAATCATCCGAATCAAATGCGTGCAAAGATGATGAATCAAAGCCTCCAAGTCGAAGTAAAAAACAACGATCCTACCACCCGTCCTGGGAGAAAGAGTTCCCGTGGCTCAAGCATAAAGACGGCAAGGTGAATTGTACCATAAATTTTTGCATTGACAATGCCATGACGTCTTCCAGTAATGCCCGTGAAAAGAATGCTTTTGTCACTGGATCAACCAATCTACAGAAAACTGCCCTACGCAGGCACAAAGAAAGCCAAGACCACATCGTTGCCGTGTGTGTGTGTGTGTGTGTGTGTGTGTCTTTCATTTAACGTCTATCCACTACACGTGATATTAGTATGACTTATGAAAGACAGCTGTACTAACTACTATTCATTACTGTGTGTTTGCCTCATTTGTCTGTTTTCATGGTTGCCAATTATCTTAAGTCCAGTCTCATTTTTAATTACAAGACTTTTGCTTTAAGATTTTCAACGATTGATGCGCTGAGTGAAGCTTCTTGTTCTTGCTAATCTACTTCTCTTGGACCAACGATAGATTTGCAAGCTCAACGATCTGACAAACTAGCGGGTATGTTGATCATATCATCATATCATATCATATCATATCATATACGGCATATAGGCTTTTAAATAGCCTTTAGCCTGCTATTTCCTTTAGTTTATAAGGAAACGCGATTTAAAACATTTTTTTTTTTTTTTTTAATTTTATAAAGAGTACAACATATTGTGAAAACAAGCAAACTGATCTGCATACTAATTAATTACTGAATACTTATGTTAGTATGGAAGCAATAATCTTCCCAAAAATTATCTAATTTGTTTTTAAAACTATTGAGTGTTCCTGCGGTTGCAGTATCATTTGGTAGAGAATTCCAATTGTTAATAACCCTGTTTTGTTTGTGAAAAAATGTGCATAAATATTAGTATGAACTAATGATTTTGTTAGTTTTAAGGAGTGTCCTCTAGTGGTAGAGTTACTAAGAGAAAAAAGTGTGTTTGTAGTTCTAGTATCATAATATCCATTTAAGATCTTAAAAGTTTCAATCATATCTCCCTGTGCTCTTCTATACTCTAGGCTAGGTAGATTAAGAAGTTTCAGTCTTTCCTCATAGCTCATATTACTCATGTTGATAATTTGCTTAGTGAATCGCCTTTGGACGTTCTCAATAGCATTAATATGTTTCTTTAATGATGGAGACCAAATCACATTACCATATTCCTACTATTGGTCTCACCAATGATTTGAACAAGGGCACCATAATATCTTTAGTTTTGTGCTGAATGAAATGAGAAATCATACCAGAGATTTTATTTGCCTTTTTAATAGTTTCAGTGATGTGCTGATCAAAATTTAACGTATTATCCACCATAACTCCCAGGTCTTTTTCCACTTCAGAAGCTTCTAATTCGCAACCATCAATTGTATAACTAAAGTTAGGGTTATTTTTACCAATATGTAACACTTTACACTTCTGTCCATTAAATTTAATTTGCCATTCTTTCGTCCAATTAACTAATTTGTCTATAGACTCTTGAAGTTTAGTTTTGGATTCGTCGCTGAGGATTCCGCAATAAGCTTTTATATCATCTGCAAAGATTTTTATAATACAGTTGACTATATCGGGCATGTCGTTTATGAAATAAATAAACAAAGTTGGTCCCAATACACTACCCTGTGGAACACCACTAGTAACATAAGAATTTTCGGATTTATCTTCTCCAATGCTAACACACACTGAGTCCTGTCTGTAAGAAAGTCTTGAATCCACATGAGTAATTTGTCATCTATGTCGTCTATTTGTCTATGCCAACATGTATTCCTACTGTTGTAGCACATTTGTAATTCTAAGCTTTTTAGTGTGATAACTGTGCATGCACATGCAACTCCATTTTTGCGTGTTTGTCCTGAACCACGAAAAGTTCAAAGATCAAATCCAAGGGAAGCAACTTTATTAACATGCCTAGCGCCCTCAGGTTATCTTCATAAATAGGAAAAACAAACCATAGATAGACAGAGCTGTTCTATTCATTTATTTCAAATTACAGCTCATTGTGGTTTGCTCTAGTCTTTGTCTTTGCCTTTGGACGAAATTGCATGTCATACCTGGATGAAAATAGATCATTAATATCATGTTTCTTTATTTTGCCTAGTTCTAGTTCTTTCTAGTTTCTATGAGAAAATTGAAACAAATTTGCCCACATTTTCTCAGTAAGTTAGTGACTAAAAAAAAGATCATTCATTGCCTTTGCTAAGTATCACTCAGGTTGGGGTTACTTTCAATTCATAAAACTGAAAGAACACACGTTTCTAAATTAAAGAAGTAAAGATGAGGAGCGAGGGGGTAGGGAGTTCTAATAACCACTAAGTGTAACCACTCGGTCCACTGTCAGTCACTCAGTGTCACTAGTCTTAGTCTAGTGTGACTGACCACAGTAAAGAAAGAGTGATACTGATAGACCTATAAAAAGATCAACAAAAAACAAAGTCCTTTACAGTTTACTAAATGCTTTACGCTTGTACCGGAAAATTTACCTCATGTTTTCTGTAATGCTGATATCCATAACGACTTCCTTGTGCCGTCTTCTAAATGATCACTTTTCGGTGTTCCGTCTGTCACTGTCAACACCACTCTCTACTGCGGATGTCTCTAGAATGTTCATTCGTTACGAGAGTTAGGCCTAACACGTGACTTGTGGCTAACCGTAGACCGCAGTTACAAAATCTTGTAAACGCTTTATTTTTAACCCTTTCGCCGCCAGTCATTTTTCAGCCCCAAAATACCATTAAACTTAATAACTGGGTAGGATTATTTTGTTTCTGCAATATTGGAAATTCCTCTGTGAAATGCATACCATTAGGCCTATACTTACCTCCTAAAATTACGAAAATAGGGTCTGATTTGATGCTTTTTAGTAGCATGGGTGTTAAACCATTGTGGTGCATAAATGCGACATTGGCGGTGAAAGGGTTAACAAACCTGCACATGTGAAGAATATTATTGGTAATCAAACAAATCAAAGCACACAAACAAAGCTTATTCTGGAAAGTTCTACTAGGACTAATTCGTCAAATTAATGTGCCTTGATAAAATAACTTGAAACCACGGCATGCGATTGCTGTATTCATACACGTTCAGTCAAGAACTCATAAAGAAAGAAAGAAAAAGACTGACAGTATCTTTGATGCCGTACAGCCTCGTTCAAATAATTCGCGCCGGCTACTATGAGAGTGTGTATTTGCGACATTGAGCATGAACCACAAATTTCACTTTTTTTTCTAGGGTTAGGGTTAGGTAAATGGTTCAACAGTAAAGAAAAAGTTAAATTTGTGGTTGTCGCAAATACACACTCTCAGAGAGAGAAAAAAAAGTTTTACGCCCTCTTGGGCCTTTCGGCCATGTGGGGCAACACACTCTCATAGTAGCGGGCGATTTATTTGAACGAGCGACTATTTTGACTGCGACATGCCTCGCCTCTAGTGTTTCTCTCAAAAGAACACAGCCACTGTACGACATAAAATGAAAATGAAATATCCTTTAGTGGATGAAAAAACACCAAGCTTTTTCGGATTTTCATTTTTGAACTTTTGCTGCTTTCTTTTATAAATATCCCATTAAACACGAAAATACATCTCTCAGTTTCAAGTTTTGCAAAAATAATAGGCAGCCAAAATAAATAGTTTTTGGCTTACATGTTGTTGTGGGGGGTTTCAGAATGTACGCTTGAAGCGTCCATCCATGGTAGCAAACATGATGCCTTTATACTTTAATTTTTAGTTGCCACAAATCAAGTCGTGCATAATCATCACCACCACCACGCATGCACCAGGACTCATAGTGCATACCTTTTCTGTTAACTTGGATTTAATCCTTTCGCCGCCAGCCATTTTTCAGCAAAAAATGTCCATTAAACTTAACTGGGTAGAGAAAAAAATCTGTGTAATATTGGGGATTCTTCTGTGACATTTATAACGTTATGGCCTATCCTTACCTCCCAAAATAAAGAGAATAGGGTCTTTGGATAACAGAAACCTGATTTGATGCCTTTTAGTGACATGGGTGTTAAACCATTGTGGTGCAAAAATGCGACATTGGCGGTGAAAGGGTTAAAATATTGTGTGCAACTATTATACGCAAATAAACGATTCCGATGATTTCAGAATATTGGACACTAGGGGAAGACGGGGTAAAAAGCGCATGGGCGGGTAAGAAGCCCACCCCAATTATCTCATGAAATGAAGCAAATTTCAGTCTCATTTTGCCCATGAGACGAGCGTTAATGTTTAGCATTCGTCTCATGGGCAAAATTTTGACTGAAATTTTCTTTATTTCATTAGATAATTGGGGTGGGCTTCTTACCCCGTCCTCCCCCTAATAGTAATTCTGAAATTAAATCTTAACTGATTTTGAAACCAAAATGTTCAATGTTTGGAGAAGCAAAACTGGCTCATATCGATAGACCTATCAAAACTGAAAAAGGTGAGCACGTAACTGAAACCATCTATCTTCCATCTGATGTTGAGGTTTTCCCAGGGTAGTATCCTGATGTCAATACTGTTACAACTTTTATCGACAATATTCGGCAAAAAGAAACACAAAGTCATTGATCGCGTTTACTGGTAAAATAAAATACTGATTGCAAAACCTGAATACTGAAAACAATTTGATCTGTCCGGCAATCCCAGGGACTG
The DNA here is from genome assembly GCA_017654935.2 of Phymorhynchus buccinoides. Classification (NCBI taxonomy): domain Eukaryota; kingdom Metazoa; phylum Mollusca; class Gastropoda; order Neogastropoda; family Raphitomidae; genus Phymorhynchus; species Phymorhynchus buccinoides. Next base: position 18,005,038 of record CM065682.1, read on the forward strand.
AATTTGTTTGGTCAGGATTGATTTTTCTTTTAACAGAAGCTTTGGTATTGTGGCTTTCACTGGGTTTTTGTTTCACTGGGACCAGTTTTGACATGGGTTGTTTCGGGAGGCTTTGTCGCTGATGGGACTGCATGGTTTTCAACATCAAGTTCCTGCAGGGCTGAATTTCAGGGGGGGTCCTGGTTTCCGGACCCCCATAAGCCCTGAGCATGTACATTATGCAAGGGTGACTAAAGTAAGTAAATGGTCCGGCACTGTAACGTAATCACTGTGGAAAGCCGGTGTTAGCAGTAATTCTATAAATGTTTAATAAGACTTAACTGCCAGTCCGGGGTAGGCATAATCTGTTTTTATTTCGGAGGTCATTTCCGTACGTTACTTAAATTAGTGAGCTGGAACACTCTTTCTACACAAATTAAATTTGCTCCTAACATTAATAATTAAAAAAAGAATAGTTGGAGAATTTCAGTAACCTCCTTGACAAAATGACCCCTTATTTGCTCTATGCATTTTTATATATGTAGGGTCCTATAGTGGTCACTGAGGTATACATTTAAAAATGAGAAAAGACACTTAGAGAAAATTTGTGACTGGGAAAATACCAAGTGCATATCAAGAGGCCGTCAGGCTTATCAGCCCTAAATTTCTGACTTGACTTGATCTGACCTGACCTGACCTGACCAGGTCGTTAAATTAAGAATGACATCCGCTTCAATGTTTGAAAGGTTCATCGTCTGCACAACCTATGGGATGGGAAAAAAGAAGAGAGAAGGCGCCAACTATCGCTGTAAATGGTTTATTTAGGGGGGGGGAAAAGAGAAGACGTCCTTTATACATTTCGTTAGCCGAAAGCGCTCTGCACCTGAAAGGCGTTTTGCTTTGAAATTATTAGTCAAGAAAGATAACTCCCATTAGATTTCGACTAATAATTTTCAAAGCAAAACGCCTTTCAGGTGCAGAGCGCTTTCGGCTAACGAAATGTATAAAGGACGTCTTCTCTTTTCCCCCCCCCTAAATAAACCATTTACAGCGATAGTTGGCGCCTTCTCTCTTCTTTTTTCCCATCCCATAGGTTGTGCAGACGATGAACCTTTCAAACATTGAAGCGGATGTCATTCTTAATTTAACGACCTGGTCAGGTCAGGTCAGGTCAGATCAAGTCAAGTCAGAAATTTAGGGCTGATAAGCCTGACGGCCTCTTGATATGCACTTGGTATTTTCCCAGTCACAAATTTTCTCTAAGTGTCTTTTCTCATTTTTAAATGTATACCTCAGTGACCACTATAGGACCCTACATATATAAAAATGCATAGAGCAAATAAGGGGTCATTTTGTCAAGGAGGTTACTGAAATTCTCCAACTATTCTTTTTTTAATTATTAATGTTAGGAGCAAATTTAATTTGTGTAGAAAGAGTGTTCCAGCTCACTAATTTAAGTAACGTACGGAAATGACCTCCGAAATAAAAACAGATTATGCCTACCCCGGACTGGCAGTTAAGTCTTATTAAACATTTATAGAATTACTGCTAACACCGGCTTTCCACAGTGATTACGTTACAGTGCCGGACCATTTACTTACTTTAGTCACCCTTGCATAATGTACATGCTCAGGGCTTATGGGGGTCCGGAAACCAGGACCCCCCCTGAAATTCAGCCCTGCAGGAACTTGATGTTGAAAACCATGCAGTCCCATCAGCGACAAAGCCTCCCGAAACAACCCATGTCAAAACTGGTCCCAGTGAAACAAAAACCCAGTGAAAACCACAATACCAAAGCTTCTGTTAAAAGAAAAATCAATCCTGACCAAACAAATTCAGTCCCTGGGATTGCCGGACAGATCAAATTGTTTTCAGTATTCAGGTTTTGCAATCAGTATTTTATTTTACCAGTAAACGCGATCAATGACTTTGTGTTTCTTTTTGCCGAATATTGTCGATAAAAGTTGTAACAGTATTGACATCAGGATACTACCCTGGGAAAACCTCAACATCAGATGGAAGATAGATGGTTTCAGTTACGTGCTCACCTTTTTCAGTTTTGATAGGTCTATCGATATGAGCCAGTTTTGCTTCTCCAAACATTGAACATTTTGGTTTCAAAATCAGTTAAGATTTAATTTCAGAATTACTATTAGGGGGAGACGGGGTAAAAAGCCCACCCCAATTATCTAATGAAATAAAGAAAATTTCAGTCAAATTTGCCCATGAGACGAATGCTAGACATTAACGCTCGTCTCATGGGCAAAATGAGACTGAAATTTGCTTCATTTCATGAGATAATTGGGGTGGGCTTCTTACCCGCCCATGCGCTTTTTACCCCGTCTTCCCCTAGTGTCCAATATTCTGAAATCATCGGAATCGTTTATTTGCGTATAATAGTTGCACACAATATTTTAACCCTTTCACCGCCAACGTTGCATTTTTGCACCACAATGATTTAACACCCATGTCACTAAAAGGCATCAAATCAGGTTCTGTTATCCAAAGACCCTATTTTCTTTAGTTTTGGGAAGTAAGGATAGGCCTTACTTTAAAAATGTCACAGAAGAATCCCCAATATTACACAGATTTTTTTCTTTACCCAGGTAAATTTAATGGACATTTTTTGCTGAAAAATGGCTGGCGGCGAAAGGATTAAATCCAAGTTAACAGAAAAGGTATGCACTATGAGTCCTGGTGCATGCGTGGTGGTGGTGATGATTATGCACGACTTGATTTGTGGCAACTAAAAATTAAAGTATAAAGGCATCATGTTTGCTACCATGGATGGACGCTTCAAGCGTACATTCTGAAACCCCCCACAACAACATGTAAGCCAAAAACTATTTATTTTGGCTGCCTATTATTTTTGCAAAACTTGAAACTGAGAGATGTATTTTCGTGTTTAATGGGATATTTATAAAAGAAAGCAGCAAAAGTTCAAAAATGAAAATCCGAAAAAGCTTGGTGTTTTTTCATCCACTAAAGGATATTTCATTTTCATTTTATGTCGTACAGTGGCTGTGTTCTTTTGAGAGAAACACTAGAGGCGAGGCATGTCGCAGTCAAAATAGTCGCTCGTTCAAATAATTCGCCCGCTACTATGAGAGTGTGTTGCCCCACATGGCCGAAAGGCCCAAGAGGGCGTAAAACTTTTTTTTCTCTCTCTGAGAGTGTGTATTTGCGACAACCACAAATTTAACTCTTTCTTTACTTGAACCATTTACCTAACCCTAACCCTAGAAAAAAAGTGAAATTTGTGGTTCATGCTCAATGTCGCAAATACACACTCTCATAGTAGCCGGGCGAATTATTTGAACGAGGCTGTACGGCATCAAAGATACTGTCAGTCTTTTTCTTTCTTTCTTTATGAGTTCTTGACTGAACGTGTATGAATACAGCAATCGCATGCCGTGGTTTCAAGTTATTTTATCAAGGCACATTAATTTGACGAATTAGTCCTAGTAGAACTTTCCAGAATAAGCTTTGTTTGTGTGCTTTGATTTGTTTGATTACCAATAATATTCTTCACATGTGCAGGTTGTTAACCCTTTCACCGCCAATGTCGCATTTATGCACCACAATGGTTTAACAGCCATGCTACTAAAAAGCATCAAATCAGACCCTATTTTCGTAATTTTAGGAGGTAAGTATAGGCCTAATGGTATGCATTTCACAGAGGAATTTCCAATATTGAGAAACAAAATAATCCTACCCAGTTATTAAGTTTAATGGTATTTTTGGCTGAAAAATGACTGGCGGCGAAAGGGTTAAAGCGTTTACAAGATTTTGTAACTGCGGTCTACGGTTAGCCACAAGTCACGTGTTAGGCCTAACTCTCGTAACGAATGAACATTCTAGAGACATCCGCAGTAGAGAGTGGTGTTGACAGTGACAGACGGAACACCGAAAAGTGATCATTTAGAAGACGGCACAAGGAAGTCGTTATGGATATCAGCATTACAGAAAACATGAGGTAAATTTTCCGGTACAAGCGTAAAGCATTTAGTAAACTGTAAAGGACTTTGTTTTTTGTTGATCTTTTTATAGGTCTATCAGTATCACTCTTTCTTTACTGTGGTCAGTCACACTAGACTAAGACTAGTGACACTGAGTGACTGACAGTGGACCGAGTGGTTACACTTAGTGGTTATTAGAACTCCCTACCCCCTCGCTCCTCATCTTTACTTCTTTAATTTAGAAACGTGTGTTCTTTCAGTTTTATGAATTGAAAGTAACCCCAACCTGAGTGATACTTAGCAAAGGCAATGAATGATCTTTTTTTTAGTCACTAACTTACTGAGAAAATGTGGGCAAATTTGTTTCAATTTTCTCATAGAAACTAGAAAGAACTAGAACTAGGCAAAATAAAGAAACATGATATTAATGATCTATTTTCATCCAGGTATGACATGCAATTTCGTCCAAAGGCAAAGACAAAGACTAGAGCAAACCACAATGAGCTGTAATTTGAAATAAATGAATAGAACAGCTCTGTCTATCTATGGTTTGTTTTTCCTATTTATGAAGATAACCTGAGGGCGCTAGGCATGTTAATAAAGTTGCTTCCCTTGGATTTGATCTCTGAACTTTTCGTGGTTCGGGACAAACACGCAAAAATGGAGTTGCATGTGCATGCACAGTTATCACACTAAAAAGCTTAGAATTACAAATGTGCTACAACAGTAGGAATACATGTTGGCATAGACAAATAGACGACATAGATGACAAATTACTCATGTGGATTCAAGACTTTCTTACAGACAGGACTCAGTGTGTTACTGTTAGCATTGGAGAAGATAAATCCGAAAATTCTTATGTTACTAGTGGTGTCCCACAGGGTAGTGTATTGGGACCAACTTTGTTTATTTATTTCATAAACGACATGCCCGATATAGTCAACTGTATTATAAAAATCTTTGCAGATGATATAAAAGCTTATTGCGGAATCCTCAGCGACGAATCCAAAACTAAACTTCAAGAGTCTATAGACAAATTAGTTAATTGGACGAAAGAATGGCAAATTAAATTTAATGGACAGAAGTGTAAAGTGTTACATATTGGTAAAAATAACCCTAACTTTAGTTATACAATTGATGGTTGCGAATTAGAAGCTTCTGAAGTGGAAAAAGACCTGGGAGTTATGGTGGATAATACGTTAAATTTTGATCAGCACATCACTGAAACTATTAAAAAGGCAAATAAAATCTCTGGTATGATTTCTCATTTCATTCAGCACAAAACTAAAGATATTATGGTGCCCCTGTTCAAATCATTGGTGAGACCAATAGTGGAATATGGTAATGTGATTTGGTCTCCATCATTAAAGAAACATATTAATGCTATTGAGAACGTCCAAAGGCGATTCACTAAGCAAATTATCAACATGAGTAATATGAGCTATGAGGAAAGACTGAAACTTCTTAATCTACCTAGCCTAGAGTATAGAAGAGCACAGGGAGATATGATTGAAACTTTTAAGATCTTAAATGGATATTATGATACTAGAACTACAAAACACTTTTTTTTCTCTTAGTAACTCTACCACTAGAGGACACTCCTTAAAACTAACAAAATCATTAGTTCATACTAATATTTATGCACATTTTTTCACAAACACTGAAACAGGGTTATTAACAATTGGAATTCTCTACCAAATGATACTGCAACCGCAGGAACACTCAATAGTTTTAAAAACAAATTAGATAATTTTTGGGAAGATTATTGCTTCCATACTAACATAAGTATTCAGTAATTAATTAGTATGCAGATCAGTTTGCTTGTTTTCACAATATGTTGTACTCTTTATAAAAATAAAAAAAAAAAAAAAAAAAAGTTTTAAATCGCGTTTCCTTATAAACTAAAAGGAAATAGCAGGCTAAAGGCTATTTAAAAGCCTATATGCCGTATATGATATGATATGATATGATATGATGATATGATCAACATACCCGCTAGTTTGTCAGATCGTTGAGCTTGCAAATCTATCGTTGGTCCAAGAGAAGTAGATTAGCAAGAACAAGAAGCTTCACTCAGCGCATCAATCGTTGAAAATCTTAAAGCAAAAGTCTTGTAATTAAAAATGAGACTGGACTTAAGATAATTGGCAACCATGAAAACAGACAAATGAGGCAAACACACAGTAATGAATAGTAGTTAGTACAGCTGTCTTTCATAAGTCATAAAAATTTAAAACTGAAAATAAACATCGGATTTTCATCTTGGCCTCTGTCTTTTTCATTGAACAAATTCAACACCAACAAAAATCACACACACACACACACACACACACACACACACACACACACACACACACATGCAATTACACAAGCACATATTCACCTTTAGGCTTTATGCATACCCTCTCTTTTTTCTTCTTTTGTGTGTGTGTGTCTAATATCACGTGTAGTGGATAGACGTTAAATGAAAGACACACACACACACACAGACACACACACGGCAACGATGTGGTCTTGGCTTTCTTTGTGCCTGCGTAGGGCAGTTTTCTGTAGATTGGTTGATCCAGTGACAAAAGCATTCTTTTCACGGGCATTACTGGAAGACGTCATGGCATTGTCAATGCAAAAATTTATGGTACAATTCACCTTGCCGTCTTTATGCTTGAGCCACGGGAACTCTTTCTCCCAGGACGGGTGGTAGGATCGTTGTTTTTTACTTCGACTTGGAGGCTTTGATTCATCATCTTTGCACGCATTTGATTCGGATGATTGATCATCATTTTCTCTTTTCCGTTTTTTGGAAGAAAACGAAGCAGGGCTACAGCCCAGCGACATATTTGCTAGGACTACAATCTCGCGCCACTCTCGCAGGCTTCGTTTGCCTGCAACGGTTGCACTTGACAGTTAGTGAGTTACACATACAGTACACACAGTGATAATTTCAGACTTAGGTGGGCGTGCGATGCCTGCTATGAAGCCCAGTCGAGCCAGCCTAGAAAACTCAGGGAACGTTCAGTGATGTATGCAACAGCGCTAAGCTTTGTTTACTTCAGCTTTCAGTGACTTAATGAACTCTTGCGGGCACACAATGGCCCGAACACCACGTCAGTCGCGTCACTGTGCCACTCATGTCGCTTGTCTCTCTTGTTCCCTCAATCAGTCAATGATGCAGGCCTGTTAATATTTAATTCCACCCAAGTAGCAAAGCATCACTCATACTTTTACTTCTAAAGTTGATGTTTTATGATGCGACAATGTTTTGTGTCAGCTCCTGAACTCATTGAAATGAATATTAGGAGAACTGTCCTTGATGTTTCAATGAGACATTTTGTGAAAGCTACCTACTGTACTGAACTGATTTTAAAAATGAAAATTAGGAGAACTGTCCTTGATGAAGATGATGTTTCAATGAGAATGCCCAAACATGTAATGTATGCAATCCGAAGTTCTGAGATATTATAAATAAAAGGTTTGTCTTTTTTTCTTATTGAAAACTGATTCAGTGGAACCTCCGTTAGTTATAAGACATCCCATTATAAGACTCCATCCCACATAAGACCTACTTCTCTGATACATTGCCCTTCTTTGTAAGTATTAAAATTACCTCCCTTATAAGACCTCATTTTGGATGATTTTTGAAGGTCTTATACTAGTTATAGTATAAGGGAGGTTCCACTGTAGTACTAGTAGTGATACTTTTAAGTAATATATTCATGTTTAAATGGCAAAGACTTGTTTTTCTTTGATATATAATATAGTTGTACTTGTAGGTTTTTGTTGCAGTGTTATTTTGTCTGTTTTAGTCATTGTCTGGCAGTGGCACCTATGATTTCTATATTTAGTAATATTTTATATGCAATGAAAAGTTTTAAATGTTAAGATTAGAACTGTAGAAGGTAAACAAGTCATATTCATGATTCATCTAAACTAATTTATCTTAATTAAATTACAATTTTATGTTGCAGAGAAACAGAGATGGCGGAAAGCAAGAAAGAAGAAGGGAATGTTTTTTATAAACAGCAGAAATACAAAGAAGCTGTTGAACATTACACTGAAGCAATAAGTAAGCGTGTGTCTATGTCATGATATATATGATTTTTATTATGTATTGTGGGTGGCTGAACACCAGTCTGTCTCTCTCCACCTCAGTCCGTCCTGCCCCCTTCACCCAGTTACATGCATCAGAATTGTCAGAGGATTAAGAATTTCTTGACAGAGGATTGGCTTCTACTGTCAGAGGTTTTGCCTTTTTATTGAGTGTAATATTTACTTTCTGTCAAACAGCATTTTGAAGTGATTTATCACCACATTAAGCCTTTTTGGTGATGTTGGGAACTGATTTCAGTGTTGTCCCTCTACAGTCTAGGGCCTTGACGGTTTTCAGAGAATTGGACTTTTGACTATTCTGATGCCTGCAGTTATTTTATGAAAATTTATTCATCAGAAAGTTGTACTAATATTATAACTTAATGTTCCTTGTAGTTGTACAGACAGTGGAGAACTGATAGCTAAAAAAACGAATAACTCAAAAACACCAGACAACTCATAAACGTTTTTGGTCCCAGTATAATCTCTGTGTTGAAAAGTCTTTTTAACTCCAAATAATGGCTATCTAAAAATAAAATTTCAGTCCCTTCAATTTTGACTTAAGCGATTTTTTACTGTTCTGATGCATTTTCATGACTGTCAGTGTGTGTGTGTGTGTGTGTGTGTGTGTGTACATGTTTGTATCTGCCTGTCTGTTGTTTGTGTGAAAAATGATGAGAATTAATATAAAAAAAAATATATTTCTGATTATGTTGTACATAATACAATCTGGCCATTATAGCTTGTCAACATAAGCCAAGGCCATTCATTGAATTATAGCTTGGCAACCAAATTCCCAATGGCCATAGTCATTAGCAAAATGTTGCTATTAATATTGCTATCACTCATAGTCTGATAAAAAAATTTAATTTTATAATACCTCCCATACTAAAATTAGTGAACAGAAATGTTTAACTTTTATATAATCTATGTTGAATGTATTGTATTGCTTACCTTATAATTGTTTTCTTAATTTACTTATAACATACAGTAAGTACTTAGTAGTTGATGTGAGAGTGTTATAACTTTTTCTTTTAAGCCCCTTTATAACTTGGCAAAAGTGTGCATAGGGAAGGCATGAATTGATTAAATGTTTTATGGACTATTCTCAAGATTTGTTTAAATAACAGCTACACTGTTACTCTGTATTTTAATTTCCAATTATGTGCTTGTGCACAGCAATAGTATTTTTATGTATTACTTAAGTACTACTGTCATTAAATACTTTGAATCGTTTGATTTTGACCCATATCTCAATAGGAATTCGAACCAAGAAGTTTTGAAAAAAAGTTGTAGGAAAATGAAAGTTTCTTTATGTATACCCTCCCCCCCCACCCTCCCAACACAAACAGTGGCACACACACACACCGACACACGCACATATACACGCTCCTTAGACTTTTGCCATCTGGAGTAGATTTTGATTCAGTTTGAAATTGAATTTTGTTGCAGATATATGTCCATCGTGTGCTGCTTTCTATGGAAACAGATCAGCTGCATACATGATGTTGAAACAGTACAAAGAAGCCCTTCATGATGCACAACATTCTGTGCAACTGGATCCCACATTTGTTAAGGTACAATTAATGCTTTACTCAGGTGTGACTGAAGCATGAATTCGGGCAATTTGAATTTGATGCAGTTACAGACCCTGTGCATGACTGCTTGAAGAAAATGATCTTCACTACGTGAACTACAGTATACACCTGTACATAAGTTTTCGGCAAGAAAGTTCAAACAAAAGTTTGAGTCACTGCAACGTTTTTAAACTGCAACTTTATGTCCTCAACTTTGAGCCAGCGACCTAGAAATGATGCACCTAGAGAGAGTGAAAACTTGAAAACTTGAAAACTTAAACTTTATTTTCCAAGGATATAGATTTTAGGCAACGCCTATTCTTCCAATCTGTCCTTAGAGAGAGAGAGAGGGTGTGTGTGTGTGTGTATTGTTGTTGTTGATGTTATTGCCGGTTGAATGACATCTTCCATTTTACATGTTCTTGGATTGACCCTGTTGTTAAATTTAAAGCTTCAACTATATTTTGTCAACATCAACTTCGGATTTTTCATGAATTCAGATCTTGTGAAAATTTAGCTACCATTCATGCTTTTAGTTTTAATCATGGTTTTGCATTACAGAAGTGAGAGAAGTTTAGAACTATTTTCTGTTTTTAGCATTTGTAGAATTGTTAATGTTATTGAATCAATGAATGATGTGTCTTTTTTCCTCTCCAGGGTCACTTTCGAGAAGGCAAATGTCACTTGTTGTTAGGAAATTCCATGGCAGCTTCAAGCAGTTTTAACCGAGTTTTAGAATTGGATCCAAACCACGCAACAGTTGAAACGGAGGTACTTTATTTTTTTATTTTTTTAAAGAGTTGAAGGTAATTGAAAAGTATAATTCAAAATATTGGTTTCAAATGTTTAGACAGTAGTTATGAAATGAAAAAAAATGTATAAAATGATTTGAATATTATAATATGTTAATTTAAAAAATGTAATGTTGCATAATCAGGGCTTTTCAGTTTTGTAAGTTTTGTATAAAAACATGTGAATATTATTGATGTAAATGCCTAATCTAAGAATTTTTAAGAGAACACAAGCATTGAATATTATAATATGTTAATTTAAAAAATGTAATGTTGCATAATCAGGGCTTTTCAGTTTTGTATAAAAACATGTGAATATTATTGATGTAAATGCCTAATCTAAGACTTTTTAAGAGAACACAAGCATTGAATATTATAATATGTTAATTTAAAAAATGTAATGTTGCATAATCAGGGCTTTTCAGTTTTGTATAAAAACATGTGAATATTATTGATGTAAATGCCTAATCTAAGACTTTTTAAGAGAACACAAGCATTGAATATTATAATATGTTAATTTAAAAAATGTAATGTTGCATAATCAGGGCTTTTCAGTTTTGTATAAAAACATGTGAATATTATTGATGTAAATGCCTAATCTAAGACTTTTTAAGAGAACACAAGCATGAAAACTACCCATCATTCTGTTAAAAGAAGAAAGGCTTACCCAACCAAAATTACAAACTTAGTCTTGTATGCTTTCCAGGTTTTTGTTAACTTCAGCGTAGATGCATGGCTTATGATGGACTTGGACTTGAACAATTTATAGTTCAAATGTTGACACTGGATCATAGCTTAGCATATACAAACTTAAATTCTGTGTGTGAATGTGTGTTTGTTGCAGCTGAAAAGTGTGAAACATTTACAAGAAATGGAAGCAAAAGTAGACCTGAACTTTGTCAGAGGGGATCACAGAACAGTAAGTATAACTTTTATTTGTTAACATTAATGTCAAATTGTTGTACTTGTAGGATACCTGGATGCAACGTTTGTTTTCAAGGTTAAATTGCGCTTTTGTTTGTTTGATTTTCTTTTGATTACTTTGCTTTGTTTCTAGTTACTACAATTAATTTTTGTGAAATTCTTGTTTTAAAAGTCTGAATGTTTCTATGTAAGCAAGTTAAGAAAACTATTTAGAAAATGTAAAAAACAAAATCTGATGATTGATTCTTAAAGAGATTAAACAATTGAAATTATGAAAACATGTCTGTCTTGTTAATGGGTAGGAAGGAAAATCGTTTTGCAGGTCATATATGAAATGACACAGACAAGAACTTGTCTCAATCAGCTTTATAGTAAAAAAACAGAAAAGCGTAAAATTGATTAAAAATAAGCAATTTAAAGCCATGTGTACACAGTGTTAAAGAAAAATGATGTTCAACTTAAAATTAGCCAGGTCTACACTTACATTTAGTTACAAACTAATTTATATTATTCTTTTCTTTTTTTTCTGCGCAGGCTTTGTATTGTTTAGAAAGGTGTTTAGATCATAGTCCTGCTAGCCTTCGGTTCAAAGTCCAGAAGGCTGAGGCCCTCGTCTTCCTTGGCCGACATCAAGAAGCACAGGAACGAGCTAAGTAAGTATTGGTACTGCTAAGCATCAACTGTTGGTTGATTAAGATTGTTTTGCACATTTCTTGAAGATTTGGGGATGGAGGAGAGGGGGATGGCTCGGGTTCATGTATTTATATACTGCTCACAAAAAGTAGGGGATATTGGTTGGTTGGCTTACCCTGGCTAAAAGACTCCAGGGATCATCCCAACAGCGAGAAGCACTTGAACACTAAGGTACAAATGCATCAGCTAGGGATGAGAACATTACGTATGTGACCGTTTTTGATTACCCCGCCATGTGGGCAGCCACACTCCGTCTTCGGGGGATTTTAGACTGATGATGTTATGCTGGGAGCTTGTCATGGCTTAAGACAATCCCCGCACAACCATTCAGAGCATAACAACATTTTGATGTAGCCTTGGCGTTCTAGCTTATGTCAACTGGTCTGACACAGCCTCATGCCAAGGCAGGGTAGGGGATATTGAGTTTGCAATATCATCATTGGTTCAATAACCAGACCACAAGTTTCATTTCATGTGGAAATGGTAGTTCAGCCTTTCTTGGCTGTAAAATTGAAGATGAAAATCAATTTTAATATGTCACGTGACTGCCAGAGGCGATAAACATCAGTGGGTGTGTTATTCGAAATCACAAAACACCTTTACACAGTTGACAGATTGTTGGGTCACAGCTGGCATTCAAGGCAATGCTTTCTCATGCTCTGGAACTGTCTCCTGAAGATTTTCTGGAGGATTAATGTTTTTTCCCGGCGTCCCTAGATCCTCTTACGACCGTTACAATGGCGCAAGCTGAAATTGAAAAACGCCAGTGTCGGGCAGATTTTAACCTCCAAAATGACAATTTGCATCTCCACTGAGCACATTTTGTGCAAGATCACCATCACATCCATGAAACCCAGACCTTCCCACGGTCTACAAGGTCCCCTGACCATTTTCAATCAAATACCTCGCTATTCCTTGCAGGAAACTGTGGTCCAACTGCTTTATGACTATTTCTGTGACTTTGAGACATTACACCCATTGATATCTGTCTTCTGTAGCAATCTTGTGACATTTGGCAAAACTCTGTCTCAAAATATTGGCTATCTCAAAATACAATATCAGTTTTGACGTACCAGATTTCCGCTGTAAACTGTAATTGTCCCTTGCTGTCTGATTACAGTGATGTGATTGTGCGGGATGCACTGAATGCCGACGCTCTGTACGTGCGAGGCCTCAGCATGTTCTACCGGGATAACACGGAGAAAGCCTTTCAACATTTTCAGCAAGTCTTGCGTTTGGCTCCAGACCACACCAAGGCAAAAGATGCTTTCAAGGTGAGTGCTGCTGTAATGCATTTTGAATTATGATATTAACTCTTGTGTGGTGAACGGTCGGGAACGTTAAAAAAAAAATCGGATCGGAAACGTCTAGAACGTCAGGAACATACGGATTCCACGTGGCCGGTTTGGGCGCTTCCATTTTGTTTCTATCACATGGCAGTCACGTGAGCGCTTCAGCCTCGCTTTCGCTACAGATTACACTTCCATCCTGTTGCTTGCAATGGCTTCTAGGCCGATTGGTTTGGAAGATATGAATTTTTGAAAATTAGTGACCGACTTTGGCATTTTCGCGATTTTTCCAATATGGATGACGAACAGTTATGGCATCCATTGACTGAGGAAAGCGATGAATAGTCCTATTTTTGTGAAAGATGGGACTTATGAGATCGCGAAGTGATGAGTAAGGAGTGTATTCTGACCTATTTCGGCAGCGAGCTTGTTTTTGTTCGATCGATGCGAATTTTTGAAGTCGTGTTACTGACATCGGCATTTTCCCGACTTTTACATCATGGATGATGAGTCGTTATTGCATCCACTGAGTGATGACAGCGATGAAAATTCCTTTTTTTGTGAAAGATAGGAATAGTAAGATCGTGAAGTGAAAGCGTAAGTGAATGATTTTGATCTACATTTCCATTTCAGTCATCTTAGGCTTCAACAGTCTGCAAAAGTAGGCAGTGAATGACTAGTGAATGCAGTTTGCGAATACACTTTGGCATTTTGATTTTTTTTGTGGAGCCATGCATCCCCATAACATCTTGAAATTCATTTTGCAAATCAGACAGACATCTCGGCAACACATTCAAAACAAAAAACAAAATCTGGTAGGGTATTTTTTATTTTATTATTTTTCTGATGCTACCCCCCCTTTTGTACGGAGTGATGTCCCTTGGGTTAGGATTTCAGAGGTGATAGAGAGCACAGAGCGTCAGGCTAAAGAGGGTTAACCAGCTTAGTACAAACAGACTTAGGTCTTTGCTCATGTCATGTTATGGCTTGAAAAAAGTGTTATCATTGGTTGACATTAGCCTGTAGCAGGGGCCAACAGTAACATGAGAGCTGTACAATAGTTGATTTTTTACAGTAATGGAAAATCATGGTACAGTTTAGTCTCTTGTGGAAGACTAAGACTCTCAAACGAGGGGGTCTTGCACCGGCTCTGGTGCTGCAATCAAAGGGATGGGTTGGCCTTTGGGGACCTTCCTTCATGCCAGCAGTCATCAAATCCCTTTGGCTGAGAGAGTGGGGATCTACCCTGGGCAAGGCATCTCCACTGTAAACAAATTCTAGCCCAGCCCGCCAGAATAGTATCTGCCCTCTCTGCTATCTGGCAGTCATGGTTATTGTTCGGAAACGACTGACTGGCATACACAAACAGACTTATTCAACTTATTGGGAGCATAGTGCGGACTGTACCATGCACTACAATCTTTCTCTAGAAAGTATTTCTTTTGCTGTTGTTGATTGTTGGATTTTAAAAAAAAGAAAAAAAGATGTGTATGCTCACAAAATCAGTCATGGGTATAAAAACATACATAGTTTGCTTTGCGTTTAACACTTTGTAAATACAAAGCAGCTACTAGGACTTTCTTTATGGCGATTTTTAAGAGATCATTGGTGGATAACTTAATGGATACCATAACCATTCTGTGAAGGACAGAACAGCAGAAGTGGTTTTTTTTTTCTCGTTTTTGTCTGTATCTTTCACATGTCTGAGCGTGACAGTGTCTGAGCGTGTGATCAAACAGTAAGTAAGTAGATACACATTCAGATTTAGAACATTTTGTTGACAGTGATAAAACCCCCCACCAATTATTTGTTTTATTTTCACACAGAAAGCAAAGCAACTGTCGGCGCAGAAAGAAGCTGGGAACGCAGCATTCCGCGAGGGCCGACTGCATGACGCCTATGACCTGTACACCACAGCCATGGACACTGACCCCCAGAACAGGTGCACCAATTCCAAGCTGTACTGCAACCGTGCGGCAGTCAGCATAAGAGTAAGTCACCTATTCAGTGTTAATTCTACCTTCAGAATCAGGGGGTCAGAATCAGCGTGTGAAATTTGCCTCTAGATTTGTTGATGGTCACCTGGATATTTTAGGGGGCTAAATATTTATTTGAAAAAGTGTGCGTCGATTGAAAATCTGCTACATTTAGTGACGCACTGGTTGTGACGAGGTAATGGGTTAAAAGGCTAAGCCTCTAGGGAAGACTTTTAGTGTGTTAAATTTTCAAGTAGAAAATTTGCCTTTAACCCACTTCTCTAGGGTATGGGAGATGAGCAACTTTCCCGGCCCCTTTTCATCTAATAAATTTATATTTGTGCCCGGGTTCTGGCTCGTGTGGTTGTAAGAAATACAAGTGGTTGAATTGCTCTAAATGGCAGACAGAGAGAAGTAGGGTTTTACATGAAATTACAAGACTCCCACTCTCATCAGTCTGACCAAAGGGTTCAGGATTATTTGACACTTGTATTTTATTTACTCCCAAAATCTGCATAAGATTATGCAACAATAATAATAAAGCAGCTCAATGGCGCCAAAACAAAATGTGAATGAAAAACAATGGAATCCGAAAGGATTTACAAGACTTTTGTCTTTCTAGAAGGTTAGCCCCAAGCGAGAAGGGTCACTAATCATTTTCATTGTCCGGAGGAATGTTCAAGTGATTGGCGCGGTCCGCTGGACTTAGCTGTTGTCAAGTTCCTCCATTGTGATCGGCGAGTGCTGGGTTGGCTGGGCTTGCTCATCAGGTGAGAGTAGCTCCCAGTTACGGCTTCGCGGGATGGCACGGTTCAAGCGTGGTCTCCTCGCGGATTCTGGGTGCGGGTCGTCTTGGCGGCGTTCCCGTCTTGGTGCTTGTGAGTCCGGGATAATCGTCCGGCCCACGATGCCCTGCTGATAATCACAGGAGAAGGTGGATGTAGATCTCTATGGCTTAGAGACAAGGGACTTCAGTCGGCAGGGAATTAGTGAATCCCAACCGGCTAGAAGGCTTCCCTTGTACAATAGCACTAGTTAATAAATAAACTGAATTTCAGTTAACAAACTGAGATCAGTAAAACATAAAAGGTGATCAAGACAACATCACTCTCCATCCAACACCTGGAAAGGAATGGTATCATAAAGTGCAAGATTGCGACCCATAGGTTTCCTACTAAAAATAGACAAAAGGGTTAGTAGGCATAAACTCCGGTTCTGGTACCAAAAGTGTTCAAGTCAAAAACACACACACACAAATAATCAGTGCACATAAATAGAATAGAATGTTTACCACTTCTTTTCAATAACATATCTATCTACTCCTTATTCATCATTGAACATAGGATCTAGATCAAAAATAGGATCAAACAAAACAAAATCTCAATCACCAGCCATCAATAATACTCACTAATTGGGCTATAACTGGCTGGGAGAGGTTGAGTCTGCAATGTTGCTCTAGCTAGGTTTCAGCCTCTTGTGTGAAAACTTTTTCTCACTACTAAAATTATAGCCTTCACTTTCAAACAATGAAAGCCTGTGGTTGGTTTATAGCAATTGACACGTCACAAGATGATGCTATAATTTTATGCATACTAGTACCGAACAATCACGCGCCGACATTCCTATCATTCTCGTGATTAGAAAGGACGAGTTGTCTTCAAAGGGAGCCGAATGTTGCTATCACTTTCTCGTGATGGGGAACGAAGATAAGGGGGGGGGGGGGGGGGGGGTAAAGGGAGATAACCTCGGTAGGTGGTACATGCTGACAGGGGAGGTAAATCGGGCTTCAAAGAGACAAATGCCTTAATCGGCGTTCTTTAGATGGTGGATGGCAATTAAAGTGGCGGCCGGACAGAGAAATGAAAAGGAGAGGGGGGGGGGGTGTAGATAAGAAAGAGGGGTCGCGCGGGACACTTACGTCACACTGGTCATTGACACACATCTGTGCATCAGAATTAATGTTATTGGTCACTGAACCGCCTTTAGCCTGCCTTTTGTGACATTCCCAATCAGTTTGATTTACCCCCACTATTTGAAATTGTATATTTGTAGAGTGCAGAGTTCTCAGCAGTTATTTTTTTTCCAGTACGAAAACCCCCAAAACAGTATTAGACTAGACAAACATCGACTTTAGTTATGTGCCTATGTCTTTATTCAGTGTAGACTTAAATTTACCATTTTGTTTATTCATTTTTTTAATTAGTGCAGACTTGTTTTCTTTTTCTTTTCAGTGACTTGTACCTGTTAAGGTGGACTGATTATGGTTTCCATTTTAATAATTAGTTTTTGTAAAAACAATTCACTTTTTTTCAAAAAGAAGAAAAGACTAACTAGTAGCTTCAATGTGTGTCATTTTCAAAGGCTATCTCTGAGTCAATTTCTCTCTCTTTTTCAGTTTGAACTTGACAGTTTTAATACTCTTATAAACACAATTTGTTGATTTTTTTAGAATAAATTTTTTAATAGACATGTGAAGCAAAATGTTAAAAAAAGGCGCCTACAGGTACTGCTAGCAATTTTTCCTTGTGTACACCGAGGAAGAGGAAAAGACACAAACACGCATGTATCATGATATGAATAGCACCAAGGATTAGTTCACCCTCTCAAGCAAAGGATTGATTGATTAATTGATTGAACTTTGAAGTTGTTTGATAGTTATGATTTTGGCTTGACTAGATTTGCTATCTGTATGTTGTTTCCTGACTTGTGTTTCAGTTTAACATGTTGGATCAAGCCATACAAGACTGTTCAGAAGCCATTGAACTTGATCAGACCTATGTTAAAGCCTATTTAAGACGTGCAAAATGGTGAGTTACGTTTGACCTTGCTTTCTTCCCTTCCTCTCAGTCTTGGTAGAATATAGTAGCATTCTTTATCTGTGGGCAGTTGGTTGACAAAGGCTGTTGATACTAAAGCCCAAAATTCCCAAATTACAACTGAAAGCTGCTTGTTTTGTTTTCTATTGTGGTAGTATTTTGTGAAATAAATTTGCAAATCAGTTTTCAAAAAATCTGAATGAAAGGCTTGTAACTTTATGATAGGTTCTCAGTGATGCTAATGTATCTGAAATGTAATTTTTTACTACTTGGGAAATGCAGGTACATGAAGCATAGACGCACTGTTCATTAATGAGTGTCATTTAGTCAAATGATTAACTGGATCTGTTGTTCAGTCTAATTTCTAAACTTGCAGAATGTGTGTGGTCCATTGTGGTTGATATAATGACATTTATTGGTTATTGACGAAAATCAAGCTGAAATTATGACAGTTTGGGCATAATGTTTTTAGCAACAATAAACTTTTTATCGGCAACTGAGGGAGAAAAAAGAAGTGCTCGCTGGAATAGAAGGAACAGTAGTGGAGTTCTAGTGATGATCAAAATCGAAGAGACTCAGCATCAGTTGTGGTGAAACTTGTCGATGCTCTCTTTTTAGAGGTCTGTGACATTTTGTTTGTTTCTGAAAGCAGAAAACTGATAAACCTCGCCGTGGCTGTGTGAGAGTCTGTGGTATCAATTATACTAAGCTTTTTAGTTATGGTCAGCCATCTGTAGTGGGGGAAAGATGAACGAAAAGTAAAAGCATCTGATTACAAGACTTTTATTGACTGCTTATGTAATACCTTTAAAGTTTATTCAAGTGTGTGTGTGTGTTTGACAGTTACATGGACACGGAGAAGTATGATAAAGCAGTCAGAGACTACGAGAAAGTCTACAAGCTACAGAAAAGTAAAGGTAACTGACTGATCCATTTATTTTACTGTTGTTTGATAATGATAATAATAATAAATTATAATATGAACAAATTTCTCTCATGCAAAAAAGGAAACATACTTTGTACTTTTTGGTTGCATCCCTTCAGTTTTATGGATCATGACTTGTGCGCTTCATTTCTTATTTTCTACGAACGAAAAATGGTGTTTTACGTCCTCTCGGTCATAGACACATATGGGACATTTGTAAATACAAAGATGGTGGGAACAATACTGGAGGCAATGCCCGGAGGCAGTACGAAACCAGTAAAGTCCCGATTTTTAAAATTAATACAGATAGCTGTAGCGGTGACCATGCCTCGGTTAAACCTCTTCGGCTATGGCACTGCCACAAGTAGTAATCTCGAGTATTTTTTTCTTATTTTCTAATTTCTTTCTTAATTTTTTGTCTCCATTATATTCCCTAGGGTACACACTTGCATGCACCCACACGCATGCAGACACACATTCATCTTCAGTAAATGGGCATTGCTTGCTCACATGAACATGCACATTTCAGGAGATGGACAGTGCCATATTGTTGTATTAGCTCTGCTTTTTTCGTATTACTGTCCAGTTGCTGTTGGAATTAATTCTTAAATTTAATGATATTTTGTTTATTTTAAATGTTTTTGCATCCAGACTGAGGCTGCGAATTGGGCAATTACATCTGCACAGTCTAAAGATGATTTATGTGAACTATTTTTTTCTCTTCCGGTCTCTTTCTCTGTGTTTTTCTACGTCAGTCGATCTGTCTCCCTGTAGAAGTGAATGAAGAAAAAATAAAAGTAAGATAAACAGAAAATTTGATATTGCTAGGATTGTTGGATTTTTTTGGTGTACCTTTTTTTCAATGCCACAGTGTGCAAATGTTGGGCTTTCTTATGCATTGCACAGTTACGTGTAAAAGTGTTGAAAAGTAAATGTGATGAATATTATGTCATGTATGATGTAGAGCTCTCGGAGACAAAAGCTATTGGTTTCTCCATAACGTCTTCAATGAAATAGAAAGGAACATTATGGATGCAGTGTTACCTCAATATAGCGACCACCCAACGGCTGGATATCAGCTGTCGTCATAGCCACCATCTTGGGATAAATCTAACCAGTGAATGTGTTGGATGCTACGCCATCTTTATCCCAAGATGGTGGCTGGGCCCCTCTTCAAGAGGCTCTTGGAAAAGGAAAATGGTGACAACTGATATCCAGTCATAGGCTGACCGAAATTGTCAGTAATTACTAATTACAAGGTGGCTGTTGCACTGGACAGTATTTTAGTAACAGTATGTAGAGAAGAGACAGTAATACTTCCTGATTACCGCTTTTTCTGACAATAAGGCGCACCTTAGTATAAGGCGCATCCCCCACATTTTGCACACAATTCAGATTTTGTTATTACACTTTCTTACTATTTTGTTCATCATATTATAAGGCGCAGGGGTCTCAGTCTGGGAAAAAAGTAACACCTTAGAAAATATAGTCCGTAAAATACGGTACTGGGATGTCCTCAATTTGGGGGTTTGTTTGATGGGGCTCAACTATATTTAACTTTGTTATTTAATCCGCTGATTTAACCCTTTCAATGCTAGCCATTCCTCAGCCAAAATTTACCATTAAACTTACCTGGGTAGAGAAAAGATTTCGTCTGCAATACTGGGGATTCCTCTGTGACATGCATAAAACAGGACAGATCCTTACCTCCCAAAATGAAGAACATAAGGTCATTGGATACCAGACCCTCATTTGATGCCTTTCAGTGACAAGGGTGTTAAATCATTGTGGTACCAAGAGGCGACAGTGGCGATGAAAGGGTTAACATTTTTGTTGTTGTTTTTAATTCCAGACAACAAGCAGTTGTTGCGGGAAGCGAAAGTAGCTCTGAAGCGAAGTAAAAGAAAGGACTACTACAAGATCCTGGGTGTGCATCGGACGTCGACCGAGGAAGAGATAAAGAAAGCGTATAAAAGGAGAGCTCTCATGCACCACCCGGGTAAGTATGGAAAGTGTGCTGTCAACTGTTTGAAGTTGCGCTTGTAATAAGATGTGTGTGTGTTTAGTATTAGTGGATCTTTGTCAGATCAGATCACTGCTATTGTACTTGTAAAGATGTTTTATAATGGTATTGAGTCAGCAAGATGTGTTATTGCTATTCCCTGATTCAGTGAATGTTTTGTTGGCTTTTTATGCCAGAACTGGTTTCTGCCAAAGTACCATATTTTTTGGATTATAAGGCGATATATACTTTCCCCCCAGACTGAGACCCCTGCACCTCGTAATATGACTAGTAATATAGTAAGAGTAACAAAATCTGAATTTTGTGTAAATTTTGTGGGGTGCGCCTTATAATCAGGTGCGCCTTATAGTCCGAAAGATATGGTACTGGCCTTAAGTTCTATATTTGCTACAAGTACAACTGTACAAGCTAGAAAGCTCATCTCACTTTTTTTCCTTATCTCAGTTCTATTTATAGAAATTATTTTTGTGTACAGTAGTTAACCATTTTTTTTTAACCTATCGTTCCTCTCCGTCAGATCGGCACTCTCATGCCTCCAAGGAGGATCAGAAGAAGGAGGAGATGAAGTTCAAGGAGCTGGGGGAGGCCTACAGCGTGCTGTCCGACTGCGCCAAGCGAGCCCAGTACGACAACGGCCAGGACCTGGCTGATATGTCCAACGGGGGTGGGGACTTTCCTGGTACGTTCAATACACCGTTTGGCTTGCATCTGACATTTCTAGTCTGATCATGTTGCTTGAAATAAAATATCGTCAGTGAAATTCAAAAACCTCGTATCTTCAATTTTGGTAGTTTTGAGAATAATGAAAAATACCTGTTTAAAAAATTAACCGCGTTGACCACAATTGATTAACTATGATGAATATGTTGTTCAAGACATTGCGAGTTTAATCCTGCATTTTGTTAAAATTACTTTGAACATTTTTTTTTTTAGACTTGAAAAGAACGAAGATACGAGATTTTTGTCCTTAACTAGATCTGAATTTGGGACTTACAAGTTTTTCTTCTATTTTCACAACCTCATTTACTTCAGATAGAAAGTTGTTAGAGATACAAGCTTTTGGTGGAAGGTGGCGGGAAAAATGAGAAAGCTGACTATGTATCTAACTCAAACCCTCCAAAAATCGAGATACAAGGTTTTTGAATTTCACCGTCGATATGTCGCTAGTGGGGGTTGGGGACATTGCCGGTAAGTTGAATGCGCCCTTTGGCTTGCATCTGTTCTTTCAAGTCTTATATAATGCTGCTTGAAATCAAAACTGGCCAATGGGGATGTGGAATTTGTTGGTACGTTGAATGCACTTACATCTGTCATTTTAACGCTTTTATAATGTTGCTTGAAATAACGTTTGTCGACAGTGGGGGTGGGGACTTTGCTGGTACATTGGTTGCGCAGTTTGGCTTGCCTCTTGTCATTTCAAAACTTATAATGTTGCTTGAAATAACATTTGTCGACAGTGGGGGTGGGGACTTTGCTGGTACATTGGTTGCTCAGTTTGGCTTGCCTCTGTCATTTCAAATCTTATAATGTTGCTTGAAATAAAAACTGTGGCCAATGGGGGTGGGGAATTAGCTGGTTTGATAGTTGAGGCATGTTTGGCTTGTAAAAGCTAAAGTTCAGTTGTTATCATGTTGCTTGAAGTAAAAACTGTGGCCAATGAAGCTGAAGAGTTGGCTGGTGCATTGCTGGGGCTGCTTGGCTTGTGAAAGTAACATTATGTGATAATGTAGCTTGAAATAAAAATGATGGCCAATGGGGCTGGGGACTTAGATGGTGCATTGGTTTGCGGCATGTTTGGATGGTAGGAGGTAACGGTCTGTTGTAATGTTAATTGAAAGAAAGACTGGCTGAGAAAAATGGGGACTGTGCTGGTACACTGGTTTGCAGCATGTTTGGATGGTAAAAGGTAACGGTCTGTTGTAATGTTTATTGAAAGAAAGACTGTGGCTGAGAAAAATGGGGACTGTGCTGGTAGGTTGGTATACAGCATGTTTGGCCTGTTGCAGCCACAATTCTGTTATGTCGCTTGAAATAAAAACTGGCCATTGGAGATGGGGAATTTACTGGTATGTTGGTTGGTTGAGGCATGTTTGGCTTGTATTTTCTGTAAATGTTGCTGAAATATAAAGTGTGTGTGTGCGCATGCTTTATGCAGGCATACTTAGACATGGACACCATTCTGTGATAAATGACGTTATTTTCAAACAATTCTCATTTGTGTTGCTTTCAGAAATGGACCCTCAGCAGATCTTCAAGGCGTTCTTCGGCGGTAACGGTGGTATGCCCACTTTTCCCTTTGGAGGTCCGGGAGCCCACCACGCGGCAGGTCCGGGGGGCTTTCCCGGGGCTGGGTTCGCCTTCCAGTTTGGATAACGCCACCCCAGCATACCTTAGTCTATGTGTTTCCCAGTTATGTGTTCATTCTGTGAAAATCCAGCGCTTTACCTGACCTGTGACAGTCGGCCGAAGTGTTAAGGTTTTACATAGGCAGCAATAGTGTTGGTGCACCGTGTGTTTTCTGTTTCTTTTTTTTTAGTGTGGTGTAACTGTAACTGTAACTGTAAGGCAGAGAGAGTGTGACGGAGTGATGCATTATGATTAAGAAAACCTACTCAGAATTATTGGTGAAACTGTCCTAGTAAAGTATTCGTTTGTAGATTAGTTTCTGTGTTTTATAGATTAGTTTTTTGTGTTATTTTAAGATTTAATTTTTAGTTTGTATGTTTATGCCATTTTTATTCATATTTTAACTTTCCTGTCTCTTTTTTCCCCTACTTCTTAGATCAGGTGGATTTTTTAATATTATTTTTTATAGAGAGATGCTGCTGCTTTGCAAAGGAATCTGTGTGTGTGTGTGGTATTGCAGTGCCAGTGTGGCTGCCAATATCATGTGTGTAAAACTAATGTAATCTAGGTAGGCATTTGATGTTTCTTTGAAAAGTGGGAAAAGTGTCTTGGGGCAGAGATGCGGACTGCCTATGTTTCGTTCCCCCATTGTTGTGAAAACCTGAGAACACTACTACTCGAGAACAGCATTGTGTATGGGATTCTCGTGGCTCGTCTGTAATCAGTGGACGGACACAAGATGAATCGTGAAATATTGTGCTGTTGCATTATATGGAAAATCACTTCTAAAGGAATGTTTCTTACTTATGTACCATTTTATGATTTCTTTTTTTTCCATTATTTCTTATATGTGTTTTTCCATTTGAGCCTACCTCCTGGGGGTTGGTTTTTTCTCCTTCAGCCCTCATTACTGAAATGTTTTGCCATGTTCATGCTTTTTTTCGACTTTTGTTGTTGTTGCAAGACTGGTTGATATTAGAAAGTCAAGTTAGGCTAGCAAAACCTACATTATGTGTTTAGTCATGTTTTGTTTGTCTTTTAAAAAACAAAAAAACAAAAAAAAGCCCAGCAAACTTTTGATTTTGAAAAAATATTTTTTGTTGTTCCTGATTCATGTAACTGAAACTCTCCACAATAACTAAAATACTAAACAAAAAGAGTGCATCTTTTTCTTTCGTAGTGTCGGAAAGCTGTGGTAGTTAAACTAAAGGTGTTTTTTTGTGGTGTATGTTTGGATGGAATGATAAACAGTTAAATGTATTAGGTTGGCACTAGGCAGTTGTCAGGTCTATTTTGCTGGTGGTGCTTATTATTTGGATGGTGTAAGAAACATTAAAATGTATTTCGTGGGCAGTCAAGAGGGTGTGTGTGTGTCTGTCTGTCTGTCTGTGTGTGTGTGTGTGTGTGTGTGTGTGTGCTTTTTTTATTGCATGAAAAAGTGCTCATTTGAAAAAAAGTGGCTCACTATGCGTTCATACCTTGGCAAAGTGTTGTAATATAATGTGTATTATTATTATTAGGTGCTACAATGCATTTAGAGATGTTTGTGTGTAACAGTATGTGTGTGTGTTTTGTGTATGTGTGTGAAAATTTCGCTAGTATGTTTACACTTTATGTTCTGATTGAGTTTTATGTTTTTGTTGTACTTGTATACTCCATGCCCCAAAAGTGGTCAAAGGATTACAATTCTTGATTGTGTGTGTGTGTGTGTGTGCAAGTGTTAGAGTTAGGGACACCAAATATTTAAAGCAGAGATGAAATTGATCAAAAAGGATTTTTTTCCTTTCTTACATACCAGCTGTTCACATGTGGCAGAGGAATTAGCACACAAAAAACCGGTACCAAAGCCTACTAGAAGTTTATAATCATTACAGACAAACCCCTATTTTACGACCCTCTGTTCAGCGATGTAGAAAAGATGGCGGAAAGCGTAGGAAAAGCACGAAAACCACTGACTTTGAAAAAGAAAACCACTGACTTTGGACGAGAATGGAGGTGATTAACAGAAGTCGGCGAAGTGAAACTGTAATACATCGATTGCACAATCCTATGGAGTTGGAAAGACCCAAATCCAGTTTTAATATGTCATTGTATGTGTGCATGAAGAAGAGAGTATGAACTGTGCTGAACTTTTTCTTTCTACGGCTGCCAGTGAAAACCTCCGTCATACGACCCCTCCAATTTACGACCGATTTTTCCGGACATTTTGGAAGTCTTAAAATAGAGGTTTGTCTGTACTTGCTTCTAGTCTTTATTATTGATGATAACTTTTCTAAGCCACACGTTTGTGATGGAACTTTGGAAGGATGATGGAGCGTTTAATCCTTTGTTGACTGGTGAGATAGCACTTATTTAATTTTTGTGAAAATAAATTTCAGTGATGAAGGTTATATTAGCATGGGTAAAAGTAGTTCAGGAGTGCTCCTCAAATCAGGATTGAAAACCCCCCGATAGTCTTCAGGATTGGCCATCTTGTCATCCGGAACCACAGTCTTATAAAATCAAACATTTCTGTCAAAACTTAAGGGCTGATTAAAACAAGATAATAGGTTGTAATTCTAATACTATCCCCACCTGTCTTTTATACACAGACACAAACACACATTGGAAATGGTTTTTAATGTGGTCACCAATTAAGGATTGGGACGATTCTCTCAGAGAACATAACTTGTTATTTCAGGATTGAGAGAATGTTTTTTTCACCCATGTATTTAGGACAAATCGGTGAAATACTAACTGTTAAATTTCCCTGAAAAATCAAGATGTATGTAATCATGAATGTATTTTTTCATTTCAATATTACATTGTGCATGCATTGCTTTAGCAGCAGAAACAGTGATACAAGTTCTAAAAACAGACAAGCACATGGCAGGGTGCTTGGAAGCGAATGTCTTTGCATTTAGTTGGAGTGTAGAGTGATATCTTAGGCGAATATATTCGCCTGTGGCACTGGAAGAGTTAAATAATCAACTCCAATGCTGATGAGCTGTGTGCTTTTGTTTTGTTTTTTTCTCATCGCCAAAATCAGATGCTTTTGAAATACGAGAACTGATAATTGTTCGTCAAGTGTTTTTTTCAGTCGTCAATGTTTTGGTTATGGTGAATAGGTTGCATTTTTGCATGTAAAATACAAACATAAGATGTTTGTATTGTAAGTAGATGACAATAGAAAAATTTATAATCCCACAGGTAATGGTTTTCTGTCATATGAAGGTATGTGTGTGATCAATGCAGAAGTTTTATTTTCAGATGTTTGCAAACTCATATTTTTTCTGTATATTATCATTTAAAAAAACTTGCCTTACATGATTCCTTACAGAAATGTTGCATAACTGCCCTTCCAAAACAAAGTTGTCAGTGGAGGCTTGAAATAAATAAATGTAAATGAAGGTCTGACTTGAGGAGGAAGACATCTGAAGCTTTTGAACGCTGTTCTTCTTTGGCAGTTGAGAGAATGGCAGTAAGGGATAAAGGGGGCGAAAACGACCACAGAGAGAGAGAGAGAGAGCATGCTATTATTACATATTATTAGAGAGTAATGTGTGTTATGTCCATGATAAAGAATAGATATAAAACTTGAAAGAAATTCCCCAATGTGGTTTCTTAATGTAGAAAACGAAAAATCTGATCTCCGGCTAAAAAAAAAAAAAAAATTAAAAAAAAAAAGGGATAAAGGGAAGGTATAAAGCCAGGAGGTAGGAAGGGGAGGGAAGGGACTGTGGCGAATGTGAACGGTGAGCACAAATCATATGACAGAGACAGAGTTGTCAGTATTGTATGTTGCAGAAATTGTATACAGTTTGTGCAATGCTGTAGCAATATGCTTTTTAAATTATATTTCAAATGCATTGTTTTGTGCATTATTGAAAATTTGAGAAAAGCTAACGTACAAACAAGAAATTCTAATATACAGTGGAACCTCCCTTATAAGACCTCCCATTATGCGACTCCCTCCCAGATAAGACCTACTTCTCTGAGACATTGCCCTTCTTTGTAAGTATTAAAATGACCTCCCTTATAAGACCCCTCCCTTATAAGACCTCATTTTGGAATATTTTTTAACATATTAGATTCTGATCGCTTCTCTGCCTTTTGGCTAAGACAGTGATTCATGAACATAAATTTTTGTTTATACCCTGGTTGGTTTGTTCAGCCCGTCGTACATGGCGAAAGCCGATACGCGACGTTAAACTGAACTTCCATTATTTTTTAAGGTCTTATAAGGGAGGTTCCTCTGTATTGCATATGTGCAATACTGTAACAAAAAAATGATTGTGGTACTTTATAGAAAGGCAAAGGGGATGGGAGCATAAAATTAACAAGAAATTGTATATGCTGCAGAAATTGTACATATGCAATTATTATGCTTTGGTTTTATAATTAACCCTTTCACCGCCAACCATATTGCAACCAAAAATGTCCATTAAATTTACCTGCAAAGAGAACAAAATCCATCTGCAGTATTGGGGATTCTTCTGTGACATATATAAAATAAGGTCTATCCTTACTTCCCAAAACTAAGACAATAGGGTCTTTGGATAATAGACCCCAATTTGATGCCTTTTAGTGACATAGGTGTTAAATCACTGTGGTGCTAAAATGTGACTTTGTCGGTGAAAGGGTTAAATAACTTTTGTGTGTGCAGATTTGTATATATCTTCTGGCTAGTGTAGTTACTTAAGACATTGACTGATGTGTTGAGATTTGTTGTTGTCATAATGTCGTGTAGTACACAAATCTATGGCAGTGGTTGTACATATAATTTTACCAAGAGTTTGTTCTGGTCACTGCAAATTGTGAGCGAGATCAATGAGATAGTCTGTGCTGGTATACAAGGATTTCCTGTTTTTGAAGTTCTTTTATTTTAAATTTGTACCAGAAAAGGATTTCCTTTGAATTTTTCCTTTTTTAAATTTGTCAAACAAGATCTTTGTGTGTCTATTGTGTCTGTGCTGGTGGTATACAAGGATTTCCTGTTTTTGAATTTCACCAGAAAAGGAAGTTCTTTATTTTAAATTTGTCAAACAAGATCTTTGTGTGTCTATGTGTCTGTGCTGTATACAAGGATTTCCTGTTTTTGAATTTTACCAGAAAAGGAAGTTCCTTTTTATTTTAAATTTGTCAAACAGATCTTTGTGTGTCTATTGTTCTGTGCTGGTGGTATACAAGGATTTCCTGAATTTCACCAGAAAAGGAAGTTCCTTTATTTTAAATTTGTCAAACAAGATCTTTGTGTGTCTATTGTGTCTGTGCTGGTGGTATACAAGGATTTCCTGTTTTTGAATTTCACCAGAAAAGGAAGTTCCTTTTTTTTTTTTGTCAAACAAGATCTTTTTGTCTATTGTGTCTGTGCTGGTGGTATACAAGGATTTCCTGTTTTTGAATTTTACCAGAAAAGGTGTCTATTTGTATCTTTTTTCTATTGTATTTTTTAAACACTTTAAAATAAGCATTTGTATAAATTGTGGAAAAAGCAAACTAAAATACCTCATAAATCAATTTTTGCTTCAGCTGCAGAGGGACATTACCCCTAGACCCCGGCCTTTCAAGTTTTTTCATTTTGTGTAGTTGCACCCATGTACTGCTCATGAGTGTGTTTTTTGTTCTGTCTGTGCAAAACTGATAAAAAGAGGTACATTTTACAAGTACCAAGCAACAGCAGACTTCAGGAAGACGTATCCTGGCACGAGATGAAGAAATATCACAGGGAAAACACTAGAGATCATACTGTTTACTTTTCCTTTTCCATTTGATGGATCTTGAACACACGTTTGTATCTGTGTATGTACGTGCAGGGGTGTGTGAGTGTTTTCAGTATGTTTTTAAAGGACCCGGGTGTGCAATCACGGGTGGTGCGTGTTAAACAGTCAACACGGGAAATAGTATGTAAATTAAGACTTAACTCCCAAAACGATTGGCTGTTTAGCCTAATTTGCATACTAATTCCACGTTTTGAGTGTCTAAGACGCACTCGTGACTACAGGGCTTGGAGACATTTGCTGATAATATAGTCTGTTATAGGTGGCAGAAAGTTTCATGTTGGTTGTGGCTAGATGTTTTAATCCTAGAAAATGAGTGTTGATTATCATGAGGGCGGAGGTGGAGGTGGGAATCCATTACAAACACCAACCATAACTGAATGACTTGTCAGTGCTATGTTTGTGTGTGTGTATGAGAGAGAGAAAGAGAACATGGTGCAAATTTGTAAAATGTCAAACATAAGGACTATTTGAAGTGGAAAGGAATATTCTGGTAATGTAGATGTCAATTGTCAGGGTTATGCGACGTATGACGAGGGTCATAATAGCGAGCCCCGAAACAGCGAGAACACAACAGCGAGTGTCCCAAAACAGCGAGTCCCAAAATAGCGAGTGGGACATACCATCGAAAGGGACGAAATGCTAGCGAGTAATATCGAAAGGGACGAAATAGCTGTTATAGCGAGTGGCAGAACAGTTTCATGTTGGTTGTGGCTAGATGTTTTAAGTCCTCCCAAAACAGCGAGTCCCAAAATAGCGAAGTGCTATTTCAGCGATGAGTGTCCCAAAACAGCGAGTCCCAAAATGAGTGGGACATACCATCGAAAGGGACGAAATAGCGAGTTATTTCAGCAGTCGAACAGCGAGAACACAACAGCGGTCCCAAAACAGCGTGGGAATCCAAAATAGCGAACATACCATCGAAAGGGACGAATGACTTGTCAGTGCTATGTTAGCGAGTGCTATTTGTGTGACTGAAACAACTAATACAAGAGACAGAGAGAAAGAGAACATGGTGCAAATTTGTAAAATGACAAACTGGCAACACCCGACTGAAACAACTAATACACTGGGGACGACAAACTCTAATACAAGACGACACTTGGCAACACCCGACTGAAAAGTGGGGAAGGACTACTGGGGACGACAAACTGGCAACACCCGACTAATACTGGTAATGTAGATGTCAGCAACACCCGACTGAAACAACTAATGCGACACTGGGGACGACGTACTTGCAACACCCGACTGAAACAACTAATACAAGCGACACTGGGGACGACAAACTGGCAACACCCGACTGAAACAGCGAGTCCCGAAACAGCGAGACAAGACGAACAGCGACTGTAATACAAGACGACACTGGGGACGACAAACTTGCAACACCCGACTGAAACAACTAATACAACACGACACTGGGGACGACAAACTTGCAACACCCGACTGAAACAACTAATACAAGACGCGAGCAACACCCGACTGAAACAACTAATACAACACGACACTGGGGACGACAAACTTGCAACACCCGACTGAAACAACTAAGCAAGACGACACTGGGGAGCTTGAGACTGAAACAACTAATACAAGACGACACCCGAAACTGGGGAGCGACTAATACAAGACGACACTGGGGACGACAAAGCAACACCCGGAAACAACTAATACGACGAACCGAACATGAAACAACTAATACAAGACGACAGCGACCGAAACAGCGACTAATACAAGACGACACTGGGGACGACAAACTTGCAACACCCCGACTAATGAAACAAACTTAATGAAACAACAAGACGACACTGGGGACGACAAACTTGCAACACCCGACTGAAACAACTAATACAACACGACACTGGGGACGACAAACTTGCAACACCCGACTGAAACAACTAATACAAGACGACAAGACAAACTTGCAACACGACTGAAACAACTAATACAAGACGACACTGGGGACGACAAACTGGCAACACCCACTCTACAAGACGACACTGGGGAGCAACACCCGAGAAACAACTAATACAAGAGTGGGGACGACAAAACTTTTTTTGCGTGCCGTGTCCTACAATCTAGAGTTCAATGTAGCGTAGGCACTTCAATGACCCAAGTAACAGTCGTCTGCACTCAGAGAGAGAGACAGAGAGAGAGTAATTATTATTATTTTTTTTTTTTAAAATTTCCGTGTGCATTTTTCGTCATTTCAATTTGCACCATTACCTGTGTTTGTCTTTTTAATAACTTGAAATAAAGTAACAAATATTGAAACATATGACAATTGGTTGCTTTTCTATTTTCTGGAGAACTCGCTGTTTTGGGACTCGCTCTTTCGACTGTCTCTGTTATGATATCCTCACTATTTTGTCACACGCTGTTTTGGGACTCGCTGTTTTGGGATTCGCTGATTTGGGGCATTCGCGGTTTTGTCCTCGCTGTTTTGGGATGCGCTGTTTCGGGACTCGCTATTGTGGGATCCACCCAATTGTCAGATGTTCTCTTTTTTTTAATGTCATTATTAATTAAAAAAATCTGATTTTTCATGCCATATTAATGGTAATGAAAACACCATTGTTATAAATTTGGCAACTGTGAAAAACACTTTTAGCTCATTTATTCACTTCCATCACTGTACAAAGGGAGAGGGTTTGCAGCCTTTGATGTATTACATGGGCTTTGAGCAGCGTGAATTTAAAATGAAGCTCATTAATATGTTGCTCATTGGCTATGTGAGCAAGTTTTTTAAAAGTATTTTTGTCCATTTAGCTTCAATGAATGATAACATTGTGGGTTTATGTTTTCTTTTTCACATTGTATATTATGTGGTGTGGTGTGTTTACAAGGTGTGAGGTATGTGGGTCTTGATTGTGCATGTTATCCCAGTGTAGTAAAGAAAGCCTAGAGTGTGAGCATGTTCTATATGTGTATGGTGTCAGCCAAAAGAAAGCCCATGGTAGTTGTATAAAATAAATAAAAACAAACCATTACTAAAAGTTTTGTCTCCTTTTTTTAATTTAAAAAAAAAAATCGTTTTTGGTTCGCTTGTTGAAAGAGAGAGAGAGAGAGAGAGAGAGAGAGAGAGAGAGAGAGAGAGAGAGAGAATGTGCGTGGCGTACAAAGATGTGCAAAATAGTTGTTAACCAGGGCCTGTATTCACGTTGAGATAGCATGAGACTTAGCATCATGCTAACTTAGAAGCTCTTCCAAAAGTCCTATTAAATCCTATAGGACATTGGAAGAGCTTCTAAGTTAGCATCATGCTAAGTCTCATGCTATCTCAACGTGAATACAGGCCCAGAAGTTGATTAAGATACATAAACATGAAAGTTTCCAAATGGATTGAATGGCGTCAATGTAACCTTTCACAAAATGTAATGAAAACCTATCTTTTACTAGTTTAGCAATGTGTTGACAGTCCCCTAAAAATGCACTGTTACAGTGAAACCCTGCCAAGGAGGATGAACTTTTCTTGCAGTTGCAAGAAAGTAAATCTCTTCGTCATGTTACCCCCTCCTGGAAAAGGCAATTCGAGTTACTAGGGTCTTTGTACCCCAAACTTGCTTGTATCTATTCATGTGCTTCTGCACTAACTGCATGCACAACTTTTTTCCTTATTTTTCTGCTCAGGGTGACGTAATACTATAGAGGAGTTTGCACCTGTCCGAACTTGCTGCCTTTAGTCCCTCGCCAAAACTGTACCAACAGCTTAAAGCATCACTTTTTGCTCCACATCCTCTCTCTCTCTATATATATATATATAAATGCAAATAAGTCCATAGTTTTCCATGCATTACATGAATTTTTTTTCTCAAGAATAAACCAGTAGGCCCTAATTAATAAATTTGATAACTTGCCCCCCCCTCTCTCTCTCTCCTCTCTCTCTCTCTCTCTCTCTCTCTCTCTCTCTCTCTCTCTCTCTCTCTCTCTCTCTCTCTCTCTCTCTCTCTCTCTCTCTCTCTCTCTCTCTCTCTCTCGTTGTGTAGGTAGCTTGGATCTCTTGTCTTTATGTCTTTTCTATTCCTAGCATGTACGGGTTTGCGCCTGCGCGTTTTTGTGTGTAGGTATATGTGTGCGTGCGCGCGCATGTGTGTGTGTGAAAGAGAGAGGAGGAGAAGAGACAGGAATGAGGGATGTTTACAGGCAAACAGGGACATAAAAAAGAACATCGAATGAGCGAGGAAACAAACACATTCGGTCTGCTTCATCTCACACCATACCTACCCCAACCCACCCCTCCTCCCCCCCTCTTTCTCACAGTCTTGCTATTTTGAATGCATGTTATCTGCATCACCTACAGCTGTTCAAAAACAAAGTGGCAATTATACAAACACAATTCCTGTAAGTTACAGAAAAAGAAATTCTAATAAAACACATTGTACGTAACTGAAAACTCTTGCAGGGGAAAAAAGGTATCTCTTTGAACTGGTATGGTAACTCCTAACGCTCAAGTCAAATCTAATCTAGGGCTGCTCTTGTGTTGGTAGGGCAGTTGAGGTCTGTGGGTCCCATCGGCACCTTCGGGTGTTTCTTTTCCACAGACATTGAGGCAGTGATCGCGTTTACTGGTAAATATCAGCAAAATACTGATCGCAAAACCAAAATACAGTAGAACATCCCTTTTAAAGGCCTCCAATTATAAGACTCCCTCCCATATAAGACCTACTTTTCTGAGACATTGCCCTTTGTAAGTATTAAAATTACCTCCCATATAAGACCCCTCCCTTATAAGACCTCATTTTGGAGGATTTTTGAAGGTCGTATAAGGGAGGTTCCACTGTCACGGTACTGAAAAAACAAAATGAAATATCAGGGACCGATAATGTTTTTGCTAGGACTGATAAATTGTTTAACAGGGGGCTTTGATAATGTGGTTTTCACTGGTTTTTGTTTCCCTGGGACCGGTTGCTGGGGGGCTTTGTCACTGATGGGACCGGTTTTCAAAACTCATAGCACAATCACTGCTGATCACCGCCACAAGTTAGTAACAATCACTGCTGATTGAGATTCCTCCTCTTTTAAAGACCCATCAGACTGAAAAAAACACGATATGGATTATTGCTTGATGTCGTAATAGACTACGGATAACAAGAATTGCAGACACTTTCTCGCGGGCTTACTTGTGGTAAAGCGGCAGTGTTTCATGACTAATGTCCATGTAGATTAAGGCAAATTATTTTTTGGGACTGATAATTGAATACAGATAACAATCGTAAGTAGTTGTTTTAATTACAGAAAACCGGAACTGGCAATCGTCAGCGTAAGCTTAATCAGCATGCTTTATATTAATTACGAATTGGCCACACTGACGAAACACCCAGTATTTTATTTTCTGTCAATCGTTCATCGATGTTTGAAGCTTCGATGAGTTGAAGCGATAGAAATAATCCTTAGCATATCGGGAACCCTTCTGCCAAACATATAAAATAGAAACGCCCGAAGGTGCTGATGGGACCCAGAGATGCACCAGCCACGCCTGCCCTATCAACACGAGAGCAGCCTTGGAAGTCCGTGTTGTGTTACTGGGGAGCAGGCACACACGGGACATTCCATTAAGTATGCAAGGCACATAGCTACTCCCGGCTTGGTGACCAAGGAGTCCTTGCTAAATGTAGAGCCCACCGGCAAAAGACACCCACTCAGAAACCAGAACGCATCCAACAGCCCCCAAAAAGGACAGGCGAGGCCAGCGCATCCCTAGACAAAGCCACAGGCTCTCGCCTTACGGACTTATATGCATCAAAAGAGAGTCCCAGAATGTGATCTTATTTCTTAGGTCTTTCCCTAGTCATCCCAAGAGGGAAACAAAAAATGAAATAGAAACACCCGAAGGTGCTGATGGGACCCAGAGATGCACCAGCCACGCCTGCCCTATCAACACGAGAGCAGCCCTGCCCCAGCCTTGGAAGTCCGTGTTGTGTTACTGGGGAGCAGGCACACACGGGACATTCCATTAAGTATGCAAGGCACGTAGCTACTCCCGGCTTGGTGACAAGACACAGTAGCTGTGTCTGGGGCATATATTAAAAATAATATGATTAGAGAGCCAGGTAAAACACAAAGGTTGGCCTACATACAGCTTTCGATTTGAAAGTACACTTGCTCTTATCAAAGTTGGGGGTGGGGGGGGGGGGGTAGGGATGGTATGGCGGGATGGAGACTGAGATGGAGGGAGGGGGTGGTGGTGAGACAAAAAAAGTGACAGCAAATGTGGCAGCGATTGAGTTCCCCGTCCCTTCCCTTCCCTTCCCCGCTTTGTTTTTGGCTGTTTATCTCCACTTTCTTTTGTTCTCGTGTGGTAGTCCTTTGCTCTTTCCGTCCCGTTTATCAGGAGTTCCGATCACAACGGGGGTGACGTCTCTCTCTCTCTCTCTCTCTCTCTCTCTCTCTCTCTCTCTCTCTCTCTCTCTCTCTCTCTCTCTCTCTCTCTCTCTCTCTCTCTCTCTCTCTCTCTCTCTCTCTCTCTCTCTCTCTCTCTCTCTCTCTCTCTCTCTCTCTCTCTCTCTCTCTCTCTCTCTCTCTCTACACCGACACCCCTTAGACTAGGTATGCATGTTTTGGTATAGTTATAGGATATGCTGTATGTTTTTGTGTGTGTGCGAGTACGTGAACGAGCTCTTCGTTTGAGCTTGAATTTTTTTCGCATGTTCTTCAATTTCTCTGTGAACATGCCTGTTGTTATTTTCTATTCTTGTTATGCATTCTTTACTTTCTTTTGTCTTTCCTCTCTCTCTATCTCTCCTCTCTTGTCTATTCTCTCTCTCTCTCTCTCTCTCTCTCTCCCTCTTCTCTGGCTTTTCTTTCTCTCTCTCGAGGGCTCTCTGTCTCTCTCTCTTGAGCTTATCCGTGGTTACCCTCATTAAACTGTTCGTTTATGTGTGTATTGCGAGTACGTTCTTCTGAGCTCTTTTTCGCATCTCTTCTCTGTCTGCCTCTTATTCTCTCTCTCTCTCTCTCTTCTCTCTCTCTCTCTCTCTCTCATGTTAGGGCAATGGTTTAAATCGAAGCTAACCCAGCTTATCTGTTTTACCCTCAATAAAAAAACATTCGTCGTCTCTCTCTCTCTCTCTCTCTCTCTCTCTCTCTCTCTCTCTCTCTCTCTGAGGGCTCTCTCTCTCTCCCTCTTATCTCTCTCAATCTCTCTCTCTCTCTCTCTCTCTCTCTCTCTCTCTCTCTCTCTCTCTCTCTCTCTCTCTCTCTCTCTCTCTCTCTCTCTCTCTCTCTCTCTCTCTCTCTCTCTCTCTCTCTCTCTCTCTCTCTCTCTCTCTCTCTCTCTCTCTCTCTTCCACACACACACACACACATCGGCTTGTTGTTCCCAGTCTGCATCCAATGCCACCCACTATTCCTTCGTTCTCTTTTTTTCTTACGACATTTCAGTCATAGAATGTAGCCTACCTTCAGCGTTCAGGCCGTGATGTTTTCCTATGCCACAAACAATGTTCTACAATCGTGCTTTAATTCGTTCAACTTGTGACGGATTGTGAACAATTCCAACGGATTTGAACGTGTGCTTAAACATGTGACAATAACTATTATGTGATCCTGTATTGAAGAGACATTGAAAGGAATACGTGATACTGACATCTACTGATCTAGAACCATTAAATTATTTAAAAAAAATAATCAGGTGTGAAAAAATGGCAACCGTCAATTTGAGCGAACATACCAAAAGCGCGAATACTTTCTGTATGCAAAATGCGCGAATGTCTGATAGTCAAAAAGCGCGAACCCCATTCCGTGAATGTCTGATAGTCAAAGAGTTCACAACAATGGTGATATCAAGTTATACTTTAAAAAAATCCAAAAAAAAATCAATGAATTAAAATGTGTGTGTGTGTGTGTGTGTGTGTGTGTGTGTGTGTGTGTGTGTGTGTGTGTGTGTGTGTGTGTGTGTGTCCGTATGTGTGTGTGCGCGTTTTATCTCTCTCTCTATATGTGGGATAGTCGCGCAAATTGTATGCTTCATGTTCGCGCAAATTGTATAGAGGAAAAGTAGCGCAAATGGACCTAATCGCGCTTTTGGACAACTCCCGATAAAATAGGTGGATGACTTGTTCAAGTATTCTTCTATTAAAAATGAAATAACCCCTCGAATTCAGTCAACAATATACGGTCTGTCGATGTAGGTTTAGCTTGTTTATTTAGAAGATGACTGATTAGCAAAAATACTGCGAAATAAGCATCTTTAAAAGTACAACTTAGCAAACAAACAAACAAATCAATGTACACGTTCTTTACTGCCACGTGACGGACACACCCGTTATTCTTCTTGCTTTTTTAATTTTACTTTAAATATCTTTTTTTATTTAACTTTTTTTTCTTCAACACATTTTATAATGAAATATGAAAAGGACAGAACGCACACATACAAAAAAAAAGACAAGAAAAAAAAGACAAGAACTGAACAAATCAAATATCAATAAAAAGAAATAAGCAGACCAACAATCAGAACAATAATGCATAATCAAGCCTAAATGCACACAATTATGCTAGCCTGGGATAACCTGAGCATTGAAACCAGTAATACCAATAAAGATCACAGTAGTCATATAAATAATAATAGATAACGGTATTAACAATAGCGGTGGTGATATAATTATGTGCACAGGCAGTGCCTTAGAGATGCATATTGTTTTATTTTAAATTTCCATTGAAAACATTTTAGCAGGGACGTATTATTTGTATTATTATTTTTTTCTCGAATGGATTACGTGTTTATCAATCATCTCTTTTAATAGAATAGGTTCAGATAAATCAGATTGCCGTAACTCAATATTTAAATCTTTTTTGTCATTTGTTCCACTAGAATATAGGAAAAGGAGTTTAAGTTCGTTCGTGTATGTTTTTGTTTTTTTCATTAGGATGTTCAGTTGTTGTTTTGGGGGTTGTTGTGGGGTTTTTTGGAGGGGAGGGGGTCTCAGCTATTTCCCTCCTAAATCAAATGACCGTCGAAGTAAAGACGTTTTTACTTTAAGAGCAGTAATGATAACGACGACGACGATGATGTTGATCATAATGACCAATTAAACAGGCTACCAGACTATGCGAGCATCATTTTGCAAATTTTCCAAAGGTGCGTGCGTGCGAACGTGTGCCTCTGCGTATCTGCGTGTGTAGTCCTACGTGTGTATGCGCGCGTGTATGCAGGTGTGCGCGTGTCTATGTGTGTGCCCTCCCCCTCTCCCCCCCCTCTCTCTCTCTCTCTCTCTCCCCCCCCCCCTCTCTCCCCCCCCTCTCTCCCCCCTCTCTCTGTGCACGTGGTTGTGCGCGCGTGCGCGCGCATGTGTGTAAGCGTAGGCCCTATGCGTACTTTGTTCGTGGATGTGTTTTATGCAAGTTCGTACATTCTATGCAACTGGCTTGGTTGCTAGGCCTATATGTGCATGCGTTCACGCGTGGATTTCAAAACTGTTACCTCAGGCAGATAACCAGTTATTGGTCACCGTCCAGTCTTTTAGGTTAGACCTAAAACGAACAGAAGTGCTTAGCTATGCAACAAGGGTCTGCGTGTGTGTGTTTACTTTTTAGCGGGCGCGTGAACATGCATGTGTCAATGTTCAAAACATCACAGCCTAAGCAACAGAAACGATCCTACTAAAACAAAATTGGCAGAATTGCGTCCCGGGATGTTCTGACGAAGATGCCCGTTGTCTTAGTTTGTCTCAATGGCAACCCCTTTTTAACACTCTTAGTGAGTTCGATAATGATGTTAAAAATGCTTAATTGATCAGTGCGAAAACTGGCAGCAATAATGTTGACAATAATGCCCACAATATCAATAATGCCTACAATATCAATAATGCCTACAATATCAATAATGCCTACAATATCAATAATGCCTACAATATCAATAATGCACACAAGATCAATAATGCCTACAATATCAATAATGCCCACAATCTCACTTTACCCAAACGACAAGCCACGTGAACATACTCCCAGTGAGTTCGAGTTTTGATGATAAGATAATGTTAAGATACTTAATTGATCATTGTGAAAATTGGCAGCCATAATGTTAACAATAATGCCCACGATCCCAATAATGCCCACAATCTCACTTTACCCAAACGACAAGCCACGTGAACATGCTCCTAGTGAGTTCGAGTTTTTGATGATATAAAGGCATATTAATAAAGATAAAGAGTTATACAGTTTTTAAATATGGGAGAACGTTTCTATGATTAGCAACCTTTCTTCAACATCTGGCAGCTTTACTTTGCATTCTGTAACGCGTGCTTATTTCACGCGCAGTAACGTGCATTCATGTGTGATTTCTGGTACTCCGTGTTGAGTAATGAGTATGGTTGGCTGGCCATGGAGATGAGAGATAAAGTGAAATGTGTGTGTGTGTGTGTGCGCGCGTGTGCGTGTGTGTGTGCGTGCGTGCGTGTGTGTGTGTGTGTGTGTGTGTGTGTGTGTGTGTGTGTGTGTGTGTGCGTGTGCGTGCGTGCGCGCGTGCGCGCGCGCACGCGGAATTGAAGGTTAGTCAAAATCATCACTTTGACCAACCTGCAGAACGCTAGCTAACGAAAGCCGTGTACACTAGACCCTCAACTTCTTCTCTGTAGCTTTTATGCATCCACCGTCAACGATTGAAGAAGAAGAAAAATCTGTTTAACGTCCTCCGGTCTGAAACAGACACATATGGGACATTAGTAGATATAAAGATGGTGGGAACGATCCTGGAGGCAATGCCCGGAGGCAGTGCAACACCAGGAAAGTCCAGAATATTTAACAATACAGATATTATTGTGACGACCGTCTACGATTCGAATATTATGATGCTTATAAATAGAAGCAACCACCTATGACCTCCACATCAACACCTTGCAAACACAATGAGTTGTTGAGGAGGTGAGTTAATCGGGGCGTTGTTTTAATGCTTTAATTGGTGGTATAATGGTGATTTTATAAGATGGATGGACTTAACAGCAGGATATTAGTTTACAGGACAAATGGAGAGAAAAGACCAGGAAAAGTAGCGTTAACCCTTTCGCCGCCAGCCATTTTTCAGCCAAAATATACTATCAAACTTAACTGGGTAGAGAAAAATGAATCTTCAATATTGGGAATTCCTCTGTGACATGTATAACTTTAGGCCTATCCTTACCTCCCAAAATTAAGAAAATAGGGTCTTCAGATAACAGACCCTGATGTGATGCCTTTTAGTGACATGGGTGTTATAACCATTGTGGTGCATACATGTGACATTGGCGGTGAAAGGGTTAAACTGACGGTGATAAAAAAAACACCTGGTGCAGATCAAATATGTTGGAGTTAAAACCAAGATTCTACCAAACGGCATATGAGTTTGGGATGTTGATGGACGGCTGTTGGTGTTTGTTGTAGTTTATTAGTCATAATTATTTTCCCATTGCTTCAAACCAACACTGGAGTAACCAAATCACGACACGAGATAAGTGTACAAATCCAAAACATTCATGAGAATTAGACCAATTAATGGGATTTGATTTTCTGTGCAAAGGATTCAATAAGCTTCAGCCAAAATGTGTTATTCGCCAACAATGCTTGAACAGACGACGACAGTTAGTTCTGTATGCAGTTTCCTGGACTAGACAAGCTTTATGTATAATTTTATGTATAATGAAGGTGCAAACTTTCTTATTAGGAACAACATTTTACATACCTGGAGGATTGGCACGGGAGGCGTTACTCTTGATGATAAAAAAAGGTAAGTCTAAGGCAGTGTTCACATTAGACGCATAAGTTCCGTACGGAAAACCCTAAATAAGTGGAAGAAGGATAAAAGTGTACGCATATAGGGGAAATTCGGACACGTGCGCAAATCGTTTCCCTTCTTTGTTTCACTTATTTATGGATTGCGCACGGGTTTCCGCATGGAATATCCGCGTATGTGTGTACACGGCCTAAGTAATGGGCTCGATCTCGTACAGTGTGCTGTGAACGATTAAAAAAAAGTATTTTCATTCTGTTAACAACCAATCAATCAGTGATACTCATAGCACCGACTACGTGTTCTACATGTACTAATTCTAACAGAACGGAAGTAGGCCTACATTGGGATGGGAAAAGGCGCTGTGCGTTGTCTGTCTGTCCGTCCGTGTGTCACAGTGTGTGTGTGTGTGTGTGTGTGTGTGTGTGTGTGCGTGTGCGTGTGCGTGCGTGCGTGCGTGCGTGCGTGCGTGCGTGCGTGCGTGCGTGCGTGCGTGCGTGCGTGTGTGCGTGTGTGTGTGTGTGTCCGACATGTTTTCCATGTCCTAGCGCCTAAACCACTGAACTGATTGTAACGAAACTTAGTACAGTGGTTCCTTAGAACTTGCACGTGCTGCACGCATTGAATGAAATTATGCTTAACGTCCTCCGGTCTGGAACAGACACATATGGGACATTAGTAGATATAAAGATGGTGGGAACGATCCTGGAGGCAATGCCCGGGGGCAGTGCAACACCACCAGTGTCCCGATTTTTAGCAATACAGATAAGTATAATTGATAAGCAACACTTGCTGCACGACGAAAATGGAGTTTTACGTCTTTTTAAACACAAATATGGTGGGAACAATACTGGAGGCAATGCCCGGAGGCAGTACGAAACCAGTAAAGTCCCGATTTTTTTTATTAATACAGATAGCTGTAGCGGTGACCACGCCTCGGTTAAACCTCATCGGCTATGGC
Source organism: Phymorhynchus buccinoides (assembly GCA_017654935.2). Lineage (NCBI taxonomy): Eukaryota > Metazoa > Mollusca > Gastropoda > Neogastropoda > Raphitomidae > Phymorhynchus > Phymorhynchus buccinoides. The sequence goes on from CM065682.1 coordinate 18,046,834, forward strand.
ACCGCCTGCACGCACTTGCTGCGCGACGACGAAAATGGAGTTTTACGTCCTCTTGGTCTGAATCAGACACATATGGGACATTTGTAAATACAAATATGGTGGGAACAATACTGGAGGCAATGCCCGGAGGCAGTACGAAACCAGTAAAGTCCCGATTTTTAAAAATTAATACAGATAGCTGTAGCGGTGACCACGCCTCGGTTAAACCTCATCGGCTATGGCACCGCCACGATAATAAATTTTAGCACTTGCTGCACGAAAATGGTGTTTTACGTCCTCTTGGTCTGAATCAGACACATATGGGACATTTGTAAATACAAATATGGTGGGAACAATACTGGAGGCAATGCCCGGAGGCAGTACGAAACCAGTAAAGTCCCGATTTTTAAAAATTAATACAGATAGCTGCAACGGTGACCACGCCTCGGTTAAACCTTATCGGCTATGGCACCGCCACAAGTAGACACGACGACGAAAATGGTGTTTTACGTCCTCTTGGTCTGAATCAGACACATATGGGACATCCGTAAATACAAATATGGTGGGAACAATACTGGAGGCAATGCCCGGAGGCAGTACGAAACCAGTAAAGTCCCGAGTTTTTATTAATGGATCGAATCCACAAGTAGACACGCATTGTCAGATTCGCAAAATGGTAAGCCATATCAGCGTAATCCCCGTGAGGAAATGTTGAATATTACGAAAAAACCCGCTTATTGTTTGAAAGATAATGGAAAAATTGAAACCAAATTAGGCATAGTGAAAAGGTGTCAGCTAACAATATATTTTTGTTGCAGAATATCTCATTTCTAAGTACTGCTAATTACTATACCGATACAGGAAATTTATTTAACAACAGAAACAATAATGACCAGAGAGTCCAAAATTAGCTCCCCTGAATTTCACCAGTGGATCTTGTTTGATGAAATGCAAGGGAGATAACTCCTATTTTACTACTAGGAGCATACAATATTTAGTTTACAAAAAAATTGATTTCCATTTTAAATTATGAAGAAACGAAGATGACTGATGGGTTCAGTAAGATTCACAACATATTAAAACAGAGTCGAAATTGAACCCCAAAAGAAAAGATTTAATAAATAAATTAAAACAGTCGAAATGGTCAACCTATGGCAATATTTTTCACGCCAGAGGGCAGTCAATGCACTAGGGGCTTATCACGCGATTTTCTTACTTGGGCGTAGTGAGAGAGAGAGTGATGGTAGGACCACTCACTGTCTCTCTCTCTTTCTTTATCCCCAACTAATAATATAGAGAGGATTAGCCCCACACGAGCGTCATGCCCTCTGGCGTGAGAAAAATCGCACTAAGTCTCTCATTGAATCCTCTCGGCGACGTCCAATTTTTTTCTCTCCATTTTTTAATTATTATTTTTTATCAATCATCTGTATTATTAAAAATTCGGGACTTTCCTCAAAGCTTGTGGCGGTACCATAGCTGATGAGGTTTAACCGAGGCGTGGCTACTGCTACACCTATCTGTATTGCTAAAAAAAACTCGGGACTTTACTGGTGTTGCACTGCCTCTGGGCATTGCCTCCAGGATCGTTCCCACCATCTTTATATCAGAATGTTCCCACCATCTTTGTATTTACAAATGTCCCATATGTGTCTATGACGAAAATGGAGTTTTACGTCCTCTTGGTCTGAATCAGACACATATGGGACATTTGTAAATACAAATATGGTGGGAACAATACTGGAGGCAATGCCCGGAGGCAGTACGAAACCAGTAAAG
>CM065682.1:18056091-18058591 GCA_017654935.2 Phymorhynchus buccinoides
GCCAAATATTTCAATTAAACTTACTTGGCTACAAAAAAAAGATTTTGTCTGCAATATTGTGAGATTTCTCTGTGACACATTTAGAATAGGGTCAATCCGTACTGCCCACATTTAGGGACACACTATCATTGAATCATAGACCCTCATTTCAAGAGTTTTAATGACATGGGTGTTAAAGATCCACCCGATCACGTGTCAAAATCACGGGATTCAGGTGTCTTCCCTCTTATAACTGGAAATAAATCTTGTTTTGACCAAGTCAGACTCCCATATAAAGTACCCCAAATTGAAAGCCACAAGTCAGTTTAAAGAGCAGCCTCAATTTGAATATGGGGAAATTCGAATGCGGGTTACAGCGACCCAGAAAAAAACCAAGGGACGTAACCGTGGCGCGTCACGGGGTCTTTAAACCATTGTGGTGCAAAAATGCGACATTGGCGGTGAAAGGGTTAAGGGTGTGAATTGGGTTATTGGAAGATGGTTACTGATTTGCCGAGGGGTTTAGTTTTTGACACACGGTAAGTCGCCGCACCTGTTCTAGTTGCAATAGGGAACATAGGAATTAGGTTATGTCAAGATGGGGGAAAACAAAATCTACAAAAAGGGAATAGAATTAATAAAATAATATAAAAATTCTTTTCCACCAAACAATAAAATAAACAAAATGGAAGGACACAGACATCACATGAGAAACAAAAAGAACTCTAAGACATTTAGATACCTCCCAGGAAAGTTTAGTTTATGGTTTTCGGGATCTGGCAGAAAAAGTGGACGGAAAGAAGAAGAAGAAGAAGAAGAAGAAGAAGAAGAAGAGAGAGAAATGAAATGAATTTTTTTTATTCCATAAGGCCAAGGCCCCCTTTGGAAGGGGGGAACATAGCAAATACATATAAACATCAGTACATGCACAAATAAGCATTCAGGTTATAGCAATCTGCCGCGCTTTGAACGCTTGATAGACAATTATAAATTGGTGCTATGAACTTTTCTCTTATGCTATTATAAAATGGACAATGTAACAAGAAGGTAGAAGAGAGAGAGAGAGAGAGAGAGAGAGAGAGAGAGAGAGAGAGAGAGAGAGAGAGAGGAGAGAGAGAGAATGCGAATAATAGGCCAAGGCCCCTTATGAAGGGGAAGTGAACGAACAAAGATCAACAGCCATAATAAACTGAACTTAGCAATCCATCAAATAATTTTAGAAAAGGAATACAAATCATCATCAATAATCAATACACATGATACTATCGTCGCTACATATAACAATTGCTTCAGTCACATGGCAGTTAATATCCAGTCAGAACATGGCAGAAGAGGGACTATGAAATAGCAATTTTATTCTAAATTTAAAAGCTTTATACAAAGAAAGGGCCAGATTCCGAACATCACTTTCTTTCTTTGAAGCTAACAACAACGTTACTTTAAACGCACATGGATTATGAATATATTTCTGTGGGATACATTTTTGTCGGCTATCATTTAATGCAAGGCAACGCAAAAAACCCAAATGCAACGCCGGGCGGCTGCAAAGTCCCCTCGCAGCATCGCCGAGCTAGTCCGAAATCGGAATGTGTCGGCTGTACACATACTTAAAAACGGCATCAAAACAGCACGTAACTACATAAAAACGCATCAAAACTGAATAGTTTTTTTTATATATAGCCTTGGGGTTCGGGCCCGTGATTTGAGCGCGCGCGATCATGCGCGCACGCGCGCACAGAAAAATTAATGACAACTGTGTTATAGACCATTCATCAAGAAATGTGAAAAAAACCTGCATTAAAATACATGCAAAACTTCGCGAGATATTAGCGATTATGTATTTCGGGGTTTGAACCCCGTAACTGGCGCGACCTTGACCTTAATGTAAAACTAAATACATCAGTGGATAGCTTGCATCTTGGCAAACTAGTATACCAAATTTGATGATCATAGACTGAATAGTTTTTGAGAAAAACGGACGAATAGCCGGACGGACGGAGACACGCCGGACGGACCAGACAAAAACAATAGCTCCCCGAACCTTCGGCTCGGGGACTAAACATGCAATTAATCTTCAGTAGTTCAGTGCATTCTAGTTACACAATGGACACGTAAGTTCAGCATTAGTAGACACTCTATAACGACAATAATGCACAGCTAACTGAGATACCCAACCTAAGACAGAGAGAGTCACAGTGTGTGTGTGTGTGTGTGTGTGTGTGTGTGTGTGTGTGTGTGTGTGTGTGTGTGTGTGTGTGTGTGTGTGTGTGTGTGTGTGAGAGAGAGAGAGAGAGAGAGAGAGAGAGAGAGAGAGAGAGAGAGAGAGAGAGAGAGAGAGAGAGAGAGAGAGAGAGAGAAAACTTGAAAACTTGAACTTGAAAACTTAAACTTTATTTTCCAAGGATATAGATTTTAGGCAAAGCCTATTCTTCCAATCTGTCCTTGAGAGAGAGAGAGAGAGAGAGAGAGAGAGAGAGAGAGAGAGAGAGAGAGAGAGAGAGAGAGAGAGAGAGAGAGAGAG
>CM065682.1:18063591-18073591 GCA_017654935.2 Phymorhynchus buccinoides
TGAAGTCTCTCTCATCATCTGACTCCTTTGAGTCAAACAAGAGCTGTACAATCAAGGATTAAAATGGAAGATCATGCTACAGTCTCATCCTTGGTGAATGTCAATGGCTCTCACACTAACAGGCATTTGCACTGGCTCTGAGAACTGCAGCCCAAGGGATTAGTTGGCGTTTAAGACCTTTTCCAACACCATCTGTCCTCAAGAGGGGGTGGGGGAGAGAGGGGGGATACACCCTGGGCAAGGCATCTCCACTTTAACCCTTTCACCGCCAATGTGCACCACAATGGTTTAGCACCCACGTTACTAAAAGGCATGAAATCATCTTACCTGAAGACCTTATTTTCTTATTTTGTTGAAGGCCTAATGTTATGCATTTCACAGAGAAATTCCAAATAACTGCAGATACATTTTAATTTCTACCCTGTTCAGTTTAATGGCATTTTGGGGGCTAAAAATTGGCTGGCGGCGAAAGGGTTAAGCAAAATGTTAGCCCAGCCTTTCATAATAGGCGGCTGCCTCCTTTGCTATCTGGCACTCATAGTCGGAAACGACAGAGTTGGCATACATAGATATACTCGTGTCCTTCAGTCCTTATCTAATCTTCTGCAACTTCATTCAGACCCAGACAGCCTCCCCCCCCCCCCCCCCCCCGTCCCCCCCCATCCCCTTCTCTTCCCACCAACCCCCTCTCCCCAACATTTCTTTTCTGAGTCCATTCAGCTTTCTCTGGTATAAGAGACCCCCCTCTCTCATCCCCGGTTACCACTCATTTGCGCCTGTTCGAAAATTACTCAGATCAGTTGCGCTTCTCCGTGTATATGCTACGCCCAATCCGTGAAATTGCCTATTTCTTGAAATGGGCAAGACAGTTTGCCCGATTCGTGACATGGACAATTTACATTGCATTTTTCAATTCCTGATAACGCAGGCATTGATTAACCCTTTCACCGCCAAAGTCGCATTTTAGCACCACAGTGATTCAACACCTAGGTCACTAAAAGGCATCGAATTGGGGTCTATTATCCAAAGACCCGATTTACTTTGTTTTGGGAAGTAAGGATAGACATTATTTTATATATGTCACAGAAGAATCCCCAAATACTGGAGATGGATTTTGTTCTCTATATGGGCAGGTACATTTAATGTCAATTTGTGGCTGAAATATGGCTGGCGGTGAAAGGGTTAAGGTTGATTCAATAGTAGCAAATATTTCTAAACTGTATTTTTACCCCCCCTCCTACCCAACTGATTATTACCCTGGGCCATGCCTGAGTTGCATGTTTTATTAATTAATAAAAACATCTGAATACAAGAATTCTAAATTCACCTGCAGTGTGGTTTCGTATTTGTTTGAACCAAGTCTAGATCCCCGTGTGTCTCTGAACGAAAACTATTCTTCACCCACAAATGTTTTTCAAATGGCAAGTTTTAAATTGTCTATTTCATGGATTGGGCAAGCCATTTTGCTCGTTTCATGAAATGGGCAATTTCACGAATTGGTCGTAACACATTGCCGCCTGGTTTCCGCAATCGATGTGTCTTAGAAGTTAAACTTTAGAAGATTGTAAAATAAAAACTAGAAAAGCAATTTGAGTTCTGTTTCCTGTATCTTTATAAGGAATGCTAAGAAGATCAATTACATCTAATACTCTCAAACAACAATGAAGCTTATTTGATAACGTAGCTTTCATAAGGAATGTTAGCTCTATCTTCTGAAAAAACACACCCCCACTCGGTTTAAATTATGCAAAATTTGAATATGTCTAGTTTTCTTACAAAAAATATCAATCATTTCAACGGGCACAATTAGTGAATACAACGGGCGCAATCGACACAGGCGCAATTGAGGGTAAGGGTAGCGAAAACAGGCGCAATTGTGATGCACCACTCTCTCTCATTCCCTGCTCTTCTAAGATTTTTTTTCTCACTCCTGTCTCTCAAAGCTGGCGCCGAATAATTCGTACCCCACCGATACTAATAGTATCAGATAACGCTTCGGATTAACTTCGTTGACTGCCTTCAAAATGCCTGGAAGCAACCGACCACACACATGCACACTGCCTCAGCCGTCAAAAGACTCAAAAGAGGAAACAAGAGCAAGAACAAAAGAAACCAACAAAACAGAGAGAGAGAGAGAGAGAGAGAGAGAGAGAGAGAGAGAGAGAGAGAGAGAGAGAGAGAGAGAGAGAGAGAGAGAGAGAGAGAGAGAGAGAGAGAGAGAGAGAGAGAGAGAGAGAGAGAGAGAACGAACGAACGAACGAACGAACGAAATTTTATTTATACAGGGTAATGAGATAAGAGAGAGAGAGAGAGAGAGAGAGAGAGAGAGAGAGAGAGAGAGAGAGAGAGAGAGAGAGACTTGAAACTTGAAAATGATTTATTTGATCTGGGCCATATGCCCGTGTCAAAAGGGAACAGAGGGATAGGGTCAGAAGAAAAAACCCACGAAAATAAACGAGAGAGAGAGAGAGAGAGAGAGAGAGAGAGAGAGAGAGAGAGAGAGAGAGAGAGAGAGAGAGAGAGAGAGAGAGAGAGAGAGAGAGAGAGAGAGAGACGCGCACACACATACAGAGAGAGAGATCATATCTGATAACTCCAATTGTTTGAACATCCGCTCAAGTAACGGGGTTATTCCTCTTACAAATATGTAGAAAAGGCAAACAAACAGCTGAGAAGAAGGATTATTCATCACTACAATTATTCCAAGTATATTCAGCTGTGTTTAAAAAACAAATCATAATTGAGAGCAGATTGTATGATATGATGAGTGTGAGTGAATGAGAGAGAGAGAGAGAGAGAGAGAGAGAGAGAGAGAGAGAGAGAGAGAGAGAGAGAGAGAGAGAGAGAGAGAGTTGGTGTTGAGTGGGAGGTTGAGTGTTGAAGGAATAGGTTGGCTGGAGCTATTGAAGCAAAGGTGATTAAAACTAAACAATATTTGGAGCCGAGAGAGAGAGAGAGAGAGAGAGAGAGAGAGAGAGAGAGAGAGAGAGAGAGAGAGAGAGAGAGAGAGAGAGAGAGAGAGAGAGAGAGAACACATACATACTTTTTTTATACTCAGCCCTGAGATAGAGAGAACCTTGAAAAACTTTATTTGACAAGGATTGAGATTTTTCTTCCAAGCTGTCCAGAGAGATAGAGACTCAGAGAGAGAGAGAGAGAGAGAGAGAGAGATAGATATATGCAGATATACATATGGAGAGAGATAGAGAGGAAGAGAGAGAGAGAGAGAGAGAGAGAGAGAGAGAGAGAGAGAGAGAGATAGAGAGAGAGAGAGAGAGAGAGAGAGAGAGAGAGAGAGAGAGATATGGAGAGAGACAGAGAGAGAGAGAGAGAGAGAGAGAGAGAGAGAGAGAGAGAGAGAGAGAGAGACAGAGAGACAGAGACAGAGACAGAGACAGATATAGAGAGAGAGAGAGAGAGAGAGAGAGAGAGAAGAGAGAGAGAGAGAGAGAGAGAGAGAGAGAGAGAGAGAGAGAGAGAGAGAGAGAGAGAGAGAGAGAGAGAGAGAGAGAGAGAGAGAGAGAGAGAGAGAGAGAGAGAGAGAGAGAGAGAGAGAGAGACACTGGACACTGGACACTGGAAAACTTTATTTGACAAGGATAAAGATTTTAGGCGATGCCTATTCTTACAATCTGTCCTTGGATAAAAGAAAAACAAATTTAAGAAACAAAAAACATTTGTATACTCTCTCTCTCTCTCTCTCTCTCTCTCTCTCTCTCTCTCTCTCTCTCTCTCTCTCTCTCTCTCTCTCTCTCTCTCTCTCTCTCTCTCTCTCTCTCTCTCTCTCTGACTCTCTCTCATACACATATACATTGTTTATACATACATAAAAAAAAAACAAAAAAAACCCACCAACAACCCACACATAGTGAAACAAATAATTGATGACAAGTAGGAGGTGAAAGCAACATCAATCCAAACACATTTAACAAGCAGTTTAAAGGCAAACAAATAAACAAAGTATAAAACTGAGATGTAAACAATCAATTGACATATACCATGCATATCACATGTAGGTGTACACAAGGCAATACAGTTATACAGTGTGCGTTCAAAATGACACAGGATTTAAGCAGGGCTGTAAATTATGTTTGCCCGCACCATCTTTTTGTATCGTGAGATGGAAGGGCATAACTGAATGGCAGAGGGAAGGGAATTCCAAATTGAGAGAGAGAGAGAGAGAGAGAGAGAGAGAGAGAGAGAGAGAGAGAGAGAGAGAGAGAGAGAGAGAGACAGACAGACAGACAGACAGACAGACAGACCGTTCAACAGTCCTACACACAGAACAATCGAAAGAGGGACGAACGGACGGACCAACTTTGTAGAGGAAGCTGTGCCAACCTGAGTATACCTGGGAGTAGCCAATAACGTAGGCTGCAAAGGCCGATGGAGTGGGGATGTATCCAGGGCAAGGCTTCTCCATTGTAAACAACGTCCAGCCCAGCCTCCTCTGCCTACAAGTCTGGAAGTCATGGTCGGTCACGACTGACTGTTTCAGCCGTGTTCCACGCATCTAATTTCAGTCGTACGACTGTTCAACTGTGACGACGTCTGTGATGCGTGAATCTGATAAAATGCTGCTGTCTACGTAAATCTGATGAAAGCCTACTTGTTACCAGCCGCGAACGTAGTGAGCGAAGCTGGTAATGTTTTCAGTGGATTATGAAGCTGACTGACTATCCATCCATCTATCTATCTATCTATCTATCTATCTATCTATCTATCTATCTATCTATCTATCTATCTATCTATCTATCTATGCAGACTGAAGAGTCTTTCTCAAAGACGAAACAGCTGTCTTTGCATAGGCATTGTCTATCTCCCCCATTGGGAGAAAAAGTAAATCAGTACATTATTTTCTTTTATTCTTTTCAGAACACAGAACAAATCGTAATGTTAAAATTAAAGTTATTTAGTTTCTTTCTTAGGTTCACAAACTGATACACTGGACACAAGCAAAGTTTTATTAAAGCAAACTATATACTTATATATAAGAGGAAAGTTTAATGGTGTGGTTGTTTTTTCTTCTTCAATCCTTGTACGTTTATATCTATCTATCTATCTATCTATCTATCTATCTATCTATCTATCTATCTATCTATCTATCTATCTATCTATCTATCTATCTATCTATCTATCTATCTATCTATCTATCTATCTATCTATCTATCTATCTATCTATCTATCTATCTATCTATCTATCTATCTATCTATCTATCTATCTATCTATCTATCTATCTATCTATCTATCTATCTATCTATCTATCTATCTATGTGAACACGATAACGTTTGAACGGAGATATCCTAGAGCGTGAAAACAGTAGATCAACCTGGCGTGCGGCAGCATTTTCGGGTCCAGTGACCTTGCAGAAACAAACACACAAACACCTCTGAAATAAAGTCCGATCAAACAGTGTACACCTGCACTTTACAGTACCCCGGCTTCAGTGACCTTGACCTTTCACCAATGACCTTCATTTTCGAGCGTGGCCTAGATATCCTAAATGCCGATCAGCATGCAAAATTGGAGCCTCCTAGGTCCCTCGGTTCAAACGTTATTAGAGAGTTATAGATCGTCGATTTTCGACAACTGCAGAGGGAACCCCAACCGGTGACGTCACAGAAATATGCCAACTACGTCACGCGTAGTCCATTTTTCCACACGTTGCTACCGCAAGCATGGCCTCCAGCCGTACTGGACAACGGGTAGGTTATTTTGTGAAATTTAGCCCTTTTCGGACACAAAGTGATACCTAAAAAGATAGATTTACACACTAATAGCCCATGCAACCCTCGTTCCTGTGTTTTGGGGCCACAAGAAGTGCTCATGTGGTACTTGTATTGCATTGAATCTATCCAGAGACTGCTGCAAAATGCTTGGCCTACTTTTGCTGTTTCGTCGATGAATACTGCAGATTTATTGATCAGGGCCTGTATTCACGTTGAGATAGCATGAGACTTAGCATCATGCTAACTTAGAAGCTCTTCCAAAAGTCCTATTACATCCTATAGGACATTGGAAGAGCTTCTAAGTTAGCATCATGCTAAGTCTCATGCTATCTCAACGTGAATACAGGCCCAGGTCAGGTCTGTTTCGCGCAAGTTTTACAGCGACATAATAGTCAAAAGTGACTGTGCGGAAAGAAAGGTCAGACTCTTAGGGAATTCTAAGCCTCACGGCCTCTTGATGTGCCCTTTCTTTTGATGTTTAGATTTTGTTTTGCTTTATAGATCAGAATATGAAAACAAAATGTGCGCATGCATAGACACACACATTCACTGTATAAATAGTGTTATGAATGTATGTGCAGGCACACACACACTTGTAAACACACTCTCTCTCTCTCTCTCTCTCTCTCTCTCTCTCTCTCTCTCTCTCTCTCTCTCTCTCTCTCTCTCTCTCTCTCTCTCTCTCTCCTCACACACACACACACGAAAGGGAGTTAAAACTCGCGTATTTGCCACAATGAGTTACAATGAGTTACTTCCCTTGTTTACGCGTACTGCGGAGCTACGTGAACAAATCTTTACAACTTTGTGCATCGGCAACCCATGACGTCACGACTTCTTTGCGCACCCCGCTGGCGCTGCCGTAGTACTGGCGACATCTATAGCTCTCTAATGTCTAAACATAGGTAGACAGATAGACAGACAAGGGCATAGTCAGGAACTATCAGACTGCTCTGAAAACATTAAATAGCTTTCGTTCCGCGGCTGGTTAAACGGACGTTTCATTAGATTTGTGCATAGTGATATAGGGGAAGACGGGGTAAAAAGCGCATGGGCGGGTAAGAAGCCCACCCCAATTATCTCATGAAATGAAGCAAATTTCAGTCTCATTTTGCCCATGAGACGAGCGTTAATGTCTAGCATTCGTCTCATGGGCAAATTTGACTGAAATTTGCTTTATTTCATAAGATAATTGGGGTGGGCTTCTTACCCGCCCATGCGCTTTTTACCCCGTCTTCCCCTATATGAATATAGTGAACGAAACTAGTAAGATTTCATCAGATTCCTGTAGACAGTGGTATTTCACCAGATTCAAGCCTCACAGCCTTCGTCGTAATTGGACAGCCGTCCCCCCCCCGTGGGGATACCGGGGGAGTCATTTTACAAATAGTTACCCCCACCTTCTGCAAGTTCTGTGCTTGTTTCTGTGCTTGTAACTTCCTCTAATCTGTCACTCTCTTTGACTCAGCCTTTTCCCTTGCTTACTGTCATCTGCTGTCTTTCTATCTTGCTGGTCCATTCTCCTGCCTTTTTTCTATAAATTCTTAAAAGGATCTCTCTTAGGACATGCTGGGCCTAGCTATTTCTTAGGCGCATAACGGCAGCATGACGCATCTACGCTCATATGGCAGGAAACTGTCTGAGCGAACGAAGAAGAAGAGAAGAAGAAAGGACAGCCGTTCGACTATAGTTGGTCGCGTGGATCGAGCAGGGCCTTTAAAGGTAGACCCTGGCGGAAGAGTTTTTGATCCATTTAACGACGCCCTACCACTGTTTCGGCCGGGGAGGAGGGGTCCCTCTACCTCCCTCCCCCCGACCCAAACAAGTAGGAATCGTTAACTATCTCCGTCTGGAACCACCAGTTTTAAAATTGATAAATTTTAAAGATATTTTATTACAAATTACGCTCTTAAACAAAGTTTTTAACTTGCACTAAAATTTGGAAACATGGAGTCCATATAACTTTTTCTGCCCAGACTCGGCCAAAATTTGTTAGTGCCTTTTAGAGTCTGTGGTGGTAATCAGTTTGTATATAAGTTTTTGGATCTATTTAGGGACTTTAGTTTCTCCCATCTTAATATTTTCTCATTTTTTATAAAAATAATTGATGTATCATCTTTTAAACCTTGTACAAATAGTTTTCCACTTTCAGTGGAAACCTTTTTAAAAAAACAAAAGGAGAATTTTCATAAATAAAGTTCATAAAAACAAAAAATATGTAAATATATTCGTTTGACCTTTGTTGGAATTTTAAATTTTCATTAAAATATTTGTTCTTTTATTAAAGTGGTCCTGAAATTTTAATCAATAGGCTCTCTCCTGGCGGGGTGCAGCTAAAAGTTGTATTTGTGGAGGTGGCCTAGCTTTCGTTTTCTCTGACACTCTAAAACCACACGTCACTCTCACAGCAAACTTTCCGTTCAGCCACTCTTCTTTCGAACTTTCCCAGCTGACACTATCCTACAAACAGAACACTCTGAATATTTTCTGTGTATACCGCCCCCCTCCAAACAAGAAAAACAAATTATCAGACTCCATGTTCATTGACCAGCTCCCGGACTTTTTGGAGTACACCAACAGTTTGTCTGGTTCACTGCTGATTGTGGGCGATTTTAATTTTCATTTCGATGACCCGTCCCACTTCTACACATCTAAAGTGCTGGACACTATCAAAATGTTCGACCTCTCTCAGTCTGTATCTGAGCCCACCCATACCAGAGGCCATATTGTCGACTGGGTTTTGCACAGGGAGGATGATCGTCTGCTGCAGTCGACGACCGTGGAGCCCACTCTGTCATCAGACCATTTCTGTGTCAGATGTGTGCTCCACCTCGCCAAGCCTCCGTCTGCCAAAGTCTACAAAGACGTTCGCCGCCTGGCGTCCATCAACATCGAGGCCTTCAGGGCCGACCTCCAGGCCCACCTTCCCCTTCAGCCGTCTGCAGACCAGCTGTTCGGGGTCCTTCACGCCACCCTGGATCAACACGCGCCCGTCACACGCCGCTTGGTGTCTACCCGTCCCCCCTCTCCCTGGTACAACGCGGTGGGGCCTGAGCTCCAGGACGCCAAGCAGGAGAGGAGGAGAGCTGAGGAGCAGTGGCGTGCCACCCACCTGACGGTCCATCGGCAGGTGTTCCAGGCTGCCAGGAACCACGTGACCTACATCGTCGATTGTGCCAAAACTGCCTTTTACTCAACCAAGATACTTGCATGCACCACAGTTAAGCAGTTGTTCAGTGTCTCAAGCAGCATTTTGGGTAAAGTAAGTCATTCCCCACTCCCTTCTGTTTTTAAAGTGCAAGATCTCCCTCATAAATTTTCTGACTTTTTCCAAACGAAAATAAGTTCCATCCGTGAAAAACTTGATTCTACTGATGTCCCCCCATCACCAGTCACTGACAGAATGTACTGCGGCCCAGTTTTGCAGAGGTTTGAGCCTGTCACAGAAAAGTTTGTGAAAGAACTGTGTTTAGGCGCTAGTCCCAAATCATGTGAACTGGACCCCATCCCATCATCCCTGTTTTGTGAATGTATCGATGTACTGCTGCCCTATGTCACTCATATTGTAAACGATTCTCTCTTGTCTGGCTCCTTCCCTTCTGTCTTTAAATCTGCTATTGTCCGCCCATTGTTAAAGAAACCCTCCCTTGACCATGACAATCTGAAAAGCTACAGACCGGTTTCCAATCTCTCCTTTCTTTCAAAAATCACTGAAAGGGTTGTACTTTGTCAACTACTTGCACACCTAGAACAAAATCACCTTCTGAACCCCCACCAATCCGCTTATCGGAAATGCCACAGCACAGAGACAGCCCTTCTTAAAATTGTTAACGACCTTCTTTTAGGTTTTGATGACAACAAAGTTTCTCTCTTAGCTTTGCTTGACCTCAGTGCCGCTTTCGACACTATTGATCATACCATTCTTATTCGCCGACTCAAACATTCTTTTGGCATTCATGATCTTGCTCTTTCCTGGTTTGATAGCTACTTGGCTAATCGTAAGCAGACAGTTTGTGTTAGTGGCAGATACTCTGAGCCGTCCCCCCTCTTGTATGGTGTCCCACAGGGTTCTGTTCTGGGACCCATTCTTTTTGTGCTCTATGCTGCTCCTGTGTCCGATGTTATCAGTCAACATGCCTTGTCTCATGAGAGTTTTGCGGACGATACAGAAGTATATCAGTCGGCCACTCTTGCTGAAGTCGATGGGCTGGTATCGCGGACACAGGAGTGCATACTTGACCTTAAAATCTGGATGACCCACAACAAGCT
>CM065682.1:18113591-18116091 GCA_017654935.2 Phymorhynchus buccinoides
CTTTCCCTCTGCCCTTTTGAGGTCTATTTTTGATTTAGCATAATGTGTCAACCATTCTGTCTGAAGGTGTGTGTGTGTGTGTGTGTGTGTGTGTGTGTGTGTGCACGTGTGTGTGTGTGCGTGCGTGCGTGCGTGTGTGTGTGTGTGTGTGTGTGTGTGTGTGTGTGTGTGTGTGTGTGTGTGTGTGTGTGTGTGTGTGAGAGAGAGAGAGAGAGAGAGAGAGAGAGAGAGAGAGAGAGAGAGAGAGAGAGAGAGAGAGAGAGAGAGAGAGAGAGAGAGAGAGAGAGAGAACAAGAACAAAAACAAGAACAACGTTTTGATGAACCGGGCGCCCATGTCAAAGGGAACAGTGGGAAGGGGACATTGTTAAATCAAACAAACAAAAAAAGGGAAAATCCATAACACAAAATATTAAGCAAAATATATTCATACATAATTACACCAATCCTCACTTATCTGCGCAGATCATAAAGCGTGTGTGAGAGAGAGAGAGAGAGAGAGAGAGAGAGAGAGAGAGAGAGAGAGAGAGAGAGAGAGAGAGAGAGAGAGAGAGAGAGAGAGAGAGAGAGAGAGAGAGAGAGAGAGAGAGAGAGAGAGAGAGAGAGTTGAATTGAATTGAAATTTTTAATGAGGATAAATGGATAAGCAACAATACGTTTTGTCACCATGTCCTCGACAAAAAACAAGTTAACAAATGTACAAAGCAATCAAACATTACAAGAAATCACATATACATAAATAATGCATCTTTTCATATAACAAGAGCCCACACACTTCAGCAAGCCTTCCACACAACGCGTATGCAAAATAAAATAAAACAAACAAACAAACTGAGAGACAAACAAACAACAAAAAAGGAAACGAGCAAGCTTATTTCTAGTCCAACAAGCACAAATAGAGCATGATGCATGCAGCATGGTGGCCCTGTGCCTCTCTTCACTCATGCCACATGTCAATGATAATTAAGAATGTAAAGCTATGAGCAACAGTAATATGTAATTAGATGATTCCAGACATGATAAGGTCTCTTTATGTACAAACTATTATAGGTCAGTTCTTGGTCGGGACAGTAATATTATTTGTTTGTTTCGTACACAACTAACTGGAAATTTTTCACTTAGATAAGGAGGTGCTAGTCCATTCACGATTTTATGCATAAACACACATTTATTCAATTGCATTCTGAGATCAAATGGAAGTATATTAACTGCTTTATAATCACATAAGGACGACGACTTTAGAAGGATAACCTTGTTAGCACGTTTGTAAATGCTTTGCAAGTGTTTTAAGCAGTTTCTGCTTGCTAAATCATAAGAAATTGAAACATAGTCAATGTCAGGTTGTATGTACGCGTGAAAGAAAGGTTTCCTGGTGTGGTGATCTAAGAAATGCTTCATTCTGTTCAATTGGAATATTTTTTTAGATAATTTACGGGTGAAACCAGTAACATGAAAATCCCAAGAAAGATTGTGGTCAATGCCCAGACCAAGAACTGTATGAGAGTCAACCTCTTTCTAAAATTGTGATTTACTTTAATCTTCATGAGGTCAGTCTTCATAGTCTGTCGTTTCTGCCTTGTGGTTATTGGCATGAGTTTAGATGTTTTGGGATGAAGAGCCATGTGGTAGAGAGAGAGAGAGAGAGAGAGAGAGAGAGAGAGAGAGAGAGAGAGAGAGAGAGAGAGAGAGAGAGAGAGAGAGAGAGAGAGAGAGAGAGAGAGAGAGAGAGAGAGAGAGAGAGTAAGTACACGAACTCACAGAAAGACAGACAGAGACGGGGGTGGAGGGAGACAGACAAATAGACAAATAATAATAGACAGACAGACGGTGAAGCAGATGGCAAAGGACATGAGGTAAGATGGGTAAATTAACAAACTGCGTACTGACGTCAGAACGAATGAAAGTTACGTCAGAAGGTTCCCATTCAGAGACCGTCTCTCACTGTATGTCACGAACTTACATTAGGTCCGTGCTGTATGTCACATGTTTGTATAATTATAAGCCTACCTATACATAAATACACGTGCAGAAATAATAGTGTCTCTGTTGTGTTAGCTTGCCTGATACTTCAGAGAACTGTTTTCTTAGGACGTTCTACTAAAAATAAAAAACAATTAGGAAAAAAAGTCATCATCAAAATAACCCTCCCCCCAAAAAACACACACACATGTGACGTAAGTGTCCCGCGCGACCCGCTTTCTTTATTTCTTATCTACACCCCCCCCCTTCTCCCCCTCCCCCCTCTCCTTTTCATTTCTCTGTCCGGCCGCCACGTTAATTGCCACCCACCATCTAAAGAACGCCGAATAAGGCAATTATCTCTTTGAAGCAAGATCTATCTACCCATCACAAGAAAGTGACAACCACGGGCGGCCCCTTTGAAACCCTTCCTGTCCGAGCACGAGAAGGATTTCAAATATCGGCATGTGATAAGGATGTAATAGGCGCGTGATTGTTCGGTACATTTAGAACAGCATCTTGTGACGTGTCGACTGCTATAA
>CM065682.1:18121091-18128591 GCA_017654935.2 Phymorhynchus buccinoides
TACTGACGCGCCGTGCTGTTATTTATTACATCAGCACCACCATCATAATCACGGGCATAATTTGAAGTGTTGAACACCACTCGCATTGAAGTTAGTGTACATCCACACAAACCAGTTCATTATGAGTTTCCCACTGTACCTGTCATTAAAGTAATTAAAACAATTAATGGATTAAAAGAAAACAAGTGCAACGCCGAGCGGCTGCAAAGTCCCCTCGCAGCATCGCCGAGCTACTCCGAAATCGGAATGTGTCGGCTGTACACACAGCGGGGAGACCATTGAGAACTGAAAACAGGACGCACGCACGGACGGATGGACGGCCGGGAAGGAGTGGGACATATCGGGCCTGTGACACAAAGGGCCTAGGGCACAGCGGGTAATGTAAAACTAAATACATCAGTGGATAGCTTGCATCTTGGCAAACTAGTATACCAAATTTGATGATGATAGACTGAATAGTTTTTGAGAAAAACGGCGGGCCTGTGACACAAAGGGCCTAGGGCACAGTGGGTAATGTAAACCTAAATACATCAGTGGATAGCTTGCATCTTGGCAAACTAGTATACCAAATTTGATGATGATAGACTGAATAGTTTTTGAGAAAAACGGACGAATAGCCGGACGGACGGAGGCACGCCGGACGGACACCGGACGGACGGACCAGACAAAAACAATAGCTCCCCGAACCTTCGGCTCGGGGACTAATTAATAACTGTGAATTGTAGGTTGGCTGACACAAGCGGGTAATGAGAATGATGAAATGGAGACAGAAGGCGGGGGACAGGGAGGTGGGGGTGTATCTGTGAGTGTGCGAAAGTGTTAAAGTAAGTAATAGGTAAGTGATGCAGGCCGATTCACGACTTCCTCCCTAACCCCCCTCCCCCCCCCCCCCCCCCCCCCCCTCCACTTTCAGTTTTAAAAAAAGAAGTTAAAGAAGTTAAACTTACACTTAAAGAACATGACCGAACAGAACAAAGATCATTACTAAAGATAAACGTGTGTGTGTGTGTGTGTGTGTGTGTGTGCGTGTGCGTGCGTGCGTGTGTGTGTCCATGCATGCGTGCGCGAGTGCACGCGTATGCCTTTACGCGTACGTTTTTGAGTGTGCACGCGCGCGCACGAGCTCGTGCGTGTGTGTCCATGATTGTGTAGTAGACTGAAGGAGTGGATGGGTAGTGGGGGTGGCACTAGGCATTATTAAAGTCATAGGGTTAAGGGAGGCAGTTGCATTGACATTTGGATGGCACAGTTCCAGTCTTAAAATCGTACTGTAACCCCAGCCTCTAGCCTAACTCCTCTTGCTACGTTCTGTGGGGAATGTAATGTGCTGATGGCATTGTCGTACTACAGACTGCAGTCATAAGCATAGTTTCTTCGTCCACCATTATCAGTTGTTGTCATCCACTTAGGTTCGGTAGGGAGGAGATCTGAGAATCAGACTCGTCTTTTTTTAATCTCATTGTTTTAATTCGTGAAGATCACTCAAGTGCACTAGTGTGTATTAAGCTGATAGTTGTGATTAGAGACGATGACGTGTTTATCAGTGATTATCGGTTGTAGGCCTACATCCATTACGCACGGGAGAGAATCGGACGCGTTTTATCTCAGTATTTAATGTCTGAAGATTGCTGCGTGTACGCCCTTTGTGAGAGAGTCTGTGTGTTTAAACTCTAGCTTGGTTCTGTGGCATAGTGATAGACAAGTCTTCAATTTGGAAAGGGCTCATTCGTACCTATACAATGTAGTCCTACAAACAAATGAAGAGACCGGTACATGGTGTGTGCTAATAGACGATTTTTCGGAAAAACGCTAGGGGAGAGCACTTCGTAAAAATTAGAGTTGATTACCTCGACTTACTCGGTCAAAACTCATAACAACAATGGCGGCATGGCGTCGAAGCTTGAAACCGCAGGATGCGAGTCAGCGACTAGCAAACTTTTTTTTTTATAGAAAAATAAGGGGCGGTCAGTATCCACAAACTGAGAGAGCTTGCAAAATGTGACGTAAAAATATAAATGACATCAAATTTAGAATGACGCACGGTGTTCTAAGTGATGTAAGTCTACTCAAACACACGAGGCGAGAGCTGGGGATCTACCTGAAGGTAGAGTAACTTCCCTTGTTTGACCGATTGAATTAGGCAAGACCACTCCCACACACCATGACATTACTCCCCTTAATTATTTCCGAACAATTCCGATTGTGTGTTGATGATAACAATGATTTGTGATGAGTATGATATAACACCATGTGATGTTATGACGGTGCGGTGAAGTGTAGAATCTACCTGTGGTCAGTTGAAGGGGGACCCCAGTCTTGGGGACTACTGCACAGTTGAATGGTTACACACGGACGGGCACTACGTAACGTACAAGTGCGGCACCAACACGCACGCTCACACGCACCGAATTAATGCACCACTATACGCGAACATTATATCTAGATAAACACTGAGACACAAGGGGAACATGACACACGGAGACACACACATTATAGTTTATACATGGATACAACACACAGAGACTACCTCTGTGTCTGTGTCTGTCTGTCTGTCTGTCTGTCTGTCTCTCTCTCTCTCTCTCTCTCTCTCTCTCTCTCTCTCTCCTCTCTCTCTCTCTCTCTCTCTCTCTCTCTCTCTCTCTCTCTCTCTCTCTCTCTCTCTCTCTCTCTCTCTCTCTCTCTCAAAAACAAACGCTCAGGACATAAAAAATATGTGACCCAGTACAACGAAAGGGACATTAAGTCGCTGGGCTAGTTTCTCAAAACAGGCTTGCAATGTCAAAAATTAATTTTTTTGTCAGTTTTGAGTTACGGGCAATTTCGTGTTTTCTAACATCTTACCTTTCATATTTATAAGGGATAATCTGTAAAACAGTCTCTAAATGGTCTTATAAGTGCTTTAAAACGAGTAGGCCAATGCATTTTCTTCAGCTAGGCTAGACTGTTATGTAGACTGTGTTTTCTCAAAATTGCCTACGCTCACCCTACTAACTTTAACTTTAGAACAGAAATGGTACTTATACCATTAGAAAGAGGATTGTTTAAAGGTTTTAAATGTATAATTTTATCGGAATGGTCAGTTAGACACTTAAAGAGCCACCCGATCACGTGTCAAAATCACGGGTTTCACGGGTTTTCCCTCTTATAACTGGAAATAAATCTTGTTTTGACCAAGTCTGAGTCCCATATAAATAATAATAATAATAGTACATTTATATAGCGCTTTACCTCCGATGAGCCCAAAGCGCTTTACAATCAATTATTCATCAACAGACAACAAAAACTGCATTCAAATTGAAACCGACACATCAGTTTAAAGAGCAGCCTCAATTTGAATATGGGGACATTTCTGTGTGGGTCACAGCAACCCAGAAACAACCAAGGCACTTACTCGTGGTGCGTCACTGGGTCTTTAATGTCACTTTCGTAGTGCTGGGTCACATATTCGCACGCATACCCCCCACCCCCACCCCTAACAAAAAAAATTGCACTCTACGACGCTTCAAGTAAAGGTCACGGTGGTGCGAAGCCAGCCATCCAGCCAGCCAGCCAGCCAGCCAGCCAGACAACTTCATCGGTTTTCATCCTCATCGCTTCTGTTCTTTCCCCGTGACTATGATGTGGCAAAACACTGGGATTGTGACACAATCTATCGTGGGATAAGTGTCTACTGCGACATTATCATTACCAGCAGCGTGGAATATCACCATCAGGGCCATCATCATTATGAATCAGTCAAGCGATGTAAGTAGTAATCGTACCTGTTTATATTATATTTAGGTTAGGTTAGGTTAGGTTAGGCGTCTCTGTGAAATTCGGGTTGCTCCCGCCTGGAGAACGCGTCGCAGCCAGAGGCGTGCCACCCAATTTGAAAAATAAATAAATTTGCATGCGGTTTTTGTGTGACTGATGAGGAAGGAAAGGGTGGGTGGGTAAATTTTGACCAAATGACAACTTTTCCGTTGCCACTGGGTTTAACGTGTGCTAAGTGCATGAGCACACGGGACCTCGGTTTATCGTCTCATCCGAAAGACTAAGCAATTTATTACTTATCTTCAAGTTGACTTGAGAGTAAAAAGCGGCTTTATCTTAAACGTTGTGCTAGTTTCAGTAATGAATGAATGGAAATCCGTTTAACGTCCTCCGGTCTGAAACAGACACATATAGAACATTAGTAGATATAAAGATGGTGGGAACGAGCCCGGAGGCAATGCCCGGAGGCAATGCCCGGAGGCAGTGGAACTCCAGGAATGTCCCGAATTTTTAACGATGCAGATGTATGATATTAGTACATAGTTTCAGTTTTTAAAAAAAAGGCCTTATAAGGAAAGTTTACTAAGTTCGATTATATTTCAATGGTCAACCTATGACGATATTTTTCACGCCAGAGGGCAGTCAATGCACTAGGGGCTTATCACGCGATTTTCTTACTTGGGCGTAGTGAGAAAGAGAGTGATGGTAGGACCACTCACTGTCTCTCTCTCTTTCTTTATCCCCAACTAATAATATAGAGAGGATTAGCCCCACACGAGCGTCATGCCCTCTGGCGTGAGAAAAATCGCACTAAGTCTCTCATTGATAGTATAATGAACAATGCACTTTAAAACACGTTAGTGTGAAGCATGCAGTCGGTCTATTCAAATTAACTGGCAGCCTTCTTAATTTTGTAAAATTGTTCGATGGTCAAATAAAAAAAGAAAGATGCTTTGAAAATAATATAATAAACAGATGTGGTTAAATGTATTTATAGGCCCTATCATACCGCTCTCTCTCTCTCTCTCTCTCTCTCTCTCTCTCTCTCTCTCTCTCTCTCTCTCTCTCTCTCTCTCTCTCTCTCTCTCTCTCTCTCTCTCTCTCTCTCCCTCTCTCTCTCTCTCTCTCTCTCTCTCTCTCTCTCTCTCTCTCTCTCTCTCTCTCTCTCTCTCTCCCCCCCCCTCTCTCTCTCTCTCTCTCTCTCTCTCTCTCTCTCTCTCTCTCTCTCTCTCTCTCTCTCTCTCTCTCTCTCTCTCTCTCTCTCTCTCTCTCTCTCTTACGCGTTTTCTTAACACTCCTGCCAAGTACTGATATGCTATCTATTATGTGTTTTGAAACATTTGTGACGAACAGTGATATGCGTTTATATACCCCCCCCAAACTTGTTCATTTTTATTTCTTTTTGTGTGTGTGAGTTGCTATGAACTCCTGTGTGTGCGTCCTTACGTGCGTGCATACGCGTGCATACACGACTCTCTCTCTCTCTCTCTCTCTCTCTCTCTCTCTCTCTCTCTCTCTCTCTCTCTCTCTCTCTCTCTCTCTCTGTGTCTGTGTCTGTTTGTCTGTCTGTCTGTATGTTTGTCTGTCTTTATGTGTTGTCTGTCCAATTTGTGTGAGTTGCTATGAACT
Source organism: Phymorhynchus buccinoides (assembly GCA_017654935.2). NCBI lineage: Eukaryota > Metazoa > Mollusca > Gastropoda > Neogastropoda > Raphitomidae > Phymorhynchus > Phymorhynchus buccinoides. The sequence continues at coordinate 18,126,474 of CM065682.1, forward strand.
CCTGTGTGTGCGTCCTTACGTGCGTGCATACGCGTGCATACACGACTCTCTTCTCTCTCTCTCTCTCTCTCTCTCTCTCTCTCTCTCTTCTCTCTCTCTCTCTCTGTCTCTCTCTCTCTCTGTCTGTCTGTCTGTCTGTACTCTCTCTCTCCCTCTCTCTCTCTCTCTCTCTCTCTCTCTCTCTCTCTCTCTCTCTCTCTCCTCTCTCTCTCTCTCTCTCTCTCTCTCTCTCTCTCTCTCTCTCTCTCTCTCTCTCTCTCTCTCTCTCTCTCTCTCTCTCTCTCTCTCTCTCTCTCTCTCCAGCAAATGAACCTAAAACGGAAGTAGGAAAAGATGCACAGACTTCGAATGTAACGTATTTTGAGTATAATAATGGGAGAAGCAGAGAAAAACAGTTGGGGGGACGGGGATCGAGGGAGAGAGGACGGGGGTGGGGGAAGTGGGGTTAAAAGGGGCCAAGGAGGACGAGATACGGGTGCGGGGGTGGAGCAGTAGGTGGGGCCATCTGGGTTTATTCTGATAATAACATTTTAAGGTCGAGTCGACTTTTAGGACAAGTAGGCTCACGGTGCCAAGCTGCTTGCTTCTTAGGCTCGGTGCCCATCTGTGTTCTACCGAGGACCCAGCATGTTTGACAATCGTGTGAAAGGTAGCACACGCCTTGTTACGTTTGACTCGCTGACAGGTTATGCACACAAGCAGGTCTGCTTCTTTTTGGTCTCCCTTCCCCAAGACCCAAACAAACAACATGGGCGACAGCGGACCAAAATGCGTAGGGGAAGACGGGGTAAAAAGCGCATGGGCGGGTAAGAAGCCCACCCCAATTATCTAATGAAATGAAGCAAATTTCAGTCTCATTTTGCCCATGAGACGAGCGTTAATGTCTAGCATTCGTCTCAGGGGCAAATTTGACTGAAATTTTCTTTATTTCATGAGATAATTGGGGTGGGCTTCTTACCCGCCCATGCGCTTTTTACCCCGTCTTCCCCTACACAACGTACAGCCAGTCGGTGTGAATGACATGGCAGCAGGTGTGAGAAAACCCTCAGACTGAAACAAAACAGATGCTTTGTATTAGCCAGGACACAAGATGTACACCGAGCCTCATGGAGGAGGAGGAGGAGGTAGGCATAGCACCTGTCTTTAGTAGGGTTTATTCGGAAGGTTCCAGAGTCAACGTTATATTATTATTAAGCCATTAGTTGTTGCCTGTCTGTCGTTTCCGACAATGACTGCCAGATTAGCCGGCGGGCTTTGCTTAAACTTGTCTATAGTGGAGAAGCCTTGCCCAGAATACATCCCCAGGGCCGGACCTACAGGGGGGGGAGGAGGGGGGGGGCTTAGGGGGCTGCAGCCCCCACCCTTTTTCCTAAAAAAACAAACACAAAAAAACAATTCATGTCGCCGAGTGGCAGCTAATTTTCCTCGCAGGCTATACCTAGCAGTGTGGAAGCAGCATGATGTGTACTTAATGGTTAAAACATGTTTCAATAGGGGTATCATCAGTAATGGTATTAGTCCTTCATTTCATGCCCAGATTGCACTATTTTGCTTCTCGGATTTAAAACATTTCCGGGGGAGCATGCCCCCGGACTCCCCTAGGGGTCTTGGTGCTTCGCACCTTCGATGAATTAGCCCCTACCCCTTAAAAACTTAGGTCCGGGCCTGATCCCCACTCTCTCGACCAAAGGGATTTGAGGACGAGAGTTGGCGTTGGGGGAAGGTCCCTAAAAGCCAACCAATCCCATTGGCTGCAGCATTTAGTAGGTAACATAAAAAACCCGAATCTGTTCTCTAACATACGGGCATTCTAGGCGGCCATTTGACCCCAAATGGCTTTTATCACTGGTTGACATTAAGGGCCAGCCACACGTCCACTAAAACCGCACGACTGTACGATACGATTCGATCACGTGGTCTCGAAGCGCGAATCACATTTTGTTCTTCGATACCACGTGATCGAATCGCATCGCACAGTCGTGCGATTTCAGTGGACGTGTGGCTGGCTCTTTGGCCTGCAGTAGGGCCCAATAGTAACATGAGAGCCGCACGATTAATGACGTTCTACTGTAATGCAAACCGTGGTACGGTTTAGACTTCGGTGAAAGACTATCACTC
>CM065682.1:18131091-18148591 GCA_017654935.2 Phymorhynchus buccinoides
ACAAACATTTGTTGCAGCAAAAACAAATTGAAGACAAAAAACATGTTCTAGAAACCCTAAACAACACTTCAAATGACCCCAAAACATTCTGGGGTACTATTAAAAAGAGGGTGGTAAGTAATACACCATTCGATTGCACAATTTCAAATGAAGGATGGTTTGACCATTTTCGAAAAGTTTTTAATGACTGTGTTGAAAATGGTGTACTAGTAACTGATAGTAACATATCAAATGGACAGTTAGACAATCAACGTCTAATCAACAACGATGTAGACTTTTCTGTTTTAGATAACGAAATATGTGAATCTGAAGTAAAAGATGCTATCAGGGCCCTAAAGAATGGGAAGGCGGCAGGACCAGATGGCTTCATTGGAGAATTTTACAAGCATTCCCCACCCTTAGTTGTTTCCTTCCTTACGAAGCTATTCAATGAGCTCTTTAATTCTGGTACATTCCCTCTTACTTGGTCTGAATCAATCATCCATCCTTTACATAAGAAAGGTGATACTAATTTGCCAGATAATTATCGAGGCATTTCACTACTGAACATTTGCAGTAAGTTATATACATACATATTGAACAAACGACTAACATCCTGGGTAGAAGATAACAATTTACTTAGTGAAGCACAAGCTGGATTCAGAAAACATTATAGTACAGTTGATCACATATTCACGTTGCTTGCCCTGATTCAGAAACAGTTCTCATCCAACAAGAAACTCTATGCTGCTTTTATTGATTTTAAAAAAGCATTTGACCTCATAGATAGGAATCATCTTTGGTTAATACTGCATAAAAATGGAATCAGAGGGAAAATGTATAGAGCTGTTCAAAGTATGTATCAAGTAGTAAAAGCTAGAGTTCGTGCTAATAACGATGTTACTGAAGCCTTTATGTGTCCCCGTGGTCTTAAACAAGGGGATAGTTGTAGCCCTATTTTGTTTGCTCTATTTATTAATGAGCTCGCCAATGATATAATTCAGTCTGGCAAACATGGTGTAACCTTGTCCCCCGATATTATTCAAATTCTCATCATGTTATTTGCTGATGATGTTGTTCTACTTTCCACTAGCATTATTGGCCTCCAGCGTCAGCTGGACATCTTGTACAACACTGCAAGCAGACTGAATCTTACTGTAAATCAAGATAAGTCAAACATTGTTATATTTAGAAAAGGTGGTCACATTGCATCTAGAGAAAAATGGTTTTATGGTGGTATTAAACTTGAAGTAGTAAATCAATACAAATATCTTGGTTTAATTTTTTCATCAGGTTTAACTTTTTCTTATTCTTTAGAACAAATGGCCCTTAAAGCTAAAAGATGTGTTTTTGGTGTTCTTAAATTTCTGTGGTCTCTTGGAGAAAATTCCCCCAAAGTGTTCTTTAAAATATTCGATGCTCAAATCCTTCCCATGCTAACATATGGCTCAGAGGTCTGGGGCTTGACTGCAGACCATACAGTTATTGAACGAGTGCATCTACAAGCCATTAAACGTTTGCTCAATGTAAGTATTAAAACACCAAGTGTACTCATATACAGAGAATCTGGGAGATACCCTCTTTATATTCTAACGTTTACTAATTCTATAAGATATTGGTTAAAACTCACTAGAATGGAACAGAATCGCTTACCTAGGAAAGCTTATAATATGCTCTATTGTCGCCATTGTAAAGGCAAGAAGAACTGGGTATCCAATATTTGTAATACATTATATAGACATGGCTTTGGTTTCGTTTGGGAAAATCAGGGCGTACAAAATGTTAAACCATTCTTGACTCTTTTAAAGCAGAGATTAATTGACAACCATTTGCAAGGTCTCGACTCTGCGATTTCTTCAAAGGACAGATATCAGTTATATTCATCGTTTAGATTATTGCAAGGCACTCCATACTATTTGAGTGTCATTAAGAACCCAGTATTGAGGAAACATTTGACCAGAATTAGACTAGGGGTTTCACAGTTGAGACCTCATAGATTTCGATTTTCAAAGGCACAACAAAACAAAGACTGTCCATTTTGTCCTAAAGTCATTGAAACGGAACTGCACTTTCTTTTGGTGTGCCCTCAGTATTGTAATTTACGTGAATCACTTATTCCTAGAAAATATTATACTCATCCAAATGCATTCAGGTTGACCTTACTTCTCTCTGATTCAAGACTATGTACAAAACTTGCCGTATTCATTGCTAAAGCTTTTACCCTACGAAATGCATTGTGCTAGCATGTTTACAAATTTATGTTGATCAAATGTATTAGTGACTAACTATACCTCTTTTTGTTTACTTTCTAAGCATCAAAACACGAAACTGCAGACATTTGGTCTTCTGTTTCGTGTGTAAGAAAATGTGGTTGGTTCAGAAAACGTGTTTTCATTCAATTATAGAAATGTTATGCATGTTTTAAGAATACTTCAGCTATAACAATCCCTACACAACACTGGTATGTTTTACGCAAATGTGTCTCTTCCCTTGTGTTTATAATGCCTTTGTGGGCTGATTAGTGTACACAGTACTTTGTGTTTATGATGCGTGTTTTCTCAATGCACCATGACCCTCTCTATAACATAGTATTTAACACAAAATAACAATGTTCTGTGCGAGTTTATACTTCCATGTTATTTAGACAGACAAACGTGAGTTTGCCGAAGTTTGTGTGCATTGTGTATGAATGTCAGATGCCCTTCAGGCTTTTGCTTGGTTTATCAAGACCTTGTGAAACATTAATTCTTATAGAATATCTCATTTTAGTTGATCAAAACGTAGTAAATACCGCATTCTGAGCATATTTCGTATGTATGCATTCTTTGTAGTTATCACCCTTCCTTTACATATTTTTGAATGACAATTTGCTCAATGCTAACCCTCTATGGTACACATGTATACAGTGCTGTGTATGTTGATTCAAGTTGAGTTACCGCTATAGTTTGTGTTGAGTCACTAATGCTTTTTCACATTACCTACCTTTTAGTTTAATAGTTTGGTATATTTATAATCGACTTGTTCTGGATAATTGTTTAACCATCTGTTTCATCGACTCAATATCATATTGGATTATTTGTTGTTGTTTTTCTCTTTAATTTACCTATTTATTTATATATGTTCATTTATTTACTTACTAATTTGTTTATTTTTGCTTTAAATGTTTAAATCCACAAGAATGTGTGTTATTTTCTAGTTTTCGATACAAATGTTATGTGTCTTTATAACCCCCTCCCCCAGCCTCCCTATGATACGGGCAGAAGGCCTAGTCATTAAAATTGTTTGAATCTCTCTCTCTCTCTCTCTCTCTCTCTCTCTCTCTCTCTCTCTCTCTCTCTCTCTCTCTCTCTCTCTCTCTTTGAAATCTCGGTCACTCTGCCTCTCTCTGTCTCTCCTTTGAAATCTCGGTCACTCTGCCTCTCTCTCTGTCTCTTTCCTTTGAAATCTCTGTCTCTCTCTCCTCTCTCTCTCTCTCTCTCTCCTCTCTCTCTCTCTCTCTCTCTCTCTCTCTCTCTCTCTCCTTTGAAATCTCTGTCACTCTCTCTCTGTCTCTTTCCTTTGAAATCTCTGTCACTGTGTCTCTCTCTGCATCTTTCCTTTGAAATCTCTGTCATTGTGTCTCTCTGTCTCTTTCTTTGAAATCTCTGTCTGTCTCTCTCTGTCTCTTTCCTTTGAAATCTCTGTCACTCTGTCTCTCTCTGTCTCTTTCCTTTGAAATCTCTGTCACTTGTCTCTCTCTGTCTCTTTCCTTTGAAATCTCTGTCATTGTCTCTCTCTGTCTCTTTCCTTTGAAATCTCTGTCACTCTGTCTCTCTCTGTCTCTTTCCTTTGAAATCTCTGTCACTCTGTCTCTCTCTGTCTCTTTCCTTTGAAATCTCTGTCATTGTCTCTCTCTGTCTCTTTCCTTTGAAATCTCTGTCACTGTGTCTCTCTGTCTCTTTCCTTTGAAATCTCTGTCACTCTGTCTCTCTCTGTCTCTTTCCTTTGAAATCTCTGTCATTGTGTCTCTCTGTCTCTTTCCTTTGAAATCTCTGTCATTGTCTCTCTCTGTCTCTTTCCTTTGAAATCTCTGTCATTGTCTCTCTCTGTCTCTTTCCTTTGAAATCTCTGTCACTCTGTCTCTCTCTGTCTCTTTCCTTTGAAATCTCTGTCATTGTCTCTCTGTCTCTTTCCTTTGAAATCTCTGTCATTGTCTCTCTCTGTCTCTTTCCTTTGAAATCTCTGTCACTCTGTCTCTCTCTGTCTCTTTCTTTGAAATCTCTGTCACTCTCTCTCTCTCTGTCTCTTTCCTTTGAAATCTCTGTCATTGTCTCTCTCTGTCTCTTTCCTTTGAAATCTCTGTCACTCTGTCTCTCTCTGTCTCTTTCCTTTGAAATCTCTGTCACTCTGTCTCTCTCTGTCTCTTTCCTTTGAAATCTCTGTCATTGTGTCTCTCTCTGTCTCTTTCCTTTGAAATCTCTGTCATCTGTGTCTCTCTCTGTCTCTTTCCTTTGAAATCTCTGTCACTCTGTCTCTCTCTGTCTCTTTCCTTTGAAATCTCTGTCACTCTGTCTCTCTCTGTCTCTTTCCTTTGAAATCTCTGTCATTGTCTCTCTCTGTCTCTTTCCTTTGAAATCTCTGTCACTCTGTCTCTCTCTGTCTCTTTCCTTTGAAATCTCTGTCTCTGTCTCTCTCTGTCTCTTTCCTTTGAAATCTCTGTCACTCTGTCTCTCTCTCTGTCTCTTTCCTTTGAAATCTCTGTCATTGTCTCTCTCTGTCTCTTTCCTTTGAAATCTCTGTCTCTGTCTCTCTCTGTCTCTTTCCTTTGAAATCTCTGTCATTGTCTCTCTCTGTCTCTTTCCTTTGAAATCTCTGTCATTGTCTCTCTCTGTCTCTTTCCTTTGAAATCTCTGTCACTCTGTCTCTCTCTGTCTCTTTCCTTTGAAATCTCTGTCATTGTCTCTCTCTGTCTCTTTCCTTTGAAATCTCTGTCACTCTGTCTCTCTCTCTCTTTCCTTTGAAATCTCTGTCTCTCTCTCTGTCTCTTTCCTTTGAAATCTCTGTCACTCTGTCTCTCTCTGTCTCTTTCTTTGAAATCTCTGTCTCTCTGTCTCTTTCCTTTGAAATCTCTGTCACTCTGTCTCTCTCTGTCTCTTTCCTTTGAAATCTCTGTCATTGTCTCTCTCTGTCTCTTTCCTTTGAAATCTCTGTCACTCTGTCTCTCTCTGTCTCTTTCCTTTGAAATCTCTGTCATTGTCTCTCTCTGTCTCTTTCCTTTGAAATCTCTGTCACTTGTCTCTCTCTGTCTCTTTCCTTTGAAATCTCTGTCTCTTGTCTCTCTCTGTCTCTTTCCTTTGAAATCTCTGTCATTGTCTCTCTCTGTCTCTTTCCTTTGAAATCTCTGTCATTGTCTCTCTCTGTCTCTTTCCTTTGAAATCTCTGTCACTCTGTCTCTCTCTGTCTCTTTCCTTTGAAATCTCTGTCATTGTCTCTCTGTCTCTTTCCTTTGAAATCTCTGTCATTGTCTCTCTCTGTCTCTTTCCTTTGAAATCTCTGTCACTTGTCTCTCTCTGTCTCTTTCCTTTGAAATCTCTGTCACTTGTCTCTCTCTGTCTCTTTCCTTTGAAATCTCTGTCATTGTCTCTCTCTGTCTCTTTCCTTTGAAATCTCTGTCACTCTGTCTCTCTCTGTCTCTTTCCTTTGAAATCTCTGTCACTCTGTCTCTCTCTGTCTCTTTCCTTTGAAATCTCTGTCACTCTGTCTCTCTCTGTCTCTTTCCTTTGAAATCTCTGTCACTCTGTCTCTCTCTGTCTCTTTCCTTTGAAATCTCTGTCACTCTGTCTCTCTCTGTCTCTTTCCTTTGAAATCTCTGTCACTCTGTCTCTCTCTGTCTCTTTCCTTTGAAATCTCTGTCTTGTCTCTCTCTGTCTCTTTCCTTTGAAATCTCTGTCATTGTCTCTCTCTGTCTCTTTCCTTTGAAATCTCTGTCACTCTGTCTCTCTCTGTCTCTTTCCTTTGAAATCTCTGTCATCTGTGTCTCTCTGTCTCTTTCCTTTGAAATCTCTGTCATTGTCTCTCTCTGTCTCTTTCCTTTGAAATCTCTGTCACTCTGTCTCTCTCTGTCTCTTTCCTTTGAAATCTCTGTCATTGTCTCTCTCTGTCTCTTTCCTTTGAAATCTCTGTCATTGTCTCTCTCTGTCTCTTTCCTTTGAAATCTCTGTCACTCTGTCTCTCTCTGTCTCTTTCCTTTGAAATCTCTGTCATTGTCTCTCTCTGTCTCTTTCCTTTGAAATCTCTGTCACTCTGTCTCTCTCTGTCTCTTTCCTTTGAAATCTCTGTCATTGTCTCTCTCTGTCTCTTTCCTTTGAAATCTCTGTCACTCTGTCTCTCTCTGTCTCTTTCCTTTGAAATCTCTGTCATTGTCTCTCTCTGTCTCTTTCTTTGAAATCTCTGTCACTCTGTCTCTCTCTGTCTCTTTCCTTTGAAATCTCTGTCATTGTCTCTCTCTGTCTCTTTCCTTTGAAATCTCTGTCACTCTGTCTCTCTCTGTCTCTTTCCTTTGAAATCTCTGTCATTGTCTCTCTCTGTCTCTTTCCTTTGAAATCTCTGTCATTGTCTCTCTCTGTCTCTTTCCTTTGAAATCTCTGTCTCTGTCTCTCTCTGTCTCTTTCCTTTGAAATCTCTGTCATTGTCTCTCTCTGTCTCTTTCCTTTGAAATCTCTGTCACTCTGTCTCTCTCTGTCTCTTTCCTTTGAAATCTCTGTCATTGTCTCTCTCTGTCTCTTTCCTTTGAAATCTCTGTCACTCTGTCTCTCTCTGTCTCTTTCCTTTGAAATCTCTGTCATTGTCTCTCTCTGTCTCTTTCCTTTGAAATCTCTGTCACTCTGTCTCTCTCTGTCTCTTTCCTTTGAAATCTCTGTCATTGTCTCTCTCTGTCTCTTTCCTTTGAAATCTCTATCTCTCTGTCTTTTTATGTCTCTTTCCTTTGAAATCTTTGTCACTCTGTCTTTCTTTCTGTGTCTGTTTCTCTGTTTCTTGTGACTCTCTCTCTCTCTCTCTCTCTCTCTCTCTCTCTCTCTCTCTCTCTCTCTCTCTCTCTCTCTCTCTCTCTCTCTCTCTCTCTCTCTCTCTCTCTTTCCCTCTCTCTCTCTCTTCCTCCCTCCCTCCCTCTCTGTGTGCATATATATATATGTGTGTGTGTGTGTGTGTGTGTGTGTGTGTGCATTTGAACCTATCTTTTAAACCAATGATTGATGTTTGAAAAAAACAACCCACGTAAACCAGTCAAAAGAATAATGATTACAGTTTCACTTAGGTATAACACGCATTCTTTTGAGAATTAGTGTTTGTAAAAAAACAAAGTGTCTGTAACCAACTCGTATCAAATGTATTAATTTGTGAAGTGCTTGCAATCATACGAACTCATTATGCATATGCCGTATGCCCTCTTCCCTTTACTGTTTACCCATCCCACCCCCACCCACCCTGCTACTCATGAATCGCTACCCCCTTCTCTAACTGTCTACCTCCCACTCCAGTTTTCGGCTCATTCCCACATTTTAGTTCTATTCTGGGCGGGGTGTGATGCCATGAGAAAAGCGAACCCTATAACCTGTGGTGCACTTGGCAGTGGTAGCCTACAAGGCCCATCGACGTACTGTCGATGACTAGGCCTAGAGCCTACCTGACAGAATAGAAGAACAGGTTTGTGTTGTTGCGAGTTTTAGGGTAGCGGGGTGCTCGTGCAGGGGATACTGCCACAGTGATCTCCCTTCTTTGAAGCGAGTGGTGGTTCTTGCAAGTTGCACTATTTAGGCCTAGTGGCTTCTTCAGGTTGGCATAAAATAGTAGGAGAGAGAGAGGGGGAGAGAGAGAGAGAGAGAGAGAGAGAGAGAGAGAGAGAGAGAGAGAGAGAGAGAGAGAGAGAGAGAGAGAGAGAGAGAGAGAGAGAGAGAGAGAGAGAGAGAGAGTTCCAACTTCCAACTTCAAATACTTTATTTTACAAGGATAAGAATTTAGGCTGGGCCTAGTCTTCCATTCTGTCCTTGGTTCTAAGCGTGCAACGTGTAACTAATACTATAAACGAACATTGAGACACAGAAAGATCGTCAACAGCAACAACAACATTAGCAGAGAGAGAGAGAGAGAGAGAGAGAGAGAGAGAGAGAGAGAGAGAGAGAGAGAGAGAGAGAGAGAGAGAGAGAGAGAGAGAGAGAGAGAGAGAGAGAGATGACAATTTTGATGTTTATTGTCATTACCCATAGATAGGTCTGAGAGAGAGAGAGAGAGAGAGAGAGAGAGAGAGAGAGAGAGAGAGAGAGAGAGAGAGAGAGAGAGAGATTGACAAATGACAATGTTGATGTTTATTGTCATTACCCATAGATAGGTCTGAGAGAGAGAGAGAGAGAGGAGAGAGAGAGAGAGAGAGAGAGAGAGAGAGAGAGAGAGAGAGAGAGAGAGAGAGAGAGAGAGAGAGAGTTTTGAGAAGATGACAATTTTGATGTGTTATTGTCATTACCCATAGATAGTCAGAGAGAGAGAGAGAGAGAGAGAGAGAGAGAGAGAGAGAGAGAGAGAGAGAGAGAGAGAGAGAGAGAGAGAGAGAGAGAGAGAGAGAGAGAGAGAGAGAGAGAGACAAATGACAAGTTGATGTTTATTGTCAGACCCATAGAGTCTGAGAGAGAGAGAGAGAGAGAGAGAGAGAGAGAGAGAGAGAGAGAGAGAGAGAGAGAGAGATCACAATCTTGATGTTTATTGTCATTACCCATAGATAGATAGAGAGAGAGAGAGAGAGAGAGAGAGAGAGAGAGAGAGAGAGAGAGAGAGAGAGAGAGAGAGAGAGAGAGAGAGAGAGAGAGAGAGAGAGAGAATTCACAATCTTGATGTTTATTGTCATTACCCATAGATAGGTCTGAGAGAGAGAGAGAGAGAGAGAGAGAGAGAGAGAGAGAGAGAGAGAGAGAGAGAGAGAGAGAGAGAGAGAGAGAGTTTGACAAATGACAATTTTGATGTTTATTGTCATTACCCATCGATAGGTCTGAGAGAGAGAGAGAGAGAGAGAGAGAGAGAGAGAGAGAGAGAGAGAGAGAGAGAGAGAGAGAGAGAGAGAGAGAGAGAGAGAGAGAGAGAGAGAGAGAGAGAGAGAGAGAGAGAGAGAGAGAGAGAGAGAGAGAGAGAGAGAGAGAGAGAGAGTTAATAATCGCAAAAGATGCTGGTCTCCTGCGAATGGCTAGCATTAGCCACCAGCTAGGAGGCATTTGCACTGGCTGTTAAAGTGCTGCAGTCTGGGGATGAGTTAGCCTTTCGGGGACCAACACTAGCCACTATCGTAAAATCACGGTCTTGATAGCCGAGAGAGTGGAAACGTACCTGGGCATCTCCACAATAAACACATTCCAGCCCCACTTTCCAGACTAGCGGTTGCTTTCTTTGCTATCTGGTGGTCATGGTAGTCGGACACGGCTATCGCATCACACGGATCCATTGGGTCAATAGGCGTTCACGACTACACTTGGTTATCTCCAAACATGGAACATTCAATTTGTTTTTTGGTAAAGTTAATTTTTGTGTATTTGACGGTTTAAGGTTTTGGTTAGGGTTATCGATAGGGTTAGGGTTAGGGCTGGAGTCAATTTAATTTCAGATTGAATGGTTAAAAGATACACATTCTAAAGTTTCGCTGAAAACCGACATTGTCACGCGAATGACGTTACTTTCCATATTTGGAGAAGACCAAATGCAGCATTGAACGTCTTGTGATCCATTGGGCCGACTGTTGGTTCTGTTGTAGGTCTTCACTTTCTCTGCTAACCAACCTATCCGTTTGTTTGCTCAATTACTTTTAATGTCCCTCTCCAAACACCCTTTTTAGTCCCCGAGCCGAAGGTTCGGGGAACTATTGTTTCTGTCTGGTCCGTCCTGTGTCCGTCCGTCCGTCCGGCTATTCGTCCGTTTTTCTCAAAAACTATTCAGTCTATCATCATCAAATTTGGTATAATATTCTAGTTTGCCAAGAGGCAAGCTATCCACTGATGTATTTAGTTTTACATTAAGGTCAAGGTCGCGCCAGTTACGGGGTTCAAACCCGAAACACATAATCGCTAATATCTCGCGAAGTTTTGCATGTATTTCAATGCAGTTTTTTTCACAACATTTCTTGATGAATGGTCTATAACACAGTTGTCATGAATTTTTCTGTGCGCTCGTGTGCGCATGATCGCGCGCGCTCAAATCACGGGTCCGAACCCCAAGGCTATATATAAAAAACTATTCAGTTACGTGCTGTTTTGATGCGTTTTTATGTAGTTACGTGCTGTTTTGATGCGTTTTTATGTATGTGTACAACGACATATTCCGATTTCGGAGTAGCTCGGCGATGCTGCGAGGGGACTTTGCAGCCGCTCGGCGTTGCACTTGTATTTATTTGTTCCCGAGCGAAGCTTCGGGAGTATTGGGTTTTTGTTTCATCTGTCCGTCCGTCCGTCCTTCCGTCCGTGCTTGCGTACGTGCGTGCGTCCGTCCGTCTCGCCGGCCGCGTTTTCTTGAAAGCTTTTCATAGTTCCCGAGCGAAGCTTCGGTAAGCATTGTTTTTGTTTCATCTGTCCGTCCGTCCATCCGTGAGTGCGTACGTGCGTGCGTCCGTCCGTCTGGTCAGCCGCGTTTTCTTGAAAACCATTCAGTCTATTTCTTTCACGTTTAGTATACAAGTTTTAGAGTATATTAGCTGTCGACTGATTATTTCACGGTAAAGGTCATGCTGATTAAGGGGTTCAAACCCCCTAAAACGTAATCGCTTATACCTCGCGAAGTTTTGCACACATTTCCATGCGTGTTTTTCCACAACGTTTTCTGATGAAATAGGGCTATAACATTATAATCATGGATTTGTCTGTGCATTCGTGCGCATGTGTGTGCGAATCACGGGGTTCGAACCCCAAGGCTGTATCTCAAGAACTGCTGCATGGAATCGCTTTAACTTCAGTGTGGTGGTGCATCACGGTACACAAAAGGTCCCATGTAAAAATAATAACCATGCTGACCTTGACCTTGAAGTTTGACATTGAAAACTTAAATTTCTTCTTGTGGCCATATCGTTCACATCATTGGACTTGCAATGTTCAGATTTGGTATGCAAATGCATTGGCTTATGGTCGTTCGGAATACTAAATACAAGAAAGGTCAAGGTCACAACGGTTATAGTCTGCATATAGGACCATCTGTAACCGGTCATTTACAACCACACATTTTGGAGACATTTAGAAGACATTTAGAATCTTAATGGTAATTTCGAATGAGTATCCGTCAAGGTCAAGGCAAAGGTCAGCAGCGAGGGAACTTTGCCGCCACTCGGTGACACACTTGTAAATGTTACTTTTTAGTGTGGTGCTTTTTGTTTTCCCAATCTTAAGTCAGCATCTGTCCATAAAAATTGGAAGTGAAATAAGAAATAAACTGTACATTTCTTGGCTGTAGCTGGGTTCCCCAATACAGGGTAAAAAACCAACAACAACAAACATAAAATTTGCCATCCACCCGGTTTTCCCAGGTAAGGTGTCGGATAGACAAGGAGGAGGATCGCTGGGGTAAGATGCGATATATGAGAACATGTAGAATAGATGGGGGGTGGGGGGTGCAAGCAGGCGGGTCACACTGACCCGAACCACGCGCGCCGACTACAACAATTCTCTCCTCCGTGAGATATCTATCAGCGTGAGGCAACTGTATCACGATAAAGCACGGGCACACGTATGCCTCCTGACAAGTATATAACTTATACATACATGTACCCCCCCCCATTCCGTGTTACCCTGTTAAGGGACAGACACACTGCATACGATACGATCGATTTTCACGATGTCTGTGAGTCACGATTCACGTGAAATACTACCGCTTAAAAATAATTCGGTAAAGGTCAAGATGTGCCACCTCCCCCCCCCCCTACATTTCACGGTTAATTGTATTTTTCCGTTTTTGCCTTTCTTACCATACATAAGCGCGTGTGTGTGTGTGTGTGTGTGTGTGTGTGTGTGTGTGTGTGTGTGTGTGTGTGTGTGTGTGTGTGTGTGTGTGTGTGTGTGTGTGTGTGTGTGTGTGTGTGTGTTAGAGAGAGAGAGAGAGAGAGAGAGAGAGAGAGAGAGAGAGAGAGAGAGAGAGAGAGAGAGAGAGAGAGAGAGAGAGAGAGAGAGAGAGAGTTGCTTTGTATATGCGCTGTTGCTGGTTGGTGTCACTCTTGAAAGCTGTTTTTGTTGTCTGTTGATGAATCATTGATTGTAAAGCGCTTTGGGCTCATTTGAGGTAAAGCGCTATATAAATGTACAAATATTATTATTATTATTATAAAGCTGTATTTTAGGAACATTTTTTAGCTAATAACCTTTTTGGAATACTAACCCTAACCCTAGCCCTATAAGACGGAAAAACGCAACGAACCACAACTGTGACAAATCGCGGTGTACTGCAGTACATAGTGGGGGGTAGGGTTAGGTTTAGGGCTAGGGTTAGGGATACGGTTAGTATTCCAAAAAGGTTATTAGCTAAAAATGTTCCTAATATACAGCTTCATGCATGGCAAGAAAGGCAAAAACGCAAAAATACAACTAATCGAGAAATGCAGGGGGGTGGCACATCTTTACCTTTAAAAAACATACTAATACGAAAATACAGATATTTCATCAGATTCGTGTAATGGGAGACTATGAATATAGTGAACAAAGCTAGTAGGATTTCATTAGATTTCATCAGATTCATGTAGACAGTAGAACTTCATGAGAATCATGCCTCACAAATGTCACAGTCGGATCGCATCGTATACAGTGTCTCTGCCACTTTACCCTCCACCCCTGGGTCGTAATGTGGTTTTTTATACAATCAGCCCCCATCCGTGCGCAGGCTTCGGTTTTTGTGAGTGAAATAAAATGTGCAGACATTTGCCGGGGTCCGTTTCACAAGGACTAACGTTATGTTGCGCTCGCTCAAATCGGCAAAAACGGTCTAAGAAACACCCTTCGTTTGCCGATAGTTCGCGTGACATTTTAGTTCTTGCCAAACACCGAGCAAGCGGCGAACTATCCGGAACTAGTAGGGGGTGAATGCGTTTCTTGTTGTTGATTGGTCCATTAAAGTTTGGTTAAAAATAATACTTTATTTTTTTACCAATCAAACAAGAGCTTGTAATATTCTTCTGCAAACGTTTTATAAAGTGATTCTTTGGCGTAAGCGTTATTATTCGTGCGGCGACCGTTATCTAGAGAAACTCGACCCTGGCTTGATGAGTCTGAGTGCGCGCGCTTCTGGTTTCTTTCTTATTATCATGATGTGGGTTAAATTTAGCAGTTTCTTCCCCAATCCTCTCACTTTACACTTTTTTTTAATTTTTAGCATCCGTAGGGGAAGACGGGGTAAAACGCGCATGGGCGGGTAAGAAGCCCACCCCAATTATCTCATGAAATAAAGAAAATGTCAGTCAAATTTGCCCATGAGACGAATGCTAGACATTAACGCTCGTCTCATGGGCAAAATGAGACTGAAATTTGCTTCATTTCATGAGATAATTGGGGTGGGCTTCTTACCCGCCCATGCGCTTTTTACCCCGTCTTCCCCTAGTCTTGGCTCTTTATTTATCTACCCTTCGTGCACGTTAAAGGTGGACCCTGACGGTTGAGGTTTTGCAAGAAACACGTCGAGATCACCAGAAAGACAGCCTTTTCAAGGATCGGAACACTCTCTTTGCTCTGGTTTCCTATAAATTAAACCGTCAAAACGGCGATTCCTCCTTGGTGGAGATGCCGGAGAGAGTAGCCATTTTTGATGGGGTGGGTGGAGACTAATCCCGTTGTGGTTGAAACTTTTTCTTTTTTTTTGCAGTGCAGTAAAACAAATTAGAGCTATTTCCTTTGTTGTGAGCGAAGCACCTTTAGATAAACTGTATAAAATGTAGAAATAACAAAATAAAAAGGCTTGTATTGCGAAAAGTTCGTGCAAACGATTTGGTCTAAACTCAGGCGGCCATTAGAAAAGGGACGTCACACGCCTTCTCTTTTGGTGAAATAATTTGACTTCCAGCACCTCCGCCAAGGAGGAATCGCCGATTTGACGGTTTGATTTCTAGGAAAGCAGAGCAAAGTGAGTGTTGCGATCTCTGTAAAGTGTGTTTTCCTGGTGATCTCGATGTGTTTCTTACAAAAACTCATTCGTCAGGGTACACCTTTAAAGAACCAGTGGCAACAAACAAGTTGTAATGTGGTCAAAATTTACCCCCCCCCCCCCTTCCACATCAGTCACCCAAAAACCGCACGCAAAAAAAGGGTGTGGGGTGGGGGAGGCGCAGCACTACCTGCGACGCATTCTCTAAGTGGGGGCAACCCGAATTTCAAAACAATTTTAAAACCATAAAAGTAATATCAATACCAATACATTTCTGTATCCCCGCCCCTGATTGTAATTGATAGGCCTACTCTGACTCCATCCATTGTACATGGGCTATACTAGCACAGGGAGTTCGAACTTAAAAACGAATTCGGATATTCCAACTTGCTAGAATCTTTGAAACGAAATAATCCAAATACTCCAACGTATTGCGCACCATTTGTAAAAGGACCGCAAAAGGGATAACGTTTCTAACGTACACTGAACCAAGGATCAGTAACATTTCAGAAAAAACCAGGTATTCCTATTTAATGAGCAGTTTCCGTAAAGGGGTTTTGCTCGTTAATTTTTTTCCAGGGATTATTAATTAAAGGTCTCGGTACACGTTAACATGACCGCTTCACAAAATATATCTATTTCCCCATGGCTACACAGTGTTAGGTCACTCATAATATGACTTACAACTCACTGTGTTGCCATGGAGAAATAGAGATATTTCTTGTGAATAATGTTAACGTGTACCGAGACCTTTAGGTTTTAAAACAACTCCAGAGATTCTCATTTGTGGAGCAATAGTTCTAAAGGATAAGGCCGTGTACACACATAAGCGGATATTCCATGCGGAAACCCGTGCGCATTCCATAAATAAGTCAAACAAGGAGGGGAAAAGATGTGCGCACGTGTCCGAATTTCCCCTATATGCGTAAACTTTTATCATTCTTTCTTCCACTTATTTAGGGGGTTCCGTACGGAACTTACGCGTCTAATGTAAACCCGGCCCAAATGCTACACTTCGTGACTTTTGTCAAGAAAAGAAATACGTTTTGACAAGGTATTTATCGATAATGCAATTCGGAAATTGCACCTGTTCATACGTCTGAATCTATATTTCTCAACTCCCCTCCACCCCCCCCCTCTCTCGCCCCCCCCCCTCTCTCTCTCTCTCTCTCTCTCTTAAATGTCCGCGTGTCTGTCTGTTTGTCTGTCTGTGACCTGTCAAGAGCTAGTGTGTCAATTATGGCATACCATTGTGTCAGATACTAATTAGAAGAAAAATGATATGATCAAACTTGTTGCCTTATGCCAGATGCCAGTCAGGCGTTTCCGACAAAGGCTGTCTAATACCAAGGACCCTATAATTATAATATAGGGTCCGAGTTTCCCTTTCTGTTGTTGTTGTTGCGTGTTCTGGCTGATCCAAGAGTGCATCTTTATTCACCGAAATTCTGCTTCACCGTGAAGCCAAGGACTTTTTAAATGCTTTTCTTGCACAGCTATCATCCAAAAAACCATAACAAACAAACAAACAACAACAACAACAACAACAACAACAACAACAACAACAAAACAACAACACCACCCCCCCCCCCCCCACTCACACACAAAAAAAACCCAAATCAACCGAGGACAGCGCATAAGACTTAGCATTGCATAGAAGAAGTTGATAACCCTCATCGCAACGTCCTTGAAGTAAGCTTTAACCCTTTCGCCGCCAGCCATCTTTGAGCCAAAAATGTCCATTAAACTTACTTGGCTTTAAAAAAAGATTTTGTCTGCAAAATTATGTGATTTCTCTGAGACACATTTAGAGTAGGGTCAATCCTTACTGCCCAAAT
Organism: Phymorhynchus buccinoides; assembly: GCA_017654935.2. Classification (NCBI taxonomy): domain Eukaryota; kingdom Metazoa; phylum Mollusca; class Gastropoda; order Neogastropoda; family Raphitomidae; genus Phymorhynchus; species Phymorhynchus buccinoides. Next base: position 18,147,030 of record CM065682.1, read on the forward strand.
TTAGGAACACAATATCATTGAATAACAGACCCTGATTTCAAGAGTTTTAACATGGGTGTTAAATCATTATGGTGCAAAAAATGCGACATGGGCGGTGAAAGGGTTAAAAAAAATGGTCTTATGCTTTTTTCAAATTAACCCCCCCACCCCCCCACTACATTGGCTATTTTTTTAAATACTGACATCCACAATCCTGTTAGAGATGAAATATTTGTAAGTATGTATTGTGTGATTATGCCACTGTCCCCTCCTTCCTCCCCTCTCCCCCCCCCCCCCTATCTCTGTGTGTCTTTTTGTGTTTCCTTGTGTCGTTGATGTTTGATAGCTTTAGTATTATATTGTTGTTCTTCTGTGTAAGGTGTATGTGCGTCCAGGTTTCCCTGTTTAATATGAGGTTTCGTTGTTTAGAGCCCACCCATCTCACTTCCTCTCATCTTCCTTTAGAGAGAGAGAGGGGGAGAGAGAGAGAGAGAGAGAGAGAGAGAGAGAGAGAGAGAGAGAGAGAGAGAGAGAGAGAGAGAGAGAGAGAGAGAGAGCATGTGTGTGCGCGCGCGCGCGCGCGTGTGTGTATGTGTGTGTATGTGGGCGTGCGGGCGTGCGGGCGATGCCAGCGTGCGTTTGAGAGACAGAGAGAGAGAGAGAGAGAGAGAGAGAGAGAGAGAGAGAGAGAGAGAGAGAGAGAGAGAGAGAGAGAGAGAGAGAGAGAGCAGTGTGTGCGTGCGTGCGCGTGTGTGTATGTGAGCGTGCGTGCGATGCCAGCGTGCGTGTACGTGTGTGTGTGTGTGTGTGTGTGTGTGTGTGTGTGTGTGTGTGTGTGTGTGCGTGTGCGTGCGTGCGTGCGTGCGCGCGCGTGTGTGTGTGCGCGTGTGCGTGTGTGTGCGCGTGTGTGTGCGTGCGTGCGTGTGCGTGTGTTTGTGTGTAGTGTGATTGTGTGTGTGTGTGTGTGTATGTGCCTGCGTGCCTGCGTGCATGCCTGCGTGCGAGCGCGCGTTCGCGCGTGTGTATGTGTGTGTGTGTAGTTACTAGTGTTGCGCAGCACTGCACAGAACAGACAGAACAGAACTGATGAACACAGGTAGAAGAAGAAAATGCTCGGAATGCTGGAACCAGCTGCAGCTTACGTTGAGATGTTTTGCACCGGTGTGTGTAGGCTCCCATCACTCTAAGGCTATCCCCCCCCCCCCCCCCTCCTTCCTCGCCTGCACCTCTTATTTGCCCCCCACCCCCCACCCCGCCCACCCTACTACGTGTTGAAGTAGAGTATGCATACCTGTCTGTGCTTTACGACTACGAATTCCTGGGCTAAAATTTGCAGACCTGTTTATTCTACTCTTTTTTTTTTATAGTAGCATTCTACTCAATTTGGACCTCTATTGCTCTTCAAATTTGAAAATAATGCTCTAATTACTTATTTTCAGTGAACATTATGTGATGGTTTAATGAAGAGGACTACTCATTTCACACCAGAACTACTCGTTTCAGCTATCCAGACTACTCAAGACTTGTGTAGGGGGTAAACAGGTCTGAATTTGTTTATAGTGTAGAAACTTTACCCAGGGCAC
>CM065682.1:18158591-18173591 GCA_017654935.2 Phymorhynchus buccinoides
AGCGTTAATGTCTAGCATTCGTCTCATGGGCAAATTTGACTGAAATATATTTTATTGCATGATATAATTGGGGTGGGCTTCTTACCCGCCCATGCGCTTTTTACCCCGTCTTCCCCTACTTGTATTATGCAGCGCAGTGTGTCACAGTGTCTATGTCTTTACTCGTACAACTCGTGGAAAAACTTTTAGTCTTTCCAACCGACAAAAATAGCTGCTTTCAGCCAGCCAATCAAATTGATGTACGATCACTGTTATTAGGTTTTTGTAGGTTGTTTTTGTTGTTGCATTAATTAGACAAGTTTCTCTAATGTAGTTCAAGCGAAAATGGTTAGTTTGCGGATTTTCTATTTAATTGTATAAGAAAGAAAAGAAAAAAGCCTAGCATAAGCGCAGGAAAAACACACCAAACTTTGCAAGCGATTTTATCAGAACGGGCTTCTCTAAGTTCTCAGGGGGGAAAACAAGCAAGTGTTTTATTTCGCTACGTCATTATTAATTGCACGAAGATTTTTTTGGTTAATTGGAGGGGAAAGATCGGTGGAACAGATTGAGAGTAAGGTAGGAGAGATAAGGGGGATGTGGGATGGGTAGCTGGATAAGGACAGTTAAAAACAAGCGCGAAAATCGCAATAGTTTGTGGCACGCGGTCTATTTTTACCACTCCAATCATGAGTTACCTCCCCTGGCTTTTCAATAATTTAAATCTGTAAACCAGAATGTTATCTCTGCACCATTTCGTAACTTTTTATATCTTTTGGAAAACATTTAAAACTATGTATCCTACTTATGCTCATCGAAAGAAGCACCGCATACTCGTCGTGTCTGTTGTAGTGTCTGTATTACGTATGTTTATTATTTTGTACGCTTTTAAAATACATCATTTTAAAGAGCGGCCTCAATTAATTTTGAAGTGTAGCCTCGATTTGAAGTGCGACATTTTGTCAAAATGTGCGACAATTTTGGACCGACAGACAGACAGACCGACCGACCGACAGACCGACCGACCGACAAAGTGAGTTATAGGTTTGTGGCTTGAGCCACAAACAAAAACCACCTACAACCGAAGGTAAAACAGGAGTAGGATACAGGGATTTATGATTGGCTAATCTCGGTCGAGAATTAGCGCACAAATATTTTGGGCTCGGGGAGCTATTGTTTTTGTCTGGTCCGTCCGGCGTGCCTCCGTCCGTCCGGCTATTCGTCCGTTTTTCTCAAAAACTATTCAGTCTATCATCATCAAATTTGGTATACTAGTTTGCCAAGATGCAAGCTATCCACTGATGTATTTAGTTTTACATTAAGGTCAAGGTCGCGCCAGTTACGGGGTTCAAACCCCGAAACACATAATCGCTAATATCTCGCGAAGTTTTGCATGTATTTTAATGCATTTTTTTTTTTTACAACATTTCTTGATGAATGGTCTATAACACAGTTGTCATGAATTTTTCTGTGCGCGCGTGTGCGCATGATCGCGGGCGCTCAAATCACAGGTCCGAACCCCAAGGCTATATATAAAAAAAACTATTCAGTTACGTGCTGTTTTGATGCCTTTTTATGTAGTTACGTGCTGTTTTGATGCGTTTTTATGTATGTGTACAGCCGACACATTCCGATTTCGGAGTAGCTCGGCGATGCTGCGAGGGGACTTTGCAGCCGCTCGGCGTTGCACTTGTTATGGTTGCTACCCACATGACATCAAAAAGAAAGATGAACTTTTCATGTGTAAAGAGTACTCAGAGCTTGAAACGTGTAAGTTTCTTTTGCGGTTTTGTACTTGTTTCGTTCTTTGAACGATATGATTACCTTTAAAACATTTTTGTTTGTGGCTCAAGCCACAAACCTATAACTCACTTTGTCGGTCGGTCGGTCGGTCTGTCGGTCCAAAATTGTCGCACATTTTGACAAAATTGTCGCACTTCAAATCGAGGCTACACTTCAAATTGAGGCCGCTCTTTAAAATGATGTATTTTAAAAGCGTACAAAATAATAAACATACGTAATGCAGACACTACAACAGACACGACGAGTATGCGGTGCTTCTTTCGATGAGTATAAGTAGGATACATAGCTTTAAATGTTTTCCAAAAGATATAAAAAGTTACGAAATGGTGCAGAGATAACATTCTGGTTTACAGATTAAAATTATTGAAAAGCCAGGGGAGGTAACTCATGATTGGAGTGGTAAAAATAGACCGCGTGCCACAACTATTGCGATTTCGCGCTTGTTTTAATGACAACTAATGGATTACTTTAAAGAGCGAAACTGTATTGCTTTATCTCTGAACTTCTTGATGATCATTGAGGTCTTATTTTAAAAAAGAACAAATGTCCTACTTGGTGTACTCGTTTATTATCAGTATTATGGCATATTATATAACTGCATATTTTGTCAACAAAGTTTCCTTCCTGAGCGATGTTCAGCTACAAAGTATGGCTCAAAATAATGTTTGTTTTATGCGGTGTATGCCAGTCAGTCGTTTCCGGACCATGCTGCCAGATAGCAGATTTGGGGGACAAATGCTGCTCCGGCGGGCTGGGCTAGAATTTGTTTACAGCGGAGATGCCTTGCCCAGGGTACATCTCCACTCTCTCGGCCAAAGGGATTTGAGGACACAGCTGGCGTTTGATAATGACTCAAAATAAAACCTGTGTGTGTGTGTGTGTGTGTGTGTGTGTGTGTGTGTGTGTGTGTGTGTGTGTGTGTGTGTGTGTGTGTGCATGTGCGCGCGCGTGCGCGCGCGTGTGTGTGTATGAGAGAGAGAAAGAAAGAAAGAAAGAGAGAGAGAGAGAGAGAGAGAGAGAGAGAGAGAGAGAGAGAGAGAGAGAGGAGAGAGAGAGAGAGAGAGAGAGAGAGAGAGAGAGAGAGAGAGAGAGAGAGAGAGAGAGAGAGAGAGAGAGAGAGAGAGAGAGAGAGAGAGACTCCAAATGGTTTAATGTTTAGGCCGATGAAGTCCATAAACATAATATGGAGTTCACAACACAGTAATAAGTATGTACAGACAAATCCAAATGAACCAGTTACTTGACAAGTACTCACTTGACAAGTACTCAACTCACACAGGAGGGGACAAAATTCATACAATGTCAGCAAAAGAACCACAAAATGTAATAATGCAAAGAAGAGGGGAAAAAACAGAGAGAGAGACAGAATGCGAATGCGAATGCGAATGGTTTATTCAAAAGGCCTTGGCCACATTTGAAGGGGGGAAACATGAACATTCAAACAATACATTCATCTAATTTATATATATATCTCTGATCTTAAATGCATGATAAAGAAAAATAGCAAAACATTTTATAACATTTTCATTGCTAGAGGAGAGTAGCATTATAAGCATTAGAGAGAGACAGAGAGAGCGAGAGAGAGACAGACAGACAGAGAGAGGGAGAGACGGAGACAGAGAGACAGAGAGTAGGCATCTTTGTATGGACAAAAAGATAAAACCCGTTCATTATCTTGAGAGGGAGAGACAAAGTCAAGCTCAAACTCAAAATTGTTTTAATGTCAGACCTCCGGCCTATAACATTGAGGGTGCGCATATACACACATAATGTAATAAATGAAAACAGAACAAAAGTGAATATTCTTTCACTTAGCACTAACATGTTATCCAAATAAATGTTATAATGCATAAGTTCATGTATCAGCTGACATAAGTTCATATCTGTTTTTAAACGCATAAAATATAAACATGGCAACATCTCTAGTTATGAATGTATATTCATTGTCAAGAAGACTTTTTAATTCAATGGGATAGTTGTTTCTAAATGTATTATGTTTGAACATATACTTATCTCTTTATAGGTAGTGCAATGAATCAAGACATGCAAGAGAGGGAGAGACAGAGAGCAGACAGACAGAGAGATGGAGAGAGAGACAGAGACAGAGAGCAGACCTCTTTGTGTGGACAAAAAAAAGAAAATCCGTTCATTATGTTGTGCCAGTCCCTAAGTAACGCGATCCATGACACCGATTCTACTACACCTGTTGTAACCGTACACCCTGTTTCCCTGTCTGTTGTATGACCACCCGCCCTGCCTTGACCTGTCCTGAACTGGAACAGAGCATTCTCTGAACATTTCCATAAGTATAACACCCTATCGTCGTCTTTGTGTGTGTGTGTTTCATCGTGTGTGTGTGTGTGTGTGTGTGTGTGTGTGTGTGTGTGTGTGTGTGTGTGTGTGTGTGTGTGTGTGTGTGTGTGTGTGTGTGTGTGTGTGTGTGTGTGTGTGTGTATGTGTGTGTGTGTGTGTGTGTGCGCGCGTGTGCGTGTGTGCGTGCGTGTGCGTGTGTGTGTGTGTGTGTGTGTGTGTGTGTGTGTGTGCGTGCGTGCGTGTGCGCGCGTGTGCGCGTGTGTGTGTGTGTACGTGCGTGTGCATGCATTCCATTGTATGAGAGATTAGGGTGTATCTCTCTCTCTCTCTCTCTCTCTCTCTCTCTCTCTCTCTCTCTCTCTCTCTCTCTCTCTCTCTCTCTCTCTCTCTCTCTCTCTCTCTCTCTCTCTCTCTCAATCTTTGAGTACATGAGTTAAGGTGTTTAAGTTGGTTGGAAGGTGGGGTTATGATTCTCCATAAGGGTCACCGACCAATTGGACGCTAATCTCATCATCTTTGGGGGTATGGTAGCATCATCATCATCATCATCACCATCTTCAATCACCACCATCATCATCATCATCATCGCCATCATCATCACCATCACCATTATCATTATCATTTCATTCATTCAATTTTAGATCGTGGGAAGGGGGTTTCTGTAGTGGGATAAAGCCCCCGGTATAGGGCTATATCCCTGCTTAAAGGAGTGAACCGCAAAGACAGCTGAAAATGTCGAGCAAAAAGTAGTCAAGGGTAGAGTGTGTCAGCGAGGGTTAAAGGTGGACCCTGACGGGTGAGTTTTTGCAAGAAACACGTCGAGATCACCAGAAAGACAGCCTTTTCAAGGATCGGAACACTCACTTTGCTCTGGTTTCCTAGAAATTAAACCTTCAAAACGGCGATTCCTCCTTGGCGGAGTTGCCGGAGAGAGTAGCCATTTTGGATGGGGTGGCTGGAGGTCACTCATTGTGGTTGAAGCGTTTTCTTTTTTTGTAGTGCAGTAACACAAACCACACCAGTGGAGCTGTTTCCTTTGTTGTGAGCGAAACTCTTTTAAATAATCTGTATAAAATTAAAAAGAAAAAAGAAAAAAAGGCTTGTATTGCGAACATTTGGTGCAAACGATTTGGTCTAAACGCAGGCGGCCATTAGAAAAGAGACGGCACACGCCTTCTCTTTGGGTGATATAATTAGACTTCCAGCACCTCCGCCAAGGAGGAATCGCCGATTTGACGGTTTGATTTCTAGAAAACCAGAGCAAAGTGAGTGTTGCAATCTCTGTAAAGGGTGTTTTCCTGGTGATCTGGACGTGTTTCTTACAAAAACTCATCCGTCAGGGTGGCCCTTTAAAGACACCAACGTAGAGGTGGAAGATGTACAGATTTTGCAAGGGAAGGGGGTGAAGATGGGACTGATAGGGGAAGCTGGTGCGAATAGAAAGGAGGCATCGACATTCTTGTCCTCTCACGTTCTCCGGGTCAGATAGCGTGACGAAGGACCCGTGACGTCTCGGTCACTTTATTTGGTCATATCACTGCGCTCAGTCATTTTTGTTGTTGTACTTTTTGAGAACAGGAATGTTTTGAGAACGGGAACGAGAGCCTGTACGTTTCTTTCTGTATGTGTCCTCAAATCCCTTTGGCCGAGAGAGTAAGGATGTACCCTGGGCAAGGCTTCTCCACAATAAACAATCTTTTTAGCCCTGCCTGCCAGAACAGCAGCCGCACCCTCCGCTATTTGGCAGTCATACTCGGAAACGACGGACAGGCAATCATAATTTTTCCGTCTTCAAGACGCCATTGCTTAAACTAATGAACTGATCGTGATATCACTCTCGAATATGGATAGCGTAAACGACCAAGATCAATATTACTGGCGACATTGTTCTCGGTATGCTGAAGACCACGTGTATTATTCCAAATTACACGAACGTTTAGTAGCGACTAACTCTAACAACGAACAACGTTTCATTTACATTTGGGCGTGTATTGCAAGGAAAATGATCAAACGCTTTATTGTCGGATAATAAAAGTAATGTGTGACTGACACTCAATAGCACAATGGCTAATATTCAGCCACCATGCAGAAAATCCAGGGTTGAATTTCTTTAGACGACGGTCGCCGCGCGCATAACTGTTACGCCAAAGGGGGTCTAAGAAACACTTTAGAAAACGTTTGCGGAAGAATATTACAAGCTCTTGTCTGATTGGTTAAAAAAAGGAGTATTATTTTTAACCAAACTTTAATGGACCAATCAACAACAAGAAGTGTATTTACTCCCTACTAGTTCCGGATAGTTCGCCGCTTGCTCGGTGTTTGGCAAGAGAAAAACGTCACGCGAACTATCGGCAAACGAAAGGTGTTTCTTAGACCGTTTCTACCGATTTGAGCGAGCGCAACGTAACGTTTGCCCTTGGGAAACGGCGCCCAGGTTCTTGGACACTTTTATTTTCCTTTCGTTGAAGTTGAGCAAGACGTTATGGCCGAAACGATTTACCCCCCCCCCCCCCCCCCCCCCCCCCCCCCCCCCCCCCCTCCCCCGACTTCGAACCTCGACCGCGATAGCATCAAAACAATCAAACTGTTGATTGTGGGTGCTTAACCAGAAGAAGAAGAAAAAGACCCGTGTATTTCTTGTTTATTTGTAAGCTACTGGGAGAACGTCCGTGTGCTTTCTGCCTTGATAATCTGTGACGGGATTCTGGACATTCCTGCTTTGCTTAAGTACCTAGGAACATCGTCGGAAGGGGGAAAATGTGCACTCAGAATCGTTTTACACCTTAAAGTCGTCAATTCGCTGTGAGGTGGTTAAACTTTGCAGTATGTTTCTCGAAAAGACACATGTAAGCATCACATGTACGTGCTGTATGAGCAGGATTTCTTGACAAGTAGGACCGTATGAAAAAAAATGAAAAAGAGAGGAAGGAAAAATACTGATATGGAGAAATAAATGTTGTTTAACAAAAATGGGTGTTTGTTGTTGAGGGATCGTGGGTGATACCGTAAAAAGATGTTTTGGTATTTGGTACTTTAGAGTCACAGAGGCGTCTCTGTGAAATTCGGGTTGCTCCCACCTGGAGAGCGCGTCGCAGCCAGAGGCGCGCCACTCATTTTTGCATGCGGTGTTTGTGTGACTGATGAGGAAGGAAAGGGAGGGGATACATTTTGACCAAATGACAACTGTTTCCTTGCCACTGGGTTTAACGTGTGCTAAGTGCATGGGCACACGGGACCTCGGCTTTTCGTCTCAGCCGAAAGATTGAGACCGTAAGAGTGAGAGGAAAAATCCCCTGTACTCAGGTTCGAACTCGGGTTTATTGTACACGAGGCGAACGCGTTACCTCTGTGCCACTCTACACTACAGTAAGTGGCATTCTAAATAACCGGCTAAATCACAGGTGGCATAGGACCATTTCACGCGTGGCTCTTAGTCTCTTAACATTGTCGAATTATTGTTGACCATGTTGATTGTTTTGCTCCTTTTGTTGCCTGCTTTTTGCTCCTTTTGCTATATTTGCTGTTTGCTGTTTAATTGTTTGTTTGTGTTGATAAAGGCGCATTCGCCGAAATATCCAGTAGTTTTGTTTTGTCTCTTGTGAATAAAATAACGTCACTTTGCACTTGTCGTGTAGTTGTTTGTTTGTTGGTATGTTCCAGTGACGTTGCAGTCTGGTTCAGTTTCATGCATAAGCAAAACCTTTAACTTACCCCCCCCCCCCCCCCCCCCCCCCCCCCCCCCCCCCCCCCTGTGCAAACATTCGCTACGTATTACTTAATCTTGTTATTTGTTTGTTCTTGCTATTGTTCACAGGTGGCGAGGCAAGAGGCGGGGGGCCTACACATTCAACAACAACAACAACATAAGACGAAACAACCAGCCAACAAACGAAGCATCCATCAACTAACGTCCCCAAACGTCACTTACATCACTGAAGTTGGAAACTAGCCACCTACCCGTCCAAAAAAACAAGAAGCCCGCTACTTAAAACAATAGGAGGAAGAAGAACAAGGACCAGCGATTGAGAGAACATATACAAAGCGACAGACAGATTGACAGATTTCGTCTTGAAGTCTGTTTGTCTGTCTGTTTCCGCTGGCCAGCCCTTTTCTTCCTGCTCTGTTTCATGTAGTCAGTCATTCACCGCAGGCTTGCTGATCATCGTGTTCGCTGGACTCTGACGTTTTTGGCGGTAAGTTTTCGGTGTTATGGAATTTAAGGGGATTTTTTTTGGCAGTAAAGGATTGGACACATTTGTGTTGGATTGAGAATTTCTGGCTGTAAGAATGGGACTGTTTGAGTACTGGGTAAAATTAGGGAATTTGTGGCGATGAGAATGGGACTGTTTGAGTACTGGGTAAAATTAGGGAATTTGTGGCGATGAGAATGGGACTGTTTGAGTACTGGGTAAAATTAGGGAATTTGTGGCGATGAGAATGGGACTGTTTGAGTACTGGGTAAATTTAGGGAATTTGTGGCGATGAGAATGGGACTGTTTGAGTACTGGGTAAATTTAGGGAATTTGTGGCAATGAGAATGGGACTGTTTGAGTACTGGGTAAATTTAGGGAATTTGTGGCAATGAGAATGGGACTTTTTCTTGGTGTTTGGTTACAACGACCACCGCACCAGAACATCTTGTCCGTAGGGGCGGATCGCAATTAGGACGTTAAACCTACCATCGCGTGCTTGATAATTTATGATTTTTTGGTAAAGGTCAAGATGTGCCACCCCCCCTACCTATCTCGGTTAATTGTATTTTTCCGTTATTGCCTTTCTTACCATACATAAAGCTGTATTTTAGGAACATTTTTAGCTAATAACCTTTTTGGAATACTAACCCTAACCCTAACCCTAGCCCTAACCCTAACCCTACCCCCCACCGTATAAGACGGAAAAACGCAACGAACTAGTGCTTGGTAATTTAGGACATTGTTTGTGGTAAGAATGGTGCATTCTGGTGCTGGGTAACATTATGGGAATCTATGACAGTAAGAATGGTGCATTTTGGTGCTGGGTAACATTATGGGAATCTATGACAGTAAGAATGGTGCATTTTGGTGTTGGGCAACATATGGGAATCTATGACAGTAAGAATGGTGCATTTTGGTGCTGGGCAACATATGGGAATCTATGACAGTAAGAATGGTGCATTTTGGTGCTGGGCAACATATGGGAATCTATGACAGTAAGAATGGTGAATTTTGGTGCTGGGTAGCATATGGGAATCTATGACAGTAAGAATGGTGAATTTTGGTGCTGGGTAGCATATGGGAATCTATGACAGTAAGAATGGTGCATTTTGGTGCTGGGTAGCATATGGGAATCTATGACAGTAAGAATGGTGCATTTTGGTGCTGGGTAGCATATGGGAATCTATGACAGTAAGAATTGGAATTTTGGTGTTGGGTAACATATGGGAATCTATGACAGTAAGAATGGTGCATTTTGGTGCTGGGTAGCATATGGGAATCTATGACAGTAAGAATGGTGCATTTTGGTGTTGGGTAACATATGGGAATCTATGACAGTAAGAATGGTGCATTTTGGTGTTGGGCAACATATGGGAATCTATGACAGTAAGAATGGTGCATTTTGGTGTTGGGTAACATATGGGAATCTATGACAGTAAGAATGGTGCATTTTGGTGCTGGGCAACATATGGGAATCTATGACAGTAAGAATGGTGCATTTTGGTGCTGGGTAACATATGGGAATCTATGACAGCAAGAATGGTGCATTCTGGTGCTGGGTAACATATGGGAATCTATGACAGTAAGAATGGTGCATTTTGGTGCTGGGTAACATATGGGAATCTATGACAGTAAGAATGGTGCATTTTGGTGTTGGGCAACATATGGGAATCTATGACAGTAAGAATGGTGCATTTTGGTGTTGGGCAACATATGGGAATCTATGACAGTAAGAATGGTGCATTTTGGTGTTGGGCAACATATGGGAATCTATGACAGTAAGAATGGTGCATTTTGGTGCTGGGTAACATATGGGAATCTATGACAGTAAGAATGGTGCATTTTGGTGCTGGGTAACATATGGGAATCTATGACAGTAAGAATGGTGCATTTTGGTGTTGGGCAACATATGGGAATCTATGACAGCAAGAATGGTGCATTCTGGTGCTGGGTAACATATGGGAATCTATGACAGTAAGAATGGTGCATTTTGGTGTTGGGCAACATATGGGAATCTATGACAGCAAGAATGGTGCATTTTGGTGCTGGGTAACATATGGGAATCTATGACAGTAAGAATGGTGCATTTTGGTGTTGGGCAACATATGGGAATCTATGACAGTAAGAATGGTGCATTTTGGTGTTGGGCAACATATGGGAATCTATGACAGTAAGAATGGTGCATTTTGGTGTTGGGCAACATATGGGAATCTATGACAGTAAGAATTGGAATTTTGGTGTTGGGTAATTTAGGGAATGCGCATTGGGATTGAGTACAGTGGGAAGATAGAGTGGAAGGGAGGATTGGGGCGTTTTGGTGTGTGTGTGTGTGTGTGTGTGTGTGTGTGTGTGTGTGTGTGTGTGTGTGTGTGTGTGTGTGTGTGTGTGTGTGTGTGTGCGTGTGCGTGCGCGCGCGCGTGCGTGTGCGTGTGCGTGCGCGTGTGCGTGCGTGATTGTATTATTCGCGTGGATGTGTTTATAGTATGTATGCGTAGACACACTCTGCATTGATGATGGGCTCGTCTATGCAAGAACACATTATTCTGCATGTGTGTGAATGTTCACACGTGTTTCTGTATACAACAAAAAGGTTTGTTTATTGCGACTCTGATACTGGATTGATTCTAACAACAACAACAACAACAACAACAACAACAACAACAACAACAACGACAATTTGTCCTTACGAAAATGAGAATTCATCCGCACAAGTATTAGAAACATGTATAACATATGTGACCCAGCACCACGAAAGGGACATTAAGTGTCAAACTGACCATTCTGAGAAAAGTATACATTTAAAGCCTTGAAACAATCCTCTTTCTAATGATATAAGTACCATTTCTGTTCTAAAGTTATGAACATTTAAAGTTAGTAGGGTGAGCGTAGGCAATTTTGAGAAAACACAGTCTAAAGTCTAGCCTTGTTGAAGGAAATGCATTGACCCGTACTCGCTTTAAAGACCTTTTAGAGACTGTAATACAGATTATCCCTTATAAATATGAAAGGTAAGATGTTAGAAAACACGAAATTGCTCGTAACTCAAAACTGACAAAAAATTAGATTTTTTACTTTGCAAGTCTGTTGTGAGAAACTAGCCCAGCGACTTAATGTCCCTTTCGTGGTGCTGGGTCACATATAGAGCCTGCATAAAAGAGAGTGGAACCACGCAGGCTCTTATCATAACATGATTCCTCCGCGTCGTATTTTTAACATTTTCTATCTCATAATAATTTGTTTCTCTCCAATAATGATTTGTTGTCTCATCGTAACCATTAATTATATATCATCTCATTACACATTTCGGCAAAGGCATATATAGATTAGCTATGGTCTTGCCTTTCAGTTTCATATCTCGTCGTTTCTGGTTTACAAAGCTAACCCTAACCTGCTCATAAACCTATCCCCTTGAGGAGTCAGGACAGGATGTACAAAAAAAAGCTGTAATGCTTATTCCTTTTATTCTCAATAAAGATCATTTTGACTGGACTGGACTGGACTGGACTGGACTGGACTGGACTGGACTGGACTGGACTGGACTGGACTGGACTGGACTGGACTGGACTGGACTGGACTGGACTGGACTGGACTGGACTGGACTGGACTGGACTGGACTGGACCGGACCTGGACTGGACTGGACTGGACTGGACTGGACTGACTTGACTGGACTGGACTGGACTTGACTTGACTTGACCTGACCTGACCTGACCTGACCTGACCTGACCTGACCTGACCTGACCTGACCTGACCTGACCTGACCTGACCTGACCTGACCTGACCTGACTTGACTTGACTTGACTTGACCTCTTACTCGAGCAAAGCGACATGTTGCTTCTAAAGAGGCCGCCACACTGCATACGACTCGATCCAACTGTGAGGCATGATTCTCGTGAAATACTACTGTCTGAATGAATCTGATGGTGGAATCCTACTAGTTGTGTTCACTATACTTGTAGTCCCCCTGTACAGGAATCTGATGAAATATATGAATTTTTGTACCAGGCATTTTATGAGATTCTTGTATTGGGGTCTACGCGAGTATAGTGAACGAAAATAGTGGAATTATTTTAAGGCGGAAGTATTTTACGTGAATCATGCCTCACAGACGTCGTCACAGTTGGATAGAAATCGCACGTGTGTGGCGGCCCCTTTAGGGAGAACTTTTAAAGAGAAAAATAAATTTTACTTAGCGAAACTACGCCTTTGCTAATCACCTTTGCCAACACATTTCACCCGTTTAATTACAAAACGTACCCCTCTGATTCCGTTCGTTCGTTCTTCGTTCTTTGATTTAACGTCTATCCACCTTACAGTGATCTTAGACCAAAAAACAAAAATCCCAAAAAAAAAAAAAAAAAAATGTATGTGTATGATTATGATGCATGTGTATGATAGGTAAGGGGTCTGAGTATATGTGTGATTATAGACCCTATGTTAGTGAAATGTCAGTGAAATACTGAAACTTAGAATTATGTCTAAACATTTAAAAGAATCACACAGTAAATGAACAATATTAAACTCCCAAAAATTAAACATAAAATAGATAACAAGCACATCAAAGCAAAGGTCCAATTGGGGCTCCCAATAAGTCCCCGAACAACTTCTAGAATCTTTGATTCCGTCTGTTGCCCAGGTTCCCCATGGAAAAGCGACTGCCCACCAGAGCCGGCAGCCGAAAGAAAGTGGACACGCAGAAGGGGTACCGCTACGTGACGCCCTCCGTGCGCCTGGAGCGAAAAGAGATCAGCATGCTGAACCCGCCCCCACCTGGTCCTAGTAGCAGCAGCAGCAGCACCAGCCAGCCCCCCGCCCCTGACCCCCAGCCTGTCTCCGCCAGTGAGGACGGCGCCAGAACTACAATTGTGGGTACGAAAGGTCCGCTGGAAGAGGACGGTTCCTCCTCCCCCGCGCTGAGGGCTCCTCCCCCCAGGAACGGGCAGAGCCCCAAGCGCGCCACGGAGGAACCCGCGACGATGAGAACACCGCCAGAGAAACGGTTACCATCACCAGCAGCTGAAGACCTAACCGAAAAAGGAAAAAAACACCAAAAAGAACCAAGAGAAGGAACCAAAGAAACCAGAACCCAAGAACTACTAAGCCAAGAAACCAAAGAAGAAGAAGAACAAAAAGAGCAAGAGCAAACTCAAGTAACTACTCAAGAACAAACCAAAGAAACCAACCAAGCGCTAAACCCAAGAACTTCCTCAGGAGTCAGAACGACATCCACCACCGAACTTACAACTAAAGATGACGGGAGCAGAAGTCCCTCTACAAGGACCAAGTCGCCTTCAGAGGCTGGTCGTCAGAACGGTCAGGTTGCCAACGCACCCGTGCAACTGGAGACGGCCGACCTTGTGGAGGTCTTCGAGGAGCAAGTCCCTGTCTCCAAAGACAGCGGGATTCAAATCGCCGAACAGTCCGTGAGACCCGAGACCAGCATCGTGATGGAGTTCTTCGATGAACAGCCGGTCAGGCAGGAAGGCGTGCAGGTGGTACCTCGCCAGATGGCCCGACAGGAGACCGCGGATGTGATTGAGTTCTTCGAGGAGCAGGACCATTCCCTGGAGGAGGTGACTCGGTCCAACCTGCTGACCGTGCCCAGTCCCCAGCACGGCAGCCTTCAGCGAGGGCAGCGTTCTCCCAGCCCCGGGTCGCTCCATCCCAGCGTGGGGCTCAACCACCTGGACAACCTGATCCGCCTGATGGAGCAGCTGTCCAACCTCAAGGACGAGAACACCAAGCTGAAGAAGAAATGCGACTACCTGGAGACCACCAAGAACCTGCTGAAGGCTCGCAGTGAACTCATGTCCACCTCGGACTCTTCCTCCGCGTCTGGCTACCAGTCCCTGCCTCCCTCACGCCACCAAGGGCACCACCCTCATCACCACCATCATCGACACCATCATCAGAACGGCAGTGGGACTCGGGACGCGGAGGGTGGCAGACCTCGGCTGTTTAGTGCCGAAGACGTGCAGTGTCTAGAGATCTCAGAGTCAGCCTCTGACAGTCGGCCCAAGCGGCCCAAAGGCCAGATACATAAACGGAGCTTTTCCACCGGGTCCTTGGAGGTAGAGATTCTAGACGAGACCAGCACGGCAGAAGGCCGCATCCCCAAATCTAAAAGCGGGAAGAGCGTCATAGGGGCCAAGTCCCCCAAACAGAAATCCAAAGGGTCCAAGTGGGCACGTGTGAAGAAAGTGTTGACCGGGCAGTTTTTGTACGAAGACATAGGCACCACACTGAAGTCCCTGAAAGAACTGGGCCGCTCGGCTCAGCGTTACTCCACGGTCAGCTCAGAGGGACACGAGTTTAGCACGAGCTCGCAGCAGCGATCCCTGGACTCCAGCCTGGACGCTGACCTGCTGGGCTCCCGCCTGCCTCGCGTATCCTCCGCCTCCGCCGCCGAGGCCTCCAGCGCCGGCCGCTCTCCTATCTCCCCGGGCCCCGGGGACAGTAGCAGCGGCGTGGAGGAGCTGGGCACGGACATCTGGATGGGTCCGCCAGGCTGGTGGGAGCAGTACGAGGCCAGCAAGCAGGGCGACAACTCCAACTCGGACGTGAGCTCCGTCATCGAGGTGAAGACCATGTACCTGGGCAGCGGCCAGAAGGACACGGAGCGTCTGCTCAAGGTCAAGCCGCTGATACGCCGCCAGTCGTCCCCGAGCCTGACCACCAAGTCCACGGAGGAGGAGGAGGAAGAGGAGGGCGAAG
>CM065682.1:18193591-18201091 GCA_017654935.2 Phymorhynchus buccinoides
TTAAAGACCCCCCACCCCCACCCCCGTCGTCACGTGTCACACTCCCTCTTACGCTAGGAAGATTTCTTAACATTTCTTACCAGCTATGAGAGGGAAAACACGTGAAAACCGTGATTTTGACACGTGACGTGCTGGGTCTTTAAAGACCCCCCCCCCCCCCCCGTCGTCACGTGTCACACTCCCTCTTACGCTAGGAAGATTTCTTCACATTTCTTACCAGCTATAAGAGGGAAAACACGTGACAACCGTGATTTTGGCACGTGACGTGGTGGGTCGTTAAGGCGTGATTTAATGCAGGAGCCTGTTATCCGCGCTTTTCGTCATGTGTGTTTTAGTAGTCAGCAGCTGCAGCCTGCATCGTCACGTAACAGGTAGGCTTCTGTTTGGTTACCGTTTGGGCTGAAACAAGGTTGCAAGGTGCGTTTGAAAGAGCCATATTTTTATTGCGCTACAGCTCCCCGTGGGGATACCGGGGGATCGTTCGTAAAAAATAGTTCCCCCACCTTCTGGAAGTTCTGTGCTTGTAACTTCCTCTATTCTGCCACTCTCTTTGACTCTGCCTTTTCCCTCTGCTTTCTAGCATCTACTATCTTTCCGACTTATTGGCCCATTCTCCTGCCTTTTTTCAAAGTAAACAAATCTTCCAAATAATTTTTCTCCTTTGAGCTCTCCGAAATCGGAATATGTCGGCTGTGCGCAGCGGGGAGACCAGTGAAAACTGAAAACCGCACACATACGTTCCTTACCCAATATGGCCGTATGGCCTGTACGCAGAAGAAGAAGAAGAAGAAGAAGAAGAAGAAGAAGAAGAAGAAGAAGAAGAAGATTACGCTACAGAGGTTTTTGGTCTGGCACCAGCTCCACAATAGGAAGGACGCTAATATTCTGTTGCAACTTTTCAGATCTGATGTACTGTAGACACCCCCACCCTCATAGCTCGGAGTCGGATTTGTCTGGTCTGAAAACTCTCTCTGTCCACCCAGCAGTGAATGGGTACCTGATTCGTTCAGGGAAGGTTAAAAGGCGGTGGAAGGAGAGGGATGGGCTCCGCCTTCCAATGATGCAGTGCCCTTGACACGGTGAACCTCTGACAGTTCACTGCCCCTACGACCGATAGGCTATGGGACATCTTTACCTTTACCCTTTACCCTAATGTCTACATTAATGACCCTCAGTCTCCAAGTCTGCTTCTTTCAGATTTCATGAAAATAATCCTAGGCTGATCCAAACCCTACCCCTTTGCCGGGAATGGCAGAATGTTGCTTCTCTGTGAAAAACAACAACCAACATCAATGCGAAAAATGTGCTAAGTACAAGATAGTCCAGGAACATAATGGAAACACTTGTTATCTGTACTACAGTGTCTGTGGTAGCTCTGTTCGCTGCACTAAAATGTCTGTTCTATTCCGTGCACTATTAAAGGGGCACCCTGACGGATGAGTTTTTCGCAAGTAACACGTCGAGATCGCCAGGCAAACACCCTTTACAGAGGTCGAAACACTCACTTTGCTCTGGTTTCCTAGAAATCAAACATTGAAAACGGCGATTCCTCCTTGGCGGAGATGCCGGAGAGAGTAGCCATTTTGGATGGGGTGGGTGAAGGTCACTCATTGTGGTTGAACCGTTTTCTTTTTTTGTAGTGCAGTAAAAAAAAGAATTGGAGCTGTTTCCTTTGTTGTGAGTGAAACTCCTTTAGATAATCTGTATACAATTTTAAGAAAAAAGAAAAAAACGGGCTTGTATTGTGAACATTTCGTACAAACGATTTGGTCTTAACGCAGGCGGCCATTAGAAAAGAGACGACACTCGCCTTCTCTTTGGGTGAAAGAATTTGACTTCCAGCACCTCCGCCAAGGAGGAATCGCCGATTTGACGGTTTGATTTCTAGGAAACCAGAGCAAAGTGAGTGTTGCAATCACTGTAAAGGGTGTTTTCCTGGTGATGTGGACGTGTTTCTTACAAAAACTCATCCGCCAGGGTGGCCCTTTAAAGCCTGTGTTGTGGGAAATAAATCCATGCACTGACTTGAGCGTTTGTGTTCTTCGTTTTTGCACGAAATCCACAATACACACTCGATACACTCAGCGTGCGTGATGTTTACTGCGCTGAAGCACTTATAATGACTGACACTATCCATTAAATGCCTGTGCTAGGGATTCAATGCACTAAATTGTTAATTTTGCGCTATTCAACTCTCTAACGATAGCTTATTCGTTGCATTAATAAAGCAGTTCTGTCATCCCCAGCACAAAACCCCATAATACCAGATACTTCCCACCCCCTCCCAAAACCCCTCTTGGGGGTACCGGGGGTCTTTCCTTCAAACAGTCCCCCCACCTTCTGGAAGTTCTGTGCTTATTGTAAGGCCTTCTAACCTGCCACTCTATTTGACTGTCTTTTTCCTTTGTTTTAAATGTCATAGACATATGCTACCTTTGTGCCTTACTGGTCCATTCTCCTTCCTTTGTTTTAGAAACTCTTAAAAAGATTTTCTTCAGCCAAATACGAGCATGCTGGGCCTAGCTATTTCTTGCTTAGGCGCATAACGGCAGCATGACGCATCTGCGCTAGCCAGAAATTAACAGAGACGAATCTATATGTGAAAAGAAAACAATACAATACAATGCGATGCAATGCAATGCGATACGATGCGATGCGATGTGATGCAATACAATGCAAAACAATGCGATGCGATGCGATGCAATACAATGCAATACAATACAATGCGATGCGATGCGATGCGATGCGATGCAATACAATACAATACAATGCGATACGATGCGATGCGATGCGATGCAATACAATGCAAAACAATGCGATGCGATGCGATGCAATACAATACAATACAATGCGATACGATGCGATGCGATGCGATGCAATACAATGCAAAACAATGCGATGCGATGCGATGCAATACAATGCAATACAATACAATGCGATGCGATGCGACGCAAATACAGTACAATACAATACAATACTATACAAAACGATACAATACAATGCAGTGCAATACAATACAGTACAGAACAACACAATAGGCCTACAATGCAATATAATACAATACAATGCAATGCAATTTTGCGCTAAAGTCATTTTGCGCGCGAGCGCGCGCGTGCGCGCGTGTGTGTGTGTGTGTGTGTGTGTGTGTGTGTGTGTGTGTGTGTGTGTGTGTGTGTGTGTGTGTGTGTGTGCCTGCGTGTATGTGTGTATGGGTTGGGGGGGGGGGGGGGGGGAGGGTATGTGTATGCCTATTTGCATGTGTGTGAGCTATTATTTGTTTTTGTTAATTTTTTGCTTTTACTTTTTGCTGTTGTTAAGCGCATAATAATAATAATAATAATTGTACATTTATATAGCGCTTTACCTCAGATGAGCCCAAAGCGCTTTACAATCAATGATTCATCAACAGACAACAAAAACAGCATTCAAGAGTGACACCAACCAGCAACAGCGCATATACAAAGCAACTCTCTCTCTCTCTCTCTCTCTCTCTCTCTCTCTCTCTCTCTCTCTCTCTAACACACACACACGCACACGCACACACATAAACACACACATTTATCGAAGCCAACTCGTTCATACCCCATTCGGCAAGCCACAGCAACCGAGCCGCATGGACTGACCACATACACCAACACACATACACAAACACCCTCACACAAAAACGTACGCACGCAGACACACACACAGACACGCACACAAACACAGACACACACACACACATGCGTGCACACACAACCCACAAAACCAAAACACACACAAGCACACATGTATTCACACATTCATGCTCACACACACACACACACACACACACGCACACACACACACACACACACACACACACGCACGCACACACACACACACACACACACACACACACACACACACACACACACACACACACACGCGCGCGCACACACAAAACACAGCACAAACCTCTTATTCAATCTTCCCTCACGTGCACACAACGATAGACAACTGATCAAATATTTAGGGCGCAGCAGGGAAAAGATGGGTTTTAAGAGAGGTTTTGAATGAAGAGACTGAGTTGGAGTGTCGGAGAGGAGAAGGCAGAGAATTCCACAGAGATGGTGCTTGACAAGAAAAAGAACGTTGGCCAGCAGATTTGAGACGGATGGAGGGAATGGAAAGGAGACGAGAATCAGAAGACGAACGTAGTTGGCGAGCTGGGACATAGAGATGAAGAAGATCAGAGAGATACACGGGAGCTTGATCATTCAGTGACTTGAAGGCAAGGAGGAGAAGTTTGTAGTCAATACGTGATTGAACTGGGAGCCAGTGTAGGGAACGAAGAACCGGAGTGATGTGATCGTACCGAGGGGAGCGAGAAATGAGACGAGCAGCATTATTATGGACCCGTTGGAGCTTAGAGATGAGAATTGATGGACAGCCAGCAAGAAGTGAGTTACAGTAGTCAAGGCGAGACAGGACAAAAGCACATACTAGAGTCTTCAGGGCATCTTGAGAGAGGAAACGGCGGATGGAACTAATTCTTCGAAGTTCTAGATAGCAAGCCTTGCAAACATTGGAAACATGCTGTTTGAAAGAAAGGGTTTGGTCCAAAGTAACACCTAGATTGCGGACGGATGCCGATAGCTTGATCTCAGTGCCATCAATGTCGACAGAACCTGGGAGAACCTGAGTTTTAATTGTGTGGTTAGAGGCTACAAGAATCATCTCTGTCTTTTCAGCATTTAGTTGCAGTTTGTTGTACAACATCCATGTTTTAACAGCAGAGATGCACAACTTAGAAGAAGAAATCATTTGATCTAATTGACTCAGGTGGGCAGAAATGTACAGTTGATTGTCATCAGAAAAGCTATGATGTAGAATAGAATGCTGGTTGATGATGGCGGAGAGAGGTTGGGTATAAAGAACAAAAAGGATAGGGCCTAAGACTGAACCTTGGGGCACACCGAACTGAAGACCTTTTGGAAGAGACGAAGCACCATTGACAACAACTGTCTGTGTGCGATCAGAGAGGTAGGAAGAAAACCAGGAAAGAACAGCCCCAGATAGACCAAAGGAGGTGTGAAGTCTAGAAATGAGGATGGAGTGGTCGATAGTGTCAAACGCTGCAGAAAGATCAAGGAGAGAGAGAAGAGAAACCTTGTTTTCATCCAAGGCAGTGAGCAGGTCGTTCGTTATCTTTAAGAGGGCTGTCTCAGTACTGTGACCTGCTCGATAAGCAGACTGGTTTACCTGAAGATGATCAGACAGCTGTTTAAGAACCACCTTTTCCGTAAGCTTAGAGAGGAATGAAAGATTAGAGACAGGCCGATAGTTCTTTAGATTTTCAGGATCGATACTAGGCTTCTTTAAGAGAGGTTTGTTGTGTAGAGCATAGAGCTCCACATTTGGTGGAGGAGTGCGCTATGTAAATGATTCACTATTATTATTATTATTTTGCTCTCTACGAGCCTGTGCACGGCGGGATGCAGATAAGACGATGTTCTGCCGCTGCAGCTATCTGCAGAGAAGAGACCCGCTGAGAGCTTGACGAATGCCAGACTTACCAAATGCAAGATGATGCTAGCTCTCTTCCACCCTATAGGCCTAACCCGTGTTCTTACTCTCCACCGTTCACCTCTCCACCTCTCTCTCTCTCTCTTTCTCTTTCTCTGTCTCTCTGTGTCTGTCTGTCTCTGTCTCTGTCTCTCTCTCTCTGTCTCTCTCTCTCTCTCTCTCTCTCTCTCTCTCTCTCTCTCTCTCTCTCTCTCTCTCTCTCTCTCTCTCTCTCTCTCTCTCTCTCTCTCTGTTCCACCCCTTCATCCTTGTCTTCCACATTTCAATATTGCGGGTATTTGGACTCTCTCTCTCTCTCTCTCTCTCTCTCTCTCTCTCTCTCTCTCTCTCTCTCTCTCTCTCTCTCTCTCTCTCTCTCTCTCTCTCTCTCTCTCTCTCTCTCTCTCTCTCTCTCTCTCTGTTCCACCCCTTCATCCTTGTCTTCCACTTTTCAATATTGCGGGTATTTGGACTCTCTGTCTCTCTCTCTCTCTGTCTGTCTGTCTGTCTGTCTGTCTGTCTCTCTCTCTCTCTCTCTCTCTCTCTCTCTCTCTCTCTCTCTCTCTCTCTCTCTCTCTCTCTCTCTCTCTCTCTCTTTCATCCTTGTAATCCACTTTTAAATGTTGCGGGTCCTTGGACTCTCTCTCTCTCTCTCTCTCTCTCTCTCTCTCTCTCTCTCTCTCTCTCTCTCTCTCTCTCTCTCTCTCTCTCTCTCTCTCTCTCTCTCTCTCTCTCTCTCTTTCATCCTTGTAATCCACTTTTAAATGTTGCGGGTCCTTGGACTCTCTCTCTCTCTCTCTCTCTCTCTCTCTCTCTCTCTCTCTCTCTCTCTCTCTCTCTCTCTCTCTCTCTCTCTCTCTCTCTCTCTCTCTCTCTCTCTCTCTCTCTCTCTCTCTCTCTCTCTCTCTCTCTCTCTCTCTCTCTCTCTCTCTCTCTCTCTCTCTCTCTCTCTCTCTCTCACCTTTCCTCCCCGTCTCCCACTTTTCAATGTTGCGGGTACTTTAGATTCTCTGCCTTCATCTTCTGTGCCCGCTGCCAGTATATGGTTCTTCGCTGCATTCCGGAGTGTATGATCTTGAATTCTTGCTTTTTGCCATAGCATCTGCTTCTTAAGCTCCAAGTGGGTAAGTTTTTTTTAGAACAAGCTTGACTCATTTTATTTTGTGTGCTTCTTTCATCTCCTTTGGAAATTCTTACAACATTATTGAGAAGCCCCCCCCCCCCCCCCCCCCCCCCCCCCCCCCCCCCTCCTTCTCGTCCGCCCCAATTTTCCAGTATATCATATTCTAAGAGTTTTGCGCAGGCAATGACCTCGTTTGCATTTGGCAACTACAGAGTTAATTGCAACTAAAACTAAAACTATGCATCAACTTTGATCACTTTCACATCACATATCAGTCATTCGGCCACTTGTCCACATATTCGAGAAGTAAATATTCAGATCTATTGGACTTTACTGGAAAACATAAAAGGACTTGCAGACATTTTGTAACGTGTGTTGTTGCACTAAGACATTTAGCGTTTCTGTATTACTTCTGTGTTATTATTTTAAAATATCTGTCAAAAATATTAAAAACAAAAAATATTTAAAAAATAGTTTTGCTGAAGTTTAAACATTTTCTTTTCGACGGAACCTTTTAACAGTGACCCGTTAGGTTCAGAAGTTGCAATGCAAGTTCACTTTCGATTTTCGCTAAATAATCGATCCTGTGTTTGTTAGCGCATGTTCTGAGATGAAATCATGGTGGCTTGTTTCCGGAACTTCATGAATTAAAGCGATGCTTATAAACTTTCGTTAAGCAACACTAGCAAAGCATAGACCAACCATTTAGGCTACCCAACTTTCTTTTTGCACCCCCTAGGGGTATGAAGTAGACCCTAGAAAACATATCTATTATAAGAAATAACATAGGCACAGTGCAGAGTGGCACAGTGGTAGCGCGTTCGCCTCGTGTCAAGTAAACCCAAGTTCGA
>CM065682.1:18206091-18233591 GCA_017654935.2 Phymorhynchus buccinoides
CGCTTCACCTTTTCACACATAACTCCGCGGTTTCTTAACCGAATCGCTTCAAATGTGCTGTCAGGCTTGCTGTGGCCGGGGCAAAGCCTGGCAGCAAATTTGAAGAGAATCAGGAGAGCACGGCACTCTCAGAGCAGCGCCAACGGGAAACGGGGCCTTATAACTCTGCCGTTTTTTAACCGAATCGCTTCAAGTTTGCTGTACTCAGCGTTACCAGTACTTTGCGTTACCGTTACTATGCGTTACCGTTACTAGGGAGAGCGCGTCACTCTCAGAGCACCGCCAACGGGAAATGGGGCCTTATAACTCCGCCTTTTCTTAACCGAATCGCTTCAAATTTGCTGTACTCAGCATTACCAGTACTGGGCGTTACCGTTACTAGGCGTTACCGGTACTGACGTTGCGCTAGTTTCCATAATTTGGGGAGGTAAGGATAGGCCTAATGTTATATATGTTACAGAGGAATTAGCAATATTGCAGATATTATTTTGTTCTCTACCCATGTAAGCTTAACCCTTTCACCGCCATTGTCGCATTTATGCACCACAATGGTTTAACACCCATGTCACTAAAAGGCGTCAAATTAGGACCTGTGATCCAAAGACCCTATTGTTTTACTTTTGGGAAGTAAGGGTTGACCTTATTTTATATATGTGACACAGAAGATTCCCCGACACTACAGATGGACTTTGTTCTCTACCCAGGTAAATTTAATGGAATGTTTTGGCTGAAATGTGGCTGGCGGTGAAAGGGTTAATTGGTATTTTTGGCTGAAAAATGGCTGGCGGCGAAAGGGTTAAAAGTAGATACTAGTTGGAGCCGTGGAGAGTATAATTCCGCCATTGTTTATGCTGTGTCATTTATTTTGAACTGAGCACGCCATAGCCTTTGCTTGTTGCTGCTTCAGTTATGTCGTTGTTTTTGTTACCCGGCCAGAGGCCGGGGTTTTGCGATTGGTTTGTGTGTGTGTGTGTGTGTGTGTGTGTGTGTGTGTGTGTGTGTGTATGTGTGTGTGTGTGTGTCTGCCTGTGTATCGATTATCTAAAAAAACCTACTGTTTGGACTTTGATTAAAATTGGCAGAGGGGTAGACTGCTTGAAAAGGAAGCTTCCTTTCGTTAATCAACACCGTGCTGACCTTGACCTTGAAGCTTGACCTTGAAAACCGAAATTTCCTTCTTTGGGCTATGTAATTTCCCCCCAGCTTTATTTCGTGAACTAGTGAACAGAATCGCTTCAACGTTTGTGTGGTGGTGTACCATGGTGCAATGAAGTTTGTATAAAAGTTCAGCTGTATCTCGTGAACTACTGAACAGAATCGCTTCAAATTTTGGGCTATGTATTTTATGCGTTCTGTAAGGGTGGAAAGTGGTGTGTTTATTGGGGGGGTGGGGGGGAGAGGACATAACTCGGTGCAAGGAAGTTTGTATAAAAGTTCAGCTGTATCTCGTGAACTACTGAACAGAATCGCTTCACATTTTGGGCTATGTATTTTATGCGTTCTGTAAGGGTGGAAAGTGGTGTGTTGGGGGGGGGGGGGGGGGGGAGAGGATATAATTCGGTGCAAGGAAGTTTGTATAAAAGTTCAGCTGTATCTCGTGAACTACTGAACAGAATCGCTTCAAATTTTGGGCTATGTATTTTATGTGTTCTGTAAGGGTGGAAAGTGGTGTGTTTATTGGGGGGGGGGGGGGGGGGAGGACATAACTCTGGCCGGGTTTTCATTGTCACAATGCGTTGCTGCCGCTCGGCGATGCCCTTGTTGATGTTTCTTTTAAAAATAAAACATTTAAACCAGAGAGAGAGAGAGAGAGAGAGAGAGAGAGAGAGAGAATGTTCGTGTTGAGTGTGAGGTAGATGTTTTGAAGGAATAGGTTGGCTGGAGCTATTGAAGCCAAAGTAATTAAAAGTAGACACTAGTTGGAGCCGTGGGGAGCTACTGAAGCAAAGGTGATTAAAAGTAGACAATAGTTGGTTGGAGCCGTGGAGAGAGAGAGAGAGAGAGAGAGAGAGAGAGAGAGAGAGAGAGAGAGAGAGAGAGAGAGAGAGAGAGAGAGAGAGAGAGAGAGGGAGAGAGAGAGGGGGGGGGGATGGGGGGTAACTATCGATTATGTATTTAGAGCCAATCATTAACTCTTAATCATCATTTAATTTCAATGTGCTTCTACTTTTATCACTTTTAAAAGAATAACTAGCCTTCAATAGACGATCTTCGGAGAGAAAAACTAGGGGAGAGCACTTCGTAAAAATTACTTGGTCAAATACCATAGCCACAATGCAACAATGGCGTCGAAGCTTGAAACCGCAGGATGCTAGTCAGCGACTTGCAAACATGGTAAAGGTCAACATGTGCCCCCCCCCCCCCCCTTTACATTTCTCAGCTCTCCCCGTATTTTCACACTTGCCTTTCTTACCAAACATTAAGCTGTATTTTATTTACCTTTTCAGCTAATTATCTTTGTTCAATAATTAATCGCAGTCATGATAAAGGCCATTATCTAATAGGACCCCCCCCCCCCCCCCCCTATGTAGTGCAGTACACACAACAGCCGTGGAGCATTTGTCACAGTCCTGGTTCATTTTGTTTTTCCGTCTTGCCTTTATCTTCTACTATTATCGAATGCATGTGTTTAATTATGTAAAGGGATGAAAATTAGTGTTAAATATAGCCAACGATAGAGGATGAAGTACTCAATCTGCAGTAAGAAAGGCAAGACTGAAAAAGTGGAAACAACCGAAAAATGGAGCTGTATGTCTGCTCAAACACACGAGGCGAGAGCTGGCGATCTACCTAGTACCTGATGGTAGATTAACTTCCCCTGTTTGACCGATTGAATTAGGCAAGATCACTCCCACACACCATTAAATTACTCCCCTTAATTATTTCCGTGCACACGCACGCACGCACACGCACACGCACACACACACCCACACACACACACACACACACACACACACACACACACACACAGACAGACACACACATACTCACACACGGACACGCGCACGCACACACACACACACACACACACACGCACGCACGCACACGCACACGCACACGCACACGCACGCACGCACGCACACACACACACACACACACACACACACACACACACACACACACACACACACACACACACACACACAGACAGACAACCAACGCACAGCCCTCGTTCCAATTCCAATGTACTCCAGTTCTGTAAGAACTGAGAGTGCAAAAAACCCACCTCACGAGAAATACACAATTTTACAAAACATGCAGAATCGACGAAGCAGTCAAAGAACAAAACAAGCAAACAAACAAACAAAAAACCCAATGCTGCGTGAGTTATTGATTGACATTCGTGTGGGAACTTTGTAGAGAAATTCATGAGCGGTGGCGGAAACTAAATGCTCATATTATTCATGGGAAATAACGCATGCGGAAGCGGGCCAGGGTTATGTCCCTTCCTCCTTGTTTTATGGGTAGTTCAAAGGTCGGTCAAATCTGGTTTCTTGTATCGAAGGCCGAAGGTCGAGGGACTTTGTTCTGGCCGTAAAACAAGAGTTTGCAATAATCAGTTGCTGCGCCCTTTGAAAACTAAAGCCTATGTTACATACAGGTTTTCATCACATGCCCCGTTTTTTGGGGGACAGTCGGTCTACTATGTGACTGGCATCTCTCAGTAAACGAGTTCCATGCCTTTGTTTTATGGAAACAATTTAAACAATTTTAAAGCTGCCCTCTTTTTTTGGACAGTCGGCCTACAATGTGACTGGCATCTCTCAGTAAACGAGTTCCTTGCCTCTATTTTATGGAAGCAATTTAAACAATTTTAAAGCTGCCCTCTCTTTTGGACAGTCGGCCTACAATGTGACTGGCATCTCTCAGTAAACGAGTTCCTTGCCTCTATTTTATGGAAGCAATTTAAACAATTTTAAAGCTGCCCTCTCTTTTGGACAGTCGGCCTACAATGTGACTGGCATCTCTCAGTAAACGAGTTCCTTGCCTCTATTTTATGGAAGCAATTTAAACAATTTTAAAGCTGCCCTCTTTTTTGGACAGTCGGCCTACAATGTGACTGGCATCTCTCAGTAAACGAGTTCCTTGCCTCTATTTTATGGAAGCAATTTAAACAATTTTAAAGCTGCCCTCTCTTTTGGACAGTCGGCCTACAATGTGACTGGCATCTCTCAGTAAACGAGTTCCTTGCCTCTATTTTATGGAAGCAATTTAAACAATTTTAAAGCTGCCCTCTTTTTTGGACAGTCGGCCTACAATGTGACTGGCATCTCTCAGTAAACGAGTTCCATGCCTCTATTTTATGGAAACAATTTAAACAATTTTAAAGCTGCCCTCTTTTTTGGACAGTCGGCCTACTGGCATTTCTCAGTAAACGAGTTCCATGCCTCTATTTTAGGGAAACAATTTTAATATTTTTAGAGCTGCCCTCTTTTTTTGGACACTTATTTTACTATGTGATTGGCATCTCTCAGTAAACGAGTTCCATGCCTCTATTTTAGGGAAACAATTTCAGCATTTGTAGAGCTGGTCCCCAGATACGCAGGTACGCAGATACGCGTGGCAGGGACCTAAAGCCTCCTTCATCATCGTAAACGAGTTCAGTTGCGAGAAATTGCGTCAGTCTTGGATAGCCGGTTTTTGTTTCAACTGAGGGTTGAGATACGAGTGAGAGATCTACATCAGATAGCCAATTTTAATATTACCAAAGACACTGAAAAGAAAAGACTAACATCCGGTCACTTTTCCCTATATGAGTAGTGAGGACAGAAACACTGGTTATGTCCCTTTTAAACGTGACACATTTACACGTCGATAGGCCAGTTGAATTCTCCATTCAAATTCCAGTTGGAGTTTTTGGATAGCCGCCACTGTGAATGGTGTAACTACCCCACTAACGATAACTCTATCAGCCCGGCTCGCCGTAACTCTTAAGTAGTCCATCTTACCCTTTTAGAGTCTTTGATATTACGCAGTGAATCTGGTGTTCTCATTCAAGTCGTTCACCGGAATTAATAGGTAGCTGTCAATTTGATGCATTTGCTTCAATGGAAGTAAGTCAGTGTGCACGCCATACCTTGATCACTTCTAAACTCGCTCCGCTCCCTTAGACCACAATTTTGCTTCTGACTTTGCTTTTGGAGAGATCTGTTGTGGGAAAACCAATCGGTGTAGAGTGGGTTTTCTTTTAATATAAAGTCTATATATATAAAAAAAAGTCTGATCTACCACTTCCCTATTAAAACCTGAAGTAAAAACCTGTAATCTTCTTTCATTTCTCCTTTTGTTTATGTATGTTTTGTTTGTGTGTATGGTTGGAGTGATTTGTGAGTTTTTTTAGTAATTCAAAATCGTTGCGATGCGAATGAGATGTTACATGGTAGCAGGCAGGTTCTGGCTGTGGCGTACATTCGCTGTCAGTCAATGCTGATGGTGTTACATCACGTGACACCTGTATGCGCATATGGTTTTCCTTTCGCCTTTGCTCATGTGTGACAGCAACATTATGAACACTTGAGCCATCTTTTGTGAGCGAGTGAGTTGGTTGGTGTGACACGTGCTTACTGAATAACAGAAGAGGGGGGATATGTGGCATGCAGAGTGATTGACGACCCAGCAATCTTTGTGTACGTTACATGATCGATTCCCAAGAACTCTCAACCGTCAATCTTTTTTATTCTCTCTCTCTCTCTCTCTCTCTCTCTCTCTCTCTCTCTCTCTCTCTCTCTCTCTCTCTGTAAAATGGTTGTCCGATTCTCTCTCTCTTTTCGAGGGAATGGGTTCTCTCTCTCTCTGTCTTCTCTCTCTAGAAGAAAATTTGCCTCTCTCTTCTCTCTCTCTCTCTCCCGGCCCCTTTTCATCTAATAAATCTCTATCTCTCGGGTTCTCTCTCTCTGTAAGAAATAAATGGTTGATTTGTCCAATTCACGTGATGTTTTTTTAAATTTATAGACTCCCTATTCCTTGCTAACTGCAATGCCTTAATTTTCGGAGAGAGAGAGAGATTGAGAGAGAGAGAGAGAGAGAAGAGAGAGTAGAGAGAGAGAGAGGAGAGAGAGAGAGTTTTGAGAGAGAGAGAGAGAGAGAGAGAATGGCGAGCATAGCGAGCGAGCGAGCGAGAGAGAGAGAGAGAGAGAGAGAGAGAGAAATCCTAGAGAGAGAATAAAACGATAAAGAGCGCTTTTTAAACAGACAGAGAGAGACAAACAGACACACAGTAACAGAAAGAGCGGCAGAGAGAGATTGGCACTCATAGATGGGGGTGGTATCAAAGGTATTAATGAGTATACGGTCGAACGGCACTGATGGTACAGTTGTCCCTACCAGTGAAGACAGACTAATATATTCATATCCTTATTTTCCCCCATCCTCTTTTTAAGTTCCTGCATCAAGCCCCCACGACGTTTTGGAATAGCCAGTTGGACTTTTGAAGGCTAATGGTTTTTCATTATTTTTTTATTTTTTTTACCCTTTCACCGCCAAGTCGCATTTTAGCACCACAATGATTTAACACCTATGTCACTAAAAGGCATCAAATTGGGGTATATTATCCAAAGACCTTATTGTATTAGTTTTGGGAAGTAAGAATAGACCTTATTTTATGTATGTCACAGAAGAATCCCCAATACTGCAGATGGATTTTGTTCTCTACCCAGGTCATTTAATGGAGATTTTTTGCTGAAATATGGCTGACGGTGAAAGTCTGCTATTATGTGCTCTGACGGTGTGCTAAGCTTAAACATGATTCTGTCAAATAAATAATATGCAGCACTTTCCGGCAAACATGCAGATTCGTCACCCCCTCTTGTTGTTTACGACCCTCGATCTCAATGTCTATTTCTATCAGTTTTATAGAAACAATCCTAGGCTGATACTAACCTTACCCCTTTCCCAAAAAATGACAAGATGTTGCTTATTGGTGAAAGTTTTCAATGCGAAAGTTTGAGAGGAACGCGCTTTCTACGTTTCTGAAATATAAGCCGCCCACACAAAGTTAGGGAACACTTTCAAAATACACCTTCCTGCACAGCCACCCTCTCCTGCAGCTATGCCAAGGGTCTCCCAAGTTCCCAAACACTCAACGTTCGCTGCGCAACTCACGTAACTAAGCGAATGATTTCACTCTCTTCTGTTAAGAACGGACCTTATTGAGAATTGTACTCATTCTTGAAGCTTCCTGCTAACATGTGATGAGTAGCCAACCATGCTGCACAACTCACTCTGTGGAAAAAATACTGAACCACTAAATTTGTTGCAGTTTAAAACAAAAACTTTTTGTGGCGTTTGTAGATTCATGTTACCATAGAAACCAACGGCGAGCACGAGACATTTTTGCTGTCATTGTAAGGCCCTGTCTCTTCGACTCTTCTGTATTTCACTGCCAAGTTTTAAGTTCCAGACGCGAAGTGTTGTGAAGCTACAAGCAATTTAACAGAACATGTGTACTTTGAAAGTGTTCCCTAACTTTTTGTGAGCAGCCTATATCCCCAAATCCATGGACTTTCATTACAACTGAGCCAATATCTACAGCCATTCACCTTGAGTTATTTCCTACTGGAGCCCCCCACCCCCCCCCACCCCCCCACCCCCCCCCCCACCCCACAAACAAAATATCTGTACCCACCCACCCCTTCCTTGTCCCCCCACCCTACACTCTCATTTTTATTTAACCAGTTCCATTTCTCCACACATAAGTGCCAGACATTTTTTTACAATCATGTTTATTTTATATTAGTTTTGAAATAAACCCCAGGAACTCCATGTCAATTCCGTAATACGCCTGTCGCCTTCATACATTTCAGAAGACAAGATAGGATTTGGGGTCTATTTTTACGCTAGCTTTGTTCATCTGAAGTATGTCGTTCTGATATCGTTTGCTTCTGCCTGTCATTCCATTGATCCTCTTCCTTTCTTTCTGTTTCTTCTCTCTGCATTAGGTTTCCATCTCTCATTGTTTGCTTGTTTATTTCGAGTTGTTTTTTTCTGTCTGTCTGCCTGCCTATTAATTGTCTTGCCTTTTCTTTGAATCTCTAAGGCCGTGTACACACATAAGCGCATATTCCATGCGGAAACCCGTGCGCAATCCATAAATAAGTGAAACAAAGATTTGCGCACGTGTCCGAATTTCCCCTACATGCGTAAACTTTTATCCTTCTTTCTTCCACTTATTTAGGGTTTTCCGTACGGAACTTACGCGTTTAATGTGAACCCGGCCTTATTGGTGAAGCGTCTCTTTCACAGATACAACAAAACGTAAAAGTGATCTTGCAAAATTTCAGAAAAGTGAGGTCTAATATGACTTGTCGTTTATTGTCCTGTATTAAAGTCGCAGTTTTGAGTGTCTGTGTGCCCCCTCTCTGTCTGTCTGTCTATCTTTCTGTCTGTCTGTCTGTCTCTTTCTCTCATTCTCCCTCCTTCTTTAACAAGCTCGGATGAAAGAGCCAGACCTGGACAAGTGTTCATCACGCGTTCATATCCCCCCTGTTGTTAAACCTTTTAGAAAGACGGCTAAACGCTTACTCGTGTATCTTGGAGATTACTTGTCGTTCCTTTTGTCCCACAAGAATCTCATTCGTCTATTTTCTTTCAAATAAAGCAAAGGGTGAAGTAGGGGTGAGGTGGAGTGTAAGAGACATGAAAGTTGAAAAGGGTGGGTGGGGGTGGGGGTGATAGTTGTGAATAAGTGAATGTCTGAAGAGGGGAAATCTCTTTAGAAGTTGCTAAGCCTCCAAGACCTGTTCTATCCCACATCCATTTGGGCATGGTTATTATAAGGTTCTAGTTATTGCTGTGGGTTTTTGTTCTAGATATTTTGATGATTGTAGATATTTACCCGGCCAGAGGCCGGGGTTTTGCGATTGGTTTGTGTGTGTGTGTGTGTGTCAGTGTGTCTGTGTATCGATTATCTTAAAAACTACTGTTTGGAATTTGATTAAAATTGGCAGAGGGGTAGACAGCTTGAAAAGGAAGCTTCCTTTCGTTAATCAACCCCGTGCTGACCTTGACCTTGAAGTTTGACCTTGAAAACCGAACTTTCCTTCTTTGGGTTATGTAATTTCCCCCCCAGCTTTATTTCGTGAACTAGTGATCAGAATCGCTTCAAATTTTGTGTGGTGGTGTACCATGGTGCAAGGAAGTTTGTATAAAAGTTCAGCTGTATCTCGTGAACTAGTGAACAGAATCGCTTCAAATTTTGGGCTATATATTTTATGCGTTCTGTAAGGGTGGAAAGTGGTGTGTTTTATGGGATGGAGAGGACATAACTCTGGCCGGGTTTGCATTGTCACAATGCGTTGCTGCCGCTCGGCGATGCCCTTGTTTGATGATATGCATAGGGTAATTTACCTTTTGTTGAACTGTGGGTTTCTTGCCTTGCTGTGTGGTTATTTTGTTCTTTGCATTCTTCTTTTTGCTGGGATTGTGTTGTGTGTATGTCCCTGTCTCTGAAGTAGTGATCCATAATCGCTTCAAATTTTGTGTGGTGGTGTACCATGGTGCAAGGAAGTGGAACGATCCTGGAGGGAAGTTTGCATACAAATTTCACGCTGTATCCCTGTGTTCTTCTAGAACAGAATCGCACACCCTATCGGGGTAAGAAGCCCATGGGCGGGTAAGAAGCACATGCCAATTATCTCATGAAATGAAGCAAATTTCAGTTACATTTTGCCCATGTTCCTTTGTACGTCACACCTCATATTTAAGTTTCACATAATATGACATTTGTTGACGTTCTTTGTTTTTTTAAAATCATTTTCTTAGTTTTTCTTTTTATTCGACGCATGCGCGCGTGTGCAGACACTCACGCACGCACGCACGCGCACACGCACACACGCGCACACACACACAAGGTGACTTCACACACGCACACGCACGCACACACGCACGCACACGCACACACACACACACACGCACACACACACACGCACACACACACACACACACACACACACACACACAAGGTGACTTCACACTAGCCGTTTCAAAATTACGGCATTTATCAAAATAATATAGATTTCTTTGTTCGAGCTTTATTTTCAAAGGTCGATTGCACTATCGCAGAAAAACAAAATCCCCAACCCTACTCCTATTCGATCACCCTCCCTACCCCCTCGCCCACCCAACCTCCCATTTCCCATTTGAAGCTTGCGTATCTCCCACGATCGGTTGGATGCTCTGGTTCAAGATAATCCCGCTTCAAGACAGGCGGATTAGGAAGAGATTTTTGTTATCAGTTTTAAGGTCCACAGCATCTGCACTGACTCCCATGTGCCCCAGTTCATTTTTGTTGGAATTCTTAGCCCGAAGCACTCACAAACGCGCGCACAGGCACGAACAGGCGCAAATGCGCATATTGTTAACATACAAGTATTTGTGTGTATGAATGCGTGCACATGTGTGGGTGTATGTGCATGTGTGTGGATGTGTGTACCTGTGTTTGCATATGTCTGTGTGCATAAGTATTTATGTCACTTTACTTTTCTAACTTAGATTTGTTTATAAATAGTACATATGCCATACAACGTGATGTTCAAATCACGAACAAAATGTGTATTCACTGTGTGTACGTGTGTGTGACACACACACACACGTGCACATGCGTGTGTGCGGTTGTGTGTGTTTGTGTTTATCATATTCTACAGACACACATACTCAGTGTTTCAACTTTGCCATTTGTAGGCTCTCCTTTTTTCCATGGTTATTATGAATTGTATTCAGTCTCTCTCCTTTTTGTGTGTGACTTTTCTACTCAGTTTTTCTTTCCTATTTTGCTACCTTCTTGTCGTCGCCACACTGAAGACGGGCTTATGGCCAGAAACGTTTGTCTTGTCTCCAATAAAAGGGACCTCAATCTACCAGCCTCGAATTGAGTGTTTTTTGTGCCTTGTTTATAAAATAAATATAAATTCTTGTTCGATTTTCTCGATTGCACTACTCCGGCTCCATCGCAGAAAAACAAAATCCCCAACCCTACTCCTATTCGATCACCCTCCCTCCCCCCTCGCCCACCCAACCTCCCATTTCCCATTTGAAGCTTGCGTATCTCCCACGATCGGTTGGATGCTCTGGTTCAAGATAATCCCGCTTCAAGACAGGCGGATTAGGAAGAGATTTTTGTTATCAGTTTTAAGGTCCACAGCATCTGCACTGACTCCCATGTGCCCCAGTCTTTTTGTTGGAATTCTTAGCCCGAAGCACTCACAAACGCGCGCACAGGAGAACAGGCGCACGCGCGCGCGCCTGCACACACACACACACACACACACATACATACGCATGTGCATGGCACGCACGCACGCACGCACGCTACCCAGCTTATCTGTTTTACACCACACAACACACACACACACAGAGGCGCGCGCGCGCAAAACCATCGCCACCATCAAAACATGTTCAAACACATTCGCTCTCTCTCTCTCTCTCTCTCTCTCTCTCTCTCTCTCTCTCTCTCTCTCTCTCTCTCTCTCTCTCTCTCTCTCTCTCTCTCACACACACACACACACACTCTCTCTCTCTCTCTCTCTCTCTCTCTCTCTCTCTCTCTCTCTCTCTCTCTCTCTCTCTCTCTCTCTCTCTCTCTCTCTCTAATAGGGTTCTTCATTACCCAACAATTACTGGTGTCCGACAGTCACTATTATTACAGTGCGACAATGCGTCTCCACTACACCCAAACTCTAGCCCCGTCGTCCGGCAGAATCGCAACTACCCCCTCTGCTATCTGGCAGTTATAGTCGGAAACGACAGGCTGGCATGCTGCATAGTTCCGTGTGTCTCCTTGGGTCTCTGTGATGAAGAGTGGGCGCCATAAAACAACAGCCTTTATGGCCGGACCTCCCGTCACACGGAGCAATATTGGACTGCCACCAGTCCGAGTTCAGGAACAAGAGCGGGAGAATCTTAGCGCGAACAGGACTAGCATTGAGGTATCTTTTCCCCCTCCTTTTCTGTCTGTCTGTCTGTCTGTCTGTTTGTGTCTTTCTCTTTTGCTCCCGGACCTCCCGTGACACGGAACAATATTGGACTCCAACCAGTCTGAGTTCAGGAACAAGAGCGGGAGAATGTTGGCCCGTACAGGACTAGCAATGAAGTATCCCCCCCCCCCATTTTTTTTTCTGTCTGTCTGTTTGTGTCTTTCTCTTTTTTCTCTTTTGCTCTCTCTCTCAATCAATCAATCAATCAATCAATCAATCGATCAATCAATCAATAACTTTAATGATCCCTTGAGGAAATTACAAAGCACATTAACACGCTCGATAAACAAACAATACTAAAACATACATTATATATAACTCAAACATCACAGAGGGAAACAGCAAAAACATTTAACATCGTCCAATGAATAAAATGTAGACATTGATTAAATTTACATATAAAATATTAGGACAGAGGAAAACAGTAAATACATTAACATCGTCCAATGAATAAAATGTAGATATTGATTAAATTTACTCTCTCTTGTGTTGTCAGTTTATTTCCTCGAAATATTATAGAAATCCATCCTTGTTTCAATCAATCAATCAATCAATCAATCAATCAATCAATCAATCAATAGTTTATTGGCTTCAAATAAGAAGAGTCCATCTTGTGCTTGGGGATAAAAACATATGACATATAAAGTGACACAGACATTAACAGCATAGAAGATGAACAAATATCACAGGAATAAACCGCATATAGTATCATCAAATCAAACTGATGATTGTGGATACTCAACGGTAGAAGAAGAAGAAATGCAACCTCGAAAAACACGTTTTAACATTACTGATGGCATCTACAAATGAAAGTATTGTCCAACAGTTTGCTATTTACTTATTCAAAGGTTTCAAAATACGTAGCGCAGTGTGCCGTTACTAGGGGAAGACGGGGTCATGGGCGGGTAAGAAGCCCACCCCAATTATTCATGAAATAAAGAAAATTTCAGTCAAATTTACGTGACGAATGCTAGACATTAACGCTCGTGTCATGGGCAAAATGAGACTGAAATTTGCTTCATTTCATGAGATAATTGGGGTGGGCTTCTTACCCGTCCATGCTTTTTACCCCGTCTTCCCCTATTGGTTCATATGCACACATAATATTGTTCTTGACCCGTGAGTGTTGTATTATATAATTATGTTGCATAGTGGTCTAAGTTGAATAGGCCTACCCTTTCCGAATCCGAATCTCTCTTGTATTGGCTTGCCATTCTTCCATTGCTTGTAGCCTATGCACAACAGTTATTCTTGCTTGGAGTAATTGATGCAGCGGAAATTGTTCAATTTCACGTTTATTTTGTGGCTGGTTGTTCCGGCGGGCATTTTTATATCTTGCCGTTCATTACGCTTCCACATCCTCCCATCTTTCTCTCTCTTTCTTTCCGCTTCCGTGGGCCGAAGACAATAACGTACGTCACATCATGTTGGCGCTAAGTGTCCCTCGCAAGATGAAAGCGGAGGCTATTGTTTCTCTCTTCTCTCTTCTCGCTACGTAACGGTGACAGAAACTGCCCAAGCAGGGATCCAATGAGCATAGAGAAGGGACAGAGAGAGAGTGGGTGTGGGGACTAGCATTAGTGTATTGATGTTGGCGAGGGTTGTGGGTCGTAGGGGGGGTACCTCTAAACACTGAAACGGGCCGAAACGGATCGAAACGGACTCAAGCTGAGGCTTGATATAAGGATCTAGATACAAATATATTTATTTTTAAAATGGTATTTGGTATATTATAGTCACAGAGACTTATCTCTGTGAAATTCGGGCTGCTCTCCCCCGGAGAGCGCGTCGCCGCAAGTGCAGCGCCTACCCATTTTTTTTTTGGGGGGGGGGGGGGGGGGGGAGGGTGAGGAGGGCACATGCCTGCTATCAATTTGGTATGTATGTGTGTGCATCCATCTACAGCTATGTGCGCCCATACCAGACACGTGAGTGTGCATGTGTGTGTACAGGCCAAATTTGGAAGAAATAAATGTTCAAAATAAAGGTTGCTATCCTAATTGTTTCCAACCTAGAATGTTGAAGAAACGAAGATGCACTGTGTTTGTAGGTCTATGCGAGTGCATGCATCCATGTGTGTGCATCCATCTACAACTATGTGCGCCCATACGAATACCCATGTTTTTTTTACGAATACGAATGTTTTATTGAGGGTAAAAAGGATAAGCTACAATAGCTTCTTTACACCTTGCCCTCTCACTCACACATTCATACCATGCATCAAGCAAAGAAAATTTGACATAAAACAATCAAGTCAAGAAAATGGAACAAAAATTGGCACATGAAATAATTGAAAAAGAAATCAAAAATGGGATTTAAAGCAAACATGGATAATACTTAACAATGGTGAACTTGAATTGGTAGTTTAAATTGAGTACGAAAAAAGGGAAACCATTTTGAGACAATGACAATTTTTCAGAATAAACCCAATTTTAAGGAAGAAAAAAACACACACACAAAAAACAAAAAAAACATATGATAACATGGGAATATGAGAGAGGGACAGAGAGAGAGAGAGAGAGAGAGAGAGAGAGAGAGAGAGAGAGAGAGAGAGAGATAGAGAGAGAGAGAGAGAGAGAGAGAGAGAGAGAGAGAGAGAGAGAGAGATTTATAAGAATCTAGACATAGCTGATGGCATTAGTAACGTTTGAAGTAAAACTCATTAATTAGCATTACTAATAAACAAGATTGTCTATTAGGAGCTTGTGATAAGATTTTCGAAAGGAAAAGACGCTAGTTCTATTTTTTAGATAATCAGGGAGGTCGTTCCACAGTTTACCACCAGAGAATGTAAGGGATGATTTATATAGATCTGTTCTGGGGCGGGGCATTGTTAATTTGGTTTTGCTTCGAATTGTATGGACTTTAAATTTAGTAATAAGATATTTTGGTGCTAGCTTATTTATGATCTTGTACATAAGGGTACCTTTATTTAGTAGGCATTTCAAATCAAATGGTAGAATGTTAAGTTCTTTATAGTCATTGGTTTCTAGGGATGACGATTTAAGGAGTATGAGTTTAAGAGAGCGTTTATATAGTCTTTCAACATGTTTGAGTGTGTTTTTACTAGCTGAATCCCAACATGTTGATGCATAATCAATATCAGGTTGGATATAGGCATGGAAAAAAAGTCTACGAGTATGTTGATCTAAAACGTGTTTAATTCTATTGAGCTGAAATACTTTTTTTGAGATTTTCTTGGACAGAATGTCCATGTGTTTTGACCAGGATAAGTTGTTGTCAATGTATACGCCGAGTAATTTGTGTGAAGTAACTTCTTCTAGAGGCTTTTCATAGATAGTCGGTGTTCTTAATTGATTTTTAAAGTTTTGCCTCTTTTGTCTTGTTGTGATTAACATGAATTTAGACTTTTTGGGGTGTAAGGCCATATGATTTTGCTCTGCCCAGTCAACTAGATTATTAATGTCACTCTGCAATCCAGAACAGATTGAATCAGCATTTTTGCCATTTTTATACACTGTGGTGTCGTCTGCAAAAAGCTCACACGATGAAGTAAGATGAAGGGGGAGGTCATTTATATAAACGGTGAAGAGTATAGGTCCTAAGACTGAGCCTTGGGGAACTCCATAATTGACTGATTGAAATGAAGATGTAATAGTGTCTTTTGAGACGGTTTGTCGTCTGTCAGATAGAAAGGACGAAACGAGGGCGATAGAATCTTGAGTTAAACCATACAATGATAGTTTTTTCAATAGAAGGCCATGATCAATAACATCAAAGGCCTTAGCAAAGTCGACGAGAATGGCACCGGTGAGAAGGTCATTGTTAATATTGGAATGCCACTGTTCGATTAGATTAGTGAGTACTGTTTGGCAGGAATGGTTTTCTCTAAAGCCACTTTGGTTACAATGGAAAAGATCATGTGTGGTAAAGTATGTTTGAAGGTTACGTTTTAAATGCTTTTCTAGAGGTTTGGAGAGGTTAGACAAGATAGAGATAGGTCGGTAGTTTGACGGATCTTGGGGGTCACCAGATTTATATAGTGGTATCACCTTGGCATCTTTAAATAATTGGGGATAACAGCATTTCTCAATACAAAGGTTATAAGTATAGGTAAGACAGTCAGTGATAATAGGCGCAGATAGCTTTAATATATAGTTATCAATATGATCTAAACCGCAACATTTAGAATGCTTGAGTTGAATTAATTCTTGGTATACCTCATGTACAGCCATAAACTGGAAACTGAGTTTAGGACCTAATTTTTTGGAGTCACAGTACTCTTTCAGTAACAATAGATCGTTAGAGCCAGTTCGATCGGCTAGTATCGTTTTA
The DNA here is from genome assembly GCA_017654935.2 of Phymorhynchus buccinoides. Classification (NCBI taxonomy): domain Eukaryota; kingdom Metazoa; phylum Mollusca; class Gastropoda; order Neogastropoda; family Raphitomidae; genus Phymorhynchus; species Phymorhynchus buccinoides. The sequence continues at coordinate 18,222,357 of CM065682.1, forward strand.
CCAGCACGTGAGTGTGCATGTGTGTGTAAGGGAAGACGGGGTAAAAAGCGCATGGGCGGGTAAGAAGCCCACCCCAATTATCTCATGAAATAAAGAAAATTTCAGTCAAATTTGCCCATGAGACGAATGCTAGACATTAGCGCTCGTCTCATGGGCAAAATGAGACTGAAATTTGCTTCATTTCATGAGATAATTGGGGTGGGCTTCTTACTCGCCCATGCGCTTTTTACCCCGTCTTCCCCTATCCTAAATGTTTCCAACCTAGAATGTGAAGAAACGAAGATGGCTGCTGGGTTCAATAAAATTCACAACAAAATAAAACAGTCGACATTGAAACCCAACAGAAAAGATTTAATCACAAAAAACACAGATCAAAAACAAATCACGACGTTTTGGGTTCAACCCGTTGTCCAGTGCTAAAAATAGATATGACATAGTGACATACATGACGTAAAGACGTAAACAACTTGTGATGCAATGATAACGTTATCAACCTAGGTATATCAGCTTCAGTCCGTTTCGGTCCGTTTTGGTCCGTTTCGGCCCGTTTCGGTGTCTAGAAGTACTGGTGGGGTGGGTTGAGGGGAGGTGGAGGTGAAGGGAGAAGAAAGAGATGGGTGGAGATGAATGGAGGTAGTCGATATCGATGATGTTGTGGTAATTGTGCGTTAGTGGCAGGGTTGGAGTGGAGTGTAAGGGTGTGTGTGTGTGTGTGTGTGTGTGTGTGGGTGGGGGGGGGGGGGTGTTGTCGAGGTTGTGGCTGATGAATTAGTGCCGTTGTCCACTGTACAGTTTGTGCTCCGAGGAACCCGATGAAAAAACCCATATTACATTGCCAGAAAGCCAAAATATAGTGAAGTGATAAGCTAACATATAGTGAAGTGATAAGCTATGCGGGTTCTATTGGCCACTGCGACTAGGGTTATTAACGCCCTTGACGGCAAGAGTTAAGCCCTTGTTGATGAGTATCCAAAAGGGCATTCACTCTTGCAAATGACAGCCATTAAGTGGCCTCGAATAGGGTTATTGGCGAGAGTTATACCCTTGTTTGTTCAGTACTCAACCATCTTCCCCCACCCACCAAGGGCATTCACTCTTGCGAAAGGTGCTCTTTGCAGTGGCCAATAGTGTGAAAAGTTGGTGGTGTTCTAAATTAATTTTCCATTCACCGGTCTTTCTCTGCTATCGCTTGTACAAGAATGTAATCTTCGCATCCTGTAGTGTGCGCGCGTGCATACAAGACACACATGCAGGCGTGCACGTACACGCACATCTGAGACAACAAGCATACTTATTATACGCTAGTGTGTGTTTGTATTTCGTTGTGTCAAGACTCAGAGAGGTTAGCACTTTGCCTTTTGTTTCTTCTCTAGGTTCTTCCTAGTGGCGTGTACGCGCTTCGGCCGTCCCTCCAGTGTCACGTGTCGAACTGCAGGCCCCACTTGATACTTTTTGATGGGCGCTCGAACAGAGTGATCGCAGGGGTATGAGCCTCCCATCGCGAGGTTCTTGATGAAGGCGATTTATCATTTAAATTGGTGAAATGTTGCCGTGCTGAAAGCGATGTTTGTACATGGTAGTATAAGGAGTGTTGAAGTACCCGCCTTTGCCTTTCCCCCACTGTTTTAGGGTAAGACGGGGTAAAAAGCCCATGCCAATTATCACATGAAATAAAGCAAATTTCAGTCACGTTTTGCCCATGAGACGAGTGTTAATGTTTAGCATTCGTCTCATGGGCAAATTTGACTGAAATGTTCTTTATTTCATGAGATAATTGTCATTTGCTTCTTACCCGCACATGGGCTTTTTACCCCGTCTTACCCTAAAACAGTGGGGAAAAGGCAAAAGGCGGGTACTTCAACACTCTTTATACTACCATGTACAAACATCGCTTTCAGCACGGCAACATTTCACCAATTTAAATGATAAATCGCCTTCATCAAGAACTTCTAGCCCGTCTTCACCTATTCTTTTACATTCTGAACAGAGCGTAGGTCTGCGCTCTGTAGCCTCCAAGTGCTTTTTAATCGATGCCAGGATTGCCGTTGGACGGTGTGGCCTTCCAGTTGCTGCTATTGATGCATTGATGTTTCTCATCCCCGTCCCGGTCCTCCCTCGTGTTCGGACACATTTCAGTTGACACAAGTGGTATTGTGTTTCTTAGCGTTCCTTTCCTGCCTCCCCTCTGTATGTTTCCTGCCTCCCCTCTGTATGTTTCCTGCCTCCCCTCTGTATGTTTCCTGCCCCCCCTCTGTATGTTTCCTGCCTCCCCTCTGTATGTTTCCTGCCTCCCCTCTGTATGTTTCCTGCCTCCCCTCTGTATGTTTCCTGCCTCCCCTCTGTATGTTTCCTGCCTCCCCTCTGTATGTTTCCTGCCTCCCCTCTGTATGTTTCCTGCCTCCCCTACTCTGTATGTTTCCTGCCTCGCCTCTCCCGATGTCGCAGAGTGTGTCTTTTATTCTATGGAAAAAGGAAACGAGAGGGAGGAACGCGTGAGGTAAAGGAAGGAGGGAAGGGTGAGGAAGAGAATCGATGGGACGTGGAGGAGCAAACTATCGGAGAAGGAGGTGTGTGTGTGTGTGTGTGTGTGTGTGTGTGCGTGCGTGTGCGTGTGCGTGTGCGTGTGCGTGTGTTGGGGGTGTGTGTGTCTTGGAAGGGCAAGGTTTGTGAATGCCGTAGTGGGTCTATTTTATAGCTGAGGGGCTATATGGTGAATGGAATGGATTGGAATCAGTGCTGGATTGCTGCAGACAATGCGAGAGGTTGTCCGAGGACAGACAGTTGCTTTTATGTTTTCAGTGAACATATATGCGCGGTTTATCTGAGAGAAAAAAAGTTTATCCTTATTCAGAGGGTGACGATTATGATGATGCGCTATTGGTGATCGTTGTGATTTTGTGATTTTATTATATTTTTCTCAAGCTACTTGAGTTTTGCACTAAATTTTGTTATTGAGGATGACGAAGACGGCACTGAGGGTGGGGTTGAACTTTTTTGGGGATATAGTTAATCTGGAAAAGACACTGATTTCCTTTGTCAGAGGATAATCATTATTTATGATGATGATTTCGTGATTTCATTTTTTTCTTCTCAATCTAAAATTCTTTTTTTTCTGTCTAAAATTTGTATTTTTCTGTTTGAATGAAACAGACCTGAAGGTGGGAGGGTAGGGATGTTGTAGAAAATAAATCAGGAAGGATATTTTTTTCCCTAGGCAAAAAAAGGAGTTTTGCAGTACTACAAGAGTGAGAGGTCAAGTGTTCGAATTTGTCGACAGGAGGGATATATTGCTGTTGTTAATGTCGATGTCGTTGTTATTATAGCATTTGATCAATTCGTCTGATTTACAGATTTTTTTCTTTAAAGAAGGTTCGGAATATAACGTACGAATGTTACTCATAATTACGAATTAGCTCAGAATGTGTATCTTTATTTTCCTTTAGATTTTATTTCATGTTGGTGATATTTTAGTAAGTATTATTCCTCTATAAGGTTATGACAGGGGCGCATGTGGGTGTGCCTGGAGCCTGAATTCAGGCCTTTTCATGCTGGTTCGGGCAGTGGTCTGCCAGAATGTAGGGTTCTTCTCATGCTCTTTTTGCTGCTCTTAAATTGTTCAGTATAGCAAGGGTTATGGGGGAAAGTTCAGGCAACTGCTTCGGTCACCGCACACACCCATGTCAATGAGAAAGGAAACACCAGTGCTGAAATTAGCGATAATTTCGGTAGATTTTCTTGCCAAGGTAATTAAGCCTGATAAAATAAGTTGTAGTGGTGGCAGCAACAGTAAAAAGTAGCGTGTGAAGTTTGACAAATTGCCAAATTGCTTCTTCTTTTCCTTCTAAACAATGTAATGGCCATTCTTCTAAACAATGTACCATGGCCATTCTTCTGAATTTAGCGATAATTTCGGTAGATTTTCTTGCCAAGGTTATTAAGTCTGATAAAATAAGTTGTAGTGGTGGCGGCAACAGTAAAAAGTAGCGTGTGAAGTTTGACAAATCGCTTCTAAGCAATGTAATGGCCATTCTTCTAAGCAATGTAATGGCCATTCTTCTAAGCAATGTAATGGCCATTCTTCTAAGCAATGTAATGGCCTTTCTTCTAAGCAATGTAATGGCCTTTCTTAGTCCTTCTTTTGCTAATTCATTACAGGATTCCACCCTATTATTTTTCTTTTTATCATATTTTTATATATTTTATTAGGGGCACTGTGTCATTAAGTGATGCATGTGTTTGCTGACGAATGCGAAAGGATCGCTGGATGGATTGCGCATCGGAACATTTTCACCTTCCACTTTAGCGCCTCTGAGAAACCTCAATCATGATGCTGTGTTGTTCGCTGAAACGCGGTAATCTCTCTTTCTTTCTTTTTTTCCATCGTTATTTCTTTCTTTGTACATGTATAACATGTCGTGTCTTTTTCTATCATTCAAGTGTATGTGTATGTTGTTGTTGTCGTACCCTGGCTACAAGACTCCAGGGATCATCCGAACTAGAGTTACTCTAATCCGAACTAGTACCAGAATGGTCAACATACTGACCGTGGGCCCTGAAGAGAAGAAGAGAGTACCTTTATTAAAGGTACTCTAATCCGAACAGCCGAAGCACTTGAACACTATGGTACAAATACATCAGCTAGCGATGAGAACAGTACGTGTGTGACCGGTTTTGATTACCCCGCCACGTGGGCAGCCACACTCCGACTTCGTGGGAATGCCCCCCCCCCCCCCCTCCCCCAAGTTTCTAAACACTATGTTTTCTTGATCTTTTTCTCCTTCTGTGCCCCCCCCCCCCCCCCCCCCCCCCCCCAATCTTCCTTCGTTTCCTCTCCCTGTCTTTCTCTTGATCTGTTTGTGTGTGTAGTGTGTACGTGCGTTATTGTGTATGGAAGGGCTATGTATGGTTTGCATAGGCATGTAAGCACGCGTGCAAGTATGTTCGCGTGCGTATATGAGAGCATGTGGATGTGAACGCGAGTGCATGCGCTCGTGTATATACCACGAGCCGTTCAATGCTGCATTTGGTCATCTCCAAATATGGAAAGTGGGACCATTCGCGTGACAATGTCGGTTTTCAGCGAAACTTTAGAATGTGTATCTTTTAACCATTCAATCTGAAATTAAACTCACTCTAGCCTTATAACCTTAACATCCGTCAAATACACAAAAAATAAAACTTTATAAAAATCGAGTGTTTAGTTTGGAGATGACCAAGTGCAGTATTGAACGCCTAGATCTAGTGCAGACCTGTTTACCCCCTACACAAGTCTCGAGTAGTCTGGATAGCTAAAATGAGTAGTTTTGGGGGCAAAATGTGTAGTTTTATTCATTAAACCATCAAACAATGTTCACTGAAAATGAGTAGTAATCAGGAATTAAAGAGCATTATTTTCAGCTTTGAAGAGTAGTAGGTCCAAATTGAGTAGAATACTACTCGGAAAGAGTGTAGACCTATAATACATACCGGTAGGATGACGTGAATGGAAGTTACGTTTTACGTCCACTAAGCCGCAAAACAGCATATGGGACGAACCATCATTCAAAGCTCTGAGCAGATACTGCAACACCAGGTCTAATCTCAATCTAGGTGGACGTGAGCGTGTGCTTTATATGAAGTTTTGAAATTCAGATTTTTGCGTGGTCGTGTGTGCATGCGTGATTTTAAAGGCGTTAATGGGGGACAAGGAGAGAGAGGGGAGGAAGGTTAAGGGCAAGGGGGGTTGACCAAGTTCAATGCAACGAGATATCCATCCCACTTGTGAACAAGTGTGGCCCTGAAAAGGGCCTGATGTTAGAATGGTTGGGTTTGGCCTTCCTACTTTCTGGCCACTTTTCCCTTGGTGGCCACCTTCTTGGCCAGACTCTTGACCATCTTCTTGGGCTTGGCCTTTGCTGGGGTCGTCTTCTTGGCCACTTTCTTGGCTGGAGACTTTTTGGCCATTTTGGTTTTGCTGCTCTTCTTCACGGCGGTCTTGGCCGAAGACTTCTTCGGCTTCACTGCAGTTTTCGTCTTGCTGGCTTTCTTGGTAGGGGTGGCTTTCTTGCCAGCAGCCGTGGTCTTAGTTTTCTTGGTGGCGGTAGTTTTCTTAGCAGGTTTCTTGGAAGTGACCGTGGCCTTGGTGCTCTTAGCTTTCTCGCCCAGCCGGAAGGAGCCTGAAGCCCCAGAACCTTTGATCTGCTTGAAGAAGCCGGTCTTCAACCCGGCTTTCAGCGCGACCTTGACCCTGGAATTGACCTTGGTCTCCTCGGAGCCCACTTTGAATTTGGCTTGGACGTACTTGAGGATGGCCTGGCGGGAGGAGCCTCGCCTCTCCTTCAGAGTGCTGATGGCGACGGCGATCATCTCCTTGTACTTGGGGTGCTCCGATGGCTGGCTGGGCTTCTTGACCTTCTTGATGGCCTTCTTGGAGGTGGAGGGCTTCACTTCCACGGGAGCAGCCCCCGAGCCAGAAGAAACCAGAGCAGGAGCAGACTGGGAAGAGACTTCTGCCATGATGAGATGAGAGTGTAGATCTGAAAACGTAGATAAGAACTCGGTGACGTTAGTCGCTCTGCGCAGTTCGCTGGATGCAAACACGAATGATGACGAAATACAAGATCTACTTTTATAGCTTTGACGCGGACTGCAAAGACAGCAGTTTCGTGTGTGCACCAAATCGGCTCTCTTGTGCCGTTCGGGCGACAATTTTGTGTTTGTTGTCATTCGTTTCCGAAACGCTCATCGTTGATACATCGGTTTTGAAGATCAAATGAGAACACCAGCATAAAGAATACAGTGAAAACTACCTTTTGCAATCTTAACTGGCTGTATTAGTAACAAACAGTTGGAAAACGAGTCGATTTTAGCCGACTTTGAAGGAGCCTGGAACCAAACTTTTAAGACAAAACATTAACGTTCTAAAAATTATGGGCTCTCAGTACCATTGTCTTTAGCCTACTATCTGCTCAGGAGTTATTTCTAGTATTTTGACAAGAATGAACATGTGTATATTGCTTTGTCACTGCACTGGGATACGTTTTATGTCAGGCACAAAACACAAAATGTTTTGGGCCATGATCGCCATCTTGAATGCACTGTTCTTCATGCTTAATTTTACGATCGTTATTATCGCATAGTAATCAACGACTCCTTTCAGTTATACTGCTTTTAATCTGTATGTGAAGCCTGTTTTCGATCATAAGTAAAACACAATCGATGAAAGCTACAAATCAGCCAATTTTAACATACAAGGCGTAGGCCTACATAATTATCTAGAATGTAAGAATCCAGTTTCTGAAACTTTGAATTCAATTCAGTGTAGACCTAACGGTTCCTGGAAATAAAGTTGAATGCTGGATTAGGGCTTTAAAGAGGAAAATCATTAAGTCTGTTGAAAGGCTTCAAGCTTTATTTTGGTGCTGAAACTTGAATCTGTTTAAAACAAAATGATAATTGCAAGATGTAAGGCATCGTAGGGAAAATCTGACGTCTACGTTTTGGGAACAACCTCTAGATCTAAATGAAGGCTTGGTTATTATTTTGTTTTTAAAGCATCAACAAAGAGAATCACCGAAGCATTTTAACAGACATGTAGACTCTAAACATACTAACTATTCTGCGTTTTTATAGTTTAGGTTTAGTTTCCTAGCTATGAGTCGATTGTGTGGTCGATACAGATGTAGATCTATGTGTTTAGAAGGTGCGATTGTGCGAGTTAGTAAGCCTAAGATGGAAGTAATAAGACTGATCTAAACTTTGATATAGGACATAGGCATTGTCTGGAACCTGCCTTATAGATCTAGTCTCCCCCTCCCAGAACCTCCCTCTCCCTGTCTGTCTGACTGACTGTCTGTCTGTCTGTCTCTCTTTCTCTCCCCCCCCCTCTCTCTCTCTCTCTCTCTCTCTCTCTGTGTGTGTGTGTGTGTGTGTGTACTTGGATGCATCTCTCTTCCCCCTCCTCTCTCTCTCTTTCTCTCTCTCTGTGTGTGTGTGTGTGTGTGTTGTGTGTTGTGTGTGTGTGTGTGTGTGTGTGTGTGTGTGTGTGTGTGGTGTGTGTGTGTGTGTGTGTGTGTGTGTGTGTGTGTGTGTGTGTGTGTGTGTGTGTGTGTGTGTGTTGTGTTGTGTTGTGTGTGTGTGTGTGTGTGTGTGTGTGTGTGTGTGTGTGTGTTGTGTGTGTGTGTGTGTGTGTGTGTGTGTGTGTGTGTGTGTGTGTGTGTACTGGATGCATGCTTCTCTTCCCCCCTCCTCCTCTCTTTCTCTCTCTCTCTTGTGTTGTGGATAGGCCTCTATGTTTACGCGCGCGCGCGCGTGTGTGTATGTGTTTGTTGTGATTGTGTGTGTGTGTGTGTGTTTGTGTGCGTGTGTGTACGCGCACGTGTGGCTGTGTGTTCGCACGCGCGCGTGCGTGTGGGAATGTGAAGTTAACTTCAACGGTTTTCTTTAATATAATAACGTCTCTTCACCATATTGATGATATGAAATGAAAACATGAATTCAAACAAACAAACAAAACTTTTTCATGTCTACTTGATAGGGCCTAATTTTAAACTAAAAATGTAGGCAATATTGGGGGGGGGAATGCGCGTGCGCGTGTGTGTATGTGTGTGCATGTGTGTGTGTGCGCGCGCGCGTGTACTTGCGCGCTTTTGCGCGTGCGCATGTGCATGCATGCATCTCTTTAGCTCTTTCTATTACGTTCGGTCTTGTGCGCCCTCCCCGCACTGAATGATACTACAAGTACAAGGTAATACTGGGCAATCGGATGGCAGCGTAGCAATGTATTATTGCTATGTCATCGCCATAAATGTCATCGTGTTCAGTTGAGTAACGGGAGGATCTGAGTGGGGGGGGGGGGGGGGTCCAGGGTTTCCCGGACCCCCCCCCCCCCCCCTTTACCCCAAGCATGTACAACAAGCGAAAAAAAAGAAAGAAACTGGCTCACTTTTTGCTTTAATCATCACTAAATTATAATATGTTTAGGGGGCTTTGGCTCCTGGGCCCCCACAAGGCCACTACGCCTTAACCCAGAACATTTGCAGATCCCTGCCCTGGTCTCCACGTGGACCCCCCCCCCCCCCCTTTTCGAATCATTTGGTCCGCCCCCTGAGTAAAGAGGGCATCACAAAGGCTGGTCTAGCCTGCCTCAATGCGCATGCATGACTCGGCTGTACGTAAAACTGACTGTTGTTTTCATTCAGCTCGATTCACTTTTATTGCTCTGTGTCTTAGTGTGTCTGTCTGATTGATTCTTCTCTCTCTTCTATCTCTTTATCTCTCTCTCTCTCTCTCTCCTTCCCTGCATTCCTTGGACACGGCCACGGAGCCTTGGGGCAGACACAAATACAACGACCGGTTCTTCAAGCGTTGAGGTTCTCGTAGGCCTATGCATGGATGCTGCATGGCCTACAGTGTATAGTCAGCGCAAGACATGATTAAGGAGTGAAGTTGCTGGCAACCCAGTATTCGCTCTGGCTTATACAGAGGTAGAGAATCAAGTGTTCGATACTCAATCATTGATAGACACACCAGTTCTCCCCCCCTCCCCATCCCCTCTAGTCTCCCACTCCCCCCCCCCCCCCCCCCCCCCCCCCCCGTCAGCCGTTCCGTATCCCATGCGAACTGCCCAGCTGGTGTGTTTGAAAGGCTGGCGTGTGGTGTGTGTGTGTGTGTGTGTGTGCGCGCGCGCGTGCGTGCGTATTCGTGTATGCGCGCGTGCGCGCGTGCGTGCGTGCATGATTGCGTGTGAGTGTGTGTGCGTGCGTGCGTACGTGCGTTATGCTGTTTGTGTTGTGCTGTGCTGTGTGTGCGTGCGTGTGTGCATTTGTGTGTGTTGCGTTGTGCTGTGCTGTGTGTGTCCGTGTGCGTGCACGCGCGCGCTCGATCGTGTGCGTGTGCGAAGGGGTTAAGGAGATAAATTAATGGAGATTTACAGGAACTGGGAGAAAGAACGGGGCAAGAGAGAGTAACAGGTGGAGGTTGATGGTGGTGAGATGGAGTAGAAGGTGGAGGAAACGGAGGATGGGGGTGGGTGGGTAGGAAATGCCGGCAGAAGGTTTCGTGAATCGATGTTCCTGTCTTCCCATTTTCTTGTCCATTACTAAAGGCGTGTTACTGTAATTTTGTGATGAAGACGTTTGTCCGTCCTATCTATGACAGCTTTCACTGGTCCAGTCTTGTCTAAGTCTAATCTATAAAATAGCCTTGTTCAGACAAGAGAATACTACGGAAGACTAGTCCTACTACATTTTTTTTATATTAGAACATTATATTAGAATGAACAAATAAAATCACTCTTAAAGAAAGCAACGCACATACACTCACGCATGCACACGCACGCGCGCGCACACACGCGCACACACGCGCACACGCACGCACACGCGCACGCACACACACACACACACGCACACGCACACGCACGCATTCACACGCACTTGACACACACACACACACACACACACACACACACACACACACACACATATATGTAAAAAGGCTTTATCAAGCTTATTCTTTCATCGTCAATAAAGATCATTTTGACTTGACACACACACACACACACACACACACACACACACACACACACACACACACACACACACACACACACACACACACACACACACACTCACTCACTCACTCACTCACTCACTCACACTGCAGATTTGAGTTTTCAATTTGCTAAAAACGGCAGCAAAAACAACAAACCGACCCTTTATGCTTCTCATAGTCACAGATGATAATAATAATACATAGTTAAGACAGTTCTTGTTATTTTATGCCACACTGAGGGTTACTGTTCATGAAAAAAGAGGAAGCTTCTTTCAGTTGCTTCCCCCATCAAGCGTACCACGGGTAAGCCCCCTTTGCTTTGATCACGCTAGAAGCCCTAATATCCCCACGAGCACCACAGAGCTAGCCGCCTTGTGAGACGAGGCCCAATCGGTTTGCAGGGTTCCTATGTTAAGGCTATGTCACATTTGCGAGGCACTCGCGCGATCCCTTGCTCTGCGTTCTCTTTTGGACATTCAGCTTAAAACTCTTTCAACGCCAGACACTTTTCAGCCCAAACTTTCCATTAAACTTACCTGGGTAGAGAAAATATTTCATCTGCAATATTTGGGATTCCTTTGCGACGTCCATAAAATAGGGCCGATTCTTAATTCCTAAAACGAAGAACATAAGGTTAATGGATACCAGACCCTCATTTGATGCCTTTCAGTGACATGGGTGTTCAATCATTGTGGTGCCAAGAGG
>CM065682.1:18248591-18268591 GCA_017654935.2 Phymorhynchus buccinoides
GGCAGATGGCCCAGTTCAGTAAAATATTGTTCATTATTGTTCATTGTCTTTCTGTGATGCATGGTTTCTCTCTCTCTCCCCCCCCCCCCCCCCCCCCCCCCTCTATTCTATCCTCTCCCCCCTCAATAAAACATTCGTCTCTCTCTCTCTCTCTCTCTCTCTCTCTCTCTCTCTCTCTCTCTCTCTCTCTCTCTCTCTCTCTCTCTCTCTCTCTCTCTCTCTCTCTCTCTCTCTATCTCTCTCATCTCCTCACTCTCGCCGTGTAATCAAGCAAAAAGACAACTGTGTTATGCTAGCCAAGGAGATTGTTTTTGAGTTGACTCAAGATGTAAGGAACCCAGATTCAACGCTCTGCAGGTGCCTACATTTTCAGCTCGCTTCCTTACTTTTACTTTAGCCACCCTTTACCACCACCCTCCACCCAGCAATCTTATCATATTTAATTAAGCATCAGAGGCGGATATCGGGGGAGTTCCGGACCCCCTCCATAAAAAGGCAAAAACAAAAAAGAGAAAGAAATAAAAAGAGGGGAAAGTCAATGACTTTATGCAGGCTTCATGTCTGTCGTACCTGCTTTCTTGAACTCCGTCGAATTGCTTCTATCCGCCATCTCCTTTCAGAAGACACTACAAAAGCTCTTGTCTCAGCATTTGTACTATCCCGCCTTGATTACTGTAATGCACTTTTGTCTGGTTCCCCCTCACACCTCATCAACACATTTCAAAAAGTTCAAAATCATGCTGCCCGCCTCATCTTCCGATCTTCTAAATATGACCATGTAACTCCATTGCTGCGCTCTCTCCACTGGCTCCCTGTTCAGCAAAGAATATCCTACAAGATTGCTTCTCTCTGTTTCAAATCTGTCGAGTCCTGCCCTGAATATCTCACTGATCTGTTACACCTCTGTACGCCATCTCGATCTCTGCGCTCCTCATCTGACACCCGCCTCTATCGTATCCCTACTATCCGCACAAAAAACTTTGGCCAACGCTCTTTCGCCTATCAAGCCCCTGTCACTTGGAATCAATTGCCCCACTCTCTCAGACACTCGCCTTCTCTGACCACATTCACACACCATCTGAAAACTCATCTCTTTTCCAAAGTAGCAACTGATCTCTTCCGTCATGACCTGGCTTGTGTGCGCGCGCGCGTGTGCGTGCGTGTGTGTGTGTGTGTGTGTGTGGGGGGGGGGGGGGGTGTGTGTGTGGAGGGGGGGGGGGGGGGCGTGTATTGTGTGCTCATGTATGCTTGTTTGCTTTTTGTTATTTATTATTATATTTTTCATTCTAATTAATTATGTATTGTAAACGCCTAGAGCATTCATTTGATTAGGCGTATAAATGTTAATGCTAATGCTAATAATAATAATAATGCTAATAATGCTAATAATAATAATAATAATAATAATAATAATAATAATAATAATAATAATTTCAAGCCAGTGTTTACCTTTTGTTCTATCAGGAGAGGCCTTAGCACCTTTCAAATTCACATTTTCTTCAGAGCCCCTCAACCGAGCCATTGGAACCTCTCCTTTAGACTGACTGATCCGCCCCTGAGCATCACATCCTCCTAGGCATTCCTATTTGTTTCAACAACCTTTGAGATCTGATCATACTGACACTGGTGATAAATCCATTTTTTCACACACACACCAACAACAACAACAACAACACCACCAAAGCGTACACATAATTTCCGAGATAAAATGTGTGCCAAATTCGACTGAAACACGAAGCAGTAGACGATACAAAACCACTTGACGATCTTCAGTAGGCTAACTGCATTTATATTCGGCAAAACACTTGCATAGGCAAACAAAAAAAACAAAAAACAAAAACTTGTATAGGCGAATGGAGCGCAGCAAACCGTATGTAGGCGAAAGATGGGGATAGAAAAAACCAATTCTTGTACAGATGAAACTAGAGCGTGGAACCGCTTGATCAAGCAGCGGCGCTGCAGCATTTTTGGCTCCAGTGACCTTGCCCGTCGACCAATGACCTTCGTATTCGAACTTGGCCGTGGTAAGTATTAATACCTATCCGCTTGCAAAACGTTCAGCCTCTTACGTACGTGCCTCCGTTCAAACGCTATCGCGGTAACGACATACATACATAGTCAACATAAGTCAGCCAGCCAGTCAAGAACAAACGGACAAATTCCCCTGAAAACAATAAGCTGCTTTTGCTCCGTGGCTGCTTAGTTGTTCTTCATGTAATGATCGAAAGTAGAACTTTCTACTTTACCTACATTCGCTAAAAACAAGACAGAACAACAGCCATTTTTTGTCATTATAGTCTTGATTTAATTCAAACACGATTGTGCTTGCCTTTTCATTACTCAGACATCATGGGTATCAATCCATCATTTGAAAAAATCGGTAAAAGTATAAGACATGTGATCCAAAATCGATAGAATCAGAACATGACCGGAAAGGAAGTGTTTGTAAACAGGCTAAAGCTACCAAAGTGAACAATGCGTTTAGCTTGGTTCTCATTCTCAAATTGTTCACTTTCGTAGCTTTAGCCTGTTTGCAAACACGTCCATAGCGAATGTAGGTAAAGTAGAAATCTCTACTTTCGATCATTACATGAAGAACACGCATTTTCAATGTTACTGTTTTTGTGTGTGTAAAAGAGTGTCACAGTCCTGGTTCATTGCGTTTTCCCGTCTTGTCTTTATCTTCTACTATTATTGAATGCATGTGCTTTAATCATGTAAATGGATGAAAATTAGTGTTAAATATAGCAAATGATAGAGGATGAAGTACTCAATCTGCAGTAAGAAAGGCAAGACTGAAAAAGTGGGAAACAACCGAGAAATGGAGGAGGGGGGGGGGGGGGGGGCGCATCTTTACCTTTACCGAGTTATTGTTAGTACTACAATCCGTATTTCAAATTCCATGAAACTGATAAACTTTTAAACCACACATTGGACAATAAGATTATACATTTTTAAAGCAATACAGAGAACAGTTTGAAAGTGATAGCAATTTTTCTTAACCCTTTCTCCGCCAATGTCGCATTTATGCACCACGATGGTTTAACACCCATGTCACTGAAAGGCATCAAATGAGGGTCTGGTAACCAATGACCTTATGTTCTTCATTTTGGGAGGTAAGGATAGGCCCTATTTTATGCATGTCAGAGAGGAATCCCCAATATTGCAGACATGATCTTTGCTCTACCCAGGTAAGTTTAATGGAATGTTTTAGCTGAAAAATGACTGGCGTTGAAAGGGTTAAACATTTCTATTAAGTTATGCTCAGAGCTCTCTGCACAGCTGGGCCAGGGGAGGAGATAAAGGCGGCTGCACGGATGGGGTAGAATGTGTTAAAGATAATAAAGGCAACGCGCCAAAATGAAACTAAACCTTGTTGTGCGGAGAGACGAGAACTAACGAGCTGTGTGGAAGATCCCTGTCTTCCCAGATGATTGGCACATCACACATGTCGTTATAATGGGGTTCAACACACGCTCACGCACATCAACGAACTTACATTTATATGCATACATCTATGCATACACACGCGCGCATACATTTATACATCATAGAGACAGACAAAAGGGGAGAGAAATACGAAATACGAATGTTTTATTGAGGGTAAAAAGGATAAGCTACAATAGCTTCTTTGCCTTGCCCTCTCACTCACACATTCATAATGCATCAAGCAAGAACATTTGACATAAAACAATCAGAAGAGAGAGAGAGAGAGAGGGTAGAAAGAGAGAGAGAGAGAGAGAGAGAGAGAGAGAGAGACACTTGACACTTGACACTTGACTGTTTTAATTGCCATTGACAATACAATCTTCATGGCAAGGGAACACGTGATTTGAATAATCAAAGGAAAGAAAAAAGTATAATTATAAGAAAATAACAAACCAAAAGGATCATCATATTGACTGACCCGCCAGTCATTCAATTATAATAAACAGGTCAAAGCAGCTATTACGCAAACAAAACAACAGCATAAATTGAAATTTCCACACTTCACACACATAAATGCAACCACTCATGCAGGCTCACATTGGCGTGCGCATTTCGCACACACACACATACACGCACGCGCACGCACATACACACGTACGCACACACACATACACACACACTCACTCACGCATATTCAATGACATACTCGTCATAACAATCATATGGCGACCATTCAAGTGTTAGTAACTGAAGCGGCAAAGGCCTATCTGTCAACAGGCGCTTTTGTATTTCTGAGTTTCCAGGCAAGAGCAATAAATCTTGCAAGTGAAATAATTTATTTTTCATTGTCAGTGGACAGCAGTCTGGTTATATAACTTGGTCCTGTAATATACCTACATCTCACAAAAACTAAACATTTATCACGAATAGTATCGTAGGCCTTACATTTAAACAAAAAGTGCTCTTCAGAGAGAGAGAGAGAGAGAGAGAGAGAGAGAGAGAGAGAGAGAGAGAGAGAGAGAGAGAGAGTGTGTGTGTGTTTTTCAGCTGAAAATTCAGCCTAATAATTCCCCCCCCCCCCCCCTCTCCCCCCAATTTTCTGTTTACATGTACGCTACACTATTTTTCATGCTGTTCTTAATACTATATTGCTCAAGACATTAAACGTAATAAATTAAAGGTTTTGAAGGTTTGCAAGCTTTTTGCTTGCTAACACTCAATACATAATCAACATGTAAGCAGTTCATACACACTCTCTCTCTCTCTCTCTCTCTCTCTCTCTCTCTCTCTCTCTCTCTCTCTCTCTCTCCTCTCTCTCTCTCTCTCTCTCTCTCCTCTCTCTCTCTCTCTCTCTCTCTCTCTCTCTCTCTCTCTCTCTGTTGCTCAAAATATTGGGCTTTGCTACGTAAACGTACTAAATTAAAGGTTTTGAAAGTTTGCGAACTTTTAACTTGTTAACACTCAATAAATAATCAACATGTAAGGTTTGTAAGCCTTATTTTACTACATGACTGTCTTGTATTAGGCACGGGCAATACACCCATTGACCTAGATCTCTTTTGTTTTCGGTTTTGTTGCAAAACTAAACCAATATTACAGGACAAAAGGTAAACAAGATGGGCGCAGTGATGCTGTCAAGCTGCTAAAGGTTAAAACGTGCCAGCTTCTGAAACCCTTCTTTTAGTCTAGTTTTACTCTTCTTTTTTTTGCTCAGGATAGTATGGCGTCCTCGAAAGGTAACCATCAAGTCTGAGTCAGCGCTTCTGCCCCCCCCCCCCCCCCCCCCCCCTTTCAATTTCATACTACACTCTCTCTCTCTCTGTGTCTCTGTCTCTCTCTCTACCTCTCTCTCTCTCTCTCTCTCTCTCTCTCTCTCTCTCTCTCTCTCTCTCTCTCTCTCTCTCTCTCTCTCTCTCTCTCTCTCTCTCTCTCTCTCTCTCTCTCTCTCTCTCTCTCTCTCTCTCTCTCTCTCTCTCTCTCTCTCTCTCTCTCTCTCTCTCTCTCTCTCTCTCTCTCTCTTAAAATATATTCTTGGCAGACGTTCAAGACACTTCATATCTATAAGTGAAAACTTCCGTAAGAATTGGTCGTTTCGTTCTTTCGTCCTCCCCCCCCCCCCCCTTTTATTTCATTCATTCATTGCCATAGCGCATTATTATTATATGTTATTATGTTATGTTATATTTTGTTATTATGGCTACCATTAGCCATCAAACGTCAATAAACTTTACCCGGTTTGGCTAAGATGCAGACCGTTTGACAGGAAAACTCAGCTCTAATTAATGATATCGCTCGCACACGCACACACACGCACACACGCACACGCACACGCACACGCCACACGCACGCACGCACACGCGCACGCACACACACACACACACACACACACACACACACACACACACACACACACACACACACACACACACACGTGCGCGTGCGCGCGCGCGCACGTACTCACATAATCTGAATCATACACACACCAAACAACAACAGCAGCAGCAACAGCAACAGTAATCGTATGAAACCAGAGGCTCATTAACGCAATTTGTTTGCCTTTTTAGGCTAAGTTACAACTTTGCAAT
Organism: Phymorhynchus buccinoides; assembly: GCA_017654935.2. Classification (NCBI taxonomy): domain Eukaryota; kingdom Metazoa; phylum Mollusca; class Gastropoda; order Neogastropoda; family Raphitomidae; genus Phymorhynchus; species Phymorhynchus buccinoides. The sequence continues at coordinate 18,254,606 of CM065682.1, forward strand.
TATATTGGGCACCATGATTGAAAAATACATCAAGACGATTTATGTAGAAACAACTAAAATGCATAATGCTTACAAACCGAGGTTGTTACTGGAAGTTGACTAGTAGTGGACACATAACAAGAAGGTATATTGCGAGCCGGATTCCTAGCATACAGAAGCAGCTGGATAAAGGTGCCAAGGCACTGAGCGAGTGTGTGCTATCCCTTTGTTAGTTGTCACTTTCTATATCAGTGAAGGCATTGTGGGTTTTTTGTTTTTGCTTTATCAAAGATTACAGTGCGCGTGCATTGCATGCACGTGCGAGTAAGTATACAATGGATGCAGACACACGTGTGCATTCGTGATATTTGTTTCTTTAAATTTAACATCTTTCCACTAAAACAGACAACTATGGACACGCGTTTGTGCGTGCGTATGTCCACGCTTTTGTATCAGCTATACTTTTTTTTGGCTAGCGTACACAGTTATGTGTCTATCTATTTTAAGGAAAAGAAACGGTTGCTTGTCTGCATTGTTCATGACGGCTGATTCTGATCACAGCAGTCTCAATTATGCCCAGCAACTGCCTCCCAAGAGGGGCTGGAGGAACGGAGATATCGTCTCTGTATCTGTACACAATAACTTTTGTAAAAAATCTTAAACAGAAGTGGCACACTTTCAGGTTCCATTTAAGAGAAAGTTCCTTTTGAGAGAAATAAGGTTTCTTGGGACATGCCAGTATAAGGAAGAAAATAGAGTGGGAGGAAAGGGGAGATGAGGGGGGGGGGGGGGGCTAGATCTAAGGGGGGGGGGGGGGGGGGTTCTTTGAAGAGGGATGAGAGGGTGGATATGAGAAAATGGAGGAGAAGTGATGTTGGGAGAAATATGGGTATGATAAGGTACTTCGACCTACAAACTATCGATTTTGGTACGCCATTTCTGACTTGTCTTCGGCCATTTGCGTTTGTCGGTATATCATGTCTTTGTGGTGTCTGACCCCCCCCCCCCCCCCCCCCCCCCCCCCGCCCCCCCCCCCCCCCCCCCCCCCTTCCTAATAGTACTCCTCTGTATTGCTCTGCGTTCGTGAGCGTTCGTGACCCCTCGTAATCTATTGTGATGCTCTGGAGAGAAATAAATGGGGTAAGCAACGGAATTCTTTAAGAATAGTTGAGGATAGATAGTGTCAGGAGAGAAGGGATGGCAGGGTGGCAGGGTGGAACTCGGAAAATTGGACACGAGAGAGAAGATTACAGCAATCGGGTGGACGTGAGTCGCTGGACAAACAAAGAAATGCAATAGTGCCTGCGATATTTCCCAGATAAACTTATACGGTCGGAGTAAGATAGAAATTCTCCAAGCGAATTTCTGACTGTTGAAACGATGGAGACCGAGAATCATCCAGTGAATTTCTGATCATTATGACGATATAATTCTGATAATTATGACGATAAAGATGCGCTCCACCGAGTAAATACAACGTTAACGATGCAAATGACGCACCAACTGTGTTTCTGAGAAGAAAAAAACCCCGTTAACCCTTTCACCGCCAAAGTCGCATTTTAGCACCACAGTGATTTAACACCTATGTCACTAAAAGGCGTCAAATTGGGGTCTATTATCCAAAGACCCTATTTTTTTAGTTTTGGGAAGTAAGGATAGACCTTATTTTATATATGTCACTGAAGCATCCCCAATACTGCAGATGGATTTTGTTCTCTACCCAGGTAAATGTAATGGACATTTTTGGCTGAAATATGGCTGGCGGTGAAAGTGTTAACGATGAACATGAAAATCACCAAGTGTAAGCTTACTTCTTACGACTAGACGTGACTGATGAAAATGAGATTCACCAAGTGTAGCTTACACCTAACGGATGAATTCACCAAGAGTATTTCTGATGACGTTTAACGATGAACATGGGAGTCGTCAAATGTATTTTGAATTGAATTAACAGTGACAACGAATCAAAGAATCAAATACGAATTTTACCCATGCTGTTATTAGTTTAAAATAAAAACAATCACAGTTAATATATAACCAATGTTTGCTCAAAACAGAGAGAGAGAGAGAGAGAGAGAGAGAGAGAGAGAGAGAGAGAGAGAGAGAGAGACAGAGAGAGAGAGAGAGAGAGAGAGAGAGAGAGACAGAGAGAGAGAGAGACAGAGAGAGAGAGAGAGAGAGAGACAGAGAGAGAGAGAGAGAGAGAGAAGAGACACAGAGAGAGAGAGAGAGAGAGAGAGAGAGAGAGAGAGAGAGAGAGAGAGAGAGAGAGAGAGAGAGAGAGAATGCGAAACTTTAATTCTGTTAGGCCATAGCCCCTCAGAGTGTCCAAAGCACATTGAGAGGAGAGAGAGAGAGAGAGAGAGAGAGAGAGAGAGAGAGAGAGAGAGAGAGAGAGAGAGAGAGGAGAGAGAGAGAGAGAGAGAGAGAGAGAATGCGAAACTTTAATTCGGTTAGGCCATAGCCCCTCAGAGTGTCCAAAGCACATTGAGAGAGAGAGAGAGAGAGAGAGAGAGAGGGGGGGGGGGGAGACAGACTGACAGAAACAGACAGACAGACAGACAGACGGAAAGACAGGTGGAAAGACAAACGGACAAACCTGCCAGACAAATAATGAAAGACTTTGGAGGAAAACAGAGAAATAAGTGAGCGGTGGAAGCCGACTACTAGGCAGCAAGATTGAGGAGGGAGGAAATTGTGTTTAGTTATCTTTCTCCTCCACTCGCCAGGCCCATCCGTCAGCAAGAGCCAATGAACGGGGCTTAGGCCTTCAGCGGCAATAAGAATAGGTCTCTGTCTGTCTCCCTGTCTAGCTGTCTGTCTCTCTTTTAGTGTGTGTGTGTGTGTGTGTGTGTGTGTGTGTGTGTGTGTGTGTGTGTGTGTGTGTGTGTGTGTGTGTGTCAAGTCAAGTCAAGTCAAGTCAAAATGATCTTTATTGAGGATAAAGGAGTAAGCTTGATAGCTTTTTTTCATCCTGTCCTCAGAATGAAAAGTAATACGAAAGCAACTCGAAAAATAACTCAACATGCAAAACAAAACATTCCAAACTACTAAACATTAGCCTAATAATATAACGCATTGAAATAACGCTATTGAGAGAGAGAGAGAGAGAGAGAGAGAGAGAGAGAGAGAGAGAGAGAGAGAGAGAGAGAGAGAGAAATGAATGGGATATTGAAAGTGAATGTGGTTGTCCCTTCCCCATTTCATTTCCTCCCCATCACCCATATTAACAAATGTCCTGGACACAATGGAACAAAGCAAAGAACAATCAAAGTATAAACATTGTAAAGTATCAATTAAAAGGACATATCCCGACGGAATAGGTGCTACATTTCTAAAGTTAGAGACTAATTCATAGGGTTTCTAACATATGAAAGTTAAGTGCTTTCATAAATGTCTGTCTTGATGTACACGATTTTAAATTAAAAGATAAATTGTTCCACGCCGTACAGCCTGAGTACAATAAACTAGATTTATAAAGATTATTACGGGGTCTGGGAAAAGAAAGTTTGTGTGTATGTCTGCTTTCGTTGCTAACAAAATGTTGGGTGATTTTCTTAGGGGCTATTCCATTCACAACGCTGTACATGCATACACATTTGTTATATAATATGTGTGTGTGTGTGTGTGTTTCTACTGGTATTTGAGTATACGCCTGCTTGTGCTCTGCATTATCTATATTATAATGCGCTTAGGATCCGAGGAGGGACAGCTAAAAACTCGAGTACCGCGTAAATGTCGGACTTTTGCTTGACATGCAGGTCAAGATACCTACTTCATCTATTTATTCCGTTATGTCAGATTTAAAAGTTTGCTTTTCAAAATTGATTTTGAAAGCAAAATGTTGCTCGCGTGTCAGTTGGCATTATTGTGAAGCTGCGTCTTGAAGCTACCTTCGGAACACGAAGTTTGCCGAAGTTATTCAAGTTGGCTATACATCCAAAATTTGGGTCGTCTGCTTCGCCCGAAAATTGCCGAAGCTGCCTTCGGAAAACACGAAGATTGCCGAAGTTATGCAGGTCATCCCTTCTTCCTCTTATATTATAATGAAATTTTTACAGCGAATTTCGACGAAGCCTTAATAGCTGGATAGGTTAGGACGCCGCTGCAAATACGTAGATCGTGTAGGTCGCGGGTTCGAGTCTGCCTCTCGCCACAATTTTTTTTTATTTTTTTGGGGGGAAGGCTTTCATCATTTTTTAAAGGAGAGGAGAGGGGCGGAAGGGAGGGGGGGCGCATCTGGGGTGGGTGGGGTGGAGGGGGAGAACACGGGGATGGGGGAAAGCAGGATAGGGGAAACCCCAAGCGAAGCTAGGAAGGAGAAGAGGGAGGCGAGTACCTTCTGAAAAGTTTGGAAAGCTGGGGGTGGGTGTAGGGGGGAGGGGGAAAGCAGGATAGGTGAAACCCGAAGCGAAGCTATTTAGCGCAGATGCTTCATGCTGCCGTGCGGAGCACTTGTGAGTGGGCGGAAGGGAGGGGTGCTGCTGCCATACGAGTTTATCTAGTAATTGTATAATACTAGATGCGTGCTTGCGAATCAGTACGTCCGCGTTCGTATCCGCTTGACACAAATATTGAAAACAAAACAATTGCGGAAATGCATTTCCTATTGTCGCAGTTTTATATTTGTGATGTGAATGATTAAATAAATGAGAGAGAGAGAGAGAGAGAGAGAGAGAGAGAGAGAGAGAGAGAGAGAGAGAGAGAGAGAGAGAGAGAGAGAGAGAGAGATCCTTTTGCCCCTAGGTAGTATGCGTACTAGACGTTATAATAAACATTTCCACAGGATCAAACGAGCACCGCGACGACGCAATAGGAAGAACCTTTGCCAAACCAGCGTGGATGGCGCCTGGGGGAGGAGACACGCCACCGTCTGGCAGCTCAGTGTAGTTCATTCTTCGTCATCAGGAGGAGGACAACGGCCGGAAATTCAAATGTCTTCCGCTTTTCACTCAGCTTCCGCTTCCGTTTTGTTTATTTTATTTATTTTTTTCTTGTGTGTACGTGTAGGCATTACTCATTGTTTGTAGTGTTTAGCTCAGTGTTAATGTACAGCGCTCTGAGCTCCCTGCAAAGGCAGTAGAGCGCTTTATAAATGTCCAGAATTATTATTATGATGATTATTATTATTCCGTTTCTGTCGTCTTTTATCTTGTGTTCCTTGAAGATGTTTATGTTTCTAAAATCCCCATGATATACTATGCAATCTCTCTTCCTTTAACCCTTTCACCGCCAAAGTCGCATTTTAAGCACCATAGTGATTTCTGTGTTTCTGAGAAGAAAAAAACCCGTTAACCCTTTCACCGCCAAAGTCGCATTTTAGCACCACAGTGATTTAACACCTATGTCACTAAAAGGCATCAAATTGGGGTCTATTATCCAAAGACCCTATTGTCTTTGTTTTGGGAAGTACGGATAGACCTTATTTTATATATGTCACAGAAGAACCCCCAATACTGGAGATGGATTTTAGTCTCTACCCAGGTCAATTTAATGGAAATTTGTGGCTGAAATATGGCTGGCGGTGAAAGGGTTAAATAAAAGACTTCTTCGGCAAGTAATACGGAAAAAAAACACCATAGGAAAGAAATCTTGTACATTTAAGGCTGTTCATGGCACAATGTACCAGTTCGCATAGCTTCTTCACAGATAAAGTCAGACAAAGGAACGTCAGAAAAGGAACTGCAGTGCTTTGAGTTTTCTTATAGGGTCAACCCACACCCAACGCAGGAACATAAATCCCATACATCTTTCTCTCACAAAGGAACGGCTTTAGATTTATGATCCCTTTCTCTCGCAAAGGAACGGCTTTAGATTTATGATCCCTTTCTTTCTTTTCAACAAAGTGGCAAAATCTATATGTCAGCAAAATAACAAAATCTATAGCAACACTTTCAGAAGGGTACCACTCCCAACAAGCACCTACACGTCCCTGTCCTTCCGCTCTCTTCTCGTTTAAATCACAAATCGAAGTGTTCGTGTATATGAGGCGATAATTTCACGTTTGAGTACTATTTGTTACCAGACTTAAAGAGTCTCTCTAATGTGTATGACTTTGCAAATGGGTTGACTGTCAAATGAAATAAGACCTAAGTCTGCGAGGATTTCTCCTAAAGCATTTTATTACACTTTTGAAACGTTTTGATGGCTTTTCGTATATATTTGTTTGTATTTATCATACGTTTTTGTCTTTGTGGAAGGGAAACACTTATAATAATATGAAATGCCAGAGGCTGGGAGTCTACATTCAAGAACATTATTGAGATGATTATGTATTACATATTAGTGGGTGGCGCGCCTCTGGCTGCGACGCGCTCTCCAGGTGGGAGCAACCCGATTTTCACAGAGATGCCTCTGTGACTATAAAGTAATGCCTAAAAAGACCTAGATACCTAACAATTACATGATTTGAAAGCAGCGTTGTTTTGGTCTCATGGTGCAGTGATGCTACAGAATAATCTGACAAAAATGTTTCTAAGCGAAGTATCGAAACAAACGAGAGGGAGAGGAGGAGGATCGGGAAGCGGCTTCAGTAGGAAAATATTGTCCAAAGTTTTTTCTCTGGAAAGACAGATGTTCTCTGTCTGCACTCAAGAATGTTCGGGTTATTTTTCCATCTTTCTTCTTTTTTAAGTTTTCTTTCCGGCTAGTCTGGAGGTCATTTTGGTTTGCCCCCTTTATCCGCTTCACAACACTATGCCCCCCCCTATGCCCCCCCCACCCTATCTCCCCCTCCCACCCTATCTCCACCGTTCCCTCCCTGGCTGGTGTTCGTTATTCCTTTACTTCTTGAAGTTACCATTCGTAGTGGCTCTTCTCTCACCTGTGGGCTATTCTTACCCCAACTGCTAGTTCCTCAACGTTTTTTGGTTTTTGATATTGATGCGCATTTATGTCAATTTTTCCCCTTATCCACACTGTGTATGTGTATAATCATGTTCCCATGCCCGGTGATGATGGGCTATGGCCTATTAATGATTAAACCATCTTCAATCATCGGCCTGTCTCTCTGTCTCTCTGTCTGTGTGTCTGTCGCTCTCTCTGTTAAGCTGTGTATATTCAGACTTGACCTTACCATGGAAGTGTCTTAACTAAGTACTAGAACAGGTGGGTCTGTCTGTCTCTCTGTCTGTGTGTCTGCGTATCTGTCTGTGTGTGTGTGTGATAAACTGTGTATTCAAACCTGACCGTACCATCGAAGTATCTTAACGAAGTAATAGAACAGGTGGCCTCGTATTTTAACTAAATAAGTAAATTATAAAAAAAAAAGTAATCAGCAAAGCTATGATAAACTGAAATGGAATGAGCCAGCGATTTTTACATCAACTTAAATTCACCGTTTCTTCTGAGCCATTCGCCCCAACCCCTTCCTTCGTCTTACATTCCAAATGAAATTGCATTCACCCTGCTCTACGCCCAACGAACACTCTGTTCGCTTGTCTAGTAAGTAAGCAAGAAAGTCTTTGCTGCCAAGTCCTTGTGAATTGGACCGAGTTATGGAGAATCATAATTTTGGCGAGAGAGAGAGAGAGAGAGAGAGAGAGAGAGAGAGAGAGAGAGAGAGAGAGAGAGAGAGAGAGAGAGAGAGAGAGAGTGATGGGGAAGAGAGAGAGAGAGAGAGAGAGAGAGAGAGAGAGAGAGAGAGAGAGAGAGAGAGAGAGAGAGAGAGAGAGAGAGAGAGAGAGAGAGAGAGAACTTGAACTTGAACTTGAAGTGTTTAATGAGGATGAACTGAATAAGCATAACGACACTTCTTTTCATGAGAGAGAGAGAGAGAGAGAGAGAGAGAGAGAGAGAGAGAGAGAGAGAGAGAGAGAGAGAGAGAGAGAGAGAGAGAGAGAGAGAGAGAGAACACTGAACACTGAACACTGAAAAACTTTATTTAACAAGGATGAGAGAGAGGGAGAGAGAGAGAGAGAGAGAGAGAGGAGAGAGAGAGAGAGAGAGAGAGAGAGAGAGAGAGAGAGAGAGAGAGAGAGAGAGAGAGAGAGAGAGAGAGACAGAGAGAGAGAGAGAGAGAGAGAGAGACACAGACAGATAGACAGACAGACGCGCACGCACGCACGCATATTAGCGGACAAGCAGCGTTTGCCTTGCATACAGCACGTACATGACCTGTCTACCTGTCCGTGGCTGTACGTGTTTTGACAGCTGCTGCCACGGGAGTTCGAAGCTGGCTGCGGTATAATCATGTGTGTGGTGGACTGTAGACAGTATTAAAGAGCAGAGGGGGAGGATTTTGTACTCGGGGAATGGGAATAGACTAGAAAGTCTCGCTTGCTTTCTCTATTTCTTACCTGGCGCGTACTTCTGTGTTGCAGTCGCAGGTAGCGGTGGTGGTGGCACAAGCGCGGAAGCGGAAGGCCCAGAAAGTCGCGCAGGCGCAGTGGCAGCGGACTACGGTGGAGGGGAAACGACGCAGGAACTGTTGCCAGTTTCTTCGTCTTCAACCACTACTACTACGTCTGCTGCAACTGCAACAGCTACTTCTACCACCACTACTATTACTTCGACAGCACACGGGGAGGTAGCAGAGAGAGGCAGAGCGAAAGGTAAGACCTTGACTTATTTTAGTTCAGTTGGTTTCTCTCTCCCTGCCTTTCCAACCGTCTAGAAGTTTTTCATGAGGGCCTGGAAGAGATTACCTTAACAGATGGTTTCATAAAAAGGAGATACAAATTCCTTTCCATCAACAGAAACGAAGAAGACTCTGAATCTGACTCTTGAGCGAGTGCAAGGAATTGTTGTCTGTGGTGAGGAGAGAGAGAGAGAGAGAGAGAGAGAGAGAGAGAGAGAGAGAGAGAGAGAGAGAGAGAGAGAGAGAGAGAGAGAGAGAGAGAGAGAGAGAGAGAGAGAGAGATGCTTTGTTTTATAATGGGTGTTATCAATCATAAGTTCAGTACGAAAATGCATCCTTTCTGCTGCATACTGCTTGAATTCAGCAAAGTAGAATAAAGAAACTTCCAGAAGAAAATGATGCTTTTATAGAAGTAGCCTACTACAAACCGTTAGAAAATTCCTTCTAAAAGCTTTTTTTTAAAGGAATAATTATGATAATTTATTAACATTCAAATGTACAGATTGCAACAAAGGATCCGAAGTGAACTGAAAATAGTCAACGATCACCTTTGCGAGTAATGTTGTTTGACGGAACCATGCTTCAGATAGATAGTTACATTGCCTAATCTTTGTTGTTCAATTTAATGATATCGGAAAATGAAATGAGAACATGAACAAAATAGCTAAAATATAGTTGTTTTTAAAATGTTGACATTATTATTCTATTTTGATTCTCTGTGAATAATGAGACATAGGTATTAAGGTTTAGCCTATAGAGTCGATCTCGGAGTTATTGTGTTGGAACCAAGCTGGATTAAGTTAAACGACGACTTTGTTGTTTATATGCTCGGTTGTGTTTCAACACAAAGGCTTGATGTTTGGGGTGCACCATGTATGCTCAAATCTTGCAGTGACAAAGTCATGCAATTTCAGCAAGATTCTTCTATGAACGGTGTTGAAAATATGAAGCAAAAAGTAAAAGTATGGGTGCAAATACACCCACGGGATACAGGAAGGGTTAATCCCGAAAAATGGAATAGCAGACCGTACTGGTACCAGAACATGGAGCGCTTTTGTTACGTTTTGTTAGACGGTAAGCTTCCTATCCTTCTCTCCCTTCCAGAGCTATATCATCTTGTACTTAATTGCATCAAGAATAACGAAAAGCACCGAAGAAGCGAACGAAGTCAAATTATGCCTTAATTTTTGTCTTACTTAAGTCAGGATAAGACTAACAGTAATGAATAGTTTTCGCTTGCATTTGCGATAAGAAGTTGCCTGTACACGTCACTGGTCGAGCAGTTGTTGACCTGTACGCATTATCCGCATTATATTATGTACGTAAGAGGAAACAGTCTATTGACGGAAGAAGCCTTCATGGTTGAGCCTCTCTTTTCTCCCAAGCTATCTCCTGACACGAAGATAAATGTGTTGATTTGTCATTTGCTGGAATTGCTTATTTTATGAATATGTATAGTGTCGTGGACTTCTAGATACTGCATTGGAGGCTTACGAGCATAGGCTACTGTGCTTAATTGTATGAAGTTCTACTAAAGCTTAAGTGGGAAACTAAACGTTGTTACTTTCTAAATTAAGTCAACCGATTTACTTAATTTAGAAAGTATTAACGTTTAGTTTCCCACTTAGGCTTTAGTAGAACTTCATCAAATTAAGCACTGATCTCTAGATTATTCGTTGACATGTAGAATGTAACTTTGTATCGCTAGAAACATCTTAATTGGGAGCGTTGTTAATTCCCTTTACAAGTTTGCTGGCCCTAATGCTAGATCACAGGCAATATCATTTTATTCTGGGAGGGTGGGAGGGGGGGGGGGAGGTTATAGGGACAATTCAGAGAGCTTCTTTCAATCGTTGAATCATCTCCACCCAAGGGGAAAAACATGGACACAATAGCCCCAAATTCCTTTATGGATAAAATAAAATTAGCAGGTACGGTGTCTTTTGTTTCGCCAGTTCAGACGTTCTGATGTTATTCCCAACGCTTTCTTGATCCTATTAGCTCTCTGAGTTGCTTTTGTTGGTGGTTAATTGTCTGTTCTCAGCACTTTGCCAATAACTTTACCTAACAAAGAACAAAAGAACTCGTGAGCGTTCTACAGACATAAGGAAATGCTGCCAGTTTGCTGGCTTTCATGTGGCCCTGTTACAAGAAGATATTCGTGTGGTTTTTGGTGGGGTTTTTTAATAGAAATATGCTTATATTTATGTCTGAGAGGGCACCTTTATTCCAAGCAATTCATTGCGTTACGTGTTAACTGCAGGTTGCTGATCTATTATATTGGCAAAATCAAATAATGGCGGTAGCCAACGCAAAGAAGCAGAAATCGGACACCCTGACGGATGAGGTTTTGCAAGAAACACGTCGAGATCACCAGGAAAACACCTTTTACAGAGATCGCGACACTCACTTTGCTTTGGTTTCCTAGAAATCAAACCGTCAAATCGGCGATTCCTCCTTGGCGGAGTTGCTGGAAGTCAAATTCTTTCAGTGAAAGAGATGGCCGCCTGAGTCGCTTAGACCAAATCACGAAAGGTCCACAATACAAGCCTATTTATTTACAGTTGACCCAAAGGAGTTTCGCTCACAACAAAGGAAATAGCTTCATTTTTTTTGTACTGCAATACAAAGAAGAAAAAGCTTCAACCACTCATGAGTGTCCTCCGCCCACCCTGTCCAAAATGGGTTCTCTCTCTGGCATCTCCGCCAAGCGGTTTTGACGGTTTGATATCTAGAAAACCAGAGCAAAGTGAGTGTTCCGATCCTTGAAAAGGCTGTCTTTCTGGTGATCTCGACGTGTTTCTTGCAAACACTCATCGGTCAGTCTGTCCCTTTAAGGTGTCTGACACCAACGAGCAAAGACCACTCCAACTTGGTGAAGAGGAGATATTTTATTCATCCTTTTCTTATGGTAAGCACGGCTAAAGGGCCAGCCACACTCCCTATGATTCGATGCTAATGCGATCCGATTGTGACGATGTCTGTGAGCCATGCATGATTCACATGAAAATACTTCCGTGTAAAAATAATTCCACTATTTTCGCTCACCAAACTCACGAGGACCCCAATACATGAATGAAATTAAATGTCTGATACAAAAATACAGATATTTCGTCAGGTTCGTGTACGGATTATGGGGTGGGGGTTGGGGGGCTACAAATATAATGGACATAGCTAGTAGGATTTCATCAGATTCATTTATAGACAGTAGAATTTCACGAGAATCATGCCTCACAAATGTCACATCCGGATCGCATTGGTATCGAATCGTGTGCAGTGTGGCTGGCCCATAAAAGTCAAACCTGTGCACAAACTGCCAGACACTAAGCACAACTGGCATTTTCACACTTTTTCCTACCTGGAGCTCTTCAAGTTAAAGAGCCTTTTTTTATTTTTAAAGAATTTTTGTACTTGTGAGTGCCAAGATTCTTATCCTTGAACCCAATGGCCAAGCATCCAGTTTCGAACGCCCAAACAAAAAGCAAGTCTTGGTTTTGATTGCGGACCACACACAGAGAGAGAAAACAAAAAGAGAAGAGGCTAAAAACTGTTGCGCATGCACGCGCACACGCACGCACACACACACACACACACAAGCACGCACACACAAGCACGAATGCACGCACGCACGCACGCACGCACACACACACACACGCACACGCACGCACACGCGCGCACACACACACACACACACACACACACACACACACACACACACACGCACGCGCACGCACACACGAACGCACACACACACACACACACACACTGATGATACAAACACGAAAAACTACCTCTAGTCCAACTCAATACCCATTCTCCCCTATTTTGAGTGAGTGGTGGTGATTGTGGTGATGGTAATGGTGTATGTGTGTGTGTGTGTGTGCGTGCGTGTGTGTATGTGCGCGCGCGTGCGTGTGTGTGTGTATGTATGTATGTGTACGTGCGTGCCTGCGTGTATGTGTGTAGGGGTGTGTGTGGGTGGGGGGGGGGGGGGGGGGGGGGGGGCGTATGTGTATGTCTATTTGCATGTGTGTGAGCAATTATTTGTTTTTGTTGAATTTCTTGCTTTTAATTTTTGTTGTTGATAAGCGCATAGAGCTCCACACTTGGTGGAGGAGTGCGCTATGTAAATGATTCACTATTATTATTACTATTATTATTTTCTTTCACGCTTCCCATTAGTTGTGTAGCCTTTTACCGATAACCAATTCACGCATTTAGAGTCTCGTCAGTGAGTTTCTACCAAAAGTCCCCGTAATGTGTAGGAATAAATGGGGTTGTTTTTTGAGTGTAGGAAAATAGATACTTACATTTTTTAACAAGGTCGTGATTTTGGAGTACCACGTAGGCCTACACAATAGCTTTAATATATATTAGACAAAGTGTTGCTTTGGGAGTTATTGCACGTGTTCTACACCTGGCCTGTAGGTCTATAGGACTACTGGCAGACATTTCAGATTGAGATAAACGTGTATTTTAAATAGTATTAGGTATTAGGTACTTTATAGTCACAGAGGCGTCTCTGTGAAATTCGGGTTGCTCCCACATGGAGAGCGCGTCGCAGCCAGAGGCGCGCCACCCAATTTTAAAAAAAGAATTTGCATGCGATTTTTGTGTGACTGATGAGGAAGGAAAGGGGGGGGGGGAGCGAAAGGGGGGGGGGGGGGGGTAAATTTTGACCAAATGACAATTTTTGTGTTGCCACTGGGGTTAGCGTATGCTAAGTGCATGGGCACGCGGGACCTCAGTTTATCATCTCATCCGAAAGACTCCACGTTCAGACCGCAAGGCCTAGTGCAAAGTGAGATAATAAAACAAAACCCACCCTGTACCCAGGTTCGAACTCGGGTTTACTTGACACGAGGCGAACGCGCTACCACTGTACCATTCTGTGGGGCTGTCTTTGATCAAAGTGTGTAGCTTCTCTCCAAAGGCGGCAGGAAAAGGATATCCATCATCAAGTATGAAATTGTTGCCTATTGATGATTGAAAAGGACGTGCAGATAATTTTGTTTCTGTTTCAGTTAAGACCACTCTTCTCCGTAAACAAATACTCTTTTTGTCGACATTTTCATGGTTGCGAGTGAGCTTGTTGTTTTGTTGACAGGCTATTTCGGGCAAGGCATCTCCACTATAAACAAATTATCGCCCGGCCCGCCAGACTAGTATCTACCCCCTCTACTTTCTGGCAGTCATTGTCGGAAACAACAGACTAGCATACAATTTCAGGGGGCATGTTTGAGCTTGAACGAACCTAGGGCTCTATAACTCGATTTAAAATTTGCCTCATGAATCCCTATCTTTAGTGGCATATTTTACCATGCCTTTCATTGCTTCGCGCGCTCTCCCTGTTGAATCCCTAATGCTCGGTGTCCATCTGTGTTCTACTAAGGACCCAAAATGTTTAACAATCGTGTGAAAGGTAGCAC
>CM065682.1:18276091-18281091 GCA_017654935.2 Phymorhynchus buccinoides
CTACGGGTGTACTGCATTAATGCTAGTATTTATTGTAGCTTTTGTGTATTACTTTAGTGGTGTTTATTTATGTATCTTATTTTAACCCTTTCACCGCCAACGTCGCATTTTAGCACCACAGTGATTTAACACCTATGTCACTAAAAGGCATCAAATTGGGGTCTATTATCCAAAGACCCTAGTATTGTCTTAGTTTTGGGAAGTAAGGATAGACCTTATTTTACATACGTCACAGAAGAACTCGCAATACTGCAGATGGATTTTTATTCTCTATCCAGGTAAATTTAATGGACATGTTTGGCTGCGCTGAAATATGGCTTGGTGGTGAAAGGGTTAATCATTTGTAAAGCGCAAAGAGCTCCAGTTTAACTGAGAGGTGTTGCGCTATATAACAAATTATTATTATTATTATTATTATTAAGGTCAAACTGGAAAAGGAAAAAGTACGCATCGAAAAGGAGCGTCTCCGCGCCTTGGAGAAACAGGCCAAGCTGGAGAGGATGAAGGGAAGGCTGAGTCAGACTGACGGCGAGTCCTCTGCCTACGGCCTTCAACCAACCACTACTGCAACCCCTCCCTCACAGGTGTGTAACCACGAAGCTCTAAGGTATAACAACAACAACAACAACAACAACATACAGTATTTATACGGCGCTGAATCTTGATAGAAATCAAACCAAAGCGCACACACACGTTAACATTCATAACGCATTCAAACAAAACTCTAGAGTTGCATGGGTGAAATTCTATTTGAGGACACATTGAACTTCACAAAAATGCCCCATGCAAACTTCTACCTCACAATGCCCAGAGGGTTACGAATTTCTGAAATCAGGACCCGTCTAAAACGCAATGCAAAGCGAACACACACGGATGACATAAATGGAATAGGCCTACAGCAGAAACAGACCTAATGGCAAGAGAGAGAAGAGAAAGAGAGCGGAGCTTTAATGACGGGGGAACAGGTGGGTCTTGAGATTAGCTTTTGAAAGCAGAGAAGGTCGGTCGCTGACGGAGGGAAAGAGGAAGTTTGTTCCAGGAGGTAGGTCCTGAGACAGCAAAAGAGCGCCGACCAACAGGTGAAAGCTAATACCTAGGGATCTGGAGAGATAGAGGGTCAGAAACTGAACGTAAAGTGCGAGCTGGCGTATAGTTGGCAATATTGTCTGGTCCACAGGGCTGCTGGTTTTCAGGCCCAGGCCCGAATTTCAGGCTTGAAAATGTTAGAAGTTTTGCATTTCAGGCTTGTAATATCAAAGGGCTTGACGTGTGTTCCCAATTATGTACGACAAAGAGTCTGTTGTCTTTAAAGACAAACAAACAAACAAACAAAACAAATTCCACACACAAACAACATCTTCTTCTTCATTAAAACCAATTAAAAAAAATAATCAACAGTCTTCTTCATTAATGTAGTTGTTTTCCGATGTGTCATATCATTTTATTTTGTACAATAAACACTATTCACTGTTTTCAGGCTTATGGATTTTGCCCACTCGCACCCCTGCTTCCAAAAAAACCCCGCGAAATTCTCAGTCGACGTTTTGTTTAGGTAGCCTACCTGCCTTTTTGTAAAACTGATTGATTAAGCATTAGCAATTCGGCTCTCGTGCAATGCAAACATATTATGGATCTTTTAAGAACAAACTTTCGTCTGGTAACATAACCAGGGGCAAATATCTAAGAAAATAAACAGTCTCTCTTATCTGTCTTGCCGTACCTTTATTTATATTTTTGTTTAAGAAAGACTTCTTCTTCTTCCATCAATTCAAATCACATCAACTTCTTCTTCATTCCATGATTTTCTTCTTCTTCAACTTCTTCTTCATTCCATCATCTTCTTCTTCATTTCATCTTCTTCTTCATTCCATCAACTTCTTCTTTTCCATCAACTTCTTCTTCATTCCATTCCATCAACTTCTTCTTCATTTCAACTTCTTCTTCATTTTCTTCTTCTTCATTCCATCATCTTCTTCTTCATTCCATCAACTTCTTCTTTCGTCAGATGAAGTACTCGCTGTCCCTTCCTCCCGTGGACACAACAGCTGGGGGCAGCTCCTCCCCCGAGGGCGCCGCCTCCCCTTCCCCTTCCCCCCAACCCTCCTCCTTGACCTCTCTCCCCCCGCCCTTCCCCGCCCCGAAGGGGGAACAGCCGAGGAAGGGGAAGAGGGAGAGAGAAGGGGGAGGGGGCGGGGGAGGGCAGGGGAAGCCGCCTCCCCTCAGCCTCCAGCCGTACTCCGTGGACACGCCCGAGGAACGTTCCCCCGTGGAGAAGGCGGCCTCGGACGTCAGCTACGGGGACGACAGCACGAGCGTGACGGAGGAGACCTGCACCACGAGCAGCAACATTGCCAGGTGAGGGGGGTGATGATGATGGTGGTGGTGATGATGATGATGAGGAGGAGGATGGTGATTGTAAGGATCCTGCTGTTGATGATGATGATGATGGTGATGAGGAGGAGGAGAAGGATGGCGATTGTTAGGGTCCTGCTGTTGATGATGATGGTGGTGATGATGATGATGATGAGGAGGAGGAGGAGGAGGATGGTGATTGTTGGGATCCTGCTGTTGATGATGATGGTGATGATGATGATGAGGAGGAGGAGAAGGATGGTGATTGTTGGGATCCTGCTGTTGATGATGATGGTGATGATGATGAGGAGGAGGATGGTGATTGTTGGGATCCTGCTGTTGATGATGATGCTGGTGATGATGATGATGAAGAGGAGAAGGATGGTGATTGTTGGGATCCTGCTGTTGATGATGATGGTGATGATGATTAGGAGGAGGAGAAGGCTGGTGATTGTTGGGATCCTGCTGTTGATGATGATGGTGGTGATGATGATGATGAGGAGGAGGAGAATGATGGTGATTGTTGGGATCCTGCTGTTGATGATGATGATGGTGGTGATGATGATGAGGAGGAGGAGGAGAAGGATGGTTATTGTTGGGATCCTGCTGTTGATGATGATGGTGGTGATGATGAGGAGGAGGAGGAGAAGGACGGTGATTGTTAGGATCCTTCTGTTGATGATGATGGTGGTGATGAAGATGAGGAGGAGGGGAAGGATGGTGATTGTTGGGATCCTGCTGTTGATGATGATGGCTACGCGCAGCAACTTTGCCAGGTGAGAGGGTTGATCAGACCTGTTTACTCTACTCTTTTTGAGTAGTATTCTACTCAATTCGGAAATCTACTCCAGACTACTCAAGACTTGTGTAGTCGGTAAGCAGGTCTGGACTTGATGATGGTGGCGATGATGAGGAGGAGAAGGATGGTGATTGTTAGGATCCTGCTGTTGATGATGATGGTTATGCGCAGCAACTTTGCCAGGTGAGGGGTTGATATGATGATGATGATGATGATGATGATGATGATGCGGCTGATGATGATGATGATGATGATGATAATAATATGGATATTAATGGTGATAATGATGACGATGAGTATGATGATATGATGATGGTGATAATGATATGATGATGATGATGATGATGCGTGTGTGCGTGCGCGAGCTTGCGTATGTGTGTTGTGTGTTTGTCCCAGTGAAATGGCACCCTTTTGTATTGTTTTCCTCTTGATCTCATAGTGAACTACTTCTTTCTCAAAAGTCCATTTCTCTCTTTTGTGTTTTGTAAAGCATCGCTTGTTTTGCCTGATATTGTTTTCCTTCTTTTCTTTTTACAGCATAGCTTTATTTCCAACATCCCTTCCCTAAACCTTAATCTACATCCAGCATTTAAAAACATGTTTTCAATGATCCCTTCTTATCATGTGTAGCTTCGTCGAGGTCCTCTTTCGTTTTTTGCTGCTACAATCCCCCAACTCTGTCTTCCTCAGTGCCTTCTTGTTGTGCTATCTAATGATGAATTAAGTTATGGGAGCCCTGATAACAAGTTATCTCAATGGATTCCCCAGTCGAGCCTGTTGTGCATACTGGAAACAAAAACGAAAGTTAACTTCCTCTGTGTACCAAACCCTGCCAATTTACACAAAAAAACGTTATGTCTGTCTGTTTGTCTTTCTCTTCTGTCCGTCTGTTTCTCCGTGCTTATTATTGTTTCTTTGTTTCGGTCGTTCTCGTCTGACTTCCCTAAAGCCAGTAATGCTGCAATCAAAATAAAGAAGAAAAATACAACAACAAAAAAGTAAGAAAAAAAAGTAACAAACAAACGAACGAATAAGAAACAAGGAAACAAACAAACGAACGAAGAAACGACTGAAAAAACAACAGCAAAAAAGACAAGAATAATTGAGAACAAAATGTAACACCATCGACAGTAAACGTAGAACCAAGAATTCATTTCAGCGCGACTTCTCTTTGAACAAAAAAGAAACGTTTGATGCAGAAGGTATGAAAGAAGCTTTCATGGCACAGTTGTTGTTGTTGTTGTTGTTGTGTTGTTGTTGTTGTTGTTGTTGTTGTTGTTGTTGTGTTGTTGTTGTTGTTGTTCTTCTTCTTCTTCTTCTTTCTTCTTCTTCTTCTTCTTCTTCTTCTTCTTCTTCTTCTTCTTTTGTCTTGTTGTTGGTTGTTGTTGTTGTTGTTGTTGTTGTTGTTGTTGTTGTTGTTGTTGTTGTTCTTCTTCTTCTTCTTCTTCTTCTTCTTCTTCTTCTTCTTCTTCTTCTTCTTCTTCTTCTTTCTTCTTCTTCTTCTTCTTCTTCTTCTTCTTCTTCTTTTCCTACCTCTCAATTTTCCTCCCCATCCTTTCCCTTCCTTTTCTCCTCCTCTTCCTCTACTTCCCTATTATTATTGTAATATTATTATGACTATTATTATTGATGATAACGTTATCATTCCTCACGCTCTTGTTTAGATCAACTTCATAACATTATGTGTGTGTGTGTGTGAAAAGCCTATTACTTTGCCAGATTCCCCCCTAAGAAGCTGTTGCCAGACTGGGACACCATACTGTATATTTCTGTGGTCATTTACCGCCCACGAAGATAATCAATATCATGACCATCTCACCTTCACCATATCCTGTTCCTTAGTCTATCG
>CM065682.1:18291091-18293591 GCA_017654935.2 Phymorhynchus buccinoides
CTCTTTTGACGATCACAAATTCCCATAGGTTGTATAAAAGAAGATAAAACCAAGAACACTGGGCAACCAAATCTATTATATTGGGGTGGGGGGGGGGGGGGGGGGGGGGAAGGGGGTCTGGTTGTAACATTATAGACTAGTTCTTACTTCTTACTTATCTTCTCACGCGATGTGGCCTCACGAATGTATTCAATGACATACATAGACGTTTGTTTTTCATTGACATGAATTTGATTTGAGAATAATCATTATTTGGCATATTATGCCAACGATGCAGTGTTTGTTTACACTTTATGGGAGTGAACAAAGAATGGCGTGCGTGCTTAACCCTAAGGCTTCCCGTACCCCGTGAGTGTGTTTGCACCCATACTTTTACATTGTGCTTCATATTTTCAAAATCGTTCGTTGAATCTTGCTGCAATTGTATGACATTGTCCATGACCGATTCGGGCATGCGCACTCCAAACATCAAGCATTTGTGTTGAAACACAAGCGAGTAAATAAACAACACAGTCGTCGTTTAGCTTGCTTCATCTTAGGGACAGGTCGATGGTAATAACCAGAATCTGCTCTGTGACAGACACCAAGGATGGCACCAGTCAGACGTTAGGGAATTGTTCTGCCTCCCTCGAACCCCCCTCCCCACCCTCTTACTCCCCTCCTCCCACACCTCCACCACTAACACACACACATTATCTAACCATTTATTTACCTTTAACCCGTTACTCCTGTCTGTTTGCTGTCTGTTTCGGAGAAGAGCTAAGTGTCCCGTAGTGACTGGCTGTCTGTTATCTCTGTAGAAAGGTTTTCTGTGTTTTCTCCCCATTTTACTCCTCAGAGTGTTGCGTTTGTCATATCAGTTTTTGTTCTTTTGCGTGTTTGCCCGGCGATATTTCCTTTCTTGTCCATTCCGTGGGTGTAATTGTAACAAACCCCAACCCCCACGGTATTGTTATGTGGGTTTTTGCCTTCATTTTTTTTAAACCTTTGTCAAGGAGGTTATGTTCTTGGGGAAACTGTTTTGTCCGCGTTTTGCTTGTACTCAGGATTCTTTTAAACGATTTCAACAGATTGATTGGAAGATTAGGCTACCATGCCAATTACATTTTATTTTTGCAGTTTACGAACTTGGCCATTCAAATATAGACGTTTTTAAACATTATATTTGAATGTATTTTCCATGAACAGTCAATAGTCTAAGGGGAGAACTTGGGTACAACCTCATCTTCTGGGTGGTTTGCTAATACAGTCTGAAAATGAACTGCACTTTCTCAGTGCTTTCTGGTCAACTGTTGTTGCTGTTGTTGATGCTGTTGTTGCTGTTCTTTTATTGTTGCTGGTTCCCGAGCGAAGCTAGGGAAATATTATTTTGTGTCTCCGTCCGTCCGCCGTCGAAGTAACGGTCACAAGGGAAGCAAACTGAAGCGAGGGAACTTCAAACCCACTCGGGTTTATCTCCCTTGTTGTCCTTTGCCGATCTACGATCGCAAAGGAGTCTATTTTCGTTCGTGGATGTTTTTTTTGTTTTTTTTTTTACTTTTCTTTTCTTTCTGTCCCAAGGATATCTCCCGAACCGCTTGACCGAATCGCTTCAATTTTGTATGGTGCTGTGTCACCATGAGAGGAAGGCGTCCGCGCAAACATTTTCAAATTTGGCATGTAGGTACTTTGGCTTATGGCCGTTCTGATGATGGCATACCGATCATGGTCAAGGTCAAGGTCCGGGAGATCGGTAGGCCTTGAAAGTGGTAGGGGTCTAAAAATTGGGTTTTAAGCCATATTTTCCACATTTGTACTTGACAGAAGCGCTTCAAATTGTGTGTGGTACTGTATAACCGAGAGTAGAAAACACCCGAGCATAAATTATCGCCATGCTGAGCTTGACCTTGAATTGTGACCTTGAAAACCGAAATTTCCTTCTTTGCGCTATATATTTCTTGTCCAAGCTGTATCTCGTGAACTAGAAGACAGAATCCCTTCAATTTTTGTGTCAGGATGTGACACTAAGAGTATAACACACGCGTACATAAATTATCCCTCGGAAATAGAATGTCGCCGAGCGGCAGACATGTTTCGGTTTTTCTTCACCCTCCTATATCTCGTGAAATACTGTATAGAATCACTCCACATTTTCTGTGGGGGTGTAAAAAGAAGAGTAGAAGACACTGCAGTACAAAGTATGCCACGTGGGATTTTAATGTCGCCCCACTAATTAAGGGTGTACATCCCGGTAAAGGAGGAGGTCTGATACTAAACGTAAAAGACATCCTAGCACAAAATGTGCCATGTGGGGCTTAAATGTCGCCGAGTGGCAGACATGCCTCAGTGTTAAGGGTGTGCACCCCACCAATTAAGGGTGTGCATCCCGAAAACGATTTGCACCCAGTCAAGGGTGTGTAGGTGCATCACCCAAAGGTCACAAGGAGGACGGGGACCTAAGATGTGAAGGGGAAGGCATGTACAGGGCGTAACCGGCAAAGGACATATCTGCCGCTCGGCG
>CM065682.1:18301091-18363591 GCA_017654935.2 Phymorhynchus buccinoides
TCTCTCTCTCTCTCTCTCTCTCTCTCTCTCTCTCTCTCTCTCTCTCTCTCTCTCTCTCTCTCTCTCTCTCTCTCTCTCTCTCTCTCTCTCCCTCCCTCAACATTTTCACTTTTTACATGTTATTCATGGTTGTTGTTTATTATTTTCTTTCATTGCATGTTTTGTTATTGTTGTTTATTCGATATTTTTATTTACCACAGGGCTGGGTGTAAACAAAGTATGCATACTTATCTCATTACCCTGTATAAATACAATTTCGTTCGTTCGTTCGTTCGTTCTCTCTTATTCCTTAGTCAGCCAGAACGAAAGGTACCCATCACAAGTCACGATTTTTGCCTGTATGAGTTAATAAAGGAACCACTCTGCACGTAAAGCCCAGGATTAGTGAGAACCCATTTCTCTGTAGATCTAAGAGGGAAAGTCTGGGAATGGCCACTGCCCACTTCACGCTGACCCTTGGCCATCCCGCTAGTGCTAAGTGTTTCAATGTACTGTACTAATGGAGTTCACCTTGACCACTACTTCACACTGGCAGACGAATGTGAATATTTCAGAATAGACGTTCATTTTCAATTCTTTTTTGCTAAAGGAACATTGGACGGTTGCCTAAGGCCTTAATACAAGTCTTATCTTTTGTCTGAAGGGACCCAGTTGAATGAATACAGCTAAGGAAACAAAATAATAATAATACTCAAAATAATCACAATAATAGTAAAGGAAAGAGAAAAGAAAAAGTGAATAAAAGCTTGATAGAAGTGGTCTTGATTAGGATACACAGATATTAGTACTATTTTAGTAGTTTGTGTGTTTTCTGGTAAATGATAACAGTTTGTTGTTGTTTGTTTCTTGTTTAAACTCGAACGTACCTGTTGAAACTCGAAAGGTCCCTAGGGTGTGTTTACTCCTGACGCCGAAACAAAAGGAACACAAAACCCCAACCAAACACACACACACAGACACAAATGGGTAAATATAATAATACAATCAATATAAATGCAAAACAACACCATATAGCGTACACTCATCCTTCTTCTTCGATCGCTCAGACAGTTTTCTGTCCATTATGAGCGCAGGTGTGTCATGCTGCCGTTATGCTCCTAAGTAAGAAATAATTAGGCCCAGTATGTCCGACTTCGGCAGGAGGGAATCTTTTTGAAAGTGTTTCTTGACAAAAGGCAGAAGAATGGACCGGTAAGGCAGAAAGATAGTAGATGACAGCATGCAAAGGGAAAAGGCAGAATCAAAGAGAGTGACATATTAGAGGAGGTTACAAGCACATAACTTCCAGAACGTGGGGGAACTATTTATACAAAAGACCCCCCTCCCGGTATCCCCACGAGGATGGGGGGTGGGGGGTGGGGGTACGGGCATACAATCATGTAGTACAAGTGACAGTACTGTAACTGTCAGAGCATAATGTTTGTGTCATTTGACCATGAAATACCACTTGACTCTGCTCCTCCTCGAAGTGTAATAGAACCGCAACTGAAATAAAAATATATTGAGGTAGATTTTTTAGTCAGGATGAACAGTATTAGTTCTGAACTCCGAACAAACCGTTTTGATGTTGGGTCCTATTTCGAAATCGAGTGGGTTTTTTAGAGGGTAAAATCTCTCCTTGGATATCTTTTCTCATCCTTGCTCCTTTGGTTGCTTCCTTACCTTGAGCGATTTAAAGCTCGTGACATATCTGGTCTCTCTCCTGTGTGCCAATGCAAACAGCAGTCCTCTTCATCTTCCAGACAGATGGTTCGATGAAGGAGATAGTATTTTGTTGTTTCTGGAAAAAGAGTGGGTGCTTGCTATCAGAGCGTCCTGTTGATCCAGGCGTCTACACCAACAGTCTCCCTCCCGTTGCTCCATCCCATCCAACATTCTTCTCTCTCTTCTTCGTAGTATAGTCTTCTTGGTTGTATTGACTGTCTAGAATGACGTTTAGAACATCCGGGGTAGGCCTAGGTGGTTGTTTATGCGCGTCTTGGTCAACACAGATAGATTTTGTGTCGCCAGTTTTTATTAAGATTTATTTGGTTGAGAATGTTATTCTGTTCGTGTGTCGAGCTTGCGGTTTGTCTGCTTTATAAATATTTCCCCCGCATATAACCCCCCTGTCTCTCTTTCAACATCCCATAACGTCTACATTACATTACCCCATAGAGTCTTGAAAACAGTTTTACCCACACTGCATTGTTTGGGCGGATTTCCTGTCTGTGTTATGTGGGTGGTTTTAGCGAGGGAAAGGGCAGCATTTCCGGCTCCCCTGGTTGGCAAAAGCAGTAATAATAAAAAGGTAAAACAAACCAAAACAACCCGCCAAACTAACAATAACAACTCATCAATCTTACACTTTTGCAGCTACAAGGGCAATAACAACAAAAAGAACAACACATATTGCACGAATACGCAATACACAAGGAACTCCAGTTTCGATTCACCATTCACCACACATAGGGCTGTGAGCAGTAACCATACATCAATTTGACTGGCTGGCTGAAAGCTGCTATTTTCGTCTCTTGCCAAGGTTAAGCTTTGGTTGTCCCCCCACTAAACATTCTTACTGCATATGCTCAGTAAAAACAACTTTTTGCCTTTCTCGGGTAAGGGATAGGATTAGGACAAGGTTAGGGTTGGGCTGGGGTTAGTTGTTTTTTTATGAAACACCTTTTAAATGACTGAATGACTGAAATCAGTGAAATGGCCGCTTGCCGTCATCCAATCAAATGATGTAGGCCCTATGGTTGCTGCGCACTGCTCTCTGTTTCACCACATCTTTGGACAGACTAGAAGAAGATTACATACAACAACAGGAACTGGGAACATAGCCGTGACCTTTCGGGGGCAGGTGGTGTTGGTAGCTGGATCTAGCGTGTCTGGTAATTGGCTGCTGACCCCAATTATCTGCATCCCAGGCTCGTGCCCCCACCCAGGCGCCGTGTTGATAACTGCGGGAGATTGGATGCTTGCTTCGAATGTTCTCGCTACCTAGTGCTCTACTACCATTCTAGTAGGAGATTTATATTCTCTGGCTTATCGAGTCAGCCATTTGCTTTCTTCTTGCTCAGGATCCTCATGCATCGGCCGAGTGCAATGACACAAAGTCGGAGACTGAAACAACATTCTAGATTTTTGCAGACCTGTTTACTCTACTCTTTTCGAGTAGCATTCTACTCAATTTGATCCTCTACTACTCTTCAAAACTGAAAATATTGCTCTTTAATTCTTGATTACTACTCATTTTCAGTGAACATTGTTTGACGGTTTAGTGAATAAAACTACACATTTTGCACCCAAACTACTCATTTCAGCTATCCAGACTACTCAAGACTTGTGTAAGGGGTAAACAGGTCTGTTTTTGACTGTCGTCTAAAGAATGTTTCTATTCTATAAATAGAAGCACATGTTTCAAGAAAATAAGTTAGTTTTTATTCTTGTTGTTACTCCTTAAAGCCGCACCAGGAGTATAAAAGGAGGGAAGCGTGAGGCGCGCTCCATCATTTGAATCGCTGCACGAGACAAAGATGGTTTACCCTTCCGTTTTCCCTGTTGTGCGATCCACTGCGAGCCAGAGGCTTCTTGCAGCCAGGCAGAACTTTTCTGACTAGCGAGACCCGATCCCTGGGATCGGTTGTTATGGCTCTAACTTCTTTCGTAGTGTTGCTGTGTCACACTTGTGAAGTGGCATAAAACCATTGTCTGAGTAGCTTAGCGTAACCACAGCTACAGTCTGTGCCACAGCTTGTATCTGCCACAGTCAGAGACTGATTGGGTTTTTTACACAACGACTAAAGGATTCTAGATCAACTGTGCTGTGTCTATTCATTTAAGCATCCAAAGAGAATACAGGATTGATAACTTGAACCCGTGATTCGCTAATTAAATGTGGTTTAGGCTTAATTCATGCCTATCTACTTAATGCCCCAGTCCCAGATTTTAATGTACTCCTCTTCCCAACAGCGCTCTCTCTCTCTCTCTCTCTCTCTCTCTCTCTGTAAGTTTATGTGTGTACGTGTGACTGTGAATGTGTGCATGTTTGCGTAGGAGTTGGGTGCAATGCGGAATGTTGTTACGGAAGAAAAGTGTATTGGTTACTTAAGGTCTGTGTACACGTTAACATTATTTACAAAATAGATCTATTTCCCCAGGTCAACACAGTGTTAGGCCACTCATATTAAGACTTACAACCCACAGTGTTGCCATGGGAAAATAGTGATATTTCGTGAATAATGTTAATGTTGTACAGAGAGACCTTTACTGACATGAATATGTATTTAAAAGCCTATCACGGTATTAAAAGGTAACTCTTTCAGTAATGAGAAAATAAATTATCTATTAAATGGCATTTTACTATGCGTGTGTGTGTGTGTGTGTGTGTGTGTGTGTGCGTGTGCGTGCGTGTGCGCGTGTGCGTGTGCGTGTGCCTTGCGTGCGTGTGCGCGCACGTGTGTGTATATGTGCGTGTGTCAAGTCAAGTCAAGTCAAAATGATCTTTATTGACGATAAAAGAGTAAGCTTGATAAAGCATTTTTACATCCAGAATGTGTGTGTGTGTGTGTGTGTGTGTGTGTGTGTGTGTGTGTGTGTGTGTGTGTGTGTGTGTGTGTGTGTGTGTGTACATGCATGCGTGCGTGCGTGTCTGTCTGTATGTGCAGCCTGGAGCGGGCCAACAGCGAGTTGCTGCGGGAGGTGTCGAAGAAGGAGGATGAGTACAGCCAGCTGCAGGAGGAGGTGCAGAAACTCAACAGCAAGCTGGACAAAGTCCGCCAAGAACACGCCGCAGAAATGGGTAGATACTCTACAGTATATTGTTTTTTAACAATAACTGCATATACATCCTTAAAGACCCCCCACGTCACGTGTCACATTCCCTCTTATGATTGGAAGATTTCTTACCAGCTATAAGAGGGAAAACACGTGAAAACCATGATTTTGACACGTGACCCCCTGACCCAGCAAGATTAACTCCCTTGTTGTTGTTTTCTGGGTAGATGTGACCCACATACAAGTTCCCTCATACACGATGGAGGCTGGTCGTTAACAGTGATGTCTCGTGTTCATGTATGGGGACATTTGTATGGGAGTCAGACCTGGTCATAATAAGATTTCTTACCAGCGAGAGAGGGAAAACACGTGAAACCCGTGATTTTCACTCATGGATCTGGTGGGTCTTTAAACAAAGAAACAGAAAGGCAAAGGCTGCGTTTACGGACCCGTAACCGCATCCCTCGTGCTACGTTTACGCCACTCAGTTACAGGACGCATAAAATGTGGTTATAACGAAAGAAGGGATACAAACTTTCGATTGGTTTATACTGGTGATGAGTTCTAAAAAAAATAGACATGAACTAAAAGCAGGCCTGTTTACTCTACTCTTTTCGAGTAGTATTCTACTCAATTTGGACCTCTACTACTCTTCACAATTGAAAACAAATGCTCTAATGACTCTTTTTCAGTGAACCTTATTTGATGGTTTAATGAGGAGGACTATTTATTTCACCCAAACTACTCATTTCAGCTATCCAGACTACTCAAGACTTGTGTAGGGGGCAAACAGGTCTGTAAAAGCAGTTGAAACCGGGTGCTGTGTCTTATGTTTCTGGTGATTGCAGCACGGTTTCGGCGTGAGCTGGAGACGGGGACGGTGTCGGGCCCAGTGCAGCTGGAAGTGGGGGAGCTGGAGAGCACCGTGAGAGAGCTGGAGGAGAAGATCGCCCTCATGGAGAACGCGGGAGACCAACTGGCCGAGTCCATGGAAACTGCCGCGGTACGCTGGAGTGTTGGTTTTTCTGTTTGTGTGTCTGGTTTTAGACCTTTTTTTTTAAAAATAGATAAGGTAGCTTGGAGAGCACCGTGAGAGAGCTGGAGGAGAAAATCGCCCTCATGGAGAATGCGGGAGATCAACTGGCCGAGTCCATGGAAACTGCCGCAGTACGCTGGAGTGGTGTTTTTCTGTTTGTTTGTCTGTTTTTAGACCGTGGTTTGTGTGGATAAGATAAGGTAGCTTGGAGAGCACAGTGAGAGAGCTGGAGGAGAAAATCGCCCTCATGGAGAATGCGGGAGATCAACTGGCCGAGTCCATGGAAACTGCCGCAGTACGCTGGAGTGGTGTTTTTCTGTTTGTTTGTCTGTTTTTAGACCGTGGTTTGTGTGGATAAGATAAGGTAGCTTGGAGAGCACAGTGAGAGAGCTGGAGGAGAAAATCGCCCTCATGGAGAATGCGGGAGATGTCCGAGTCCATGGAAACTGCCGCGGTACGCTGGATTTTGTTTGTCCGTCGTGTCTTTCTATCTGCTTGCCTTCCGCCTTTGTGAGGCAGAAAACAAAAAGACTAAGCTCTTCCATGATAATTATTATTCCAACACTGTTGAACATCATTTATTGTAGAAGAAGGGGTTAAACACATTTCCCCCGCATCTTGTTTGTTTGTTTGTTTGTTTACAAGAATTAATCGGTAGGTGCTTTACCTATTTTTTATTTTTGGGGGATTAAAAATTGGACTGGCATTGCTGTTTTTATACTAAATTGACACTCACTCGGTATGACCAGCTCACTTTGATCAGCAAGGGATGTATTTTACAACAGTGTTTGTTTCTAGCTAATGAATCGCATGCGTGCGAGTCTGTCGTGTCCGACTATGACTGCGAGACAGGAGAGGGAGCAGCTACTATTATGGAGGGCTGGTTAGAATTGGTTTGCCAAGGATACATCCCCACTCTCTTGGGCAAAATGATTTGAGGACAGCTTGCATCAGAGAAGGTCCATAAAGGCCCACGGATCCCTTCGGTTTCAGCATAAAGAGTCAGTGCCAAATGCACCTTAGTTTGAGAGCCGTCATATTCCACACACAAAACTCAGATGTACCATGATTATCCATCACTGGAAAATCATGTATTGTACAGCCCTCACATTGCTATTGGCGCCAACTTCAGACTAATGTCAACCAACGATGGATAAAGCCATTTAAATATTTTAAAGGACTATGCTTGTCGTCTTTCACTCGCAATTTACTGGTGGTCCCAAATGCAGGCTAATGTCAACCAATGATAAAAGGTCACTTTAAAAAAGGGCCACATGTTTGTTGTCTTTCCTTCTTTCTTTATTATTGGCCCCCTAATTTCGGCTAATGTCAACCAATGAAAAAAGCCCTTTGCGTAAAGGGCTACATGCCGCTTGTTCTATCTCCTTTCTTTGAGTCCAGTATTGTACGTCCATCAAGGACTAGGCTATGCCTAAAATCTTGATCCTTGGGGAAAATAAAGTTGTCATCGCTCCGTGTTCCTGTGCAGATCGGCAAGTGGCAGAGCGTGGAGGGGGAGGAGGTGGTGAGCCAGCAGCTGGTGGAGATGGTGGACCAGATGAGGGGCATGCTACAGCAGGCCTCCACCTCCAGTGAGTCCCCTGCCCCACCATCCTCCTCCGCCACAGGAGGCCCCCCTTCCTCACCTCCAGCAGCACCACCACCACTTCCGCAACCACCACCATTATCAGCCCCACTGGCTCCACTACCCACCCTCCAGCAGCTGATGGCATCCACAGGTCAACCTCGTTATAGTGAACGGACAGGCTGCTGCTACTGATGTGTTCCGCCCTTTGCCTCGTTGTTTCTCCTCCCCTTCGTTCTCTTTCCCCTAAAACCAAACTGTTTCTGTGACAGCCCATTTCTCTGATCTTGACTTTGTCCAGCATGAAACGCCTTGTGCCGCAATTAGCT
This sequence comes from Phymorhynchus buccinoides, assembly GCA_017654935.2. Lineage (NCBI taxonomy): Eukaryota > Metazoa > Mollusca > Gastropoda > Neogastropoda > Raphitomidae > Phymorhynchus > Phymorhynchus buccinoides. Next base: position 18,308,800 of record CM065682.1, read on the forward strand.
GTTGTGGTCGAGTTTTCGCTCCAATAGCCCCCTCTTAGCACAGCGTAGGAAGTATTCTAGACCTTAGACGCTTGCGGGTTTGCTACAGTGTCCTATGCGATTGAAACCGTACGCATAAGAACTTGTCTCGTTTACACATTGTTGCAACATACACTTTTAGCTTAGTTAAGTCGCTTACAAATGCAGCATTTATCTTGCTGCCATCTTGGTCAAATCAACAATCTTTTCTTGTATTCTAATCAACTCAGTTAATGTCGTATTCGCCTCCCACGTTGGCCCTAGTACCCTACTTTGTCCGTGTGCCAACTGGTTTTCCATTTTATCTATGAAGCTTTTGACCAGTTTTCTTCCCATTATTATAATCATCAAACCCGAATCATGTATGCGTTCACACTATAATCTTTGACAACCACAATGTCTTACCTTTTACCGTTTCTACTTTGGATTAGTCGTAAGTAGGTGACAAGATAGCATTAGTACGTTAAAGAAACTGATCGTTGTTCCTGTAAAGAGTGGCTATCATAAACTAGACAAATCCTAACCTTATCCATACATATGGAAATGATTAGCTTTGCCACGAAGTAATCGAACTAACTCGGCACATTCAACATATTCAACCAAATTTAACCTCAACATCACACGAACTACTGTGTCACCAACATGATAGTCAGCACTACGTCCAAGAACAGGTCAGCACCGTAATGCACACGAGAGTCTGGACATTGGTAATGTCAGTACAAGCCACCACAAAGCATATTATTAACTGTCTAAAGTTAAATAGCCCAAACATTCTGAACTATTGAAACCGCTGAGTACCTATAGTTAGCTCTGCGAAGGAGTTATACGAGGTTCCCACAAATAGATTTTGAATTCCTTTTCTCTAGCGAAACGCGACCCTGCATGAGTATTGTGGACAGACATAGCTCAATGATGGACATATAGCATGAATGTTATTATTATAGTAAGTAGGCCAAGAGGATATAAATAAACTGGTAAATTGCATGAATACACCAGAAAGAGATGGCTGATAGACTGCATGCGTTGTGTACATCGTACATATTTACCCTGGGCTGGTGAAGTGCACGAATATATATATAAGTATTTCATGTATTGTCGGATGACATTAATAATTGGAAAACATAGGCCTACCATATCAATGTTCATTAATTCTCCGGACAGAATCAACACACTTGTCAGGTTTTTGCAAATACATTGTTGATGGTGATCAACTTTACACGAATGCACTGGGCAGTCTGCGAATTGGCTTGAGTGCAACAGACATCATTGAGATAGGTAAAGTGCAGTCAAATGTATTGGGGTACAACAGTGAACGGATATGCTTAACAAACCACCAACTTGGTTGTCTGAATGCTGTTGGGGGAACATCTTAAAGGAATTGGTCTGAAGGTTTGCTGTGGCATAAACAAAGCCCCACATCATTTGTACACCGGAAGTCATTTCTGTCAATCGTCCAACTGAAGTTGAGTAAAAAAGGATATAAGGTTGACTTTCAATGCTTTTGTATTTACCGCTGATCTCTACCATTCTATTCTTACCCATTTTTGCCTTTTCAAATCTTGAGTTCATGGATAATGCGAATGCTTGGGTTTTTTTCCATCCCATTTTCAGCGCAGAGAACATGTGACTCGGGCCAAGGACGATTCAATGTTACAATGACCCGAATTATGTTTTTTTCTGGCACGTCGGTTTTAAAGCCAGTACGTCAGTCGACAGGCCTAGTGACACTTGATGGATGAGGTATGCTGGCACAGGGCGTTTGTTTGCATCTTTCTGTGCCCGCAGGTGTCGTGATTTGTTCTTGCTCGAACAAAAACATGGCTAAAACTATCTCTGTAAAAACTGTTTCCTGAAGTTGTCTTATTCTGTATCCCATTGCTGTAAACACCCGTTAACAAGGTTGACCTGTTGTGATTAATATACGCGTTCATTCCATTCCATTGCCCGCTTCCATATTGTGTTCATACTTTAACTCGGTAGTTTTATATAGTGCAAAAGAGAATCGTGAAAACACGATTTCTTTTTTAACGATACTGTTTTCTGTAGTGTTAAAGAGAAGGCTCACCATTGTGAAAATGTGATTTGATATTGTATGTAACAGGTGGTTGATTGCTTGTGTATTGCATGTAATTTGTCATTGTCTCTTAAAAGCATAATTTCAGAACGTGTATGTGTTCATAATATATTTGATTTTTTGGCTAAAGAGAAGGCTCACCATTGTGAAAATGTGATTTGATATTGTATGTAACAGGTGGTTGATTGCTTGTGTATTGCATGTAATTTTTCATTGTCTTTTAAAAGCATAATTTCAGAACGTGTATGTGTTCATAATATATTTGATTTTTTGGTTAAGGGATTGTTACGTAATTGTAATACCCAAGAAATCGTTTGAGAACAGATACCAGGCTAAGAGAGACAAATAGGTATGAGGACAATGTACGATCCACATAGACCTAATTCTATTTTATTATCATCTTTTCATTGTGCTTGGACCCATATTTAAACTCATTAATGTCATCAAATTTCGTCTGTACACATCTTCATTTCTACTGTAATTTCTTGTCAGTATGGAAGCCATGCAATGTTTATTACTCACTGCACTGCATTCATCAGTACTGTCGATCAGTAAAAATTAAAACAAAAAACCTTCTTAATTAAAGTCTTAAAGTCTTTAATTGCCGCCATCATGATGCGCCTCTGTCAACGTGGGAATTTTTTTTTCAAATATATTTTCGTTTGTTGGTGACAGTTTTAAGCATGCTAATTAATTGTGTTCCTTTCTTTTAAGAATGCTAACTCCTGCAAGGAATATGAGGCTTCTTTATATTTTAACCCCACCCCCTAACTTTCCATTAGAATAGTGTGATGCGAATGCAGGTTGCTGATGTGTGAATGGCTGTGCAGGGGATTTCTCGCAGAAGACGCTGGCACTGCACAACTTTGAGAAGGTGTACAGCCACGCCATGAAGCTGCAGGTGCAGGTCAGTGATGCTTGTTGATTACCTTTCTGTTTTTGTTCTTTACTCTTTCATAGCAGGCCATTGATATGTATCAGTCTTACTGTTTGTGTTCTGTTTGAGTAAGAAGACACTATGTGATTGATTCGTATTCGGTTTTGTGCTAGATGGGGACTGCTCGTTTTCGGAATAAAGAAGATAGTAACACGACAAACGTCTTCATATGTTTTTACAAGTACGAAAGACATTTGAACAGTTATAGATACACAACAAGTGGCGGCGAGGATGGGTTCATTAAGATGTGCAATAAGACGTATCGATCTTTAATTAGCACAAGTCACTGCATCTTTCACTGAGGACTATAAGCTATCTTCCTACGGTGATGTTTTGTATGCGCTGTCTAGGTTCCCTTGGTGCAAGCAACGTAGGTGTGTGCAGTCACACCACAATTGTAAAAGGAAAGCTCTGTGAAAACAGAATTGCTTATTTTCCTAAGCAAACAATAACGTATGCGCACTATATGTGTTATCAACAATTCCTGGAATATTTTATTTCTCTTTGAAGCATGTTAAAGAAGTTAAGAAGTAAAGTGTGTGGGTCTTTTTGTACAAATAGTTCACACACACTACCTTCTGTTTTGTAAGTTCAATGTGCTTGTACGACTTCCTCTATAATATGTCAAATCTTGAAGAGCTTTGACTCCTTACTTTTTTACTTTATTTGCTTGAGTTTTAATCTGTCATAATCGTGTACTATTTTTCTGCTTTTCGAAGGTTTGGTAAACCATTCTCTTATCAAGTGCCTTTTTTTCGAAAAAATAAATCTTCCACTGGAAGTTCTGTGCTTGTAAGATTTTCTCCAGCCGAAGACAGACATGTTGGGCCTAACTATGTCTTAGTCAGGCACATAACGTCAGCGTGCCGCATCTCCGCTCATTATGACCAGAAACTATCCTGAGCGATCAAGAAAAAGAAGAAGTGTGGAACATCTTCTCTTTAGGGTTATTTTCTAGTCAACTTCTTCTTCTTCTTCTTCTGCGTTCCCAGGCCATATGGCTGGCTATAATGGGTAAGGTGCGTACGTGTCCGGTTTTCAGTTTTCACTGGTCTCCCTGCTGCGTACAGCTGACACATTCCGATTTCGGAAGAGGTTCTAGTCAACAAATGGTGGAACGTTTTCTGTCAAATAAATAAATAAATAAATTATTTTCAGTTGTGCACGAAGGAAAGGAAGTGATAGGAGACACTGTCCTGAAACACGAAAAATCGATAGTACAAAATGTGAAATCCGCCAGTGGTCAAAATTCAATAGGACATTAATTTGTCCTGAGAAGGGGGAACACATTCGGACTCAACTTAACTCAAATATAGTACTGTATTATCTCAAAAGGAGACATTCATCGTGCCAATGCATGTGATCCACAACTAAAACACACACATTAAACATAACATTTTTACTTTTATTAGGGCAATTTCCTTTCCGGGTAGTTCGTTTTTTTCTGTCGATATTTAGATAAACTACCCTCTTTCGTTTTCTTTTATTTGGTATTTTTGGTATTTAGTATATTCAAGTCACAGAGTTATCTCTGTGAAATTCGGGCTGTCTCTCCCGGAGAGCGCGTCGCCGCAGTCTAACCAGTTCTTTTTTTTTTTTTTTTTTTTGTGGGGGGCGGCAGGGTGAGGAGGGTGTGTGGGCAAACTTGGGAAACCTAGCTATCAATTTGGCCATGCCAGGCAGCGGGATTTTCTCCTGCTCTTACCGACCTTCAACTGCCGTGGGAGTTTTACGTGCGTAAAGAGCACGGGTCAGACTAGCTTTAAGTCCCCATCTGAAGGACTCGACGTTCAGTTCGATTTTCCTGTCGAACTAGAAAGAAAGGGCGAGGCCGGGATTCGAACTCGGGTCACTCACGTTGCAGTCACGCATTACATTTGGCAGGCGAACGTCTTAGCCACTCTGCCACCTTTCTCCCTTATATAGTTGAACAGAAATCAATAGAACATCTGCCAGTGGTCACATTTCAATAGAACATTACCGTAATGTGTCATGACAAGGGGGACAATTAGGACTCAACTTAGCTCAAAGCGACTCAACAATAGTTACTATTTCAAAAAGGGAAACTCATTGTGCCAACGCTTGTGATCCACAATTAAAACAAACACATCAAACACCACTCTCTTACTTTTTAATAGGACTATTGCCTTTGACCCGAGAAACTCGGGACATCACCAGCACGTGCTGCTCTCGTGTTGATAGGGCAGGCAGGCGTGGCTGGTGCATCTCTGGGTCCCACATCAGCACCTTCGGATGGATGTTTCTTTTTCCATTAAGTTCTGTTGTTGTTGGGTTTTTGTGTTGTTGCGTGACTAGTAAACTTCAATATTGAGAGAAAAGGTTAAAATCTTCTTCATTATGTTTTTTTGTTTGTTTTTTGTGTGTGGACAAATCAGATGAACAACCTGCGCGTGAGCCAGCTGGAGCGCAACAAGGAGATCATGCTGATCAAGCGGCAGCTGCTGCTGCAGGAGGTGAACAACGTGCTGCTCCAGGCCCACATCACCCGCAGGGAGACCGAGCTCTACCAGTACCGCGAGGCCAGGAGGCAGGGCGTGGCTGTCAGGAGGTGGAACACCTTCTCCGGCCAGGTAAGCTAAAGCAATGGAAGTGGGAGAGAAGAAGAAGAAGAAGAAGAGAGAAAACGAAAACGAAAACGAAATTTTATTTAACCAGGGAACATGGGCACACACATAATTATAAGGTGAATAATCGGAACCTGTGACAACAACAACAACAAAATGTTTTTAAATTTATTATGGTTATGATCACATTTTATCTTTTAAGATGAGAGAGAGAGAGAGAGAGAGAGAGAGAGAGAGAGAGAGAGAGAGAGAGAGAGAGAGAGAGAGAGAGAGAGAGAGAGAGAGAGACTGGACACTGGAAAACTTTATTTGACAAGGATAGAGAGAGAGAGAGAGAGAGAGAGAGAGAGAGAGAGAGAGAGAGAGAGAGAGAGAGAGAGGGGGGGAGGAGGGAGAGAGAGAGAGAGAGAGAGAGAGAGAACCTTGAAAACTGTAACTTTATTTTTGCAAGGATAAAGATTTCAGGCAACACCTAGTCTTCCAATCTGTCCTTGATACATATGCGAACATAGAATACAAACATGGCAAGGCATGATATTACACATACAAATTTGAACATAAAGGTAGCAAAGCAGGTGATATTATGATAAAAAAGAGAGAGAGAGAGAGAGAGAGAGAGAGAGAGAGAGAGAGAGAGAGAGAGAGAGAGAGAGAGAGAGATTGAACAATTGAACAATTGAACAATATTTATTTCTTCAGGCCCCCAGCCCCTAGAAATAAGGTCAAGTTGACATGAGACTAAAAAGGCACATGCATAAACATACTAAGCCTATCAGCTTTCATGTGTGAGACTGTCGACAAAGAGAGAGAGAGAGAGAGAGAGAGAGAGAGAGAGAGAGAGAGAGAGAGAGAGAGAGAGAGAGAGAGAGAGAGAGAGAGAGAGAGAGAGAGAGAGAGAGAGAGAGAAAGAGAGAGAGAGAGAGAGAGAGAGAGAGAGAGAGAGAGAGAGAGAGAGAGAGAGAGAGAGAGAGAGAGAGAGAGAGAGAGAGAGAGAGAGAGAGAGAGAGAGAGAGAGAGAGAGAGAGAGAGAGAGAGAGAGAGAGAGAGAGAGAGAGAGAGAGAGAGAGAGAGAGAGAGAGAGAGAGAGAGAGAGAGAGGAGAGAGAGAGAGAGAGAGAGAGAGAGAGAGAGAGAGAGAGAGAGAGAGAGAGAAAGAGAGAGAGAGAGAGAGAGAAGAGAGAGAGAGAGAGAGAGAGAGAGAGAGAGAGAGAGAGAGAGAGAGAGAGGTATGATTGCTTTGAAGCCACAGTGAAAATGCACATGTTTGTTGTTGTTGTTGCTACCCCATCTTCATTACATTTTATGTAAAGGGCCTGCCACGCTACATACAATTCGCTGTCGATGCGATGCGATTGTGGCAATGCGAGTCATGATTCACGTGAAATTCTTCCGTCTAAAATTAGTTCTACTGCTTTCGCTCTATATACTCAAGTAGACCCATGGATTGCATGGATTGCACGTGAATCATGACTCACATCGTCACAATCGCATCGCATTTACAGAGAATAGTATGTAGTGTAGCAGGCCCTTAAGGCAGTGATGTGACTGATGTCCTATTGAAACTGATAATATCCTATTCTGTTCACCCTTTGCCTGGACAATGTCTTATTGAAGTTTATCTCTAGCAGACGTTGTCCTGTCATTTTCTGCAAAAGCGAGGACATTTTGTCTTATAGATTTTGGTATTTGGTATTGGTATATTCTAGTCACAGAGATAAGTCTCTGTGAAATTCGGGCTGCTCTCCCCTGGAGAGCGTGTTGCCGCACGTGCAGCGCCTACCCAATTGTTTAGTTTTGAGGGGGCACAGGCTGAGGAGGGGGTGTGGGCACACTTGGAAAACCTAGCTATCAATTTGGCCATGCCAGGCAGCTGGATTTCTCCCTGCTCTTACCGACTTTTAGCTGCTGTGGGATTTTTGCGCGCGTAAAGCGCACGGGTCAGACTCAGACTAGCTTTAAGTCCTCATCCGAAGCACTCAACGTTCAGTTCGATTTTCCTGTCAAACTATAAAGAAAGGGCGAGGCCGGGATTCGATCCCGGGGTCACTCACGCTGCAGTCACGCATTACATTTGGCAGGCGAACGTCTTAAGAACTCTGCCACCTTTCTCCCTTTTTCTTGTTTCAGGACATTTCGTCCCCTCACTTTTCCATCCTCTGTGCATCAGTTTAAAGATCACCTTCCTTCACCGTAGTCTTCCACTCATCTTCATCACTAAACCCAACACTCAGCTGTGAATAGTCTTTTCGTATGTTTCAGGGAGACAGCGAGGCCAAGATCACCTTCTTTCGCCGTAGTCTGCCCCCACCCCTCCACTCATCATCACTAAACCCAACGCTCAGCTGAAACCTCTTTTCTTATTTTTGGACCTAGATCACCTTCCGTCATCATAGTCTGCCCCCCACCCCCCACTCCACTCCTCTTCATCACTAAACCCAACACTCAGCTGTGAATCCTCTTTTCTTATTATTCAGGGAGACAGCGAGGCAGTGTAAAGATCACCTTCCTTCGCCTAGTCTGCCCACTCCCCTCCCCACCTCCACTCCTCTTCATCACTAAACCCAACACTCAGCTGTGAATCCTCTTTTCTTATTATTCAGGGAGACAGCGAGGCAGTGTAAAGATCACCTTCCTTCGCCTAGTCTGCCCACTCCCCTCCCCACCTCCACTCCTCTTCATCACTAAACCCAGCACTCAGCTGTGAATCCTCTGTTCTTATTTTTCAGGGAGACAGCGAGGCCAGACCCCCTTTGCTTCGCAACATCAGTCTGCAAGACGCGGACGACCTCCTCCGCCCCTCCCCCTCATCCTCCCTGCCCTTACCACCGCCCTCCTCCGCCTCTTCCTCATCACCCGCCGCAGCCCCTGCTGCTGCTGCTGGTGCTGGTGCCAAGTCCAGCTCCAAGCATGACGACATTCCCTGCGTTACCGGTAAGTCACAATTAGTCACACCAGTCAATCAATCATATCTTAGTGGTAGCCTTTTCTTTAGAATCTCAGCTCTTTCTTCTGTGTTTTGTTTTTACTGAAAGTGTAGTCTTATCTTTTAAAAGATATATTTGTTTGTAGCCTATATCGCAGAAAGAGACAGGTTTTTCAGTGTGTTAATAAATGGATGCAAAGTCCTAGTTTATTAACTCTTTCGTATCCCTTGAAATATTTCTGCTAGTCATTTTAGAAAGACGCATCAAATCCACATCGAATTGCTAAACATGTTAGAATTTATGTTGAAAAACGAAGTCAAAATTAGAACGGAAAGCAAACCTTTACAAGAAAACAACCTTTTGATATACATAGTAGAGATTGCCAGTAGAATACGCTACTGCTTCAACCAATACTTACTGGTGTACGATCATAACTAACAACAACAATTAACAATGTGTTTATCACAAACGCTTGACAGCACTGACGATTGCACAATTATATGATAATAATATTCATGTCATCACCTAGTTAACTAGCATGTGAAATGCAGCGTAGCGGTCAGATAATGGTAGCTAACAACTGCATGCTGTGCGTTTGTTTTGTCTTCGGCTGCTTTCCTCTCAGGCAAACCCAAGGAGCGTACTCAAGTAAAGGTACGTAATCTGCTTTAATAAGTGGCTTTTTTTGTTGCTGCATAAAATGTGCACACCATAACTATCATACTGCTTTACACGTGCGCTTGGGATCGAAGTAAAAAACAACAACAACGAAGAACAAAAATGCGAAAGCAGACCTTCAGACTGTCAGCGGGGGGGAAGGGGGGGGAGCGACTCAATAACCCGAATTGACCCCTCATTTTGTGCAGTCAGGGATCATTATGACCCAAGAAGTATGGAAACAATCTGAAGCTCTTCCACCTTTCTGGCCTCTTAGTTTGGAAATGGAGTCCTCATGTTCTGTAATCAGGGGTCATGTGACCTCTCCAGAAACATAAAATCTGAAGTACTGTAAAATGTAAAACAGAACGAGTTTTAAACACCTGGTAAATCTGGGATCATGATCAGTGTTATTTTTTTTTTCTTTTTCTTTTTCTGACCAACCTTTATGATTAGCATTCGTCCTAAAATATATATACCATGTAGCAGAAAACAAAGAAACAATCAGTATTCGAAGTAATAGTCCTAATATATATATATATATATTGTAGCAGAACACAAAGAAACTATTAGTATTCAGAATAATAGTCCTCAAATATATAGACACTGTAGCAGAAAACAAAGCCTCAAACAAACGAAGCAAAACATAGTGATCCCGTGCCAGTGTTGAGCAGTATTGTTGCTTTTCGTTTCCTTTCTTTATTTGACGCTTCATCTCTTTCCCCACCCACACCCCACCACCACCCCTCCACACACACACGTTTGTTGTAATCCAGATCCGATTTAAATACCTGAGAAAGAAACCCAAATCATCCACTCTTTGGACTAAGAGACTCTCCCTTTGTTTCCTCCATTCAGAGTCCACGTCACTCTGTATATCTCTGCCTCCCTTTGTCAATTTGTTTTGACATTATATTATTATCACCTTTAATGTTAATACATGGTTTTGCCTCACATTATTAAAGTAATGGTACATTTCTACCCCCCCCCCCCCCTCTCCCTCTACCTCTACCCTGTTCTGGTCGTTACCATATTTTAGGAACGTTTTGAGGCGTTTTTACCCCTTGACCTTCCGTAACCCCTATCTCCAAAGTAAAGGTAGGCCCGCGTGCAAATTTGCAGCGCGTGCAAATTTGCAGCTCGCTACAATGAGAGTGTGTATCAAAACACTATCTGAGCGATCTTAGACGGAAAAAGTGCTGTCTCTATAGGGGATTTGAAGAATGAAAATATCACTTTTTCGGTAAAAAAATTAACTAATATTTTCTGTCCCTGATCGTACACTTGACACTTGGAGCGCAAGTGAAGTTATAGTGCGCGTGCACTACAACTGCACTTGTACAGCTGCAAATTTGCACGAGCTGCAAATTTGCACGAGCTGCAAATTTGCACGCGACAGGCCCTACCTACACTTTGGGTCATTCAGTTAAATTCCACAAACGTTTCAGTTTCCTTAAGTTGCGTCCATCCCTTTTGGTTTTAGTTATTGATTTCAGTTCGTCAATCCATTTTGTTCACTGTCGATATTGTTTTCCATTCCAACTGTATACTGTTTTGCGATAATTCGGTCTCGTTTTTTCCCCTTTGTTTTGGCGAATTGAGTTTCAGATATGCGTTATTACTCTGCATCCTGCTGCTGTGGCCGCCTTCTCTCCCTCTCTGTCTCTCCATATCTGTGTTCGAACGCACGTGTGCGTGTGTGCACATGTGCATGTGTGTGTGTGGTGAGGGGTGTGTCAAAGTCAAGTCAAAAGTCAAAATTGTATTTAAAGATGGACATTGAATAAGCAAACATACATGCTTTTTTTCATCAAGCCATCTAACAAAGACAAAATGCAAACACTCACGCACAATACACAAACCATATTGCTTATGTACATAGAAAAAAGAAACGTGTGTGTGTGTCTGTGTGTGTGTGTGTGTGTGTGTGTGTGTGTGTGTGTGTGTGTGTGTGTCTGTGTGTGTGTGTGTGTGTGTGTGTGTGTGTGTGTGTGTGTGTGTGTGTTTGTGTGTGTGTGTGTGTGTGTGTGTGTGTGTGTGTGTCTGTGTGTGTGTGTGTGTGTGTGTGTGTGTGTGTGTGTGTGTGTGTGTGTGTGTGTGTGTGTGTGTGTGTGTGTGTGTGTGTGTGTCTGTCTGTCTGTCTGTGTGTGTGTGTGTGTGTGTGTGTGTGTGTGTGTGTGTGTGTGTGTCTATGTGTGTGTGTGTGTGTGTGTGTCTGTCTGTGTGTGTGTGTGTGTGTGTGTGTGTGTGTGTGTGTGTGTGTGTGTGTGTGTGTGTGTGTGTGTGTGTGTGTGTGTGTGTGGTCGCGCGCGCGCGTGCGTGTGTGCGTGGTTGTTTCCGCGTGCAAGTGTGCCTGTGAGTGTGTGGAATTTGTTATCTGTTTTTTTCTGCACCACGCGCATTTGGCTTTGTTTAGGTTTTCTTCGTAGTCCAAATGCATGGAACTTGGCTTTGCACGACACGCACAGAGAGAGAGAGAGAGAGAGAGAGAGAGAGAGAGAGAGAGAGAGAGAGAGAGAGAGAGAGAGAGAGAGAGAGAGAGAGAGAGAGAGAGAGAGAGAGAGAGAGACCCGTGCACAGACGTGCATGCACTTACGCACGCGCGCACACACTCAACACACATCACATCATAGTACATTCATACGCATCACATCATTACATTCATACGCAAACTGCATCCTTATATGTAAAGCTATAAAATGTAGATTATACGGACATATTATTTGGCATTGTACTAAGACTAATAACTCTATATTGTGTTGCCAATTGCTTTAATTGTTTGATTGTGCGGTCTGAATCTCTGCATGAAGTTTGCATAGGTTTGTTGTTTTTGAATCGATGTTGTCGATGTTGTTATTCTTGTTGTCGTTTAGAGAAACACTCATGTCCTTGCAGATGAAGATGCTAGCATTCCTACGGCGGGAATAGCCAAGGGGGAGAAGAAGGGCATTCCATCCCGCTCTTCTACGTCTCCTTCAACCACCACCACCACCACCACCACCGTGCCAGAACCTGCAGCAGAACAATCCACGGACCACCAGGAGCGCCATCTGGGGTCCACGGTCGCAGCCACCACCGCCAGCCTAACTCCAGGCAGCCAGGCAAGAGCCTCGACCAATCAGCAGTCTTCCTCCACCAGCACGCGCACCGTGGAACGTGGAGAGGTCAAGGTCACCGCCCCAGCTGTAGCCTCCGCTGCAGCGACTACTGCATCCGCCCATCCTGCTCAGGCGATGGCCTCCCACGTCTCTTTGTCCTCCCCCGCCACTTCCACGGAGAAGAAAGAGACGACGAGGACGCCATCCTCCTCACCAGCGGCCACATCGGGAACAACGATGACGACGACCTCAACAACCGCTGCAACGTCGGGCCTCAGCAAAGTGGAGACGGGGTCTCCCACTCTGCTGGCCCAGACGTCTGCACCAGCCCTGTCAGCTGGAGAAGAGAGGACATCACCAAGAACTGAGACCCCTGCTGAACCCATTCCAGAGAGGCCGGACGAGGGCGTGGGGGAGAGGTTTCCCTCCCCGCCTGCCCAGGCCGCCTCTCCTGAAGATGACAAATATTCCCAACCCGCGTCTGTGATGGAGTGTACAAAATCTGTGCTAGAAGCAGAGGCCAGCAGCCCCAGGAGAGAGCCCTCCTCCAAGGTCTCTCTCCCCCGCTCTTCAGAAGCGGTTGCTGGTGGTGTAGATATCACTACTAAAGGACAGACCCCCAAAACCGTGCGGAGTCCAGTCTTGCGACAAAGGTACCTCCGCCGACAGAAAGAGGAGAGAGAGAAACGGAAAGACGTACCGTCTTCGCCCAAATCTTCCCACAGCGGCGAGAGTGGAAAACCCCCATTGCCGAGACAGAGCACCCCTCACCAATCTCCGTCCGCCTCCCACCGGTCCAAAAGTGTGGGCGACATGGACGGCATAGATAGGGACAAAACTCAGGCAGCAGCCCCTTTACAGGGTGTCATTGAGAAGTTCGAGAAAAGAGCAACTGTGTGTGAGACGGAAGACAGAAAAATTGAGTATCGCAACAAAACGCCTAGTCCTACTTTGCACCTTCCAAGAGTAGGGCTCGTGTCTCGTGTCAGGCGCTTGAAGCCTGCCGCCGAACTTTTGCAGGAAAGCCAGCGATACCGGAGTGGACATTCCATCTACGCCACTCGCATCATGCAGCGCTACTTGCCAGGCAAGTCTCCACAGTCGGGAGCCGTGGTTTCCAGCGCAGCTCGGAGCCAGGACAAAGAGAACATTTCGGACAGCAGTTACGTGCAGGCCATTGTTAGGAGACTTTCGCGTGAGACCACCCCCGTCAAGAGCGCGGGGTCGTCCAGTGCCAGCTCCTCCCTGTCATTGCACAGAGGGGATTCCCCAGGAAGAGTGCACTCCGAGCTCGCCTCCAACCTGGCCCAGAAACTGGCCTCGTCCTGCGGACCAACAGACAGCAGTCGTCAGATTTCGCACTCCCTCCCTTTGAAAGACGTGACCAACGAAGGGCAGAGGAAGCCGCTCACTCAGACTCTCCGTCAGGAAGAAGGCCAGGGACCAACCACAGCCGACCAGACTTTAACACCACTGAACCTGGCCACCTCTAACAGGACCAGGGCTGTGGTGGAAGGCCCTCTGCCGCCTGGGTCAGTGCCAGAGGGGGCAGCAGTTCTCTACGAAGCAAAACCAGAGTCAGCTATAAGCCCAGAGAGTCACAAGTCCATGCCAGCTCTGGCTACGGATCAGCCCGAGATCGCCGAGAATGGCGCACGGGAACGAGCAGCCACGTACAGCGTGTCCGAAAGCGAGCGTCCTCGCTCCCAGCAGCACGGTCCTGACAATGGCGTCGAGTTCATCGAACACATCTCGGAAGAGTTTCTGGACCCCGCGCTTCTCAGCCTCCGAGAGAAAAAGCATCAGAAGATTTCCCCCTCCTCCTCGACCAACAGCAAGAACGCTCTGTGCTGTCGGTCCTCCGCCTGTGCCAAGTCCAAATCCTCCTCCTCCTCGTCTTCTCCGCAGCAAGCCAAAGCGGCCAAGGTCCCATCCTCGCCCAAGACCCAGGAACGGAGGGCCGGCAGGGAGAAGATGGAGACGATAGGGGTGCTCTGTAAACAGTCCATGTCTTTCGACTTGGGGGTTTCCCTTCGAGCTCAGTCACCGGAAGCGATACGTCAACGGCCTCAGAGCGCAGAGTCCCTGAGGACGGCGCCAGAGATGGAGGCCGGGGGGAGGGAGGGGAGCAAGGCACGCCCCTCCTCCACCAGCTCCGAGGGAGAGGCTACCGCTTCCAGTGAGGAGAAGAAGAAATCCCGCGCCAGGTTTCTGGACTCCAGCTGGTTACAGAAACCTAAGAAGTTCTTCAAAGTTTCGAAGTGAGTAAAAGAAACCTATGGCATGTGGTGTTTGTTTATTGTTCGTGAAATAGTGATCTCATGTCATCATCAATTGTCTAAGTTATTTGTTCGGTTTGGATTGTTACATGAACTCATTGTACATTAGTATAAGTTAAAAGAACCCCAAACAAGGATAATGATGAATTTATATTAAATTCTGGGGAATTTGTAAATGAGTAAAACCCCTAACATGACCTTCTTATTAGGCGTTTTTATGTAAATTTTGTACACTGTGGGGTTTTATGTATCGGCATTTTATTGTTGTATTTAGTGGATAGTTTACACGTGCTGTTACTTTTATATAATGCATCGTGCAAGTATAGTGCACTACTCTATATAGATTTCTAGAATGTTTGAATGAGTACAGTGGAACCTCCCTTATAAGACAACCCCCACCCCCGCCCCCCACCCCTCACCCCAATTATAAGACTTCTACCCGTTTACGACCTACTTCTGAGACATTGTCCTTCTTTGTAAGTATTAAAACAACATCCCTTATGAAACTCCCTCCCATTCAAGACCTCATTTTGGATGGTTTTTGAAGGTCTTATACGGGAGGTTCCACTGTATTTTGCAAAACAAACTATGAAACGTCAGTGTTCTTTTACTCAATATTATTTACGTTTATTTCATGTCTTCTAGAGTACGATACACATAAACAGGCGGCTTCAAATGGATAATGCAGCATCATCACTTGATGCTAAACTCCCTCATGTGCTCTTTGATGACTTTTTCTTGTAAGTTTATTCATGTTGTTAAAGAAACATCAGGCGATATTTATTTGAACAGTGGGGGTGAGGGGTCTTTTTCTCAGGATTGAAAAGAAGTATAATTATTTCAAAACATAAAGCTGTGGTTTTGAGGTCTCATGTCCATAACTCTGATCCCCTTTCAGCTGTTGACGGGACTATAAGCAAATGGACAAATCAATAAATCCCCTTTCAACCCGATTATTAAGCTAATTACGGCCAAGTGGAGTCAGTACGATGACAAAGCGGTGAAATGAAATACAACGCAATAGTGAAACGTATTTAGTTTTATAAATTTGACAATATCAGTGTAAATCTGCCTCCCGCTTTACTTACACCACCATTTTGTTTTCATGGATAGATATTTTGAAGTTACAATATACTTCCTAAATATAATTTGCCCTCTCAATTTAGCATAGTATGCAAACCATTATTGATTCTATGTTTATCTCGTATGTAAACTGTGATGTACATTGTCAGTTTTGTTTCCTTTGCAGGTGAACATTCGTGGCCGGAACCCTATGCGGAGGGTATTTATAACTTAAGGTATTGTATGCATCCCAAAAAATAATATTTACTTGTGAAACAGCGTTCATAAGTATTACGAATGAGTTAATGAGTTAATATTATAAATTACCTATCATCATAAAAAAAGTCAGAACGTTAAACAAAAGAACACCACAAGTGGAAATAACTGTGATGAATATTTATCTTCAGCAGATATTTCGAGCTATGCTGCTCTTTTTCCTTGCTGGTCTCCGAGCGAGGAGAGAGAACGAAAGCGCCACCATGCGGCCCTAGCGATTTTGCTAGCTTGCATTATGTTAGCATACAGGAACAACAAATCAAGCTTTCGGGTAGGAAAAAGGTCCTTTAATAGAAAGAAGAAAAAAACCACAGACGTTTCAGACTATAAGTCCGTTTTCAATGTAAGGACACAAAAAAAAAAAAGGGGAACACAACAAAAGTGTTTGGTGTCCCCCTAGCGGTGAATTCGCGTCAGTCAACTATTATATTGACGTGTGTCAGAAACAAATATCCCAACTCAAACCCAAACCTTTGAAAAGATTGAACCTCACTCCAATAGAGACCAAAGCCCTCCGCGAACTTCAAACCAGGTCAGACATAGTCATCAAGCCGGCCGACAAGGGAGGCGCCATTGTTGTCTGGCAGAAGAGCCTCTACCTCGCAGAGGCCAAGAGACAACTCTCTGACACAACCTTCTACTCCCCCCTCCCCAAGCCCACCACCAAAACAGACAATACACTCGTCCGGCAGACTGTAAAGGAGGCCATCACTGCAGGACACCTGCCACCTGAAGCATCTCGCACCATCAATGCAGAACCACGTGAGTCGAAGTTATATCTTCTACCGAAGATTCACAAACCAGACAACCCTGGCCGACCTATAGTGTCGGCATGTGCATGTCCAACAGTCCTCATCTCCTCTTTTCTGGATTCTATATTTCAACCACTAGTGGTTGAACTACCAACCTACATAAAAGACACCAACCACACCCTCCATCTCCTTCAGGTTTTCACTTTCCCCTCTGATGGTGCCAGTGAACGCTATTTGTTTACCATGGACATTGTGTCCCTGTATACAAACATCCCCCACAATGATGGCTTGGTAGCAATCAAACACTTCCTTCCAAAGAGCACCTACAACATTGACGCCACCACAATTCTACGCCTCACAGAACTTGTACTGAAGCTGAATTCCTTCTCGTTTGGTGGAGAGACGTACAGACAAACAAAAGGGGTTGCTATGGGGACCAAGATGGGACCAAGCTATGCTTGTCTGTTTGTGGGTTATATTGAACAAGAGGCACTCAGGCAATATCCAGGTCCACTCCCAGCTTTGTTCAAACGTTTCATTGACGATTGTCTGGGTGTTGCCACCGGTTCCAGAGCCTGCCTCCTCCAATTCATTGACCACCTGTCCAACTTCCACCCATCACTCCGATTCACATACCACATATCCCCCGTTTCCACCACTTTTCTGGACATCACCATTTCCATTCAGTCTGACTGTGACACTCTGGCAACCACTGTTCACTACAAAGCAACAGATTCACACGCTTACCTTCTGTACTCTTCAAGCCATCCCATATCTACCAAAAACAGTATACCTTACTCTCAGCTTCTGAGACTAAGACGTATTTGCAGCAGTGACTCTGATTTTGAAAGGGAAGCAGAAACAATGGTGTCTTTCTTTGTCAGCCGCCAATATCCAGAAAACATCCTCCAGGCAGCACTTGAGCGTACACGAAAAGCCACACGCTCGGGTGCCCTCAACACTGCAAGAGACCAACAAGAAAACGACAGAATTGTTGCAGTACTCCCATACCACCCTCACAACCTGGCCGTCCGCAACATCCTTCGGAGCAACTTCCACATCCTGCAAAATGATCCCCAACTCCACCAAACGTTCTCCAAACCACCTCTGGTTGCTTTCCGTAGGGACACCAACCTTAGGGACCTCCTAGTGCGAACCACTTTCCAACCAGCATCCCAAAGTTCCACCCCTCCTGGCAATCAACCCTGTCAACAGAAGAATTGCAAAACATGTTTGCACATCAACCCTGACACCACACTCACAGGACCTTCTGGAACATTCAACATTCGTTCATCATTCACCTGCCTATCCTCAAATCTTGTATACACCATCTCCTGCCTCTCGTGTCACAAACTCTATGTGGGAGAAACCTACCGCACTTTAAATGACAGATTCTCAGAACATCTCAGATCCATCCGACTCTCATACAGTGACCCAATTGGCACCCATTTCACCAGCCCTGGGCACTCAATTGACGATGCAAGAGTTGCAGCAGTCCAGCAATGCAAAGGATACCTGACGCGAAGAATATTCCAGGAGTCTTGGTTGATCAAACGCCTGGGGACAATCACACCAGCAGGACTGAACACGAAAGAATAATCCCCCCTCCTTGACTTGTTCGGATACCAGTTCCCCCCCCCCCCCTTTTTTTTTTTTTTTTTTTTTTTTTTTTTTTTTTTAAAACACCTTTTGATTGTGTATGCTCTTTGCATGCGTGTGCACTTGGGTTCATTCATTTATACTTGGATAATCAACCCCATACGAGTTGATATATGTGTATATGGGGGGGTGTACCTATTTTAGTATGTGAATGTTTCTCTAGAAGTTTGATAAGTTTTTTGTTTTGTTTTTGCCCCGTTTTGTTTGAGGTGTTCACTTGTATGCCATACAACATGGCATGCATATCCATAGTAAGGTTTTTACAACAATGACTATGTGCGTGTGCGTGTGTGTGTGCGTGCCTGCGTGTGCGTGTGTGTGTATGTGCATGTAAATGCAAGTTGTGCCTAGCTGCGCCTGTGTGTGTGTACATGTGAGTGTGTGTTTGTATGTATTCATCCCATGTTCTATTACGTTTTGACCCTCGGTTGTTCATGTCAAATATATGCCATGCAACATTGCTTCTGTAATTCTGAGAATATGTTACTCTGTCTCCCTTTCCCCCCCCTTCTCTCTCTCTCTCTCCCCCCCCCCCCCCCCCCCCCCCCCCCCGTTCTGTCTCTCTATGTGTGTGCTTGTATGCATGTGTGTACATGTACGCGTGTGTGTGTGTGTTTTTTTTGTTTTTGTTTGTTGTTGTTGTTGTAGTGATTGATGCTCACTTCTTGGTAACGGTTTAATATACAGTTTTTGAATGCAGAGTCAACACCTATTCAGTGTCTTAGTTTTGTCATTTTATTGCCCTACAAATTAGTAGGTTCTCGTGTTTTTCGTGTTTTTTGTGATTAACTTGTAATCAGTATTTTTTTATTTTTTTTTATTTTTTTAAAAAGAGGTTAATTCTACTCAGTCATATTTCTCATTTTCCTTCTTCTTCCATCGCTTCCTGCTTGCTGTCACTTTTTTTGTGTTCCCCTTTTTTTTTTTTTTTTTTTTTTTTTTTGTCCTTACATTGAAAACGGACTTATAGTCTGAAACGTCTGTGGGTTTTTTTTCTTCTTTCTATTAAAGGACCTTTTTCCTACCCGAAAGCTTGATTTGTTGTTCCTGTGCGCAAAGGTCCTAGTGGTCACAAATTACTTTCAAGATACCTATGTTAGCATAGTAAATTGGGGTCCTTTAATGTCATTTCAAGTATTCTGTTTTCAGTTAGCAGAATTCATAAGATAACCTCAAAGTATGTTTAAGTAAATTTAGAACAATTACTTTTATGGGAGAAAGAGTATTGAATATATCGCTAAAGATGCGGTTGCCAGAGGTAGGTGTGTGTGTGTGTGTGTGGGGGGGGGGGGGGGGGGGGGGGGGGGGGTCTGATTATCAAAGAATATTCCACTTTAAGCAAAACATTACATAATTTACAAAGTATGTCCTACTTCCTTAGTTGTAGGTAAACGATAATATTTAATTGCGAAATGTACTGAATCTTTTAAGACCACATGATATGAAATTCTCAGGTGCTAAAAGTACAGTTGGCAGGTAGGAATAACAGGCTTAGAACGCAACGTTTCAAACAATAATATTTAAAGAGGACAATCGAATAAACAGGTTTTGCTTCTTCATCGTTTTTGGTGGGGGGTGAATGTTGGGATTATTGTGACGTGCTAAACGTGGGGCAAAGAATGGGAGGTTTGTGTAGGCACATTTGATGGTATCATGCTTAATTTGCCTAATTCTCTTGCAGTCAGCACGGCTGTATAATTCTACACCGACCAAAAAAATGTTCACATTAACGATGCGATTTATTTTCAGACTACTGTGGAAATGGTCTTGACGCAAAGTTTTCTTTTTGTAAGCGTTTTGTTTGAGAGAGGTTCAGCTAGCATAGATGCTTTTTTTCATTTTCAGATTTTATGTCTTCCATCTGAGAGATGAACATTGGTTAAGGGAGAGTGAGTGTGTCATTTTAACATGACAAGAGAATAGGTCGAACGGGGCTATGTGAATTTCGATGTGTTTTTCCGCGCGCGCGTGTGTGCGTATGTGTGTGTGTTCGTTTACGTGTATGTGTGTGATGGGGAGGGGGGGGGCGATGTGTGTGTGTGTGTGTGTGTGTGTGCGTGTGTGCGTGCGTGTGTGCGTGTGCGTGCGTGCGTGTGTGTGTGTGTGTGTGTGTGTGTGTGCGTGTGCATGTGCGCATGTGAGTGTGTGTGTGTGATAGTGTGTGTAGGTGTGTGTAGGTGTGTGTGTGTGTGTGTGAGTGTGTGTGCGTGTGTGTGTGATAGTGTGTGTGTGTGTGTGTGTGTGTGTGTGTGTGTGTGTGTGTGTGTGTGTGTGTGTGTGTGGTTGTTGGTGTACGTGAGAATGTAGTAGAAAGCCTGAGGGCGCATGTGTGAAAGAGAGAGAGAGAGAGAGAGAGAGAGAGAGAGAGAGAGAGAGAGAGAGAGAGAGAGAGAGAGAGAGAGAGAGAGAGAGAGAGTAGAAGTAGTAGTAGTAAAACCTCCAGACTGACAAACAAAATGCTTGACCACTACTCTCGTCCCCAGAATTACTTGGTAGCAGGCACAAGGAATGGTCGGGATGGCCCCGACCCCAGACCGAGGCGACTCCCAAATCGCACGACCCCGCCAGCCACCTCAACGAGAGATGGCGCTGCGCTGCACGAGCTGGCCACGTGACTGAGCGAGGAGAGAGAACGAAAGCAGAAAGAGAGAACGAAAGCGCCACCATGCGGCCCATCCTGCGGAAGACAAAGCGGCTCTTCCGCGCACCGGGGCCCTGCTGATTTTTATGACAGGGAACGGGACAGAAAATGGCCTTTAAAAAAATAAAAGCGATAATAGCCAGAACTAGTAAGAATAGGCAGTCTGTTTATCCTATTCTAGGATCAAGTTGGTTTGGGTGTTGAAGTGATTGTGGACTGCCCTGTCTCAAAGTTATCTTGAGGTATGCGGTTTTACAAGAAAGGAGGAAACAACCAGAAAAGGGTAGAGTTACGATTCTGAAGATCATTATGTTACGTACATAAATTTCTCAAATCCGACATCTTTGGAAGATTGAAACAACAGAAACGTTTTTGGGTTTTTTTCAATGTCATCTCCATGGGTGATTATTATACAGAAGGTCGCGCAAGGTCAGGTCAGGGCCGTTCCATGGGAAAGTGTTCCGGGCACTTGAAGGTCAAGGGCATTGAGCCTTGACTGCCACTGAATATTCATGCGGTTGTTCATCCGTGTTCTGAGCACGGCTAACTGCTTCCTTTGAACTGTTCGTTCATTTATTTATTTTTTGTCCACAATTTGTCCCTTAAAAGTCGTTCATACTTTTTATCCTGTCCAACTCTATGACCGATAAGAGGTATCTTTTTGTAAAGATAAAGCGTTAATTTCGGGTTTTCTTTTTCTTTTTTTGTTTAACCCGAAAATGGTGTTCGTGACTTCAAACTTTTGAAAATGTCCTTACACCTAGGCAGTGTTTGCCTTTGGAAGATACAAAACTACCAAACGTTTCCAACATTGAAACGGATAACGCTCAACAACTGTAAATGGCACTATTTATCATCCAAAACGAATTCAAGCTTTAAAACCTTTCTCCTTACTTTGAAGATTTTAAAGGGGAAAAAATACTGGAATTACAGAGAATCACGTACGAGAGAGAGAACAAATTGGGACTATGATGATCATTATACTGCAGCTTCGCTGGTGCTACAAATCCTGAGCAAATGTGTTTATTTTTTGTACGTTCATTGTTACTGTATGTACATATATCTGTGTGTATCAAGGGGAAAGAGGAAAGATGCGAATAACGTCTTGTCAAGTTAAGATTCGAAATGCTCAAAGCGTAACGTTTGATCCATAGTAATAACATGAAAACTAACCTCCCATTGTTTTCTCTTTGTCCTTATCACTGAGGCACAGATCAAACTTATACTGATTAGCAAAATTAAATGAAACTTATAAGCATATTATATGCAAGTGGTTATCTGTTATTTATGGCATGTATTAGTTTTGCTTTAGCCAGTTTAAGAACTACCTTTGTGGCGGAGGTCTATGGGAATAAGATTACAGAGCCCAGGGTTAGAACTGCTGATGTCTGTGGTGGGAGGCTAGCTTAGGAATGTCGTATCTTGCCTCTTTCCCTGCAGCAGACGCTATGGAGTCTGTGTGCCTTCAGTAAAATTCATTGCTTGTCGACCTCTTCTGGTATGTTCTGAATGCGAGACTGTGCATGCGTATGAATGTATGAGAGAATAATATGCATGTATACAAGTATGAGAATGTGCTTTGCGCATAATTATGCAGATCATTATAATTTCCAACATCCTCAGTACACACAAAACTCGCTTCTGGCAAAGCACACAAAGACACGAGCAACATGTTTATGATCCTTCTTTATTATGGTTCATCCACACTAATTTTGGTCATATAGGGACTTAATCTGAAGAGGATATCAACTTGGAATTGAATGTGTTTGGTGTGTGATTTATTCGTGTAAATAACACGCACTTCCACTGGTATATTTGATTCGTGGTAAAGGCACAGTTACTGTCAACAGATAAGAAGCGGCTCAAGTGTACTTTTACTATAAAAAATTACATAACAGCTGTTGCGCAATTGTTGCCTCAAAACTAAAAGGAAACTACATGGAAAGCCCTGACACAGTGCAAACACCTGTCAAATTAAGTTAATGTGATCAAATTAGGCAGACTTTGATGGTCTTAAAAAATGACAAAACAACCACAAACACTCACAATTCACTACGAGTTCTTCACAATCGCTGTCAGTTATCGCCTTTGGCTTAATTAAATCGAACCAGACAATGTGTGCAAAAAAGAAAGCCCCATATCTGTTCATGCGCCATTTACTTTACACCAGTACGCATCAATGCCTAAAAGAAGTAAATGTAGAGACGAGTCTTTTGATTAAATTGAAAGAACACATCACAGGAAACAAAACGCAATCCTTTTATATTCGTGCAAGCTCTTTAAAATGAAGGTTACATGACTCTCAAATTGGGAGGCATTCGTAGGCCTACTGGTTGTTTTGAAGATTAGTCTTTCGTTTCAGAAGGGCAGGGGTAGAATACCCCAAACATTCCAGTATCCGATTAGCGATCCACAAGCGCACTCGAACTTAGCATACACGCAGGAGTATCTCGGTACATAGTGCCCCCTTACCCACCCCCACCCCCTCCCGCTCGCCACCAATCGCCCTGCATTCAGGTCAGGGCTCCCAGGGACCCCCATTTGGGGGTCTATGAAGTACTACAATTCTAAAGGACCCTCTAAAAGAATGTGCAGGGGGTCCCAGGGATGTACTAGAACATTTCTTGCCAGCATTCGCAATGCCACTGGGACCCTCTATCCCGCCTCTAGGACCCTCTATACTATAAGTAAAGGAGTCCATGTGACCCCTTGTTTTGCGGGATGATTGGGAGCCCTGCAGGTTTAATGATTTTCTACAGTTTTAGAAAATCAACCTTTTCACGAAAGACTATGACCCTCAAACCGGGGGATATTTGTTCTGGTTCTTGGTGCTGCAGCCAAAGGGATGGGTTGGCCTTTGGGGACCTTCCCCCAACGCCAGCTGTCCTCACATCCCTTTGGTCGAGAGTGTGGGGATTCATCCTGGGCGAGGCATCTCCACCATAGACACATTTTAGCCCAGCCTGCCGGAATAGTGGCTGCCCCGTCTGCTATCTGGCAATCATTGTCGGAAACGAGGGACAGGCATACGGACTGGAAACGTCTCTTTGAGCAGCTGAACGCGCGGAACATGCTCACCAATATAACGAATATCAAGGTTTGTTATTAACAATAAAAAGTGGGGAGGGGAGGGGGGATTTATCCCCCTCCCCTAAGACCCCCCCCCCCCCCCCCACACACACACACACACACACACGTTCCACCCCTATGTTCCCGCCTCTCCCCTGTCCCCTTCCCTAGAAACCTTTTTAAAAATTATTATTCCCAACAAACCCCTTTCTCTGTAATAGCTGTTCAGTTTTTTTCGGTTTTTTGGGGGGTTCTCTTTCTCTTTCGCTCAGATTTACAGTTACTGAGACCCTCTATTACATGAAGCACCGAAAACACTGACGGCAACAACGGTATAGCTCTGTTGTGTTCGCCCAGCGGACACCCGATTGTCATCGATTGGGGACTGCGAGTCACAGTGGGAGTTCTTTGCTTGGATCTCGATGATCACAAATTGAAAGATTAAACACCACAACATTCGACAGGTCAAATAAGTACTTCTCTTGCAACCCATCGCACCGTGTGGCCACTCGCTGTACATGGGGTAGTAAGTTCGTTGTGCTTAAAGGCACAACAGGGGTATAAAAGAGCCGATCCCAGGAATCGGGTCTTCACTTGAGAGTGGGAAAGAGAGAGAGAGAAAGAAGCCACAGTCTCTCCTAACTGCAGGCTTTCGCCCGCACAGTTTATTTTTCCCCTCCTCTTTCGTTTGAAAAAGGAAGCTTTCGCTGCGAGCGCCACGACATTTTTAGCCTACTGCTTACTTATATAGTCCCCGGCTGGTTTTAACTAGATACAGTATTTCATTCCCTTCAGCGTATCAAAAACAAAAAAGCAGTTAGGTACGAATAATATTTTAACAGTTCACCGCCTTAAAAAGAAACAACAAAAGAAAAGTCAGGAAATTTGTATAAATATAATCTTTAGGCATTTCAAAACCACATTCGGGTTTGATATCATTTTATGAGTACAACTAATAATTATTTATGCAAATTTCGGTTCATTGAAGCTGCCAGTTCAGGAGATTAAAACAATGTTTGATTATATCTTGATATGCAAAACTGAACTTCAGTTACCAAGACCAATAGCACTAGCAACCATCAACCATCTTTATAAAATAATACTATTAAGATCGCAAAAACAAGCCCACCAACTTAACTTTAAAAGAGGAAAGCTATACGTCATCTATCTTTTTTATAATGCTAGGTCGTGTGTTGTAAAATGTCAATAATAAAGATCTACAATCACTCCAACGACACCCCCCCCCCCCCCCCCCCCACTTCAATGTCTTGGTTCTGTCCTTTTTTTAAAGTCTTGCCTTTGTATTCTTCTATTAGCGAATGCATATTTGCAATTGTTTAAATGGATGAAAATTAACGTTGAATATAGAAAACGATAGAGGTTTAAGTGCTCAATCTGCAATAAGAAAGGCAAGACTGAAAAAGAACAGAAAGAACCGAGAAATTGAGGGGGGTGGGGGGGTATTAATCTGCAATATCCATAACACATAAACAATTAACTGCAACGTAACGCTTAAACAAGCACGGAAGCAGTCACCATTTTCCTAACATTGTTGCAACAAGCTGAGGCATACAGATGAAGCATCCATTAAGATGTTCTGAAGACGAACATGGCCAGGTACAAAGAGAGAAAAGTGTATCTTTTTCATCGAGTGTCACCAATAACGCCGAAAAAGCACCTTCATCATATGAAGGAAAATCGCACAAGCT
Source organism: Phymorhynchus buccinoides (assembly GCA_017654935.2). Classification (NCBI taxonomy): domain Eukaryota; kingdom Metazoa; phylum Mollusca; class Gastropoda; order Neogastropoda; family Raphitomidae; genus Phymorhynchus; species Phymorhynchus buccinoides. The sequence continues at coordinate 18,334,539 of CM065682.1, forward strand.
ATTCCCTTTCGAACCCTAACGTTGCAAGTAAGATTTACCAGACAAAATAAATCACAGACGTCCGACACGACGAACATTATTATTATGGTGAAGATGGTTGAGACTTCCAGTGCGTCTTTCCAGTTTCTGAGTTCAGATCCTAACACCATTTCTGCGACCTTTCTTCCTGTCCTCATTCATAACTAAACAAGCATAATACTGAAGCAATAAGTAGGCTCATGATATTGTGATTTGTTCATTTAAACACTCCACTGGAGACCCACTGTTTGTCTGTTGCCTCCAAGTATAGCACTTCCACTCGGGTCCTTCAGTTTCCATTTAAGAAAGAGAACCGCCAAGTCGTAGGCCTTTGAAAGTCAAAACAAACCACAGTCCAGCTAAACCACTGCTTCGTCATAACGTCTAAGGTTGAATGATAATGGATATTGTATTGTTGCTTTTGCACATAGTTTCCTCGGGTCCTTCACTTTCCATTTAAGAAAGAGAACCGATAAGTCGTAGGCCTTTGAAAGTCAAAACAAACCACAGTCCAGCTAAATCATTGCTTCGTCATAAGAGGTTGAATGATAATAGCTATTGTATTGTTGCTTTTACACATAGTTTCCTTATGCTCCTCCACTCGGGTCCTTCACTTTCTATTTAAGAAAGAGAACCGCTAAGTCGTAGGCCTTTGAAAGTAAAAAACAAACCACAGTCCAGCTAAATCACTGCTTCGTCATAACGTCTAAGGTTGAATGATAATGGATATTGTATTGTTGCTTTTGCACACAAATTCCTTATGCTGTAATCTTGCTGGACACAGGTTGATGAAGCACGTTACACTGTATTGGGCATGTGCACGTTTCAAAGCCGACAAATTACACATACAGCATGACAACAATAAACACGAAGAGCCAAATATCAATGATCAACATTGGTCAGCAAAGAATTGTGAAATAAGAATTATGCCCGCAAATCAACATGTTTTTAAATTTCAATTTAATTTTTTTTCATCAACAATGCCACAAACATTTCTTGATTCGTACAGTGTCTTAGATCAAAACCAGGATAATATGATTCTCTGGGGAGGATGATATCAATCGACTTGGGCCACAGTATTTTGACATAGACATTTGAGCTCGTTTAGTATTGTGTGGGTACACGTGCTTCATTTAAACATTGGTTTTGTTCGTGGCTTGAGTCAATATGAATGTGTAAACAAGCAACATGTTCCACAGTAGCCTGCAAAATTCAATCAATTAAAACTGGACATGTTAAGATTTCCCACATTATTTTTGATTGCACCTCCACTTACAGTGACTGCCAGAGGTCACAGCTTTGTGGCCTACAAAGTAAAAAGTTTCCATTTTATTTGATTTTTTTTCCTCACAAGTAAACCCACATACAGAACTTTCACATTTCCTAATACCACAACGTCGGCTAATTTTTCTGTCCATTCTTAACTTCGCTGTCTCGATATCTACCTAGCAAACCTACCAAACAGCTGTTAAACACACTCGATAACGTAATTTAAGGCCTTTTAAATCTGAACAATTAATGATTAAGTCCAGTCAAGGTTCCCCCCCAGCGGTGGCTACAGTACGGTTTCCGGCGTGCGGCCTTGCAGTAAATGGGACAACTGCTTGGAAGGGGCGGTCACCTTGACCCGCCCGTCGTCCAGTAGGCACTTCATCTCCGACGGCTCCTCGCACTCCCTGCCCGTGCTGGAACAGTTCTGGGGGCTGCTCCCTGCACTGACCGGCGACAGCAGAGGAGCCTCCAGTTCGCTCAAATCATGCGCACGGACATCCCCGGCCGAAGCTCCGCTCATCACGCTGGAGTCCGCGTCGCCGAACGCCGAACCGTTCGTTATGTCCGCCGTCACAGTCACGTCGGAGCTGTACCGCCTGGGGCGCGGGACGTGGGCTTCGGATCCGTTGGAGGCGATGCTGGAGAGGCTGGGCAGGGTGTAGTAGGGAATGTCCTGCTTGCCCCCGTGCTGGGCCGACAGGGTGGCCAGGTCCATGGAGTCGTTGGAGGAGGAGGAGCTGATCAGCATCAGGTTGTCCGGGATGGTCTTCATGTTGACGTGGCGAGGGTGGAGGTGGTGGTGGTGGTGGCTGGTCCCTGCGGACGTCCTGTCGTGGGGCAGGCGGCCCAGGTCGTGGGCCATGCCATTCTGCATGGTGTAGATCTTGCCCCGGTAGTCCAGGTTGCTGACCGACACGCAGCGCTGGTCGCGGTCCTTGGGGTAGCCCGCCCGGTCCAGCTTCATGCGCTCGTGGCTGATGCGACGCATGCGCTGCGCCCGATCCTCGCCGTCCAGGAAGTAGGTCAGTTTCTTCCCTTTGCCCTGTGAGGAAGAAGCAAAATGAAACACTTTGGCTGGGCACATCAATCAACAAAGATGGAGAACTGAAAGGCACACAACTTCTACAAAGGCCGCCTACGGTACCTATTCACCTAACTCAAGCGGACCCAAGAGCTTCCTGGCTGTACTATTGTTGCCTTGAAAACGTCATTGCAAACAGATTATATCGTTTCCAGCAATTCTCCCAACAAATTCAAAACACCGGTTATGGTGCTGGTCTATTAAATCATGATTTGTAGAAATTGATCAATTTAGGTCTGTTCAATCCTGATGACAATTGAGAATGTTTCTTAATAAACGCCACCCACTGGAATTGTCATATTTATTACACTAATCCAACCCCTTTCTTAAATACATTGTCAGTAATTATAATATAATACGTATGAGAGTTCGACCTCCCGCCAGCGCAACTTCATTTTAATACATCCTCCGTACCCAGTTAACTCGATCTATTTAACCCTTTCACCGCCATAAATCTTTGAGCCAAACATTTCCATTAAACTTACTTGGATGCAAAAAAGATTTTGTCTGCAATATTGTGGGATTTCTCTGTAACACATTTAGAATAGGGTCAATCCTCACTGCCCAAATTTAGGAACACAATTGTCCTTGAATAACAGACCCTGGTTTCAAGGGCATTAATGACATGGGTGTTAAATCATTGTGGTGCAAAAATGCGACATTGGCGGTGAAAGGGTTACATTAAAAACGACTCAAACCTCAATACTGTTGGATATTTCATATTTCATAATGCGGCACATACCCTCCACATATCTCAACGAAGTCTGTTCAGAATTGGAGATAGCGAGTTTACCACTCTCTAATCATCTAACATAAAAGTCATTCCGGCTAAAGGAAGACCTTTTGGCCATAAATAATAAACACCCATTATTACAAACACCAGTCGCCCCTAACATACCTTCATGTCCACAAGGCCTCGTTCCGACAGACGGTAGCCGCCTAGCTTGTCCAAGATCTCTTTCAACTCCTGACTACAGTGGATCTTTAGAGCTGCAATAGGGAAAAACCGTTGAAATCTCTCTGTCTCTGTCTCTGTCTCCCTCTTTCACACACACACACACACACACATAAACACACACACACACACACACACACACACACACACACACACACACACGCACGCACGCACGCACACACATACACACGCGCGCGCACACACACGCGCGCGCGCACGCACACACGCGCGCGCGCACGCACGCACGCGCACGCACACACACGCGCGCGCGCACGCACACGCACGCACACGCACGCACACGCACACACACACACACACACACACACACACACACACACACACACACACGTTTAGCTATCCATAACACACCAACAATGTGTTCAAACAAAGGAGACACCTCCACAAAAACCAAACCGCACAAGTAGTTATATATATGCCAGAAAGTAATAACGTGCCAGCCCGCAGTTTTATCACAAAAGCAATCAAGAATTCTGAAGGTACCTTCTGGATTTTATAATGATAGAACCTTCTGATATTTGACCTTCGAACTCAAAGCGTATCTCTTTTTAATTTTGTTGTTGTTGCTGTCCCATCTTCTGGGCCGTACAGTGGCGTTGCTCCCACGCCGCTCATTCCGAATCCCAATTCGCAACTACACCCCGGTTTGTTCAAGTCGCAGAATCCGAGACCAGCAGTTCAAGGGTCAAAGCGTATTTCGCCTTGACTCTTGCCCAAGAGCTGACCTTCAAGAAAAATGGATACTCTTCTTCGTGGCGCTACAGCATCTTCTTTTGAGACTAACCGAAGCCAGAGAATGTGTGTCCACGCTGACTCACCCTCTCCCGTGGTTTCCAGGCGAGACGCTGTGTTGACGGTGTCCCCGAACAGGCAGTATCGGGGCATCTTCAGGCCCACCACCCCGGCACAACACGAACCTGAACAGGTGCAACAACAGGATGTGGAAGGAAGAAACAAACATCGACCATGTTCACTGAGAACCAACAACAGGATGTGGAAGGAAGAAACAAACATTGACAATGTTCACTGAGAACCAACAAAAGGATGTGGAAGGAAGAAACAAACATTGACAATGTTCACTGAGAACCAACATAAGGGATGTGGAAGGAAGAAACATTGACACTGTTCACTGAGAACCAACAACAGGATGTGGAAGGAAGAAACAAACATTGACACTGTTCACTGAGAACCAACAAAAGGATGTGGAAGGAAGAAACAAACATTGACAATGTTCACTGAGAACCAACAAAAGGGATGTGGAAGGAAGAAACAAACATTGACAATGTTCACTGAGAACCAACAAAAGGATGTGGAAGGAAGAAACAAACATTGACAATGTTCACTGAGAACCAACAAAAGGATGTGGAAGGAAGAAACAAACATTGACAATGTTCACTGAGAACCAACAAAAGGATGTGGAAGGAAGAAACAAACATTGACAATGTTCACTGAGAACCAACAAAAGGATGTGGAAGGAAGAAACAAACATTGACCATGTTCACTGAGAACCAACAAAAGGATGTGGAAGGAAGAAACAAACATTGACAATGTTCACTGAGAACCAACAAAAGGATGTGGAAGGAAGAAACAAACATTGACAATGTTCACTGAGAACCAACAAAAGGATGTGGAAGGAAGAAACAAACATTGACAATGTTCACTGAGAACCAACAAAAGGATGTGGAAGGAAGAAACAAACATTGACAATGTTCACTGAGAACCAACAAAAGGATGTGGAAGGAAGAAACAAACATTGACAATGTTCACTGAGAACCAACAAAAGGATGTGGAAGGAAGAAACAAACATTGACAATGTTCACTGAGAACCAACAAAAGGATGTGGAAGGAAGAAACAAACATTGACAATGTTCACTGAGAACCAACAAAAGGATGTGTTAACTGAGAACCAACATAAAGGATGTGGAAGGAAGAAACAAACATTGACCATGTTCACTGAGAACCAACAAAAGGATGTGGAAGGAAGAAACAAACATTGACAATGTTCACTGAGAACCAACAAAAGGATGTGGAAGGAAGAAACAAACATTGACCATGTTCACTGAGAACCAACAAAAGGATGTGGAAGGAAGAAACAAACATTGACAATGTTCACTGAGAACCAACAAAAGGATGTGGAAGGAAGAAACAAACATTGACAATGTTCACTGAGAACCAACAAAAGGATGTGGAAGGAAGAAACAAACATTGACAATGTTCACTGAGAACCAACAAAAGGATGTGGAAGGAAGAAACAAACATTGACCATGTTCACTGAGAACCAACATAAGGATGTGGAAGGAAGAAACAAACATTGACAATGTTCACTGAGAACCAACAAAAGGATGTGGAAGGAAGAAACAAACATTGACAATGTTCACTGAGAACCAACAAAAGGATGTGGAAGGAAGAAACAAACATTGACAATGTTCACTGAGAACCAACAAAAGGATGTGGAAGGAAGAAACAAACATTGACAATGTTCACTGAGAACCAACAAAAGGATGTGGAAGGAAGAAACAAACATTGACCATGTTCACTGAGAACCAACAAAAGGATGTGGAAGGAAGAAACAAACATTGACAATGTTCACTGAGAACCAACAAAAGGATGTGGAAGGAAGAAACAAACATTGACAATGTTCACTGAGAACCAACAAAAGGATGTGGAAGAAAGAAACAAACATTGACAATGTTCACTGAGAACCAACAAAAGGATGTGGAAGGAAGAAACAAACATTGACAATGTTCACTGAGAACCAACAAAAGGATGTGGAAGGAAGAAACAAACATTGACAATGTTCACTGAGAACCAACAAAAGGATGTGGAAGGAAGAAACAAACATTGACAATGTTCACTGAGAACCAACAAAAGGATGTGGAAGGAAGAAACAAACATTGACAATGTTCACTGAGAACCAACAAAAGGATGTTCACTGAGAACCAACAAAAGGAGGAAGGAAGAAACAAACATTGACAATGTTCACTGAGAACCAACAAAAGGATGTGGAAGGAAGAAACAAACATTGACAATGTTCACTGAGAACCAACAAAAGGATGTGGAAGGAAGAAACAAACATTGACAATGTTCACTGAGAACCAACAAAAGGATGTGGAAGGAAGAAACAAACATTGACAATGTTCACTGAGAACCAACAAAAGGATGTGGAAGGAAGAAACAAACATTGACAATGTTCACTGAGAACCAACAAAAGGATGTGGAAGGAAGAAACAAACATTGACAATGTTCACTGAGAACCAACAAAAGGATGTGGAAGGAAGAAACAAACATTGACAATGTTCACTGAGAACCAACATGTGGAAGGAAGAACAAACATTGGATGTGGAAGGAAGAAACAAACATTGACAATGTTCACTGAGAACCAACAAAAGGATGTGGAAGGAAGAAACAAACATTGACAATGTTCACTGAGAACCAACAAAAGGATGTGGAAGGAAGAAACAAACATTGACAATGTTCACTGAGAACCAACAAAAGGATGTGGAAGGAAGAAACAAACATTGACAATGTTCACTGAGAACCAACAAAAGGATGTGGAAGGAAGAAACAAACATTGACAATGTTCACTGAGAACCAACAAAAGGATGTGGAAGGAAGAAACAAACATTGACAATGTTCACTGAGAACCAACAAAAGGATGTGGAAGGAAGAAACAAACATTGACAATGTTCACTGAGAACCAACAAAAGGATGTGGAAGGAAGAAACAAACATTGACAATGTTCACTGAGAACCAACAAAAGGATGTGGAAGGAAGAAACAAACATTGACAATGTTCACTGAGAACCAACAAAAGGATGTGGAAGGAAGAAACAAACATTGACCATGTTCACTGAGAACCAACAAAAGGATGTGGAAGGAAGAAACAAACATTGACAATGTTCACTGAGAACCAACAAAAGGATGTGGAAGGAAGAAACAAACATTGACAATGTTCACTGAGAACCAACAAAAGGATGTGGAAGGAAGAAACAAACATTGACAATGTTCACTGAGAACCAACAAAAGGATGTGGAAGGAAGAAACAAACATTGACAATGTTCACTGAGAACCAACAAAAGGATGTGGAAGGAAGAAACAAACATTGACAATGTTCACTGAGAACCAACAAAAGGATGTGGAAGGAAGAAACAAACATTGACAATGTTCACTGAGAACCAACAAAAGGATGTGGAAGGAAGAAACAAACATTGACAATGTTCACTGAGAACCAACAAAAGGATGTGGAAGGAAGAAACAAACATTGACAATGTTCACTGAGAACCAACAAAAGGATGTGGAAGGAAGAAACAAACATTGACAATGTTCACTGAGAACCAACAAAAGGATGTGGAAGGAAGAAACAAACATTGACAATGTTCACTGAGAACCAACAAAAGGATGTGGAAGGAAGAAACAAACATTGACAATGTTCACTGAGAACCAACAAAAGGATGTGGAAGGAAGAAACAAACATTGACAATGTTCACTGAGAACCAACAAAAGGATGTGGAAGGAAGAAACAAACATTGACAATGTTCACTGAGAACCAACAAAAGGATGTGGAAGGAAGAAACAAACATTGACAATGTTCACTGAGAACCAACAAAAGGATGTGGAAGGAAGAAACAAACATTGACAATGTTCACTGAGAACCAACAAAAGGATGTGGAAGGAAGAAACAAACATTGACAATGTTCACTGAGAACCAACAAAAGGATGTGGAAGGAAGAAACAAACATTGACAATGTTCACTGAGAACCAACAAAAGGATGTGGAAGGAAGAAACAAACATTGACAATGTTCACTGAGAACCAACAAAAGGATGTGGAAGGAAGAAACAAACATTGACAATGTTCACTGAGAACCAACAAAAGGATGTGGAAGGAAGAAACAAACATTGACCATGTTCACTGAGAACCAACAAAAGGATGTGGAAGGAAGAAACAAACATTGACAATGTTCACTGAGAACCAACAAAAGGATGTGGAAGGAAGAAACAAACATTGACAATGTTCACTGAGAACCAACAAAAGGATGTGGAAGGAAGAAACAAACATTGACAATGTTCACTGAGAACCAACAAAAGGATGTGGAAGGAAGAAACAAACATTGACAATGTTCACTGAGAACCAACAAAAGGATGTGGAAGAACAAACATTGAAGACCAACAACAAACATTGACAATGTTCACTGAGAACCAACAAAAGGATGTGGAAGGAAGAAACAAACATTGACAATGTTCACTGAGAACCAACAAAAGGATGTGGAAGGAAGAAACAAACATTGACAATGTTCACTGAGAACCAACAAAAGGATGTGGAAGGAAGAAACAAACATTGACAATGTTCACTGAGAACCAACAAAAGGATGTGGAAGGAAGAAACAAACATTGACAATGTTCACTGAGAACCAACAAAAGGATGTGGAAGGAAGAAACAAACATTGACAATGTTAACTGAGAACCAACAAAAGGATGTGGAAGGAAGATACAAACATTGACAATGTTAACTGAGAACCAACAAAAGGATGTGGAAGGAAGAAACAAACATTGACAATGTTCACTGAGAACCAACAAAAGGATGTGGAAGGAAGAAACAAACATTGACCATGTTCACTGAGAACCAACAAAAGGATGTGGAAGGAAGAAACAAACATTGACAATGTTCACTGAGAACCAACAAAAGGATGTGGAAGGAAGAAACAAACATTGACAATGTTCACTGAGAACCAACAAAAGGATGTGGAAGGAAGAAACAAACATTGACAATGTTCACTGAGAACCAACAAAAGGATGTGGAAGAAAGAAACAAACATTGACAATGTTCACTGAGAACCAACAAAAGGATGTGGAAGGAAGAAACAAACATTGACAATGTTCACTGAGAACCAACAAAAGGATGTGGAAGGAAGAAACAAACATTGACAATGTTCACTGAGAACCAACAAAAGGATGTGGAAGGAAGAAACAAACATTGACAATGTTCACTGAGAACCAACAAAAGGATGTGGAAGGAAGAAACAAACATTGACAATGTTCACTGAGAACCAACAAAAGGATGTGGAAGGAAGAAACAAACATTGACAATGTTCACTGAGAACCAACAAAAGGATGTGGAAGGAAGAAACAAACATTGACAATGTTCACTGAGAACCAACAAAAGGATGTGGAAGGAAGAAACAAACATTGACAATGTTCACTGAGAACCAACAAAAGGATGTGGAAGGAAGAAACAAACATTGACAATGTTCACTGAGAACCAACAAAAGGATGTGGAAGGAAGAAACAAACATTGACCATGTTCACTGAGAACCAACAAAAGGATGTGGAAGAAAGAAACAAACATTGACAATGTTCACTGAGAACCAACAAAAGGATGTGGAAGGAAGAAACAAACATTGACAATGTTCACTGAGAACCAACAAAAGGATGTGGAAGGAAGAAACAAACATTGACAATGTTCACTGAGAACCAACAAAAGGATGTGGAAGGAAGAAACAAACATTGACAATGTTCACTGAGAACCAACAAAAGGATGTGGAAGGAAGAAACAAACATTGACAATGTTCACTGAGAACCAACAAAAGGATGTGGAAGGAAGAAACAAACATTGACAATGTTCACTGAGAACCAACAAAAGGATGTGGAAGGAAGAAACAAACATTGACAATGTTCACTGAGAACCAACAAAAGGATGTGGAAGAAAGAAACAAACATTGACAATGTTCACTGAGAACCAACAAAAGGATGTGGAAGGAAGAAACAAACATTGACAATGTTCACTGAGAACCAACAAAAGGATGTGGAAGGAAGAAACAAACATTGACAATGTTCACTGAGAACCAACAAAAGGATGTGGAAGGAAGAAACAAACATTGACAATGTTCACTGAGAACCAACAAAAGGATGTGGAAGGAAGAAACAAACATTGACAATGTTCACTGAGAACCAACAAAAGGATGTGGAAGAAAGAAACAAACATTGACAATGTTCACTGAGAACCAACAAAAGGATGTGGAAGGAAGAAACAAACATTGACAATGTTCACTGAGAACCAACAAAAGGATGTGGAAGGAAGAAACAAACATTGACAATGTTCACTGAGAACCAACAAAAGGATGTGGAAGGAAGAAACAAACATTGACAATGTTCACTGAGAACCAACAAAAGGATGTGGAAGGAAGAAACAAACATTGACAATGTTCACTGAGAACCAACAAAAGGATGTGGAAGGAAGAAACAAACATTGACAATGTTCACTGAGAACCAACAAAAGGATGTGGAAGGAAGAAACAAACATTGACAATGTTCACTGAGAACCAACAAAAGGATGTGGAAGGAAGAAACAAACATTGACAATGTTCACTGAGAACCAACAAAAGGATGTGGAAGGAAGAAACAAACATTGACAATGTTCACTGAGAACCAACAAAAGGATGTGGAAGGAAGAAACAAACATTGACAATGTTCACTGAGAACCAACAAAAGGATGTGGAAGAAAGAAACAAACATTGACAATGTTCACTGAGAACCAACAAAAGGATGTGGAAGGAAGAAACAAACATTGACAATGTTCACTGAGAACCAACAAAAGGATGTGGAAGGAAGAAACAAACATTGACAATGTTCACTGAGAACCAACAAAAGGATGTGGAAGGAAGAAACAAACATTGACAATGTTCACTGAGAACCAACAAAAGGATGTGGAAGAAAGAAACAAACATTGACAATGTTCACTGAGAACCAACAAAAGGATGTGGAAGAAAGAAACAAACATTGACAATGTTCACTGAGAACCAACAAAAGGATGTGGAAGAAAGAAACAAACATTGACAATGTTCACTGAGAACCAACAAAAGGATGTGGAAGAAAGAAACAAACATTGACAATGTTCACTGAGAACCAACAAAAGGATGTGGAAGGAAGAAACAAACATTGACAATGTTCACTGAGAACCAACAAAAGGATGTGGAAGGAAGAAACAAACATTGACAATGTTCACTGAGAACCAACAACAGGATGTGGAAGGAAGAAACAAACATTGACAATGTTCACTGAGAACCAACAAAAGGGATGTGGAAGGAAGAAACAAACATTGACCATGTTCACTGAGAACCAACAAAAGGATGTGGAAGGAAGAAACATTGACAATTTCCACTGAGAACCAACATAATTTCGGGGAAGGGATAGTGTTGGAATCAGCCTGGGATTATTTTAAGAAAACTGAAAGAAGCCAAGTTTGAGATTGAGGTTCGTAAACGTGAGGGGCGTGTCTGAAACACAACCTCAACAGAAAATAATTATCAGAAAGCACGGACGCGGTGCAAGCCGGAAAGGTCCATTTCAAGCTGGATTTAAAAACCAGAAGACAACATTGAACCCGTGCTGGAATCCAATTGTACCACACAATTATTTTGCCATAACGTTTACTGCAATCAATGGCTGAATATAACTGATATCAGTTGCCGCCAACGATCTATGAGGGGCTCAACCGCCATCTTGGGATAAAGATAGCGTCGCATCAAACTAGTTCACTAGTGAGATTAATTTAATCCCAAGATGGCGGCTATGACGACAGCGGATATCAAACCTGAGTATTTTGTGCACCAAATCGTTTGACAAAACAACAGATTTTTGTTGAACTTTACCCCCTTGGCAAGATTCACACCTATTTTTAATAACTGAAACAAATCAGTAAATTAGAGAAGTGAACAAAATTAGGAGCCAGAATGCTGAACGCATTGACCGTGGGCCATCAAGAGAAGAAAAAAAATCCTTCCAGTGTCGCCGGAATTGTCGGATTGTCTTCTCTTGCGTTAAAACAAAAACAACAAAACACACACAAAAAGAACACACAAAAACTAAACATTTTCCCAAACTAAAACTAATTATCTCTTACGAAGAACACTCAGCAGATTCCCACATTCTCGCCACTGCACTACACCATGCTAGACTATGACAGGCATCAGAATGGTCAGAAATCCAAACCTTTGAATTTCATGGTACATGGACTACTACAACCACGAGTGGTAGAGGGACAACAGTAACAGTGTTCTTCTCTTGACTAAAAAGGCGGAGTTCAGGAAGAAACCATTGCACTGTCCAAAATAGGCCAAACTCAGCCAAACAAATCCTCTGTCAGCAATTGTTGATCCACTGAGGTTTTGTTTATTCCCCTGACAACTCTGACGCCTGCTATGAACACTGGGCTATATCTTGTAATTTAGCCCCCTCCCCCTCCCCCCCCCCCCCCTCCCCCCTCCTCAAATTTTCGCATTGAAAAGTTTTACTGAGAAGCAACATTCTGCCATTTGGGGAAAAGGGACAGGGTTACGATTGGCCTGGGATTGTTTTCACACACAAAATGAAAGAAGCAGACTTTGAGATTGATGGTGATAAACATAAATTATGAGAGGAGCACTGCACGCTGACTCACCGGAGTGGATGCCGATGCGGATCTTGATGGAGGCGTCGGGGCGGTGCTTGATGCGGATGGAGGAGATAGAGGCCAGCAGGTGCAGGCTCATGGAGGCCACCTCCCCGGCGTGGCTCAGCCCGTTGCGGATGGGCAGGCCGCTGACCACCATGTAGGCGTCCCCGATGGTCTCCACCTTGTACACGTCGTAGTTCTCGATGATGGAGTCGAAGCACGTGTACAGGTCGTTCAGCATGTCCACGATCTGCCCAAGGTGGGGGAAACAGTAATGGAACACAAGTAATACGTTAGTTTAGATATAATAGTCAAAGCACGTGTAGAGGTCCTTCAGCATGTCCACGATCTGCCCAAGATGGGAACAAAAAATAACGAACAAAAGTATTTAGCTTAGATATAATAGTCAAAACGCGTGTAGACGTCATTGAGCATGTCCACGATCTGTGTGATGAAAAAGAGTGATTAAAAAATAGTGATGGACGTTAGTTTTGATTATGGGACTCGAAGCACTGTAGAGGTCGTTGAGCATGTCCACGATCTTTATGGGGTGTCTTAAAGTAAGTGATAAAAAGTACAACAACCAGGACGTTAGTTTTGATGATGGAGTATGTAGAGGTCAATCAGCATGTCCATGATAGAAAACGGTGATGAAAAGTAATAATACGGGACGTTAGTTTATATGATGGAGTATGTAGAGGTCACTCAACATGTCCACGATAGAAAAAGGCGATGAAAAGTAATACAGTACGTTAGTTTTGATGATGGAGAATCTAGAGGCCATTCAACATGTCCACGATAGAAAAAGTGATGATAAGTAATAATACAGGACGTTCGTTTTGATGATGGGGTAGAGTCGAAACATGTGCACTAGGCGGCCCTACAGCTCGTTCAGCATATCCAAGATCCGTCCACAATGGGAAAAAAGGGTTCAACAAACGTGTCGCTGAGTAGGCTACATGGCAACAACCTACCTGTTTGATTTTCTCACCCCACAGGTCCCTACAAAACATGAAGCGATTCTGTGCAGCGGTTCAGAAGATATAGCTCGGACAGGCAAACAAAAAAAAGAAAAGAGAAAACAGACGTGGACAACCGATATACCACCCCAGCCCCTTCTCCGCTCACAGAGTGAAACTGGGGACAAAACCTAATGATATAGGACAGCAGCTTTAATCATGGAGTCAAAACACGAGTAGTTGGCTAAACAGGTCGTTCACAATCTGGAAAACCGCACAACGCTCACAATGGATTAATTATTTACAACTAGTATCTACCTTAAAGGTGGACCCTGACGGATGAGGTTTTGCTAGAAACACGTCGAGATCACCAGAAAGACAGTCTTTTCAATGATCGGAACACTCACTTTGCTCTGGTTTCCTATAAATTAAACCGTCAAAACAGCGATTCCTCCTTGGCGGAGATGCCGGAGAGAATAGCCATTTTGGATGGGCTGGGTGAAGGTCACTCATTGTGGCTGAAGCGTTCTTTTTTTGTAGTGCAGTAAAAAAGAATTGGAACTGCTTCCTTTGTTGCACACGCCTTCTCTTTGGGTGACATAATTCGACTTCAAGCGCCACGCCAAGGAGGAATCGCCGATTTGACGGTTTGATTTCTAGGAACCCAGAGGAAAGTGAGTGTTGCAATCTCTGTAAAGGGTGTTTTCCTGGTGATTCTTACAAAAACGCATCCGTCAGGGTGTCCCTTTAAATTCAAATAAGGCTGTGATGTACTGTTCCAAAAACCGCAACATATCCATAAATGATTATTTGCTCAATGCCAGTCTTTTACCTTAATTCAAATAATGATGTTAGTAAAGTACAGTTCCTAGCAGGATTCTGTACAGATTACAGAGCACTGACACAGCGCAAAACTCTGGCAAGAAAGAACTGCTTTCATTTCGTTTAAAAAACTATTACAGCCAAGCTCGTTCCATTGCCGCAGTGCAAGTCTAAGATCTTTGAAGGCGCAGCCACCCGTAGGGATACTGGGGGTGGGGATCTTTCGCACAAACAGTTTCCCCACCTTCTGGAAGTCTTGTGCTTGTAACGTCCTCTATAATACGCCACTCTCTTTGATTCTGTATTTTCCCTTTGACTTGCTGTCATCTACCATCTTTCTGCCTTACTGGTCCATTTTTTCTCCTGCCTTTCTTTCAGAAATTCTTACAAAAATGGTCTCCAACCGAAGACGAAACATGCTGGGCCTAACTATTGTTGTAGTTAGGTGCATAACGGCAGCATGACGCATCTGCGCTCATATGGCCGGAGTCTGAATGATCGACGAAAAAGATGAAGGCACTGGAGTATCAGCAAACCAAGATGGCAAGACATAAATATACTCCTAAAAGTTTTGTAAATCCATAACAATTATAAATGTGAATGCTGTGACTATGGCAAGACAAAGCAATAACAAGTTTAATACGTTTATTCATAAACCTATTTTAGTTGGCTACCAGTGGTTGTGCATCTTCCAGCCTTGCTCCTCAGACGGAGGGAGATAACTGTCTACAGACTAAAGCATCATAGCGGCCGACCTACAAGATTTGTTTCCCTTGCCATGGTGGGAAAAATGCACTGTTTCTCCCCCCGTGGGGATACCGTGGGTTTTTTTAAATTATAAATAGTTCCCCCACCTTCTGGAAGTTCTGTGCTTGTAACTTCCTCTAATCTGTCACTCTCTTTGACTCTGCATTTTCCCTTTGCTTACTGTCATCTACTACCTTTCTGCCTGACCGGTCCATTCTCCTGCCTTTTTTCACGAAACACTTTCAAAAACATTTCCTCCAGCCGAAGTCGGACTTGCTGAGCCTAACGGTTTCTTAGTTAGGCGCATAACGGCAGCATGATGCATCTGCGCTCATAATTGACAGGAAACTGTCTGAGCGATCGAAGAAGAAGAAAAAGAAGCACCGTTTCTAGTCTTTCAGACATCATGCTCTCTTGACAAGGGTTCAAAGCGTTTCACACACTCTCTTCCACACATATACCCGCGTCGCGCGCACGTGCGCACCCGTGAGTATACACATACACAAGAGAGAGAGAGAGAGAGAGAGAGAGAGAGAGAGAGAGAGAGAGAGAGAGAGAGAGAGAGAGAGAGAGAGAGAGAGAGAGAGAGAGAGAGAGAGAGAGAGAGAGAGAGAGAGAGAGAGAGAGAGAGAGAGAGAGACATACATACAGACAGACAGACTGATAGACAGACTGACTGACAGACAGCGCAATAAACCCACCTGCATCGGGGTGCTCTGTGCAGACAGCTCGGTGAAGCCCACGATGTCACTGAAGTAGATGGACACACTCTCGTACTGCTCCGGACACACAGGCTTCCCGTGCTTCAGCCGGTCCGCCACAGACCTGAAAGGGACAGAAATGACAGAATGACAAACAAAGATGCCACAACGACATGAGCAGAAGTGACGTCAAAGACTTGTCCTAATATGACGGAACTTAACTGCGTGCTAAAGGTCTCGCCGCCATCCTCGGCTCGACAATAAAAACAGATGTAGTTTTCAGTATTGATATGCTTTTTCAATAACTCCCCATTTGCCACTCCACTCAACTGGTCGCTCATATGATATGGTGTTTTTTAATAACTCCCCCTTTGCCACTCCACTCAATTGGTCGCTCATAAGATATGTTTTTTTAAATAACTCCCCCTTTGCAATTCTCTCCCACATTCATCCTTCAACATGTCCTTCAAAAAAAAGAGAGATTTCTAGATGAAGAAAAAAATAAGAAAAAAAGTAGAAATATGAACATTACCCATTGTAGGCTTACATTGTCACTGTGAAAGAAATTAAGAAAAATTATGAAACAGAATTTTTGTTAAAAGTACTAGTGAAAAGAAGTTATAGTTTCGTTCTTGTGTTTGCTAGCCTGTTGAAAAAAGAAAAGAAGATAAATTATGAACGTATTTAGCATCCTCCAAATATTAGTTCCCATTTGGTTTTCTATTCGGGACTATTGATCGGCTATATGCACATTTTGTCCTGTAAGGCCGATGGTTTAATGACAGAAAGGCGCGAGACAGGCTGCTCTTTCAGTCTAAAGATGATCTTCTTTTACGGGCGAAAATGCGGATACTCCAATGGATAAGCATAGTTTTAGATACAGTTTTGCATACACTTTAGGATGCCATGCTAGCATCAATCCATTACGAAAGGACATTATTCGGGTGCAGTATTTATTTCCTGAATTTAGTTTCATAATACTTACATTAGATATCTTCAACTAATAAAATGATTCGATTGATCTGTACTTGTTTTAACTTTAAGCGTCTTTTTATTTATCCACTTGATACAAATTGGTCCTTAACTTTATGAAAGAATATAAACAAGAACACGACAGTAATGACAGGCGAAGTTTCGATTTATAGTAAACCCTTCAACGAGCTAAAAAGTTGGCTAACTTTCATGAAATTGCCGGATATCAGTTTTCGTCATTTCCTATTTCAAGAAGGGTTCAGCTGCCATCAAGCTCACAACAGGTTGTCCAGCTCTGTCATCTTAGGGAAGCATCCAACTAGCGAATAATAATTCGATGCCACCCTAAGATAGCGGCTGTGCTCTTCTTGAAAAAAGGAAACGACGACAACTGATATCCATCCACGGTATATGACTGAAACCCGGAAGACCGGAAATGACGACACGGACCTGGGGAGCATGCGCAGCAGCAGGTTCTCCGTCATGCGTTTCTCCATGGAGAGCTGCTCGGTGCGCTCTGCCACCACTGCCTCCAGGTTGTGCGCGTATTTCTCCATCATGGCCAGCATGTTGTCGAAGATGTTCGACTTCCTGAGGACAGAAGAACACACCAACAGCGCGTTAAATCAACAAGGTGTGAGAGAGAGAGAGAGAGAGAGAGAGAGAGAGAGAGAGAGAGAGAGAGAGAGAGAGAGAGAGAGAGAGAGAGAGAGAGAGAGAGAGAGAGAGAGAGAGAGAGAGAGAGAGAGAGAGAGAGAGAGAGAGAGAGAGAGAGAGAGAGGTGTCCTGAACAGGCTCCACTGAACTCCACCGAAGTGATTCAGCAGCAGTGCAGTGTCTCCTCGGTTGGTTGCCTCCTGATGGCCTAACATAGATTCGATCCCCTTGGACTGCTGGTCTCGGATTCTGCTACATGAACAAACCGGGGTGTGGCTGCGTGTTGGGACTCGGAATGAGTGGCATGGGAGCAACGCCACAGTACGGCCTAGAAGATGGGACAGCAAAAACAAAACAAAAAGCCTGAGACAAGGACCTCAGTGTCCATGACTTAGCTGATCCAGTCTATGCCTTTCGTGTGTACTGTACCGGTCAAAATCAACGGAATCAGAAATGTTCATGGAGCTGTCAACGAACAGACGTGGTGGTGTCGTAGGAGGAGAGCCTCACTCACGCTGGACCCATAACTGACACATTATTAGGGGCTTTGTAGAAGGTGTCCTGCTTATGTTAGCCCAGAACAGACTCCAATGAACTCCATCAAAGTGACTCAGCAGTCGGGCAGTGTCTCCTCTGGTTCTGTCCTTTTTTTTAAAAACATTATGTTGCTCTCCGTGTAGGCTACTACTGATTTCAGGGTTTGCGACCAAACAAACCAGAGTGTAGCTGTAAGTTGAAACTCGGAATGAGCTACGTGGAAGTAACGACACTTTACGGCTCAGAAGATGGGACACAATTAAAAACAACACCCGTTAGGTGTTCGTAATTGATTTTTGTCCTAAACTATCAAAGGAAGACTGGAGAAGACAGAACTCACAGAAGCCCTTGCTGGATGGGCTTGAGCCTGACGCGGATGCCGTTCTTGAAGTCGGGGCGCAGGTCTGGGTCGGGGTGCCAGCAGAGGTGCATGAGAGGCACCACGCCCTCCTTGACATTCAGGGCGCTGGTGTCGGGCCGGAACGGGCGCACCCCGGGCTGACTGGCGTGGTCCTCGGAGCTCAGCCTCTGAATGATGTCTGGGAACATCAAGGACAAGGAGTTCGCGATAGAAGCAATACCCATACCAGCTCAGCTTTGTCTTTTTGTCATTGCATGTCCCAAGAAGTCTTTGGTTGCTAGGGGAAGACGGGGTAAAAAGCGCATGGGCGGGTAAGACGCCCACCCCAATTATCTCATGAAATAAAGACAATTTCAGTCAAATTTGCCCATGAGACGAATGCTAGACATTAACGCTCGTCTCATGGGCAAAATGAGACTGAAATTTGCTTCATTTCATGAGATAATTGGGGTGGGCTTCTTACCCGCCCATGCGCTTTTTACCCCGTCTTCCCCTATGTTAGTTTTGATGTTCAATGCAGGGTTAGTATGTGCTCACTATATATTTTTTTACCAGCCCTCACATTTATTTTGAAATGTGCTCATATATTCCTGCTCTCTGATATTCCTTGAAACGTTGTGGGGGGGTTTCATATTGAAAAGGACAAAACAACCTGTTTAGTTCAGCGGGGTTTTTTTCATATTAAAAAGGACAAAGCAACCTGTTTAGTTCAGCGGGGTTTTTTCATATTAAAAAGGACAAAACAACCTGTTTAGTTCAGCGGGGTTTCTCATATTAAAAAGGACAAAACAACCTGTTTAATTCAGCGGTTTTCTCATATTAAAAAGGACAAAACAACCTGTTTAGTTCAGCGGGGTTTTCTCATATTAAAAAGGACAAAACAACCTGTTTAGTTCAGCGGTTTTTTCATATTAAAAAGGACAAAACAACCTGTTTAGTTCAGCGGGGTTTTTTCATATTAAAAAGGACAAAACAACCTGTTTAGTTCAGCGGGGTTTTTTCATATTAAAAAGGACAAAACAACCTGTTTAGTTCAGCGGGGTTTTTCATATTAAAAAGGACAAAACAACCTGTTTAGTTCAGCGGGGTTTTTCATAATAAAAAGGACAAAACAACCTGTTTAGTTCAGCGGGGTTTTTTTCATATTAAAAAGGACAAAACAACCTGTTTAGTTCAGCGGGGTTTTTTCATATTTAAAAGGACAAAACAACCTGTTTTTCAGCGGGGTTTTTTTCATATTAAAAAGGACAAAAACTGTTTAGTTCAGCGGGGTTTTTTCAACCTGTTTAGTTCAGCGGGGTTTTTCATATTAAAAAGGACAAAACAACCTGTTTAGTTCAGCGGGGTTTTTCATTTCATATTAAAAAGGACAAAACAACCTGTTTAGTTCAGCGGGGTTTTTCATATTAAAAAGGACAAAACAACCTGTTTAGTTCAGCGGGGTTTTTTCATATTAAAAAGGACAAAACAACCTGTTTAGTTCAGCGGGGTTTTTCATATTAAAAAGGACAAAACAACCTGTTTAGTTCAGCGGGGTTTTTCATATTAAAAAGGACAAAACAACCTGTTTAGTTCAGCGGGGTTTCTCATATTAAAAAGGACAAAACAACCTGTTTAGTTCAGCGGGGTTTTTCATATTAAAAAGGACAAAACAACCTGTTTAGTTCAGCGGGGTTTTTCATATTAAAAAGGACAAAACAACCTGTTTAGTTCAGCGGGGTTTTTTCATATTAAAAAGGACAAAACAACCTGTTTAGTTCAGCGGGGTTTTTTCATATTAAAAAGGACAAAACAACCTGTTTAGTTCAGCGGGGTTTTTTCATATTAAAAAGGACAAAACAACCTGTTTAGTTCAGCGGGGTTTTTTCATATTAAAAAGGACAAAACAACCTGTTTAGTTAGCGGGGTTTTTTTTCATATTAAAAAGGACAAAACAACCTGTTTAGTTCAGCGGGGTTTTTTCATATTAAAAAGGACAAAACAACCTGTTTAGTTCAGCGGGTTTTTTTTTTTTCATATTAAAAAGGACAAAACAACCTGTTTAGTTCAGCGGGGTTTTTTTCATATTAAAAAGGACAAAACAATATTCAGCGGGTTTTTTCATATTAAAAAGGACAAAACAACCTGTTTAGTTCAGCGGGGTTTTTCATATTAAAAAGGACAAAACAACCTGTTTAGTTCAGCGGGTTTTTCATATTAAAAAGGACCAAACAACCTGTTTAGTTCAGCGGGGTTTTTCATATTAAAAAGGACCAAACAACCTGTTGAGCTCAGCGGGGTTTTCTTTTGTGTACCTTGTCCTTCAGTGGTCATTTCTTTATTTTTTCGAATATCCATATCTATCATCCTAAAAGAAGGTAGTGGGATACTGATGGGTAAATCTTTTGTTTTCTTAGCTTATTTTCGTCCATAAACAAATCTCTCCTTAAAGACCCACCACGTCACGTGTCAAAATCATGGTTTTCACGTGTTTTCCCTCTTATAGCTGGTAAGAAATCTTAAGAAATCTTCCAAGCATAAGAGGAAATGTGACACGTGACGTGGGGGGGGGGGGGGGGGGGGGGTGTCTTTAAAACTCTTCAACTACAGATAAACGCAAGCGATAAACACAACGAATTCTGTTGCATTGTGAATGACACTATTATCGCATAGTCATGTGTGTGTGTGTGTGTGTGTGTGTGTGTGTGTGTGTGTGTGTGTGTGTGTGTGTGTGTGTGTGTGTGTGTGTGTGTGTGTGTGTGTGTGTGTGTGTGTGTGTGCGTGCGTGTGCGTGTGTGTGTGTGTGTGTGTGTGTGTGTCTTTCATTTAACGTCTATCCACTACTCGTAATATTAGACGGAAAACGTTGATAGGTGAAGACGGGGTAAAAAGCCCACGGGCGGGTAAGAAGCCCATGCCAATTAATTCACGACATAAAGCAAACTTCAGTCACATTTTGCCCATGAGACATGAACACTCGTCTCATGGGCAAAATGTGACTGAAATTTGCTTTATTTCATGAGATAATTGGCACGGGCTTCTTACCCGCCCGTGGGCTTTTTACCCCGTCTTCCCCTATAAGTCATGCGTGCATACGGATTCCCACGCGTATAAGTGTCCTCTCACCCGTGCACTTGAGGTGGGTGTCCCCCCAGGGTCCCTTCAGGCCGTACAGCTCGTACAGGATGATGCCGAAGGAGTAGACATCCCCTTTCTGGGTGCCCTCAGGAGGACCTATGCCGTTCTTCAGCAACTCCGGGGCTCGCCACAACAGCTCTGTGTGTAAGTATAACATTTCAATTATTCTAATATTTACGTGTTTGTAATCCAAACGCTGGGTGTGTTGGGGTATGTAGGCCTTCTTACCTATACCTAAGTTCTATGTGGGGTTTTTTTGTATTGCCTTTGCATGTCCTCTCTCTCTCTCTCTCTCTCTCTCTCTCTCTCTCTCTCTCTCTCTCTCTCTCTCTCTCTCTCTCTCTCTCTCTCTCTGCAATGTGCGTATGACTACACACATAGTTTATTATGATCTCCCATCTACTGTATAATGATTGTTTTCTAGTGATGTATATATGTGGTGCTTACAGGCTTTGTTTTCTGTTCTGTTCTTTTTGTTTCTGCTTATTTATCTTTTGTTTTGTTTGTTTAATAGTTTGATCTCCCCTTTCACCCGACCTTCCCATGGTAATGTGGCCCAAGGCCGATGTACATTAAAATATTTCTGAGTTCTGAGTTCTGAGTTCTCTCTCTCTCTTTCTCTCTCCGCCCCCCCCCCCCTTCTCTCCCTGTGTGTCTGTGAGTGCGTGTATGCGCGCTTACGCCTCCACTTCCCTGTAGTTTTTAAACTGTTATTTGGTTATATCGAGCTATTGCATTCTATTTCATGTGTTCATCTTACTTTATCCTAATCCTTTTTTATGTACAGGTGCAGTATGATTATATTGCATAATCGTGGTTTGTTCTTACATGTCCTATAACGTTTTATGCGTTGGGTATTTCATTACTACGTTATTATTGTATATGTATTTATGGCGTGCCACAAATCAATTTATCACTTTTGAGATACTAAAGTAGTCTTGAGTCTTGGTTCAAATTGTGAGGTTGGGGGAGATAAACCAAAAGTATCCATTAGAGTCTAACGTGCGTACAAAATAGCATAACCTACATCGTTTAATATTTTCTCCAAACATAAAAGGATTCTGTTATTTGATAACATAATATAATAATAATATTTCATGCAGCTCACAGCAAGAGATGGAAGGACATAGGGGAAAGATGTGAGACAGAGGGCAAACACGAACATGAATAATGGATACTTGTTTCATGAACTGGGCCAGGTGCCCATTTGAAACTGACCGGTGGGGTAGGGGACAGCATTAAATTGTAGAACATTCAATTCATGCAAAACAGAAAGGAATGCAAATTGTTTTGCAAACTCCGCAACACTAAAAGTTTGAGAGAGGGAAAGAGAGAGAGAGAGAGAGAGAGAGAGAGAGAGAGAGAGAGAGAGAGAGA
Source organism: Phymorhynchus buccinoides (assembly GCA_017654935.2). NCBI lineage: Eukaryota > Metazoa > Mollusca > Gastropoda > Neogastropoda > Raphitomidae > Phymorhynchus > Phymorhynchus buccinoides. The sequence goes on from CM065682.1 coordinate 18,357,560, forward strand.
GAGAGAGAGAGAGAGAGAGAGAGAGAGAGAGAGAGAGAGAGAGAGAGAGAGAGAGAGAGAGAGAGAGAGAGAGAGAGAGAGAGAGAGAGAGAGAGAGAGAGAGAGAGAGAGAGAGAGAGAACAGACAGAGACAGAGAGAGAGAGAGACACACACACACACACACACACACACACACACACACACACACACACACACACACACACACACACACACACACACACACACACACACACACACACACACACACACACACACACACACACACACACACACACACACACACACACACACACACACACACACACACATACACACACTCACTCACTCACACACACACACACACACACTCACACACTCACACACATATACACACACACACACACACACACACACACACACACACACACACATACACACACACACACACACACACACACACACACACACACACACACACACACACACACACACACACACACACACACACACACACACACACACACACACACACACAACACACACACACACACACACACACACACACACACACACACACACACACACACACACACACACACACACACACACACACACACACACACACACACACACACACACACACACACACACACACACACACACACACACACACACACAATGACAAAGCCAACCAGCTGCTCACTCTTGCAGTAGCCCTCCTCCTCCAGGTCGGGCTGACCGGTGTCCGGCACGGCCAGCTGCATGAGGCCAAAGTCCGCGATCTTCAGCACCCAGCGACTGTCCACCAGGCACTTGGAGGACTTCAGGTTGCCGTGGTAACCCAGCTCGCTCTCGTGGATGAACGTCATGCCCTGATGGACATACAACTCGTGGATGAACGTCATGCCCTGATGGACATACACATGGAGAGTTAGGCTGGGTTCACATTAGACGCGTAAGTTCCGTGCGGAAAACCCTAAATAAGTGGAAGTAAGAAGGATAAACGTTTACGCATATAGGGGAAATTCGGACACGTGCACAAATCTTTTCCCTTCTTTGTTTCACTTATGTATGGATTGCGCACGGGTTTCCGCATGGAATATCCGCGTATGTGTGTACACGGCCTTAGAATAAATGCTAGACGGTCGTGGTGGCGCCCTCGGAGGAGGACCTCACGCACGCTGGCTCCGCGACTACGAGAATAGTGTCGTCAGTAGGGGGCTTAGTAGGTGGTGTCCTGAACAGGCTCCACTGAACTCCACCGAAGTGACTCAGCAGCAGTGCAGTGTCTCCTCGGTTGGTTGCCTCCTGACGGCCTAACATAGATTCGCTCCTCTTGGACTGCTGGTTTCGGATTCTGCTCTGCGACCTGAACGTGCGGAGGTGTGGCTGCGAATTGGGACTCAGAATGAGCGGCGTGGGAGCAACGCCACAGTACGGCCCAGAAGATAGGACAGCGGAAAAAAAATCATCTTTCTCTGGTTAAAAACAAATCCTGAAAGTAGTGTCAGCCTTCCTTATTCCACTAGTGATATCACCTTCTGGCACAAAACAAGCGTTATGGAAGAAAGTCACTTTGTTGTCTCTGGCCAAGTTCTTAAGCAGACCTTTCTCTGACCAAGATCTTAGTGTCTTACCGTCTCTTAGTCACAAAGCCATAGCAGCCGTAGATGAACGGATCGCATGAAGACAAATTTGAAAAACAAATGACCAGAATCCTGTAATACAATGTTGATGTCGGTTCTTCTTTAGTAGAGCTGCTTCAATGGCTAGGAGATGGGGGAATGAGGCTTTATACCCCCACATTATCTGCCCCTGTCTCTTGATGCGAACGCCCCTACTTAAGATTACCACCCTTGCTTGTCAGGAACTAGTAGTATATAGCTACATAGAATTATCTGCTCCTGACTCGTCACCAGGGGGCATCAGCAGTTCCGGCCTAAAATGATCGCCCTTTCATGTCGGCAAGGAGTAGTATAAAGCCTCATTCAATGTACTGATTTTTTTTGCTCTCCACGTTTCCCCTTCCATCCTGTGTATGGCTTTATCCGCCAGCTTGCCTTGTTCAAAAGCGTCAGTGGGCCTGTTTGTGTCATCAATCTTCTCGAGAACATCAGAACGACGGTAGAGGACGTGCATCCTTGATAAGATCCCCTAGAATATAATGTATGTCCTTAATGTACCCGAACAATGAACGTGTTGATAGTTAAGTTCGGCATTAATGGAGACGACATGATGAGTTAACCTTTCAACCGCCAAAGTCGTATTTTAGCATGACAGTGATTTGACACCTATGTCTCTAAAAGGCATCACATTGGGGTCTATTATCCAAAGACCCTGTTGTCGTAGTTTGGGGAAGTAAGGATAGACCTTATTTATATACGTCACAGAAGAATCCCCAATACTGCAGATGGATTTTGTTCTCTATCCAGGTAAATGTAATGGAAATGTTTGGTTGAAATATGGATGGCGGAGAAAGGGTTAATGTTAAAAGTACCTTGTACAGATCCTGCACGAGGGAGGTGATAAACATGTCATCCAGCGGAGAGTCCTCGTTCCCCAGAATGTCCTGCACGTGGATAAGATCAGCGTTACCATAATAAATAATGGTTTGCCAATTTGATTTTTAATGGAGCAATGGCACTGGTTTGCTGTTATTGCTAATGTCCAACCAACAACACATTTGCTGTGAAATACAATGGAAATTATTTAATATCCAACCAGCAACACATTTGCTGTGAAATACAATGGAAACTATTTAATGTTCAATCAACAACACATTTGCTGTGAACTACAATGGAAACTATTTAATGTCCAACCAGCCACATATCTGCTGTGAAATACAAACTACTTAATGTCCAAACAGCAACACATTTGTTGTGAAATACAAACTATTTAATGTCCAGCCAGCAACACATTTGCTGTGAAATACAAGCTACTTAATGTCCAAACAGCAACACATTTGCTGTGAAATACAAACTATTTAATGTCCAAACAGCAACACATCTGCTGTGAACTACAAACTATTTAATGTCCAAACAGCAACACATCTGCTGTGAACTACAAACTATTTAATGTCCAACCAGCAACACATCTGCTGTGAAATACAATGGAAACTATTTAAGGTCCGGTGTGTACGCACAAAAATACAACACACATGCTGTGAAATACAATTGTTACTTGTTAATCGTCCGTCAAAGCAAGTTCATTCCATGCATGTTGACGTACAAGCTACTTAATGTCCAAACAGCAACACATTTGCTGTGTCTGCCTACTGTCTGTCTGTCTCTGTCTCAAACAGCAACACATCTGTTTGGTGAACTACAGTCTCCCTCTTCTCTGTCCAAACAGCAACACATCTCTCTGCCTGAACTACATGTCTGTGCCATGTCCAACCAGAACAACACAACTGCTGTGAAATACAACAAGGAAACTATTGCTAAGGTCCGGTGTGTACGCACAAAAATACAACACACATTCATCCCACTCACAATCTGTTACTCTGTTCTCTCGTCCCCTCAAACCAAGTTCATTCCTCTCTCTCTCTCTCATCGTAGATTGTCTCTCTGCTCCTCTCCTCTCTCTCTCTCTGTCTCTCTGTCTCTGCCTGTCTCTCTCTCTCTCTCTCTCTCTCTCTAGAAATAAATTCACGTTAAATGATAAAAGACATGTGCACAAGATTTATCTCAATAGACCCCGCTTGGAGTTATTCAAATCCAGTCTGCATTATTCCGGAGGTTCCTTATGGAACTCTTTACCTACTAATTTAAAAGAAATATCACGTTATTCATCTTTTCGAAGACATCTTAAGAATTATATTTTGACATTTGATTTTTAAAATGTTTGAACATTAATGTAACAAATGCCCATACACATGTTTGATTGTTTGTATCTCTCTCTCTCTCTCTCTCTGTCTCTATCTCTCTGTCTATCTCTCTATTTATCTCTCCCCCTCAACTCTCTCTCTCTCTCTCTCTCTCTCTCTCTCTCTCTCTCTCTCTCTCTCTCTCTCTCTCTCTCTCTCTCTCTCTCTCTCTCTCTCTCTCTCTCTCTCTCTCTCTCTCTCTCTCTCTCTCTCTCTCTCTCTCTCTCTCTCTCTCTCTCTCTCTCTCTCTCTCTCTCTCTCTCTCTCTCTCTCCTCTCCCTCCCTCTCTCCCTCAACATTTTCACTTTTTACATGATATTCATGGTTGTCGTTTATTATATTCTTTCATTGGATGTTGTTGTTTTTAATTGTTGTTTATTTCGATATTTTCGTTTACCACAGGGCTGGGTGTAAAAAAGTATGTATACTTATCTCATTACCCTGTATAAATAAAATTTCGTTCGTTCGTTCGTTCGTTCGTTCGTTCTCTCTCTCTCTCTAACGCACCCGGAGGCTTCTCCGGGAGCAGAACTGGCTGACGATGAAGACCCCTCTGGGCGGTTCGATGCAGGCGCCGATAAACCGGTTGATGTTCTCGTGGGTCATCTCCTTGCGCGCCAGCAGCGCCTTCTTCAGGGCGCGCGTGACCTCCACGTGCCTGCGCGCCGCCACCGTGCGCACCGCCACGTGACTTCCTTTGTAGAGGCCCACGAGCACATCGGGGGCTCCGCGCACGCTGGCCTGACGCCGCTCGCGCTCTACACCAGTGAAGTCTCCGCCCAGCATGTCGACTGCCGATATGAAGGTCTTCCAGCGACTGGCCACCTTCCGCTTGAAAGACGGAAGGTTAAACAAATCAGGATAGTTGTATTGTTTGTGGCATAACATCCTGACAAAGAAGCAATCTTGTGGTTTAGTGACCCCCCCTCACGTTTACGACCCTTAGCCTGGGTTTTTTCAGTTTTAAGAAAATCATCATAGGCTGATCATGACCCTACCCCTTTCCCCCAAAATAGCAGAATGTTGCTTATCAGTGAACACTTCAATGCCAAAATGTGAGCGGGGGTGGAGGGTGGGAGGTGGTGGGGCTGGGGGTGACTAAAGTACAACATAGCCGAAGAAAGATTTGATCTAAAGCTCTGTGTACACGTTAACACTATTCACATGATATTTCTATTGCCCCATGGCAACACAGTGAGCTGTTAGTCATATTAAGAGTGCGCTATCACTGTGTTGCCATGGGGAAATAGAAACATCTCGTGAATGATGTTAGCGTGTCCACAGACCTTTCGCATGCATTCGTCCGTTTAACTGGTCCCCAACCAACCAGACCCACACTCCCGTTTTTGTACCCTGCTTTTGCTTTCTCTCTCTCACATTGTTGTGTCTGACGTCACGTATTCAACATATCTTACACATTCATATTTTGATCATTCCAGAGAGCAGAGAGCCGTTTTACATTTTTCCTTTTTTTGCATTTTCCGTGTTCTTTTTTTTCTTTTATCTACGAATTCAGACAGAAAAAAACCCGCTTTGCAAATCAAACAGCCAGACGTTTGCGATAGCCAGAGAGCAGAGGGGCAGATGCTGTTCTGGCGGGCTGGACCAGAAGCTGTTTTTTTGTGTGGAGGTACCTTGCCCAGGGTACATCCCCACTCTCTCGGCCAAAAGGGATTTTGAGGACACAGATGGCGTTGGGGAAGGTCCCCAAAGGTCAGTCCACCCCTGAGGGTTCTAAGCCAACCGACAGCTGATGTAAGCCTTGCCACAGCTCAAGCTCGAAAAGAAGCGTCGAATCATTAATCAACGGCTGTGCCTTTGTAATATACTGCTGGTTTTTTTTTGTTTTACTTAAGGACCATTTTCCTTCACTAATCTATGGGGAAACTGTCCTTAACATCTTTTGAGCAGTATATTGAGCAGTATATTAAACAGTATAATAGCAAAACGGGCTCATAGCTGCTACTCCAAGGGAGCTTACCATGGAACATCCAGGGAGATCAGCAGTATATTAAACAGTATAATATCAAAAAGGTCTGATAGTTGCTACTCCAAGGGAGCTTACCCTGGGACGTCCAGGGGAGATCAGCAGTATATTAAACAGCATACTGTAGCAAAAAGGGCTGATAGTTGCTACTCCAAGGGAGCTTACCCCGGAACGTCCAGAGGAGATCAGCAGTATATTAA
>CM065682.1:18368591-18378591 GCA_017654935.2 Phymorhynchus buccinoides
CAACAATTGTTACATTTTGCGCAGTTGTTACAATTTGCGCTGTCACACTCGTGCACTATGTCGACAACGACATGATATCCCATCCAGGAAATAGCTGCAGAGAGAATGATGGCATAGAGAGTGAGCGAAGGGCGCAGAAAAAAACAGAACACGACAAAAGTGTCGATTTCCTAATTCCACTTCCTCTTTTATCACCGTCCGCGACAAGGATGGCCATTGACGGTCATTGAATGATGGAAGAAGAGGGAGAGGGAGGAGGAGGAGGAGGACAAGGAGGAGGAGGAGGAGGACAAGGAAGAGGAGGAGGACAAGGAGGAGGAGGAGGACAAGGAAGAGGAGGAGGACAAGGAGGAGGAGGAGGAGGAGGAGACGAAGAAGGAGGAGGAGGAGACGAAGAAGGAGGAGGAGGAGGAGAGGAGGAGGACAAGGAGGAGGAGGAGGACAAGGAGGAGGAGGAGGAGGACGAAGGAGGAGACGAAGGAGGAGGAGAAGAAGAAGGAGAAGGAGGAGGAGGAGGAGGAGGAGGAAAAAGAGGAGAGAGGAGAAGAAGAGGAGGAGGAGGAGGAGGAGGAGAAGAAGAAGAAGAAGAAGAAGGAGAAGAGGAGGAGGAGAAAGGAGGAGGAGGAGGAGGAGGAAGGAGGAGAAGAAGAAGAAGAAGACAAAAAGACCGAAAGAAGGAAGAGAAGAAGAAGAGGAGAAGAAGAAGAAGAAGAAGAAGAAGAACAAGAAGAAGAAGAAGAAGAAGAAGAAGAAGAAGAAGAAGAAGAAGAAAAAGAAGAAGAAGAAGAAGAAGAAGAAGAAGAAGAAGAAGAAGAAGAAAAAGAAGAAGAAGAAGAAGAAGAAGAAAGAGGAGAAGAAGGAGGAGAAGAAGAAGAAGAAGAAAAGAAGAAGGAGGAGGAGGAGAAAAAGAAGAAGAAGAAGAATAAGAAGAAGAAGAAGAAGAAGAAGAATGAGAGGGGAAGAAGAAGGAGGAGGAGGAGGAGGAGAAGGAGAAGAAGAAGAAGAATGAGAGGGGAAGAAGGAAGAAAGGAAGAAGAACAATAAGGAAGAGGAAAAAAAGAAGAAGGAAGAAAAGGAATAGGAGGGAAAGAAGGAAGGACGGAAGGGAAGAAAATAAGGAAGAAAGGAAGGAAGGCAGAAGACAAAGAGGAGGAAAGAAAGAAAGAAACAAAATGTCCATGTGGCGTTGCACTTGGCAAGAAATAAAAGTGGTCGTTTTCAGTATCGTGATCTTGTAGGCTATAGGTTTAGTTCTTTTGAAACAAGAGAACTGAATCGCTATGTTGATTACCCCAAAATACTGTAGGAAATCAGGCGTAGAACAACAATTCATCCGCCATTAAATAATTTAGCGGGCAAAATAATTAGCGGATGTGAGAAAAGAGGAACGACGGGTGGTGAAAGGGGGGGGGGGAGAGGAGAGAGAGAGAGGAGGGGGCAAACTGTAGTTTAGACACCCCCGCATGTATACGACTCTCGATCTTAAAGTCCGCTTCTTTCAGCTCCATGACGATGACCCTAGGCTGATCCTAACCCTATCACTTTCCCACGAATGCCGAAAATGTTGCTTCTCAGTGAAAATGAACCCAATGCGAAAATGTGATGGGAGATGCCTAAAGTACGACACGTAAAGACCCCCCACGTCACGTGTCACATTCCCTCTTATGCTTGGAAGATTTCTTAATATTTCTTACCAGCCATAAGAGGGAAAACACGTGAAAACCGTGATTTTGACACGTGACGTGGTGGGTCTTTAATGGAAGGAGAAGACAGGAGTGTGAGGGGATGTGGCACTGCAGGGAAGAACTAAGTTGTGAAATATCAGATTCTTCGTCTTCTTCTTCTGCGTTCCCAGGCCATATGGCCATAATGGATAAGGTACACTTGTGTCCGGTTTTCAGTTTTCAATAGTCTCCCCGCTGCGTGCAGCCGACACATTCCCATTTCGGAGGAGCTCAAAAGATAAAAGTTATTTGGAAGATTATGTTTGGACTTAACATTTATCAACCCAAAAAAGGAATGGTTCCAGCAAAAAAAATAGTATAAGTGCATGGCTGTGTACATCGATTTATCGGCAAATATGTAGATTTACACCCTCCTGCTCTATTTCTTGGTTCTTTCCGTGGTTAGGGATAGGGTTAGGGTTAGATGGTCTTTTCTTTTGCCACAAGCATCTGTTTGTTTGTCATAATCATCTATTTTTTTGGGAGCATTAAATCGCTGCCTTATTTTTGTTTGGAAAAAGGCAGGAGAATGGGCCAATAAATCAGAATGATACTAGATGACAGTAAGCAAAGGGAAAAGGCAGAGTCAAATAGAGTGACATATTAGAGGAAGAACATATACTTTCTGTTTGTTTGTTTGTGCATATCCTGTATGTTGAGCACCGCTGTTTATGTTCAAATGCAGGTAATTATTAGTTGAGCAGTTTTGGCACCACAAACAAATAATTTAAAAAAACAAAACTTAAATAGTTGGTTTTCTCGGTGTGTGGTTTTTTTTTTCTCTTTCAAATACGTAAAATACACATAGTTTATGTCTAAAAGATGTTGAAAACTTTACTTGCTAAAATATATTCTTGAGTTTTTGAGCCAAAGCGTTGGCTGTAATAAAGTTTAATTTTGTGATGAGTTAAGTTTTACTTATGTGCGTGTTAAAGATGAGGACTAGAAAGTAGGTTCAGGCTTGATTTCGTTATGAGCAGTATTTACTTTTTAATATGTGTATTCGCTTGCAAATAATATGACTAGGTTTGCTTTTGTTATGAGTGTGTGTGTACTTTTTAATATGTTCATGCTAAAAATGAATAATGGAATGTAGGAATAGGTTTCATGTTGCCATGGGTACATGTATTTACATTTTTAATTGTGCATGCTAAGATGAGTAGGTAAAGTAATACTATGTTTGACTTATTATATGCATGGGTTTCTTCAAATAAGTACATTTTAATGATGAAGTATGATTGAGGTATTTTTTATGTTTGTGCACTTCCCTATTTTGAATGTTTAAAGATGAGTGTGAAAAGTAGGATTGGGTTTTATTTTCCCGTGCGTATGCGCTTACTTCACACATTTTGAATGTTAATAATTAGTATAGTTAATAATAATAGGTTTGATTTTGTTTTTGATGTGTTACAATATAGGGATGTTTTTTTGCATGCTTTATATTACTTTGTATGTGTTTATTTTCGTTTTTCATTTTCTACTTTTATATATGTATTTTGTCCAGAGGGCTGGATGTAAAAAAGCATGTTATTGCTTACTCTATTACCCTCTATAAATAAAAGTCAATCAATCAATCAATTAATCTCTCTCTCTCTCTCTCTCTCAACACAAACCTACATCACACACGCATACACACTCAAAGACACACACATACATGCGCGCGCTCGCGCACGCACACGCACACACACACACACACTCTCTCTCTCTCTCTCTCTCTCTCTCTCTCTCTCTCTCTCTCTCTCTCTCTCTCTCTCTCTCTCTCTCTCTGTGAGATAGACACAGACAGACAGACAGAGAGTGGGTGGGTGAGGATCTTAATGTTGTATGTCGTTTCTTGTATAAAGTCTGGCTTCTGTAATTGGAAGCCAGACATAACAGGCCTAGGCCCAGTTGTCAAGCTTCAAACTTTCATGCTTTGCTTTGACCCAACTTTGTCATAAATGTTGGCGTCTCAATAATTATACTGGATTAAGTTTTCGTGTTTGTTTTTTTACTACCACTAGCGCAACGCCGAGTACCGGTAGCGCCTAGTAATGGTAACGCCTAGTAACGGTAACGCTAAGTACTGGTAACGCTGAGCACAGCAAATTTGAAGCGATTCGGTTAAGAAACGGCGGAGTTCTAAGGCCCCGTTTCCCGTTGGCGCTGCTCTGAGAGCGACGCGCTCTCCCTAGCAACGCTAACGCCTAGTAACGGTAACGCCAAGTACAGGTAACGCTGACTACAGCAAATTTGAAGCAATTCGGTTAAGAAACGGCGGAGTTCTAAGGCCCCGTTTCCCGTTGGCGCTGCTCTGAGAGCGACGCGCTCTCCCTAGCAACGCAAACGCCTAGTAACGGTAACGCCAAGTACAGGTAACGCTGAGTACAGCAAATTTGAAGCGATTCGGTTAAGAAACGGCGGAGTTATAAGGCCCCGTTTCCCGTTGGCGCTGATCTGAGAGTGACGCGCTCTCCCTAGTAACGGTAACGCCAAGCACTGGTAACGCTGAGTACAGCAAATTTGAAGCGATTCGGTTAAGAACGGCGGAGTTATAAGGCCCCGTTTCCAGTTGGCGCTGCTCTGAGAGTGACACTCTCTCCCGATTCTCTTCACCTTTGCTGCCAGGCTTTGCAAGCCTGACAGCAAATTGGAAGCGATTTGGCTTAGAAACGGCGGAGTTATTTGTGAAAAGGTGAAGCGGCGTATATCGCGCGCGTTTACGAAGCGATTCGCTTCCGGTTAGGTACATCGATAGTCAACGTCCCCGGTCATATACCTGCCAAATGTGAAGGCAATCGGTCCACAAATACCGGAGATACTGGCGCCGAGAGGCCAGCGGATGCGCGTTTCGCGCATTTGCGAAACCGCGCAAATGACACGGCCGCCTCGGTTGCCGTTGCCATCGCCCCGTCAGGGCTCACAGCAAATATGAAGCGATTCGGTCGAAAAACGGCGGAGTTATAAGGCCCGTTTTGTGTTTCAGACACACACACACGGACACTTGGTTTTTTACTATATGATGATGATGTAGTACGCAGCATCGTCAGCTGAAAATAGCAACATGCATAACATTAATGATGATTTGAATAATTTTGTTATGCCATCACATTTGACCAGTTCACTCAGACGTCAAGTACCGTCTTAAACGGTCTCTCATCGGCGCATTTGTAATGCTGGGCGCGATATTACCAAGACACTGGACTACGATATGATTTCATCACAAAGTTTATAAGTAACAGGTTAAGCACTGAAAATAGCGTTTGAAATGTTCGCGTTTCAGTTGCGGGTCTGTTTGCCGTCGAGTATAATATTGAAAACATTTCAGCTGTAAATATAATTACGAACATAAAAATATACAGCAAAACAAGAGAGGGGTAGAGAGAGAGAGAGAGAGGGAGAGAGAGAGGGGTAGAGAGAGAGAGGGGAGAGAGAGAGGGGGAGAGAGAGAGAGAGAGAGAGAGAGAGAGAGAGAGAGAGAGAGAGAGAGAGAGAGAGAGAGAGAGAGAGAGAGAGAGTGAGAGAGAGAGAGTGTGTGTGTGTGTGTGTGTGTGTGTGTGTGTGTGTGTGTGTGTGTGTGTGTGTGTGTGTGTGTGTGTGTGTGTGTGTGAGTGTGTGTGTGTGTGTGTGTGTGTGTGTGTGTGTGTGTGTGTGTGTGTGTGTGTGTGTGTGAGTGTGTGTGTGTGTGTGTGTGCGTGTGTGTGTGTGTGCGTGTGCGTGTGCGTGCGTGTGCGTGTGCGTGCGTGCGTGCGTGCACGCGCGCGTTTGTATGTTTACGTGTGCGTAGGGGATAACAGCATGGGACAAAGAGAGATAACAGCACAGATGCATACGGATCCACAGACAGACTCACACAGAGCACCTAGGATTATGCCTTAAAAGATCCATTTTCCAGAGAAAATTGAAAAACATGTCGGCTAAAAACCCGTGACAGGAGATTATGAGTTTTAATGGAAAACCTGGGGAAAGTGTTGACTGCTTAAAACCTGCATGTGCATTGAACCTCATGATTCTATTCTAACACCGTCATGTTCTTCATGACATCAATCTATAATGCATTGTGGTTTATGTTCAACTTTTTAAAATATTATTCTTGCTTAGGAAAAAAAAGGTTTTGTGTGTATTTGCTTAGATTATAAAAGCAATTCAAATTAAGATTTCAACACTCACGTTTTTCATGTTCTGCAAAGCGAGGGGTGTGGGTGGGTTGTGAATCATATTTTGTTTTGCATCATTTCCAGTCATAGAAGACGTTGGTATTAGTATTGGTATTAGGTACTTTATAGTCACAGAGGCGTCTCTGTGAAATTCGGGTTGCTTCCACCTGAAGAGAGCGTCGCAGCCAAAGGGCGCCACCCAATCAAAAAAAAATTTGCATGCGATTTTTGTGTGACGGATGAGGAAGGAAAAGGGGTGGTGGTAAATTTTGACCAAATGACAACTTTTTCGTTGCCACTGGGATTAACGTGTGCTAAGTGCATGGGCACACGGTACATCGGTTTATTGTCTCATCCGAAAGACACGTTCATTTACGGCCCAGTGCAGAGTGAGAGGGAAAATCCCCTGTACCCAGGTTCGAACTCGGGTTTACTTGACACAAGGCGAAAGCGTTACCTCTGTGCCACTCTACACCTTGCCATAGTCTATTCATGGAAGCGATTTACTTTATTCCTGAACCTGTTTCTGACTCATAATGAAGTCATGAGCCTGTCACTGAAGAAGTGAAAAAAAATACAAAAGAACCCTAACTGAGAAACGTAGGCTATAAACACGGAACTATTCACAAAACACTACCAACATTACCATACTGATGTTCCGAATCTCAACAGAAAGCAATTATCCACATGCAGTCTGCCTTAAATAAAAACGAACGAATAATCTCAGTTTTCACTGTGTTTCATTTAATACCTTGGTAGAAAAGTACTAACAAACACATTGGTCCCACTGATTTTTACTAGCGGTTTCATTGAGCACAACATCGTCACAAATATGTACAACAATCAAGACGAATTTAAAAATACAAAAAAATACAATGCCACAAAAGTACATTGGGAAAAGAATTACCGGGTTATTCGACATAGGTGAATAAAGGTCTGATCTGTGAATAGTTGTCATGGAAATAACCGAGTGTTCCTAAATCTATTATAACTGGAAATAGCGCCAGTAAAATGTCCATTACACAGAGATACAAAATTATTATGTTAATAAACTTTGTTTAAACCAGATACAAAACAAGCTTGGAGGTGTAAATCGTGTGAGGTGAAACACAAAAATGAGGAGTCCACGTTGTGAGCAATATTAAATGGATAAAACTAAATACAAAAATAGCCTTGGTTATTGGGATCATACATTGACTAAACCAGCTTCAAATACTATTTTTTTTAAAATATTAGGCCATATTAAGATCACAATCTGAAGAGTTTGTGAAAGGTTTATCTAAAAACAACAACCATCTTCTGGTTATGAAGATCATAAATAAATAAAATGAAATACTCTAAAATGGTGTATATAACATTCTAATAAATATTTTTAAATGTCTAGAAAAAGCAGATTGACTAAGAAGGTAATTGATACATTTTTTTTATAATAGTAAGATTATCTAAATAACAAACTAATTGGTGTTTTAAAAGTCTGACAACAATTGCCCTGATTCTTAAAAATAATTCATGCAAGAATTGAAATCTTACAACATAGCAGTGGTGTAAATAGCATTTTAAATAGCAATCTGATGTAGAAGGTTGCAAACAAATAGCCCTGATTATTGGAAATAACACAGTAAGGAGACAACAGCAGTAACATAATATAAAACAATTCACAGAAACATGAAACAATGTTTGAATATAAACATTTGGACATTCAAAGAAATGGGAAGCAAAGAATTCAAAACTGAAGTGCTAACCAGAATGCTTTGAGATTCAAAAACAACATCAGAAATCAATAACACAAAGATATTTTTGTTTATGATGGCCTGGAAAGTAACCCATAACACAAATACGTCAAGTAAGGATTCAGTGATTTCAAAATGTCTGAACTGCAAGCTAGCAAAACTTAAAGGTACAACTCACGACAGGAATGGATTTTTTTTTTAAAGCGAAGACGGTAGTGGCGGAAGAGGATGGGAAAGAGGATGCAATAACGATAGAGTGTGTGTTTGTCTTGGAACCTCCTCTTTTCTTTATTAGCCGAGAGTGCGCGTTCAGGCAATCCATGGCATCGGTGTTGTGCCGTTATTAAGCTGACGCCAGGGGTGAGTTTCTCTGGAGGTCGATATTCGCGTGAATTACGGTTACGCCCAAAAGGAACACCAATACGTCTAAGAAACACCAATAACGTTAGCAAAGTTAAGATAACTCTTAAAGCTTACTCTTCACTTTCTGGAGAGATAAAAGTGTTGCTATAAAAAGACAGATAAATCATACATCTCTGTCAGTTTGTACAAAGATTTCGATTTCATTCACGTCTATTTGTTTGCAGAATATTAAGTTTGCACTATATTGTGTAATCTAACATGATAAAATAAATTAAGAAAGAGCACCCCAAAACACTTGTGCTTGTTTAATGTGCTAAACATCATCCCACATATTTTGCAATAGAATGAAGAATACATGTCTGTGTCAACGTTCTTGACTTTGGCTTCCATTTAAAAAAAAAAAGTTAGGTTCTAGTGAGAACAAAATAATAAATTCAGAAGTAAAAAAAGAAGTTGTGCATTTCCCATGTTTCAACTGATAGTTTGCCGCGTGCTACCCCACGTTCGCGAACTATCGGCAAAGGAAGGTGTTTCTTAGGACCGTTTGTTTGGGCCGATTTGCGCTAACAGCTACGAGCGTTCGTTCTTGTGAAACGCCACCCTGAACGCTCTAGGATAGCACCGATCTCTCAACGAAGGTAGCCTAGTCTCTCTATAATGTTATTGTTCGTGCAAAGGGTTGCCCAGAATAGGCCATTGTTGATTTAATGCACATAAGAAGTATTGCTTCCAACCTTAACCACAATTGTCCAACGTAGTAGTTCACACAAACGAAAATATGAAAGATAAAGTGGAAAGAAAGAAAGAAAGAAAAACCGACAGGGCCGCCTTTACAAAAAACAAACAAACAAAAACACACAAAAAGAAAAGCAAAAAGAGGGGAAAAGAAAAAAGAGGAACAAAAAGAAAACAAAAGACCAAAATATAGTAAAGGCGCGGGTCGTGGAGGAGAAAAAAAGAAAAGCAAAAAGTATTGCTTCCTACGCATAAGGATATTTTGCATTTCTGGACAAGAGCAACTTCAAACATGTTATTTCTTTTGCTCAGCAAAGTATTTTGCATTCGTAAACCAAACCAAACTCACTTAAAACGCAACATATTTCCCCTGCCTGATTTACCTGCTCTCCATAAAGTTTTATCAAGTCTGTTTTTTATATAACCCTGGGGCGAAAGAACAAAAGAACCCACCACTAAACAGGAACATGATCAACTGCTTATAAGCAAAAATATAAAACATTTCCAAGATCCACAATAATAAAAGAAATGCTGAACCTATGACTTGTTAATAGGAATCCGTACATTAAACGAAACACCAACACGCCAATAAACAAAACCAATCTACAAGACAGGAATTCACAAGAGGCTCGGCACACAAACATACGAATGAGCAGACGGGTACAGAAACAAAACACTTGTGCATTCACGTCCACTAATGGCTTGTACCCACGTGTCGTCATATCCGGCCACAAGGAGCGCTCCATAGTATGGGAGACCGCCATCTTAGTCAGTAACTTTGTTTGCAAAAATGCCCGATCGATGCTGTTTACACACAAATCTGACTAAGATGGCGACACTTCCGTTGGAAGGGTCGAGATGCGCACGCAGGTGGGCGGGAGCCATAGACGATTTTCGAAAAAAAACTAGGGGAGAGCACTTCGTAAAAATTAAAGTTGTTTACCTCCATTACTCGGTCAAATACCATAGCGACAATGCAATCATGGCGTCGAAGCTTGAAACCACAGGATGCGAGTCAGCGACTTGCAAACATTTTGTAGAAAAATAAGGGGTGACCAGTTGCTACAAAGTGATCGAACTTGCAAACTGTGACGTAAAACTATAAATGACATCAATTTCAGAATGACGCACTGCGTTCTACATGCTGTGTGTCTCCTCAGACACAAGAAGCGAGGGCTGGGGATTTACCTGATGGCATAGTAACTTCCCCTGTTTGACCGATTGAATTAGGCAAGATAATTCATACACACCATGAAATTACTCCCCTTAATTATTTCCGAACAATTCCTATTGATGTTCAGAGATGTAACAC
>CM065682.1:18383591-18393591 GCA_017654935.2 Phymorhynchus buccinoides
AAGTATTTCTGACTTTGACTTTGACTTGACACACACACATTATTTTATCAGTAGTATAACTTTCTACTTTTTCTTACCTGCCACATCTTGGCCACCGGACTCCCTCCAGTCCCTTCAACACCGTCACCATGACTGGAACCAACATCGTCGCTGCTGCTGCTGCTGCTAATCTGATGCTGGGAACCTTCGTGACTGTAGGCCAGGCTCCGTAGCACATAGCGGCCTTCCGACTCCCCGTCTTGGTTGATGTGCACTTTGAAGCCTTGAACGCCTGTACACAAAGGAATAGAAACAAATGTCGTTTGGTGGAATCTAGCAGGAGGTGCTATCACTGTATCAGCCTTTTCTTTATTCCCTTTCTTGTGGTACCTTCTTGCACACTCTTACCCGACTTTTTCTTCTTCTGCGTTCCCAGGCCATAGTGGGTAAGGTACGTATGTGTCCGGTTTTCAGTTTTCACTGCCCCCCGCTGCTAACAGCCGACATATTTCGATTTCGGAGGAGCTCAAAAGAGAAAAGTTATTTGGAAGATGCTTTGTTTTGGAAAAAGGTAGGATAATGGGCCAATAAGTCAGAAAGATAGTATATGACAGTAAGCAAAGGGAAACGGCAGAGTCAAAGAGAGTGGCAGGTTCCCAGGCCATAAGGCCATAATGGGTAAGGTACGTATGTGTCCGGTTGTCAGTTTTCACTGGCTCCCCCGCTGCGTACAGCCGACACATTCCGATTTCGCAGGAGCTCAAAGATTGGAACATGGTTTTGTTTGGAAAAAAGGCAGGAGAATGGGCCAATAAGTCAGAAAGATAGTAGTTGACAGAAGTCAAATGGAAAAGGAAGAATCAAAGAGAGTGAAAGACAAGCGTAAGCTACAAGCACAGAGCTACGAGAAGGTGGGGGACTATTTTTGCCAAAGACCTCCGTATCCCCACGGGGAGAGACTCATGGAGGGGGTGGGGTCGTCCAGCTCCCCGCATGGAGGCACGAGGCATCCACCCACTGCCCCAGCTTTATCCGACGAAATCAGACCGTGCAGATATGTACGGTGGGAAAAAAAACACTAAGAAGAATTAGCAGGAATTCTAATGGTGGCTGATGATGGTGATGGTGAAAGAGTGGTTGGTGATGGAAAGACTATGCTGTTTATTGATCGTTCTATAAGTTTCACGATAGCAGAAAGAGCGGATGGGTAGGGGTGGGGGTGGGACGAAAGACCGTATGCTGACCTAACCTGCTTGACTAAACACACACACACACACACACACACACACACACACACACACACACACACACACACACACACACACACACACACACACACACACACACACTGTAAGTTCACCTAACGTGATAATAAAGTATTTTGACTACGACTTTGACTTTCACACACACACACACACACACACACACACACACCACACACCACACACACACACACACACACACACACACACACACACACACACACACACACACACACACACACACACACACACACACACACACACACACACACACACACACACACACACACACACACACACACACACACACACACACACACACACACACACACACACACACACACACACACACACACACACACACACACACACACACACACACACACACACACACACACACACAACACACACACACACACACACACACACACACACACACACACACACACACACACACACACACACACACACACACACACACACACACACACACACACACACACACACACACACACACACACACACACACACACACACACACACACACACACACACACACACACACACACACACACACACACACACACACACACACACACACACACACACACACACACACACACACACACACACACACACACACACACACACACACACACACACACACACACACACACACACACACACACACACACACACACACACACACACACACACACACACACACACACACACACACACACACACACACACACAACACACACACACACACACACACACACACACACACACACACACACACACACACACACACACACACACACACACACACACACACACACACACACACACACACACACACACACACACACACACACACACACACACACACACACACACACCACACACACACACACACACACACACACACACACACACACACACACACACACACACACACACACACACACACACACACACACACACACACACACACACACACACACACACACACACACACACACACACACACACACACTGTAAGTTCACCTAACGTGATAATAAAGTATTTGTGACTACGACTTTGACTTTGACTTTGACACACACACACACACACACACACACACACACACACACACACACACACACACACACACACACACACACACACACACACACACACACACACACACACACACACACACACACACACACACACACACACACACACACACACACACACACACACACACACACACACACACACATCTGTGGTGCTTTGCTAATATGAATTGTGTGGTTGGAAGTCGGTCAACAAGAACAAAATGAAGTCTTGTGGGCACGAAAGCTATCCCCCTGGTACGGTATTCATGAATGCATCTTAAACAGTTAACACGGTTAGTAACGTGCGAATTAACATGAACAGCCAATCGTGTTGGCAGTTTCTTTCAATGTACGTGTTACTACCCGTGTTAACTGTTTAAGACTCACTCATGATCACCGTACCTGAAGAGACTGAAGCGATGGTGTTACAAGGGGGGGGGGGGGGGGGGGGGGGTGGGACAAAGAAAGGGATAGTTTTTGTTGTTGTTTGTTTTTTGTTTGTGTTTTTTGGGGGGTGGAGGGGGTGAGAACTTTTAAACCTTTCACCGCCAAAGTCGCATTTTAGCACCTCCGTGATTTAATACCTATGTCACTAAAAGGCATCAAATTGGGGTCTATTATTCAAAGACCATATTGTCTTAGTTTTGGGAAGTAAGGATAGACCTTATTTTATATGTGTCACAGAAGAATCCCCAATACTGCAGATGGACTTTGTTCTCTACCCAGGTAAATTTAATTGATATTTTGGGCTGAAATATGGCTGTCGGTGAAAGGGTTAACCAAAACAAATGTGCCGAAGAGATATTTCAAAAGCCATAGGGGAAGACGGGGTAAAAAGCGCATGGGCGGGTAAGAAGCCCACCCCAATTATCTCATGAAATGAAGCAAATTTCAGTCTCATTTTGCCCATGAGACGAGCGTTAATGTCTAGCATTCGTCTCATGGGCAAATTTGACTGAAATTTTCTTTATTTCATGAGATAATTGGGGTGGGCTTCTTACCCGCCCATGCGCTTTTTACCCCGTCTTCCCCTACATTTGTGGCGAAAATAATAACAGGACAAGAACTTACTCACACAAAAAAAGAGAAGATTACAGAGCATCGGCATTCGTAATTGTCTCCCCTGAAGCGCGCGTGGGAGAGACCTCGAGATAGAGGCCATAATGTAGTATAGTGCATCCAAGCACGACAATCACTTTTGTTGTGACTTGAAAAGCTGTTATTGTCTTTCAATGTCAACTTTTGAGTGTAAATTGTAGAACTGACTCATTTGTATTGCTTTGTAGTATATTTCATATCGAGTAACAGAAAGGCGAATTTGATGGTAGCATAAGCGTCGAACTGAAATCTGTGTCCATTTGAACTTGTTTACCCTTTCACCGCCAAAGTCGCATTTAGCACCACAGTGATTTAACACCTATGTCACTAAAAGGCATCAAATTGGGGTCTATTACCCAAAGACCCTATTGTCTTAGTTTTGGGAAGTAAGGATAGACCTTATTTTATATATGTCACAGAAAAATCCCCAATACTACAGATGGATTTTGTTCTCTACCCAGTAATTTAATGGAGATTTTTGGCTTAAATATGGCTGGCGGTGAAAGGGTTAATTAATATATAAATAAGAAAGAACGAAAAACTTTTACAAAAGAAAAGATAGAATAAAAACGAACGCACCGGAAGAACGCTACTCTATGGGAACTAGACGAAACAGAAGAGGTGTAAATGTTTTTTTTAAGTTGAACAACCAAATGTTATTCAATACATAACATGACATTGTATTCATTCCAGCTTATTTCCCGTTGATGAGATATTAAAGGCACGTTGCAGATTATACGAGAATTACTGACGCCAAGCCATGTTTCTATTTGTATTTCTATGTTATTTAATTTTGACGTAAACACCCTTGTCTTAAAGACCTGCCAGATCACGAGTCAAAATCACGGGTTAGACGTGTTGTCCCTCTTATAGCTGGTAAGAAATCTTGTTTTGACCAGGTTTGACTCTCATGCAAATGTCCCCAAATTCAAAACGAAACATCATTTTAAAGAGCAGCCTCAATTTGAATTTGGGGGCGTTTGTATCTGGGCCACAACTACCCAGAAAAAACCACAATGGGCTTAATCGTGGTACGTCAGTGTGTCTTTAATATGAGAGAGAGAGAGAGAGAGAGAGAGAGAGAGAGAGAGAGAGAGAGAGAGAGAGAGAGAGAGAGAGAGAGAGAGAGAGAGAGAGAGAGAGAGCAGTAGTGTACAGAAAGAAGATCGAACAGAGCCATGTAAAAAAAAAATTCAATGGTAAGCTTACTGATCAAGACAATCATCGGGTGTACGTGAGTCGTTATCAAAACCACCGCAAAATCGCAAGTTTGTGGCGCGCGGTCTATTTTTACCACTCCAATCAGGAGTCATCTCCCCTGGCTTTTCAATAATTTTAATCTGTAAACCAGAATGTTATCTCTGCACCCTTTCGTAACTTTTTATATTTTTGGGAAAACATTTAAAACTATGTATCCTACTTATACTCATCAAAAGAAGCACCGCATACTCGTCGTGTCTGTTGTAGTGTCTGTATTACGTATGTTTATTATTTTGTACGCTTTTAAAATACATCATTTTAAAGAGCGGCCTCAATTAATTTTGAAGTGTAGCCTCGATTTGAAGTGCGACAATTTTGTCAAAATGTGCGATAATTTTGGAACGACAGACCGACCGACCGACAAAGTGAGTTATAGGTTTGTGGCTTGAGCCACAAACAAAAATAATCACACGCACTATTGAATCTATATCGTCATGGTAATACCAATAACTGAACCCGTACAAACTGGGATTCTTCTTCTTCTTCTTCTTCGATCGCTCAGACAGTTTCCTGTCAATTATGAGCGCAGATGCGTCATGCTGCCGTTATGCACCTAACTAAGAAATGGTTAGGCCCAGCAAGTCCGACTTCGGCTGGAGAAAATATTTTTTGAAAGCGTTTCGTGAAAACAAAAAGGCAAAAATAGACCGGTAAGGCAGAAAGATAGAAAATGACAGTAAGCAAAGGGAAAAGGCAGAGTCAAAGAGAGTGACAGATTAGAGGAAGTTACAATAACATAACTTCCAGAAGGTGGGGGAACTATTTATACAAAAGACATCCCCAGTATCCCCACGGGGGGGGGGGGTTGATGGGGGGGGGGGGGGGGGGGGGGGGGGGGGAGGTGCGGGGTAGACTGGGATTCGAACTTAATTATCCAAAGCTTCAGATCGAATGTCATTATCAACACAGATAGAAAGTTAAGCCATCTCCGGCCGGTCACCACGTAAAGCCACATAACACCAATCTGAGGAATATGGTAGAAATGTCTATTTAAAAAAAAAGATACTACAGTAGGAATCCTTCATGACAAGAAGCACACTCTAGGGAATATCTCAGTCTTGCAGAGAAAAAGAGCGTCTTCTTCTTCTTCTGCGTTCCCATACCATATGGCCATAATGGATAAGGTACGCATGTGTCCGGTTTTCAGTTTTCACTGGTCTCCCCGCTGCGTACAGCCGACACATTCCGATTTCGGAGGAGCTCAAAGGAGAACATTATTTGGAAGATTTGGTTTTTTAAGGCAGCAGAATGGGCCAATAAGTCAGAAAGATAGTAGATGACAGAAAGCAAAGGGAAAAGGCAGAGCCAAATAGAGTGGCAGATTAGAGGAAGTTACAAGCACAGAACTGCCAGAAGGTGGGGGAACTGTTTTTACGAAAGACCCCCCGGTATCCCCACAGGGGAGAAAAGAGCGTCGAACTCAGGTTTCCAAGTTGAACGACCCTTGAATGTTCACGGTAGCCTTGAATGCATTCCTGCTTCTTCCATCGCTAAGAGAGTTAAGGGCATATCAATGAGAACCAGTGACGGGCGAGACATTGCCGGTTGGGAAGGAACCAGGCACCGTAAAGGTCTGTGTACACGTTAACATCATTCACGAGATATTTTCTCTATTTCCCCATGGCAACACAGTGCTAGCCCACTCATAATATGACTTACGGCTGACTGTGTTGCCATGGGGGAAATAGAAATATTTTGCGAATAGTGTTAACGTGTACACAGACCTTAATCAAGAATGCGTCTTAAAGACCCACCAGATCACGTGTCAAAATCACGGGTTTCGCGTGTTTTCCCTCTTATAGCTGGTAAGAAATCTTGTTTTGACCAGGTTTGACTCCGATGCAACTGCCCCCAAATTCAAAGCGAAGCATCATTTGAAAGAGCAGCCTCAATTTGAACATGGGGACATTTGTATGTGGGTCACAGCTACCCAGAAAAAAACCAAGGAACTTAATCGTGGCGCGTCAGTGTATCTTTAAAGCTGACTGTGTTGCCATGGGGAACTAGAAATATCTTGCGAATAGTGTTAACGTGTACACAGACCTTAATCAAGAATGCTTCTTAAGCGCTTAATTATACACGGGTAGTGAAATGTAAATTAGACTGAACTGCCAAACACGATTGGCAATTTACTCTCTAATTTACATGTTACGACCCGTGTCAACTGTTTCAGACGCACACGTGAGTACGGTACCTGGAGAAACCCCGTTCCTGTTTGCTCCTCTGGGTTTCGCATTCTTTGAAAGTAGACATTACTGCCTTCACATAAAACAGATAGGAGAGAGAGAGAGAGAGAGAGAGAGAGAGAGAGAGAGAGAGAGAGAGAGAGAGAACACTGAACACTTAAACACTTTATTTAACAAGGATAAAGATTTTAGGCGAGAGAGAGAGAGATAGCGAGACAGAGAGAGATAGCGAGGCAGAGACAGTGAGAAACATAGACAGATAGATAGATAGAGAGAGAGAGAGAGAGAGAGAGAGAGAGAGAGAGAGAGAGAGAGAGAGAGAGAGAGAGGAGGGGGCGAAACGAAACGAAATTTTATTTACCAGGGTAATGAGATAAGCTTTAAAAAGTGTTTTACACTCAGTCCTGAGATCGAGAGAGAGAGAGAGAGAGAGAGAGAGAAGAGAGAGAGAGAGAGAGAGAGAGAGAGAGAGAGAGAGAGAGAGAGAGAGAGAGAGAGAGTTTCAGACCTTTATGCAATGAGAAACATAGGCAGACAGCGAGGGACAGCTAAACAGTCTCACACAGAGAGAACAAAAGTAGGTCTCTCTCAAGTCCACCCGCAAATGTGCAAATAACGCCTCCCACAAATGGAGGACATTCACATTGATGAGGAAATCAGAATAGAAATTTAGGAAAGGACAAAGAAGAAGAAGAAGGAGAAGAAGAAGAAGAGAAGAAGAAAGAACAAAAACCCATACAGACACAGAGACGTAGTGAACGGACGGAAACCGAGGTGACACAGCTAGAGAGCATGACATGGTTTTGGGAACCACAGGAAACCAGACACTGACAGGTGAGTTCTATCGTTGTATCAGCAGCATTCACCAGACAATCAGTTTCAACAAATACTTCACCGTTAGTAATTTGACACTCAAATTATGTACTACTGGGGGTTTCGTTTTCCTAAACGTTGACAAGAAATTTGACACCCACGCACGCACCCACGCACGCACGCACACACACACATACGCATACATGCGCATGCACACACACTCGTCTCTCACCCTCCAACGAGTCCTTCCCCCCGCTCCAGAAACACAAAACGCACTTACACCTCCACATTACCGATGTAACAAGACTTTAGTTTCTCCCTAATGTTCAGTATTATAAGCCCATTTTACTCGTAATAGCAGAAACGACCTTGAAACCATTTAAAACATTGATAGGAACATTGACTAGTTTTACCCCAAAAAAACAATTACTCAGTGTTTTGCTCAGTTCAATTCGTAGCCTTAGGTTCCTCAAGAATCCACACATTCTTAAACAAAACAAGTGCAACGCCGAGCGGCTGCAAAGTCCCCTCGCAGCATCACCGAGCTACTCCGAAATCGGAATGTGTCGGCTGTACACACAGCGAGGAGACCATTGAGAACTGAAAACAGGACGCACGCACGGACGGATGGACGGCCGGAAAGAAGTGGGACAAATCGGGCCTGTGACACAAAGGGCATCGAAACAGCACGTAACAGAATAGTTTTTTTTATATATAGCCTTGGGGTTCGGACCCGTGATTTGAGCGCGCGCGATCATGCGCACACGAGCGCACAGAAAAATTCATGACAACTGTGTTATAGACCATTCATCAAGAAATGTTGTGAAAAAAACTGCATTGAAATACATGCAACACTTCGCGAGATATTAGCGATTATGTGTATTGGGGTTTGAACCCCGTAACTGGCGCGACCTTGACCTTAATGTAAAACTAAATACATCAGTGGATAGCTTGCATCTGGGCAAACTAGTATACCAAATTTGATGATGATAGACAATAGTTTTTGAGAAAAACGGACGAATAGCCGGACGGACGGACGGAGGCACGCCGGACGGACGGACGCCGGACGGATCAGACAGAAACAATAGTTCCCGAATCTTCGGCTCGGGGACTAATAATATTGCCACAATCACAACTGACGAACAGAAAGAAACATGGCTGGATAAGAAATGAAAGCACCATTGGAGAATGCAAAGCAAAACAAAACAGGGGGCGTTTCACAGGGGCTAACGTTACGTAGCGTGAGCGCAAAACGGCAAAAACGGTACTAAGAAACAACTCTTTTGCCGACGTTTGTCGAAAACGTTTTGTGGCTGCTATCGAGGTAGCAAGCGACAAACTATTTGAAGGATCATGGGAAATATCAATACTTTCGGCTTTATTTTATATCTCGCGTGACGAGTCTTGAACTTTAAAAATGGAAGACCAAAACAACAAGCTTGCCACAGCACATATTCTTTAGTCTATCGTGAAAAATTACGGGATGATTTTAGCAAATTAAACAAACGCAAGTGTTTTTGAGTGCTCTTTCTTAATTTGTCATCATGTTAGATGACATAATATAGTGCAACTTTAATGTTCTGCACACAAATAGACGTGGATGAAATCGAAAAGTTTGTACAAACTGACAGAGAGGTATGATTTATCTCCTTTATTATAGCAACACTTTCATCTCTCCCAAACATGAAGAGTAAGCTTGAAGAGTTCTCTGACCTTGACAAACGTTTAGGCTGTTTCTTATGCCCCTTTTGGTGTAAGCGTTATTCGCGCGGCGACCGTTATCTAGAGAAACTATACCCAGGCAACTAAAAACATCAGATGTGGTGGCCAGAATAGGGCATTTGCCACGCGCCGGCGACCTTGAATTGAATTTAGAGAGTTGAATTAGAAAGTTCAACGTAACTCGGGCAGAACGAGCACGGGCAAATTAGTAGTCTGGTATAGTGAACGAACACTCGTGGCAATTACCCTATTCAACCGGCGTGTCATTTGATTACCACAATGGGCCAGGGGTAGGTCCGCTGATGTACCGGTAAACTAACTAACTTCCTAACCCCCTCCCCCCCCCCCCCCCCCCCCCCCCCCCCCCCCCCCCCCCCTCAACCCAGACACCCACACGAATAAAAATATCAAACGGTGACCCAATCTTGTTTGGGGACCTCCGTCGCAAAGGGCCAACTTCTTTCAGAAATCATGTGACACTGTCTGGTTCTGGGGGGGGGGGGGGGGGGGGGGGAATATAAAAACGAAAAACCCCAAAATGGAATATTCCGGGAGGACTACTTCAAAGGAAACCTT
>CM065682.1:18398591-18403591 GCA_017654935.2 Phymorhynchus buccinoides
CCTATAGTTCTCCGTCAGTCCAAGCTTTTCAACCGCTGTACAAACACAAAGTCCGACAAGCGGGCTGCTCCAGCCAGACAGAGCCACAGTCAGAGAGACAGAGCCACAATCACCGACCCATCATCATACAACAATCGTGACAACACTACAAGCAAACAACAACAAAAACACGATTTGTATGGTCATTCGTATTTTTTCCCCTCTGTCCCTATCATGACTCACAGAGGAAGTAAGCGGAGTGGCCAGGGCGGTCAGCGCGGTCCACGCCCAGCATGGGGCGGTCATCCACAGCGATGACCACGTGCTCTCCCCCTGAGGTCACCCCGGCCCCGTCCAGCTCCTGAAGGAACTCCAGCAGGGAGTTGTACAGGCCCAGGAACACGTACACTGCAGGGAACACACGGAGACACCACATCTCTGAACACACCCACCGCAGAGTCACGCATAAAGCTCACATCTGCTATACAAAGATATACCAAGTGAGGCACGATCATTAAGTAGAATATACATGTGAGTCGTTTACTCATGTACCTCTTTTAAACCAATTATTTGTGTAAATAAACAGCTGACAATGAAAAAGAATCAGCACCTTCAGCTGTTTATTTTTCATTGTGAGTTGTTTACTTACAGAAAGAATTGGTTTAACAGAGGTTTATATTTTTATGCTATGTTTCATGTATTGCTTTGCCCAGAATGTGTGTGTTTTCGTGCAATGGTTTGCGTGCATAGGGTATATCGTATGTGGAGCTGAAGAAAACATTCCTCTGGTGGATATTAATGTTCTTGAATTTCAAATATGCATGTACATTTATGTAAACCGCTCAACGTTCATACACGTGTAACACACACGCTTCTATGTTGTTTATGAATGGATGCATACACACACACACACACACACACACACACGCCCGCGTTAATAAGTACAAAAACATAATGTAAGCTTACAATCACACATACGATAGATAAAGAGAGAGAGAGAGAGAGAGAGAGAGAGAGAGACGAGAGAGAGAGAGAGAGAGAGAGAGAGAGAGAGAGAGAGAGAGAGAGAGAGAGAGAGAGAGAGAGAGACAGACAGACAGACAGACAGACAGACAGACAGGCAGGCAGACTGTTAATAAGTACAATAACATACATGTCAACTGCGGCTTACAATCACACATAAGTTAGAGAGAGAGAGAGAGAGAGAGAGAGAGAGAGAGAGAGAGAGAGAGAGAGAGAGAGAGAGAGAGAGAGAAGAGAGAGAGAGAGAGAGAGAGAGAGAGAAACAGACAGACAGAGAGAGACAGAGAGAGAGACAGACAGAGAGACAGACACACACACGACACACACACACACACACACACACACACACACACACACACACACACACACACACACACAGCAGTTATGTTTTTGATCTTTTTGTCATTGCGTGGTAGTGATCGTTGCGAAATAACCAGACAGCCAGAGAAAAGGTACACCAGACAAAGAGACGAACAGACAGACAGACAGATAAACAGACCCAGACCCACCTCTGGTGCTGTGCCTGGTGTCCTCGATGACGGAGCGGTAGGGCTTCCTCTCTTTGATCATACTGTGGTACTGGTCGTTGAGGTCCTCCCTCGTTACGTCTGTCAGCGTGATGCCCGCCTCCCGGGCATAGTGCTGAACACAATATAAACAGAACGAATGCATACATACAAACAATACTGGACGGACGTACACGCACAGTCACAGGTTTCACTAGCGCGCGCAGGAGTGCATGTACGAGCGCGCACACATGCACGTATAAAAAGGAGGAGCTAAAACGCACGTAATACTGCAAGCACGTGCACGCGCGCGCACGCACGCACACACACGCACACGCGCACACACACGCGCGCATTCACACACGCACACACACACACACGCGCGCTCATCAGTCTCTAGACATAACCAGTGAAGGACTCCAGCAGACCATGTGATGAATGAGATGGAAACATTTCAAACAGTTATGACTCACATTAGCATCATCATCATCATCATCATCATCATCATCATCATCATCATCATGATCGTCGTCGTCGTCGTCGTCATCATCATCATCATCATCGTTTGGCTTACTCTTCATCTTCTTCCTTTTTGTTTACCCCAAAAAGCTATGCTTATGCAAGTATGCGGCATAAACATATTTTGAACATACATTCATACAAGTATACATTGCGCTTTTCAACATCACACACACACATGCACACACACACACACACACACACACACACACACACACACACACACACACACACACACACACACACACACACACACATACATACACACACATATACACACTCACACACACACACACACACACGCGCGCGCGCGCGCGCGCGCACACACACACACACATACTCACACACACGAGCGCGCACGCACGCATACACACACATTTACGTATAACAGTAATAAACATACTACAGACACTTGCACACATACATACACACGCGTGTATACGCACACACGCATACTCACGGGCGCAAACAATTCTACCCAAATGAAGCAACGAAAAGAATGTATACAGAAAGTAGGGGATAATACAGCATTGATTTTGCAATATCACCATGAGTTCACTAACCAAATCATAAGTTTAATTTTATGTGCACACACAAGTTAAGCCTTTTTAAACGTAAAATCAAAGACAAAAATCAATTTTAAAATGTCACGTGACTGTCAGAGGAGATAAACGTCAGTGGGTGTGTTATTCCAAAATCACAAAACAATTTTAAACAATTGACAGATTGTTGGGCCACTGTTTGCTACCAGGCATTCAAGGCAATGCTTTCTCATGCTCTGGAACAGTCTCCTGAAGATTTCCTGGAGGATTAATGTTTTACCAGGCGTCCTTATATCCTATTCAGACCAGTTCAATGATGCAAGTTGAAATTGAAAAACGCCAACTTGCGGCAGAATTAAAGTCCAAGATGACAATTCGTGTCTCCATCATGTTCATTTTGTGCAAGATCATCTTCACAGCCATGTAACCCAGACCCTCCCATGGTCTACAAGACCCCCTGACCATTTTCAATCGAATGCCTTGCAATGTTTAGCAGGAAACCGTGTCCCGACACGTTGTCAACTGATTTATGACTATTCTGTGCCTATTGGATGTTTTACCTCTTGGTGGCCATCTTCTCTGGCAGTCACGTGACATTTCAAAATTGGGTAAAGGTGACAATTTACTTCGGACTTCGATGCTATGTTCAAGGAAGACCAGGGGAGGTGGTAGAACTATTCAACGAGTGAGTACAAACCTTGTTGTCTCTGTAGAAGGGAAACACTGACAGTTGTAAATGGCAGAGACTGTGAGCCTACATTCAAGAGCACACTTTTGTTTTCAAATGGAATAAAACTTATAATTTCATTATTGAACCCATGGTAATCTTACAAAAGTCAATATCCTCTACTTTGTTTTAGCAGTATAATACACATACCCAGCAACATGCTTACTAGCGCCATCTTAGCCTCATCCTGTACAGTGAGCATCCCTGTAGTCATTCTATTCACCATGTTCAATGTCACATTCTATGAAGTCTCAATAAGAAGCTGGAAAATTACATTTCTCTTATGATCCTTTATTGTCTCACCAGAAATAGATCCATTACCTAAGTGTATTTTGTTCCCCACATGATGACGTGTTGTTGTTTCCACGCGTACTCACCAATTGACCTTAAAAAATAAAATGAAATTCCCCCTGACTGTACACAACGCAGCTGTGTGTTCCTGGGGTTTCTAGTGCACAGGAACAAATATTTCATCCGCTTTAACTTACTTCCAGCACAATAGTGATCTACAATATAACGTATTCCCTAAGTTCCAGCAAACCAGTTTATCTAGTCTATCTGGAGGACTCCAGATTCCCAAAGGTTTGGATGAAACACCTGCGGTTGTCATTAATCATTTTCTCTCCGTATGGATTTCTCTGTCTATAACTTTTCTTTGGTCTCTTTCTCTTTCCCCGTCTGCCTACCTGTCTGGGAGATTGCCTTGTCCGTGTCTGTCTGTCTGTCTCTGATTGTCTCTCTGTCTTCAGTGGTAAGGTGGTTCTCTCTCTTTCCTTCTCTCTCTCTCTCTCTCTCTCTCTCTCTCTCTCTCTCTCTCTCTCTCTCTCTCTCTCTCTCTCTCTCTCTCTCTCTCTCTCTCTCTCTCTCTCTCTCTCTCTCTCTCTCTCTCTCTCTGTTTAATTATGCATGCGTAATTGAACTAAAACAAAACACATCACAACGCTACACATTAACACAAATAGATGAAAATGGGAAAAGAATCGAAGTAAAAAAGACTTTTGCGAAGGAGATGAGACAATGTGTTTGTAAATTAACGATAGATTGGATGAATGAATGCATGAGAATGAGAGAGCGAGAGACAGAGAGAGAGACAGAAAGAAAGAACGTGAAACAAAGAGATAGTGCGCATGATTGAGAGGCCTTTGTAGCAAAATCTAACGCGACAGGCGAGGAGGGGGTAAAAACAGGAAGAGAAACCCGCAACTTCAAAAACAAAAAATGTATTTCTCTCCACTCTTGCCCAGAGTCCTTCCAGACGTTGCTGGTCACTCTGAAGCCGATGTTGGTGAGACAGAAGGAGATCCAAATGTAGTGCTGCATGGCTGATAGTACGATGGACGGAGATACAAATGACAGACACAGAAACGATGGACAAAAAGACAGACACAGAAACTATACAAACCATGGACAGAAAACAATAAGCGATGAATAGAAACGCCGAAAAGAAGCAGAAACAATTAGCCTCAGCTTCTGTCCAGTGTCTATAGTGTTGGAAAGCGAGCTCAACCTTCGGCAGACTTCGTTCATCGGTTTGGGATTGTGAAGGAGTGAGTCTCGCAACCAAACTGAAGGCATACAGAGCCATTGTCCTCAACACTCTGCTGTACGCATGTGAAACATGGACTGCAGAGGACATGGACTACGCACATGGACTACGCAGAGATAATCGAGATATTAGAGATAATAAAGATGTTTTGATTGATT
>CM065682.1:18411091-18421091 GCA_017654935.2 Phymorhynchus buccinoides
ATTGTAATCTCATTTTAGAGCACGTGTTGTCATCTATGTACATTAAACAAAGCACTCTCTCCGCGTTCTTTATTTTTTTTTCATTGTTGATTTTATATCTTTAATCTCTCATTGTTATTCTCGGAGCATTCCATTTATCCTATTCGGATTGACGTCTCTATTGATTTGATCTCATTAGTTGTGGAAAATATGCATAGCTTATTCACACATAAAATAACATGCATAAAATCATCAACGCCTTCTTAAACACACAGCAGATAACAAAACAAAAAATGAAAAGACTCCAAACACTTGCACTGCTTCAAAAAAGAAAGGAAATCGATATTTCTTAATTCCATAAAACACTGAAAACAAAATATACTACTACGTCATACTACTCTCAGCACATAAACGAGAACATATGATGGGAAGAAAACAATATTTAAAATATAAAATGAACCAGCCGCAGTGGCGTAGTGGTTAGCGTCGCGGAGTACTGGCTGGGAGGTCTTGGGTTCGAATCCCATCAGAGACGAGTTTGTTTTCGGTCCTGGACCGACTCCTACCCAGAGTGAGTGGCTGTGGGCTCAATGGGAAGACTGCAGCCACACAGTCGAGCTTCATTCGCTTAACGGATGAGGAGGACCTCACTCACGCTGGCTCCGCGACTAAAAGAACAGTGTCGTCAGTAGGGGGCTTAGTAGGTGGTGTCCTGAACAGGCTCCACTGAACTCCACCGAAGTGACTCAGCATCAGTGCAGTGTCTCCTCGGTTGGTTGCCTCCTGACGAACTAACATAGATTCGCTCCCCTTGAACTGCTGGTCTCGGACTCTGCGACCTGAACGTGCGGAGGTGTGGCTGCGAATTGGGAATCGGAATGAGCGGCGTGGGAGCAACGCCACTGTACGGCCCAGAAGATGGGACAGCCACACAAAAAAATGAAATCTGAACATAACGAAGTTGCCTTTATTACTCTGAATTAAAATTGTTTCTTTTTCCTTGCATTTAATCAAATGCTAACTTGCTGCTTCTGTTGGGATTTTTTATGTTGTTGGCATAAGAAAAGTCTGAAAAAAATCTGGAGAAACATGTGTTTGACACAATGACGTTTTGCTACGATGAAAACCAAAACCATACATATTTTGAATTATTTCTTTTCATTATGAGACCACAGTATATAATCTTATTATTAAATTTATATCAAAAACAGTATTGAATGTATGTCATTAAGCGTATATTTATGTGCTTATTGGCATTGGTAAGAGTGACTTTATTACATGTGCTACGTGCTATGATCGATAGTAACAGTGACAGGTTGTTTCGGTTAAATCGGATTAAATAATACATAAAAAGCTATAACGCCTTGACTTAAAACAAATCTAAACAACAGACCCCTCTCTACATTATTCCAACCCTCAACGTCACCCCTCTCTCTCTCTGTCTCTCTCTCTCTCTCTCTCTCTCTCTCTCTCTCTCTCTCTCTCTCTCTCTCTCTCTCTCTCTCTCTCTCTCTCTCTCTCTCTCTCTCTCTCTCTCTCTCTCTCTCTCTCTCTCTCTCTACGGTTATTCTTATTAACGAAGTTGTCCATTCCGCACATCTGTGTGTTTTTAGACTGTTGTCACTGCAATGGTATAATGTTGCTCCATGTTTGGTAATAATTATGTTGATTTGATAACCGTTTTGATAACTTATATGTATGCTATTTATTGCTTTTTTCTTCTCTTTTTATGTATTCCCCTTCCCCTTTTCCCTATTATGACATGGGCAGATGGCCTTGATCATTATTTTTTCGTTGATCGTTGATCGTTGATCTCTCTCTCTCTCTCTCTAAATTTTCGTTGATCTCTCTCTCTCTCTCTCTCTCTCTCTCTCTCTCTCTCTCTCTCTCTCTCTCTCTCTCTCTGTGTCAAATATCGTATGATATGTTTTGTTCCTTGACTGTTTCTAGGGGCTAGTGGCCTAACGAAAATAAACCGTTGTTCATTGTTGTTGTTCATTGTTCTCTCTCTGTGTCTCTCTCTCTGTCTCTCTGTCTCTCTCTCTGTCTCTCTCTCTCTGTCTCTCTCTCTCTCTCTCTCTCTCTCTCTCTCTCTCTCTCTCTCTCTCTCTCTCTCTCTCTCTCTCTCTCTCTCTCTCTCTCCTCTCTCTCTCTCTCCCCCCCCTCTCTCTCTTTCTCGTTTGGTCGATTGGTTTTATGCTTCTCTTGTTCTTATTACTGATGTTGATGCTCTGCCTACTATGTCGTTGTTACATTTCTGCTACTGTTGTTTCTGTTGACGATTTTTCTGTGTCTCAATGTTCGTTTATAGTATTAGTTACATATTGCATGCTTAGAATCAAGGACAGAATGGAAGACTAGGCCCAGCCTAAATTCTTATCTTTGTAAAATAAAGTATTTGAAGTCTGAAGTTTGAAGTCTCTATCTCAACGTTTGTTTTTTACTTCTTTCCTCTTCCAAGTCATAGTTTGTTTTAACTGTTACTCCCTTCACACTTTCTATCCTTCAATCCATTTCATGTTTCTACACCTTCTTTTCCACTTTCCTTAACCCTTTCACCGCCAATGTCGCATTTATGCACCACAATGGTTTAACACCATGTCACTAAAAGGCATCAAATCAGGGCCTGTTATCCAAAGACCTTGTTTTCTTAATTTTGGGAGGTAAGGATATGCCTAATGTTCTGCATGTTACAGAGGAATTCTCAATATTGCAGATATTTTATTTTCTCTACCCAGTTAATTTTAATTATATTTTTGGGCTGAGAAATGGCTGGCGGCGAAAGGGTTAATGTGTTATACTCATAACAGTATATACCTTCTTGTGGCGGTGCCATAGCCGATGAGGTTTAACCGAGGTGTGGTCACCGCTACAGCTATTTGTATTAATTTAAAAAATCGGGACTTTACTGGTTTCGTACTGCCTCCGGGCATTGCCTCCAGTATTGTTCCCACCATATTTGTATTTACAAATGTCCCATATGTGTCTGATTCAGACCAAGAGGACGTAAAACACCATTTTCGTCGCCATACTCATAACAGTGGGCGGATGCCTCGTGCTTCCATACGGAGAGCTGAACAACCCCGCCCCCTCCAAGAGTCTCTCTCCGTGGTAATACTGAGGGGGGGGGGGGGTATCTTTCGTACAAATATAGTTCCCCCGCCTTCTGGAAGTTATGTGCTAGTAACTTCTTCTAACTGTCAATCTCTTTGACTCTTGACTTTTCCCTTTGCTTTCTGTCATCTACTTTATGATTTATTTGCCCGTTCTCAAGCCTATCAAAAAAAGGGCCTTCCAAATACTTTACTCCTTTGAGCTCCTTCGAAATCAGAAAGTGTCGGCTGAATTCAGCGGGGAGACCAGTGAAAACTGAAACACGGACACATACGTATGTCACCCATTATGGCCATATGGTCTGGGAACGCAGAAGAAGAAGAAAAATATTCATATTAATTTTGTTTCTTTCCTTACATACATCCATTTTAACCTCTCGTTTATAAACATAGACTCAAATCATCTATGTCTTTTGTGTTAAAACAATCATTTCATTATACACTATAGTTTGTTCAGAGATTATAAATGAGACATTACTAGGCCTAACATGCAAAGACACATTTTGTGAACTTTCCATTATAGTTTGTTTTCTTTATAGAAAAACAAATGTTAACAATCCAATTAAAATCAGGTCAGAACAAAAAACAAGATGAAGGATAGAATGAAATAATTAGTTGATGAACACATTCTATCCTAATTAATGACCTTTCACCCGATCTTCAGAACAACAGGGCAAGGTGTTTTTGTGCAATGATTACGGAGAAAATTAACAAGCCCACTTTATACATTAATCTTTCTTGCTGGGCCTTTCCATCATACCTCTCTCTCTCTCTCTCTCTCTCACTCTCTCTCTGTCTTGGTCTCTCTCTCTCTCTCTCTCTCTCTCTCTCTCTCTCTCTCTCTCCCTCTCTCTCTCTCTCTCTCTCTCTCTCTCGCTCCCTCTCTCTCTCTCTCTCTATCTCGCTCTCTCTCTCTCTCTCTCTCTCTCTCTCTCTCTCTCTCTCTCTATCTCTATCTCGCTCCCCCCCCCCTCTCTCTCTCTCTCTCTCTCTCTCTCTCTCTCTATCTCTATCTCGCTCCCCCCCTCTCTCTCTCTCTCTCTCTCTCTCTCGCTCCCTCTCTCTCTCTCTCTATCTCGCTCTCTCTCTCTCTCTCTCTCTCTCTCTCTATCTCTATCTCGCTCCCCCCCCCCTCTCTCTCTCTCTCTCTCTCTCTCTCTCTCTCTCTCTCTCTCTCTCTCTCTCTCTCTCTCTCTCTCTCTCTCTCTCTCTCTCTCTCTCTCTCTCTCTCTCTCTCTCTCTCTCTCTCTCTCTCTCTCTCTCTCTCTCTCTCTTTCTCTCTGTGTGTGTGCTGTTGCTTGTTCTTTTAAATTAAAACGCATTACTCAAACCAAAGGAGATGAAATGCTCCATCCTCGTCGCATCCGCGAGCTCTTTCTCCGCACGCGCGCGCGTGTGTATGTGTATGTGTGTGTGTGTGTGTGTGCGTGTGCGTGTGTGCGTGTGTGCGTGCGCGCTTGCTTGTGTGTGTGTGTGTGTGTGTGTGTGTGTGTGTGTGTGTGTGTGTGTGTGTGTGTGTGTGTGTGTGTGTGTGTGTGTGTGTGTGTGTGTGTGTGTGTGTGCGTGTGCGTGCGTGCGTGTGCGTGTGTCAGCCAGGTAGTCTAGTAAGGTACCCGGTGAATGAAAGAAAGAAGGATCGAAAGTGAACAAGGTAAAGACAGAACGGAAAACAAAGTAAAACGCCAAAGGAAAGAAAACGACAAGAAAAGAAAGAAAGATCGCAAAAAAAATAAGAAAAGAAAGAACAAGAAATAAAAGAAAGAGAGAGAGAGAGAGAGAGAGAGAGAGAGAGAGAGAGAGAGAGAGAGAGAGAGAGAGAGAGAGAGAGAGAGAGAGAGAGACAGAGAGAGAAAGAGAGAGAGGGAGAGAGAGAGAGAGTGAGAGAGAGAGAGAGAGAGAAGAAAAAAAAGGTTAGAAAAACAAAAAGGAATAAAGAACAGAAGTACAGAAACGGAAATAAAGACACAAAATAAAACAAGGAAAAAAAAACTAAAGAAAAACACCCCCCAAAAAACAAAGGGCCACAGGAAGCAAAGAACAAGGAAAGAGAAGAACTAAGAAAGAAAGAAAAGGCGAGAAGACTTACAGAATAAACGACAGACAGGCAGAAAAACACACCGCAACGAGAGATGAAATTCAAAGAAAGAAATGAAGCAAAACAAGGGGGGTGGGTGGGGGGGGGGGGGGGGACGAAAGGAATTAGCAACGAAAGGAAAAACAAACACAGGAAAATTTGGTATTTTTGGTATTTGGTAGATTCTAGTCACCGAGACTTATCTCTGTGAAATTCGGGCTGTTCTCCCCCAGAGAGCGTCACCGCAAGTGCAGCGGGGCTCAGGGTGAGGAGGGGGTGTGGACACACTTGGAAAACCTAGCTATCAATTTGGCCATACCAGGCAGCGGGATTTCTTCCTGCTCTTACCGACTTACAACTGCCGTGGGAATTTTACGTGTGTAAAGCGCACGGGCCAGACTAGCTTTAAGTCCCCATCAGAAGGACTCGACGTTCAATTCGATTTTCCTGTTAAACTAGAAAGAAAGGGCGAGGCCGGGATTCGAACCCGGGTCACTCACGCTGCAGTCACGCATTACATTATTTGGCAGGCGAACATCTTAACCACTCTGCCACCTTTCTCCCTGGAAGACCAAGTTTCCAGAAGAAAAAAAAAGAAGAAGAAAGAAGCAAAGACTGACATACAGACAGACAAACGAAAAGAAAGACAGACAGAACGAACAAAACAAAACAAAACGAAAAGAAGGAAAGAAAGCAGATAAACCACTAACTCCCCATCACAGCACTATACTCACATAGGACAGGTAGGGTAAATCGAAGGAGGTGGCCAGCAGAGCAGCGTTGTTGCAGAAGACGTCAGGCCCGATGAAGACAGACACCTCCTCCTCGCTGCAGTACAGGTCCACCATGGCCCGCGTGGCAGTCGTCTCCAGGTTGTGCGTGTCCAGGAAAATGTAGCTGAACGTCACTGCAGGGCTTGTTGAGGAGGAGGAGGAGGAGGAGGAGGAGGAGGAGGAGGAGGAGGAGGAGGAGGAGGAGGAGGAGGAGGAGGAGGAGGAGGAGGAGGAATTGGTCAAACCACCCTGGGCTAGTTCGTTGAGGTGGTCCAGGGCCAGGAAGAAAGCTCCAGCAGTGAACTTCCCCGGACCGTTGTTCTGCACGGCTGTTAGAAAGGCCAAGGTAAAGTTGTAGTGCTGTGGGGTGTTGCGACCAGCAGAGTCGTTCGCGTTCCTCGCTGATCTTTTCCGCAGCTTAGTAGCCTCTATCGGCCCTAGAGCCATGTCTTCAGTATTCCCTGCATCTTCCTGCTTTCTTTGTCGCGTTGTTTCTGCCGTGAATGGCCTTACAGCCGATAAAGTAACCTGTGGTGATGTTGATTGTCTTGTTTTGGGATTTCTTTCCAGCGAACTTGGTTTCATTCTGCTCTCTTTTCTTGCTTCTAGTCCTTTGAATCTGCTGTCTGTTGCTGCTTCTGCGAGGCCTACCTCTTCTCGGGACATTACAGACTCTGCTGTTTTGGTCTCTCGGGCTATGCCTGTTAATTGTTGTCCCGATGCTTCCGGCCTTGTTTCTGGTTCAGGTTGTATGCTATGTAACCCCCTTCCCAATATTGTGTTTGGTGGGGCGAGCGAGGTGGACACGGGTACGATCGCAGTAAGTGTAAGGAGAAACGAGAAACACATGGGCATGGTCCTTGTCATAGAGCACTGAGATCTAGACATAGTAAAACGGATGTGAACGCGACAAAACGTTCGTGATGTACGCGACGAACTGGCACGAGTCATGTTCAGAATGTTGATAAACAGTTGTCGTTGTTGACGATGCTTCACTACATTTCATGCAGATTACTTTGCTGTTCCTGTGATTGCAACTCCAGCTGTCTTTGCAATAATTGCACTCTTGTTTTCTACATGTACGTTTCGTTGCCTTTTCTTCGTTTTATTATTTTGTTTTGTTAATGCGTAAACCAATTATAACCATAGAACAATTTAGTATGATCTTAGATATTAACTATAACTTATTTTACAGGTGCACTGATGCACATGATAGAATAGTCACAATCATATTTGAAACAACGCACCTAGTTTTGATCAATGGTTATCATGACACACTCTCCTTTGTCAATGTGTTTTATCTTTGGACACTTTTTACTTGTTGTCTTTGGTGGTGCTCCCGTCCTTTTCTGCCGGTAGACAAACAGCCATCCCACACCGGGAACAAGTGCAGACAGTCAGACAAACACCAGCTGTGATGGAAACTCTGAAACACACAAACAATCAATGATTACAGTTTACAAATCTGTACTTATACCTCATAAAATATGAGATTATTCAAAGCGCATACTGTTTTGAAAATACAAAATATTGCATGAACCCAACTCCTAAAGCGTTATTTGTTTATGCCGTACCATTGAACTATTCATGTTGTTTTACACATTTTCTTGTCCATTGATTATTGAATATTATGTGACTGCATCGTTTTCAAAAGTCCTTGGACAGGCATTTTGCAACAGATGATCGTTTTAAGAACGCCATGAAATAATGTAATTGAGAATCATCAAAGGCCAGGGAAGTAAAAGAAAGCCTCTCAATATAAAAGCCAATTTCATAAAATTGAAATGTCACTACATTCAAAGCTATCAGTCATAAACAGGACAGTTTATTTAGGCTAGTTAA
Source organism: Phymorhynchus buccinoides (assembly GCA_017654935.2). Classification (NCBI taxonomy): domain Eukaryota; kingdom Metazoa; phylum Mollusca; class Gastropoda; order Neogastropoda; family Raphitomidae; genus Phymorhynchus; species Phymorhynchus buccinoides. The sequence goes on from CM065682.1 coordinate 18,418,873, forward strand.
ATGGTCATCCTTGAAATTTGCTGTTACTGTAACTCGAAAACCCATTTAGCAAACTCCAACCCTTCTTCATTCATATGCATGATCGTTACTATACTAATTAATACATCGCGTTAAGTTTCTCTCCCCCCCCCCCTTTTTCTTCCCCCCTTTTCCCTTAGAATGGACGAACCCCGTCCGACCTTTCACTTTTCGTAGGTAAGGACATGCCATCTAAATTAAAGTCACCATGCATCTCGTTATGAAAGTCATGAAGTTGGTTCTGGAACCCATTTCAATAGAGACGGTTGCAGTCAATAGTCATTATCCAGAATCCAGTCACAATCTCGATTCAACAACAGTCGGGCCAAAGACGATTGACGCCTCGGAGGACCTATCTCTCTCTTTATGGTTGGCTTAACGTCTAGTTAGGCGTAGCATCTTATAGACAGTAGCCTATGAGGACTGACGCCGCTCCTCATAACATAGGGGCCGACCCTCGGTCAATAATGCCCAGGAGACTGGTCAATGAACGGGACTGCTGCTTCTGCTCACTAATCGGTTTAGCTAGTCCCTGGGAAACCTCACCATCGCTGCGGACACCCCTTCGGGAAGCTCTCATCAATATAACTACAGATATAGACTCCGCCGCTTTTCCTCGGAGGGCGGTTCTTCCTGCGAGGGGCATCGGTGGTCAATAAGAACTCATCAGTCCACTCCGGAATGCCAGAGCAGTGCCAGAGCGGTTGGTAGTTAGGCCTAGTGCCCACCACAGCGTGAAGGATGGCTACTGGACGACGTCTCATACTCGAACACAAAACCCGCCCACTTTCAGAATAATAGTGAGCTACTCCTAATGGTCTCAATACACGTGAACATTTGTCACTCTTTCCCCATAGTCACAGTGATTATAAATGCAAGTCATATTATGACTGGCCTATCACTGCGTTGCCATGTGGAAATAGTGAAAAATGTTCAAGTGAACAGAGACTAAGGTCTCTCTTTTTTACAAGTTGTTTATTTGACTGCAAAGCCTTCAAGAGAGGTCCCTTCAGTGATACTTCTGCCATCGTAAAGAAACGAAGAAGAAAACAAACCGGGGAGTGGAAAGGGAGAGAAGGCTCGGTTAGTGTTAGTGTAGCTTAGTTACTCTCTCCCGTTACTCTCTCCCACACCACTAGTGTTGATTGATGCAAATAGCAACCAGTCCTAGGGGAGAGAGGACACTGGTGGACAACCAGGGCGGAATTAATTGGTACCAGCACCGTCCACTTCCATCTCTGAATTCTGCACGGATGGGATTAATTCTGCTGACGGAAGTGGATGTTCTTGGAATTAGATGCATTCCGAGTTCGGGGCTTGTGCATCTAAGCCACTCCGCAGTTATGGACAACTCGTCATATCTCAAGGTCGACTGATACTGTTGAAAGGGGGATATCAATAACATGCCATTCTAAAATCAAGATAGGGTTAGGGGGCCATATATCAAAGTAGTAGTAAACGAAGGGCAGGAGCTGTGCCGGTCGGGGCTTGCCCTCGGGGACCGCTACGGTAGCCGGATTGGTCTAACCTGGATACTGCGGAAAAAAAGGTCTATGGTCCATAAACACACACACACACACACACACACACACACACACACACACACACACACACACACACACACACACACACACACACACACACACACACACAATCTAAGATGGGACATTTATTTATTTATTTTCTTTTTCTTTTTCTTTTTTTCCTATAAAAGTAGTATTATACGCATTGCGCAGCCTCCAAGTCACTAGTAGTCTAATTATACGGCGTGACCAAAACATTTGAAGATTGAAGATTGAAGACAAGACAATGATAACAATCAAAACAGCATTAAAAGCAATTGAAGATGTGCCCCCCCCCCCCACCCCTGCATTTCTCGGTTAATTCTATTTTTCCGTTTTTGCCTTTCTTACCATACATAAAGCTGTATTTTAGGAACATTTTTAGCTAATAACCTTTTGGGAATACTAACCCTATCCCTAACCCTAGCCCTAAACCTAACCCTACCCCCCACTATGTACTGCAGTACACCGCGATTTGTCACAGTTGTGGTTCGTTGCGTTTTCCCGTCTTATAGGGTGGGGGGTAGGGTTAGGGTTAGGGCTAGGGTTAGGGTTAGGGTTAGTATTCCAAAAAGATAATTTGGTGAAAATGATCCTAAAATACCGCTTTATGTATGGTAAGAAAGGCAATAACGGAAA
>CM065682.1:18423591-18431091 GCA_017654935.2 Phymorhynchus buccinoides
GGTCTGTCTGTCTGTCTGTCGGTCGGTCCAAAATTGTCGCACATTTTGACAAAATTGTCGCACTTCAAATCGAGGCTACACTTCAAATTGAGGCCGCTCTTTAAAATGATGTATTTTAAAAGCGTACAAAATAATAAACATACGTAATAGAGACACTACAACAGACACGACGAGTATGCGGTGCTTCTTTCGATGAGCATAAGTAGGATACATAGTTTTAAATGTTTTCCCAAAGATATAAAAAGTTACGAAATGGTGCAGAGATAACATTCTGGTTTACAGATTAAAATTATTGAAGAGCCAGGGGAGGTGACTCATGATTGGAGTAGTAAAAATAGACCGCGTGCCACAAACCATTGCGATTTCGCGCTTGTTTCAGTATTATGAGTGTACAGTGGAATCCGTTTAATTGGCCATCGGATAATCGGCCAAAGCCGCTTAATCGGCCAATATCCTCTGGAAAGGAATTTTTTCTTCTTAAACATGTGTTATTTTGCTCGTTTTTACGGCCAAAGCTGAAATCTTCAATTTCGCTTTATTGGCCACTTTTTCTCTCTAGTTTTTCCTCTTTACCCCTTTTTGAGAGGGAGAATAACAGACGCAGACAAACTGACAACACGCTTTTGACGTTTACATGGTTGAGTGTGAAGTTGGAAGGTGAGCTGTTGTCAATTGAAAGACCCTGCATGGCGTTAAAATCACTCCAGAAAACAAAATCATTGTCTTTTACTCGTGCTTCTGTCAAGTTGTAGGATTAATAAACACACACACACACACACACACACACACACACACACACACACACATCACAAAAAGGGAAAGATGATTTTGACTTGACTTGACTTGACTTGACACACACACACACACACACACACACACACACACACACACACACACACACACACACACACACACATCACAAAAAGGGAAAGAATTTGAATTTGAACTGCAACATTTAATTTTGACGTCATTGCTTTTGACTTGCATAATTGTGTCATACAGTATCTGGATGTTCGTTTTATCGGCGGATTCGCTTGCTTTATCGGCCATATTTTTCTTGTTCCCAAAAGTGGCCGATTAAGCGGATTCCACTGTATCATAAAAGATAGTAAAATACCTGATTAGTTCATTTCAGCATCATGTGTGTTTATCTTGAAAGAGTAAAATATCTGATTAGTTCATTTCTGTATCATGTGTTTATCATGAAAGAGTAAAATATCTGATTAGTTCATTTCTGTATCATGTGTGTTTATCATGAAAGAGAGTAAAATATCTGATCAGTTCATTTCAGCATCATGTGTTTATCATGAAAGAGTAAAATATCTGATCAGTTCATTTCAGCATCATGTGTGTTTATCATGAAAGAGTAAAATATCTGATCAGTTCATTTCAGCATCATGTGTGTTTATCATGAAAGAGTAAAATATCTGATTAGTTTAAAACAAACAAGAAACAAACAAACAAAACAAGGACAGAAAGAAAGTGAAAGAGGAGACAAGCAATAGCAAAAAAAAAGTTGATCTTGAAACAAGAAATGAGGCACTTGAATGAAAGATCAAGCAATTATAATATTGGTAACGCGACAGATGCCGATTTTTCAGAAAAGAAATAAAATATGACAAGACATTTTTTAAAATTTGTTTTAAAGAAAGAAACAAACAAAACAAAAACAAGACAGACAGAAACGGGAAAGAGAAGACAAGCAATAGGAAAAAAAGGTGATCTTGAAGCAAGAAACGAGGCACTTGAATGAAAGATCAAGCGGAAGTTGAAGAAGTAATTATAATATTGGTAACGCGACAGATGTCGATTTGTCAGAGAAGAAGAAAAATATGACAAGAAAAAAAAAGAATTATAAAAAAAAAGATTTCAATAGAAACAAACAAACAAAACAAAGACAGAATGAAAAGGAAAAGAGAAGACAAACAATTAGAAAAAAGGTGATCTTGAAACAAGAAATGAGGCGCTTGAATGAAAGATCAAGCGGAAGTTGAAGAAGTAATTATAATATTGGTAACGCGACCGATGTCGATTTGTCAGAGAAGAAAAAAAATATGACAAGAAAATAAAAAAATTATAAAAAAAGAATTCAATAGAAACAAACAAACAAACAAAACAAAGACAGAAAGAAAGGGAAAAGAGAAGACAAACAATTAGAAAAAAGGTGATCTTGAAACAAGAAACGAGGCGCTTGAATGAAAGATCAAGCGGAAGTTGAAGAAGTAATTATAATAGACAATAAACCAAGAACGCTGAAAGAAAGAAAAATCAAAATAACTGATAACTTGAATTCAACGTGATCTGAATGAGCTGAACATTCTAAAAGACGTGCAAAGACATCGTTATGGATAGATGTTTTGTTTTGTTTTGTTGTTGTTGGTTGTTTTTCTCTCGTTGCGTAATATTGAGGTTATAACATGGAATGTTCTTACGTATTGTTTCCATTAAATACCTCTCATTAAATTATGTACAAAAATAACAAAAATTGGAAAAAAAACCGGATTAAATACTTTGAAGTGATAAACTGACTGGTAATGAATCCTAATCCAGAATGAGATAACGGAAAACATCCCTGGGATTTAAGATATTATTCTACCAGTTAGATAATAGTTATATTAAACTGTGGTGGCATCCGAACTGATGATGTACACAAAATACAGACAGACTGGAGCTCATTAATGCATGTTGTGGAAAAAAACCTGTATTAAAATACATGCAAAACTTCGCGAGATATTAGCGATTATGTGTTTCGGGGTTTGAACCCCGTAACCGGCGCGACCTTGACCTTAATGTAAAACTAAATATATCAGTGGATAGCTTGCACCTTGGCAAACTAGTATACCAAATTTGATGATGATAGACTGAATAGTTTTTGAGAAACACGGACGAATAGCCGGAGGGACGGAGGCACGCCGGACGGACAAGCAAACAGACGACAACAAAACAAAGGTAAATGCACATGTCTTTTTTGCCGATTCCCAAGGGTTGCTACTTATATCCTTGTAGAACTGGGAATAATGACAAGAAAGAAAGACAAATGAAACAAAATCTAATAGAAAAAAACGAAAACAAGGAAGACTAGAGATATAATGACCATGAAAAACAAGAAAAGGGAGACGAACAACGCATGGAGTGGGCTAGAAAAAAGACAGAAATGAAAGGACAAATCTAAAAGAAAGATATGGAATCAAATAAAGAAGAAAATATGCACAAAGAGTAAATGTAAAAGAACATTGGGGGGGGGGGGGGGGGGGAAGCAGAACTGTGGAGAGGTAAGCCAAAATAATGTGTGTGTGTGTGTGTGTGTGTGTGTGTGTGTGTGTGCGTGTGCGTGTGCGTGTGTGTGTGTGCGTGCGTGCGTGTGTGTGCGTGTGTGCTTGCGCGCGTACGTGTGTGTGTGTGTGGACCCGTTTGTGTGCTATGCGAAGATGCATGTTTTTATGTCTATGAATATGTCACAGCGTGAGGGTGAGGGTGGGTATGCGAGCGCGTCTGAGTATGTTTGATATGTCTGTAATTTTGTATGTGGGGCGATTCTTAGTTTGTGTAAAGCGCCATGAGTAGTACACCTAGAATGCGCGCTATATAAATATTCTTTATTATTATTATTATTATCATCAACAATAAGAGAAAGTAAGAAAAAGGACAACAACAACAACAACATACAGTATTTATACGGCGCTGAATCTTGATAGAAATCAAATCAAAAGCGCACACACACGTTAGCATTCATAACGCATTCAAACAAAAATGCGATGCAAAGCGAACCCACACGGATGACATTAATGGAATACAGCAGAAAACAGACCTAATGGCAAGAGAGAAAAGAGCAAGAGAGCGATGCTTTAATGACGGGGGAACAGGTGGGTTTTGGGGGTTAGATATGAAATCAGAGAGGGTCGGTCGCTGACGGAGGGAAAGAGGAAGTTTGTTCCTGAGACAAAGAAAAAGGACCGGAAAGTATCACGCGCAAGGCATCCGAGAAGGCAGTCATTCATTTGTACTGTCCTGAACCATCAAGACCAAACAACCTAGCCTATGGGTAGTAAGTAGTTGGATGGGTTTGGACATTCATTAAAAAAAAGACGATATAAACAAATCAAATCGATTTATTACGTAACTGACAAAGTATAAATCACTAATCAAATATTAGGAGATAAATTCCTTCATCCGAGAACCAACCCAGATTGAATCCTCGACATTTTATCAACAATTATGCAAACAATGTTTTTTTTAAAGTGACGTGTTCGTGCCTGAAATACGTTGACAAAGAGACAGACAAACTAACGATTACAAAAAAACCTTCTTTTTTTCTGCTATTGCTGAAAGTTTTACCTTATTTGCACCGCTTAAAAGGGGAAAACATAATCATCTTCGAAATGAGCAGAAACAAATGAGCAAAATGCGTCATTATTTTTGCAAGCCAAAGCAATTATAACGGTAAAGGTCAAGCATGCAAAATCACACACGAGGTTGTTCTATCACGCAAACAGCAGACGCGCCTACGCGCATATCTATGCTTGCACGAACCCACGCACATATACACACAGAGAGACCCATTGACAGGAAGACATACACAAACACACACACACGCACGCACGCACGCGCGCACGCACGGACACACACACACACACACACACATTTTCTTCCACATCCACAGACATAAAATCATATGCATAGTTACACTTACTCATACGCACGCACTCATATTCACATACATACACACGCACGCACGCACGCACGCACGCACACACACACACACATACACATACACACACCGCGCGCGCGCACTCACGCACACATACTAATAACAAAATTTTAAAATAGTCTAATATAGCCATTGTGTGAACAGACTTTACATTAAACCAATCAATAAATCAATCAATCAATCAATCAACACACACACACACACATACACACACACACACAGAGACACACACACACACACACACACACACACACACACACACACACACACACACACACACACACACACACACACACACACACACACACACACACACACACACACACACACACACACACACACACACACACACACACACACACACACACACACACACACACACACACACACTATATTGCATGGAACGACAGCAAACTCGTTGTAATGAAGCAATAATAGAGACTAGATACATTTGTTCACCACCAATTCAGAAGTTTTAAAAAAAGAAATGTTATGAGACAACCCACAAGCACGCGTGCGCGTACACCTCAATGACCCGCATAGATAAGAGAGTATAAACAATCAGTTAAATAGTTCCACTAAGGCTCGGTGTACATCTCGTGTCCTGGCTAATACGAAGCATCCGTTTTGTTTCATTCTGTGTGTTTTTTCACACCTGCTGCCATGTCATTCACACCGACTGGCGTGCGTTGTGTACGCATTTGGTCCGCTGTCGCCCATGTTGTTTGGGTCTTGGGGAAGGGAGACCAAAAGAAGCAGACCTGCTTGTGTGCATAAACTGCCAGCAAGTCAAAAGCAACACGGCGTGTGCTACCTTTCACACGATTGTCAAACATGTTGGGTCCTCCGTAGAACACAGATGAACACCGAGCATAACCACCACAGCCAGAAGAGAGAGGAAAAGACACAGAGTAAACAGAGACAGAGCGAGAGTTGGAGAGAGAGAGAGAGAGACAGACTGACTGATACGCATTGGGGTCTGCAACGAACACCTTTTGCAAGAGTGAATGCCCTTGGTGGGTGGGGGGAAGATGGTTTCAATTCAACAATTCAATTCAACAATTTTATTGTCTCCAAACAAGTGAAGAAATTTGTTTTTCGGCATGCACATAAAGATGAGGACAAAATAAGACACACACACAAACGCAAGAGTGAATGCCCTTGTCAGTACTGACCAGCAAGTGCATCACGCTCACTGTCAAGGGCGTTAATAACCCTAGTTGCAGAGGCCTATAGACATGCACATAGAGACATAAATGAGAGAGAGAGAGAGAGAGAGAGAGAGAGAGAGAGAGAGAGAGAGAGAGAGAGAGAGAGAGAGAGAGAGAGAGAGAGAGAGAGAGAGAGAGAGAGAGAGAGAGAGAGAGAGACAGAGACAGAGAGAGAGAGAGAGAGAGAGAGACAGAGAGAGCAAATAAAGTGAAATTTCACCTCCAGAAGAACACAAATAACGGAGAAAAACAGCTCATTATTTTCTGCAAACAAAACAAAGTTCCAGATAATGATCAAAGCAAACGAGGATAAAATATTTATAACAAAAAATAAAAATAGGAAGGTGTTTTTAGATCATACAAGACTTGCATAAATTCCAAACATGGTACTTTTACTCTCACAGGAAAAAAATCATAATAATAATATTTTTTTTTTTTATATAGCGCAACACCTCTCAGTGAAACTGGAGCTCTTTGCGCTTTACAAATGATTAAAGTAAGATGCATAACCACTAAAGTAATACACAAAGGCTACACTAAATACTAGGATTAATACAGTACATCCGTAGGCATAAACACATATTATATAAACATCAAATATAGCAAATTGATTGATCACCCATTATTAAATTGATGAGGGCACGACAGGTGTCTAAAGGTATTGATACACCTTTCGTCTATTCCTTCCGTCTTCAGTATTATTCTTGTCCTTCTATTGTCTTTGTTTTTTGTACTACTTATATAACTGTTTCTTTCTGTCCGTGTGTTTGACTGTCTTTCTTTCTCTTTACATTTATCTCCGAGTCTCTCCCTTTTTATTTTCTTTCTTTCTCTCTTCTACTCTCTCTTTCTCTCTCTCTCTCTCTCTCTCTCTCTCTCTCTCTCTCTCTCTCTCTCTCTCTCTCTCTCTCTCTCTGTCTCTCTCTCATATTCCCATGTTATCATATGTTTTTTTGTTTTTGTTTTTGTTTTTTTCTTCCTTAAAATTGGGTTTATTCTGAAAAATTGTCATTGTCTCAAAATGGTTTCCCTTTTTTCGTACTCAATTTAAACTACCAATTCAAGTTCACCATTGTTAAGTATTATCCATGTTTGCTTTAAATCTCATTTTTGATTTCTTTTTCAATTATTTCATGTGCCAATTTTTGTTCCATTTCTTGACTTGATTGTTTTATGTCAAATTTTCTTTGCTTGACGCATGGTATGAATGTGTGAGTGAGAGGGCAAGGTGTAAATTAAAGCTATTGTAGCTATCCTTTTTACCCTCAATAAAACATCGTATTCGTATTCGTATTCGTATGTCTCTCTCTCTCTCTCTCTCTCTCTCTCTCTCTCTCTCTCTCTCTCCATCTCTCTCTCTCTCTCTCTCTCTCTCTACAGTTTTCTCTCTATCTCTCTCTCTCTCTCTCTCTCTCTCTCTCTCTCTTTCTTTCTCTCTTCTCTCTCTCACTCTCTCTCGCTCATTTTCTTAGCCTACTTGTCTGTCTGTCCCTCTCTCTATACATCTCTCTCTCTCTCTCTCTCTCTCTCTCTCTCTCTCTCTCTCTCTCTCTCTCTCTCTCTCTCTCTCTCTCTCTCTGT
>CM065682.1:18436091-18438591 GCA_017654935.2 Phymorhynchus buccinoides
CTCTTTTGCTGTCTCAGGATCGACATCTTGGAACAAACTTCCTCTTTCCCACCGTCAGCGACCGACCCTCTCTGCTTTCAAAGCTAACCTCAAAACCCACCTGTTCCCCCGTCATTGAGGCTCCACTCTCTTTCTCTTCTCTCTCTTGCCTTTAGGTCTGTTTCTGCTGTATATCATTTATCTCACATGTGTGTGTTCGCTTTGTATTGCAGTTTTGTTTGACTACGTTATGAATGCTCACGCATGTGTGCGCTTTGATTTGATTTCTGTCAAGATTCAGCGCGCCGTATGGATACTGTATGTTGTTGTTGTTGTGGCGAGTGTAAACCGATACAAGTGTTACTGTCACCAAGCTTCAACTGCTGGAGTGATCGTGATGATATGTGGCGGGGGTGTTCCTCCTGCTTTATGAAGGATTCCTAACATTCACGTTTTCTCCTGAGCATTACAATTATTCAACCTTCCTTCTAATGTATTTTTTTAATTTGGAAGTCACCATTCGCAGGGGAAGCAACATTGTCGCTTTATTATGCAAATTATAACCCGCCCATCCCCAAAACGAATTCATTTCATGGCACACTGTAAGCAACAGTGATCTCAAGAGACAGTGTGTGTGCGTGCGTGTGCGTGTGTGTATGTGTGTGCGTGCGTGTGTGTGTTTGTGTTTGTGTTTGTGTGTGTGTGTTATTTGTGATTGTGTGTGTGTCTCTCTGTGTGTGTGTGTGTGTGTGTGTATGTGAGAGAGAGAGAGAGAGAGAGAGAGAGAGAGAGAGAGAGAGAGAGAGAGAGAGAGAGAGAGAGAGAGAGAGAGAGAGACGTGGGGGGGGGGGGAAACTTGACACACTGATTGAATGCACTGATATTTTTCTGTTGCTACTTGTCTAGCAGGAACAAACCCCCTGTACAGAATAACCATCTAATTTAATTACCTACCAAGAAAAAAGCTTAAAATAGCATCGTTTTTATTAAAAAAAATAACAATTGTGTGTCATCAACTCACAAACATTCGGATGGGGACTTAAAGCTAGTCTGACCCGTGCGCTTTACACACGTAAAAATCCCACAGCAGTTGAAAGTCGGTAAGAGCAGGGAGAAATCCCTATTATGAGTAGTGCGCGGCCTCCCCCCCTCCCCCCCCCCGCCCCCCCCCCCACCCTCCCCCCCCCCCCCCCCCCCCCCCTTCCCCCCCCTCCCTTTCAACCACCCCCCCTCCTCCTCTTAACCCACCCTCCTAGTGTTCCCCCACCCTCCTCCCCTCCACCCCCCCCCCCCCCCCAGAAACACTGGTTATGTCCCTTTTAAACGTGACACATTTACACGTCGATAGGCCAGTTGAATTCGTCCGTTCAAAAATTCCAGTCTGAACTTTTTATAGGGGAAGATAGCCGCCTATATGCTGTGAAAACAATGGTGTAAACAGTGACACATTTAACTACCCCAAGTTCCACTAACGATAACTCTATCAGCCCGGTTCGCTGTAACTCTTAAGTAGTCCATCTTACCCTTTTATAATCTTTGCTATCATTAGCCCCCAAAACCCAAAAAACTATCATTAGCCTAAATATATAGAAATGCTGGGGACGAAGTTAGAATCTTTAACGGATGCAATATCAAAGTAATGATTTCTACTATCTGTCTGTCCGCTAGTCTATCAGACTCTCAGGGTTTCTTTCTGTTCAAATGCTTGTCTCCCAAGTTAGCAAGAAGGAAGGTGGCAGAATGGCTAAAGACATTCACCTGCCAATTTCAATGCGTGAGTAATCCGTTTCGAATCTCGGCCTCGCCCTTTCTTTCTAGTTTGACGAGAAAATCGAACTGAACGTATAGACTCCTTCGGATGAGGACTTAAGGCTAGTCTGACCCGTGCGCTTTACGCACGTAAAGTCGCAAAGTCACAAAAGCTAGGGAGAAAACCCGCTGCCTGGTATGACGAAATTGATAGCTAGGTTTCACAAGTTCGCCTGCCACCCCTCGTCACAAAACAATGGGTGGCACTGTGCTTATGGCGACGTTCTCTCCACGTGAGGGCAGATGATGACATCATTACCAAACTGGTCAAGACTATCTTAAAGACACAATGACGCACCACAATTAAGTCCCTTGGTTTTTTTCTGGGTAGCTGTGACCCACATACAAATGTCCCCAACTTCAAATTGAGGCTGGTTTAAACGTTTTTATTATCTGTACATCGCAAACATATATAGCAACAAAACTGAAGCAACAACAACAACAAATTGAGGCTGCTCTTTAAAATGGCGTTTCGCTTTCAAATTGGGGTCATTTGTACGGGAGTCAAACCTGGTCAAAGCAAAATTTATCACCAGCTATAAGAGGGAAAACACATGAAACCCGTGATTTTGACACGTGACCTGGTGGGTCTTGAATGAAGAATCCGAGAATTGTTTTCTTTCTTCACAAGCCAATGGTAATACTTATAACCCGTTTATAAACATCGTTTGCACGAGCTGAGGAATGGGCGATTTCAACACTTCTGCATGAT
>CM065682.1:18448591-18451091 GCA_017654935.2 Phymorhynchus buccinoides
TAGCAGGCACCTCCAGCTGTCGGAGATTGAGGTTGGACACTGTCCCCTCCTGCCTTCTTCCCCTCTGTCTTCATCAGTGTCCTCATTCACTGCAGGTGGCTCAGTGAAGACAGTGGCTTCTTGGATGCTACTGTCATCTTCCAGCATTGACAGAACTTGGTGAACATTGTACAGTCTGAAAGACAAGAAAAAGAAATTCCTTCTTTGTATGTATAAAAAACCACCCCTCTCGTGCCCACTGCCCCATATATGGGACAGTACTTAAAACATTCACAGATGCAAGCAAAAGCATTTTCTGAACAATTCCTTAAAAACATCATTACATAACATCATTATCTCCATTTTTTCTTATTTGTTTGATATATAAAAAAACCGATTGCTAAAACAAACTGTGAACTTACTTTTTATTGCTTGCCATGCTGCTCACCAATCGCACATAAATTTGCAAATGACGGCCTTCATGGAAAAAAGTAAGGCAGGCTAATCCAGCAAACCCCCAAATTCTGGGCACGTATACTCTCCCTTGACTTGAAAAATGCAGATTGGTCACAGTATTGGGTTCAGTTGAACTAGTATTACCAATAAAACACAGTGTCCCATATATGGGACAGTGGGCATATATGGGTTAATTTCTTTCATTTCTTTTATTTCTCTCTCCCTTCGTTCTTTTCGTGTTTTTGCAAGACTATTTTTTTTCTTCCTTGACACTCTTTTTGTCGGTTTTACTCTTCTTGCTACTACTGTTCTTCGTTTGTTCCTCCTCTACGTCTTTACGTGTTCTTCTCTTTGGTCTTTGTATGTTTCTTCTTCTTCTTCTTCTTCTTCTTCTTCTTCTTCTGCTTCTTCTTCTTCTTCTTCTTCTTCTTCTTCTTCTTCTTCTTCTTCGTTTTCTTTTCTTCTTCTTCTTCTTCTTCTTCTTCTTCTTCTTCTTCTTCTTCTTCTTCTTCTTCTTCTTCTTCTTCTTCGTTGTCTTCTTCTTCCTTTTCTTCTTCCTTTTCTTCTTCTTCTTCTTCTTTCTTCTTCTTCTTCTTCTTCTTCTTCTTCTTCTTCTTCTTCTTCTTCTTCTTCTTCTTCTTCTTCTTCTTCTTCTTCTTCTTCTTCTTCTTCTTCTTCGTTGTCTTCTTCTTCTTCTCACTCGATTTTACTTATATTAGGCTAATGTGGCAACTAAGAGGCAATTGGTTGGGCTAAAGGCAAAGTGAGTTAGGCCCGACTGAAAACTGAATTTCCTTTTTGAACTACGGTAACTTTGTTATCGTTGGATTCTTGCGTGCTCGGTTTTTTTCTTTCTCTCCAAACCTTACTTTGCAAGCTGCATTCCTTTGCTGTTTCGTTTTCTAGTTAATGTCTTCTTCTTCTATTGCCTGTTCTTACACACGTATTTGCTTTCTCACGTTTCTGTTATGCCCCCCCCTCCCCCCTTCATTTCCGCTTCCTGTGGCTTCTGCAATGGATATCTTTTCCTTTTCGACTGATTTTGGTGTCTTCACCTCGTTCTGTGCCCCATTTAGAAATTACAGGATTTCCCCCCTAGTTTCGGTGCTTCTTCTTCTTCTTGTTCTTGTTCTTCTTATTCTTCTTGTTCTTTCTTCTTCTTCTTCTTCTTCTTGTTCTTCTTCTTGTTCTTCTTCTTCTTCTTCTTCTTCTTGTTTCTTCTTCTTCTTCTTCTTCTTTCTTCTTCTTCCTTTCTTCTTCTTTTCTTCTTCTTCTTCTTCTTCTTCTTCTTCTTGTTATTCTTCTTCTTCTTCTTCTTCTTCTTCTTCTTCTTCTTCTTCTTCTTCTTCTTCTTCTTGTTATTCTTCTTCTTCTTCTTTTTCTTGTTCTTTTTCTTCTTCTTCTCCTTCTTCTTCTTCATGAACTTCTTCTTCTTCTTCTTCTCTTCTCCTTCTTCTTTTTCTTTTCTTTTTCTTCTTCTTCTCCTCTTCTTTCTTCTTCTTCTCTTCTCTTCCTTCTCTCCTCTTCCTTCTTGTTCTTTTTCTTCTTCTTCTTCTTCTTCTTCTTCTTCTTCTTCTTCTTCTTCTTTTCTTCTTCTTCTTCTTCTTCTTCTTCTTCTTCTTCTTCTCTTCTTCTCTTCTTTCTTCTTCTTCTCCATGCCGCCACGTTATCATGATGACCATCCAAATCATCATGAACTACATTTCTCTTTCTCCTCCTTCTTCTTTTTCGTCTTCTACTCCTCTCCTAATCCTACTTCTTCTTCTTCTGCTTCTTCTTTTTTTTCTTCTCCTTCTTCTCCTCCTCCTCCTCCTCCTCTTCTCCTTCTTCTTCTTCTTCTTCTTCTTCTTCTTCATCTTCTTCTTCTTCTCCTCCTCCTCTTCTTCTTCTTCTTCTTCTTCTCCTTTTTCTTCTTCTGTTTCCTCCTCCTCCTCCTCTTCTTCCTCCTCCTCCTCCTCCTCCGCTTCCTCCTACTCCTCGGTTTAATTCTTCATAATTTTCTGTTCCTTCCTTTTCTTCTTCTTCTTCTTCTTCGACTTCCTCCTCCTCCTCCTCCTCCTCCTCC
>CM065682.1:18456091-18463591 GCA_017654935.2 Phymorhynchus buccinoides
TTTTAACGTTTAGGTTTTTGAAGTTTTGCCTGACCTTTGGCTACAATTTTGACCAGTTTAAAGAGTTCGTTTTAAGAATCGTCTTGTGTCTGAAAACAAAGAACGTTTCTTGGATTGCCCGTGTGATCGACCTCCTCTTGATCTTTTCAGAATGACAGTTATCTCATGAGCCCTGAAGCTGAAGATGTCTTTCAACGGAAAGCCTAGTTAGAGGACATGCCTTAAAGGATTCTCTTTAATTGCTCTGTCTGTTTGTCTGCCTACATATCTGTCTGTTCGTCTGTCTACCTGTCTGTCTGCCATTTTGACTGTCTGTCTGTCTGTCTGCCTACCTGTCTGTCTGTGTGCATGTCTGTCTGTCAGTTTGTTTGTCTACCTGTCTGTCTGTCTACCTGTCTGTCTGTCTGTCTGTCAGTTTGTTTGTCTGTCAGTTTGTCTAACTGTCTACCTGTCTGTTTGTCTGTTTGTCAGTTTGTCTGTCAGTGTGTCTGTCTGTCTGTCTACCTGTCTGTCTACCTGTCTGTCTGTCTGTCTATCAGTTTGTCTGTCTGTCTGTCTACATGTCTGTCTGTCTGTCAGTTTGTGTGTTTGTCTACCTTTTTGTCAGTTTGTCTGTCTGTCTGTCTACCTGTCTGTCTGTCAGTTTCTCTCTGTCTCTGTCTCTCTCTCTCTCTCTCTCTCTCTCTCTCTCTCTCTCTCTCTCTCTCTCTCTCTCTCTCTCTCTCTCTCTCTCTCTCTCTCTCTCTCTCTCTCTCTCTCTCTCTCTCTCTCTCTCTCTCTCTCTCTCTCTCAATAAGTCCCCTAACTAGCCACACTTTCCTTCCAAAATAATAAGACGCTTTCGATCTACGAATCGATTGTTTGCAAATGTTTTGATTGCTTCATAATTAACCCATGAATTATGATACGACAAAACAGAAGGGAAACCACGAAGCAAGATACCGGTGCACTTATCACTTACAATTAAGCCGCCAATTGTTATCCGAGAATCCGTATTTTGCGAATATTTCTTTTTGTTTATTAATATCGGTACATATTTTACTATGTTCTGAGGTTCAGAACACTATTAAACTTGTGTAGTATTCATTCATGATGTGTCTTTGCTATGCCTCTTTCTCGTGACGAAATTAATAGGCCTAGATACCGAAATGAACTCGTTGTTGATGTTTCACGCTCTTGTCACAGCTGCTATTCATTAACCCTTTCACCGCCAGCCATCTTTGAGCCAACAATGTCCATTAGACTTACTTGGCTACTGAAAATATTTTGTCTGTAATATTGTAGGATTTCTCTTTGACTCATTTAGAATAGGGTCACTCCTAACTGCCCAAATTTATATTAGGAACGCATTGTCATTGAATAACAGACCCTGATTTGAAGGGTTTTAATGACATGGGTATTAAGTAATTGTGGTGCAAAAATGCGACATTGGCGGTGAAAGGGTTAATTGTCATTCTAGAACTCTTATTTTTTTTAAATCAAAGGATAACCCATCCTCTCTACTTTCTTACCCTTTTCTTTATTGTTGATTATTCCAGCTAAACCATCAATGTTGCTTTCTTACTCCACAGAAATATTCTAGCGTACGTAGATACTGAACGGAATTTGGACACTGTGACAGAATTTAGGTATTGTCGCGGACATTATTGCACAATCCTGCAATGGCGCTGTTCATTTTACTTTAGCAAATATTTTTTGGTTTCATTGTAAGAGGTTGAAACACAAAAGGGGTTTCTTTCCAATAAAGCACAATGTTTCGTTCGATTATCTCTTTAACCTCCTCTTGATCTTTTAAGGATCACAGTTACCTTCCCTTGAGCAATGAAATAAACTTCCAATAGAAGGAGGATTATTGAGACGGCAGGCTTCTAAGGTTTCCTATTAATCTCTCTCTCTCTCTCTCTCTCTCTCTCTCTCTCTCTCTCTCTCTCTCTCTCTCTCTCTCTCTCTCTCTCTCTCTCTCTCTCTCTCTCTCTCTCTCTCTCTCTCTCTCTCTCTCTCTCTCTCTCTCTCTCTCTCTCTCTCTCTCTCTCTCTCTGCCATGTTTGTATTCTATGTTCGTATATGTACAAAGGTGCTACCTTTATGCTCACATTTGTATGTGTAATATCATGCCTTGCCATGTTTGTATTCTATGTTCGTATGTGTACCAAGGACAGATTGGAAGACTAGGCGTTGCCTAAAATCTTTATCCTTGAAAAATAAAGTTAAAGTTTTCAAGTTTTCAAGTTTCTCTCTCTCTCTCTCTCTCTCTCTCTCTCTCTCTCTCTCTCTCTCTCTCTCTCTCTCTCTCTCTCTCTTGTTTTGTCATGTGTGCTTACTTCTCAATTTGTGCATGTTAAAGAAGAGTATGTAAAGTAGGACTGAGTTTTATTTTCCCGCCTGTATGTGCTTACTTGTTACTTTATGCATGCTAAAAACGAGCATAGCTAATAGCATTCGATTTGATTTTGTTGTGTTACTATACGATTGTATTTCGCATGCTTTGCAATGCTTTTTGCTCATTTTCCATCCTTTTTCATTATTACTTTTATACATATTTTTTTCCCAGAGGGCTGGATGTAAAAAAGCATGTAATTACTTAGGCCTGGTACACAGTACATCCGGATTTTCCGCGCGGAAATAATCAATAAGAGAAAGAAGGGTAAAAATATACGGGTTAGGGGAAATACGGACACGTGCTCAAATCTGTTCCCTTCTTTCTTTTACTTATTTACGGATTGCTCACGGGTTTTCGCACTCCGCATGTATAAATAATAATAATAATACATAGTATTTATATAGCGCCTTTCTTTAGAATTAAACTCAAGGCGCTCGCATTCACTGATTCACACGCAATTAGGCTAACATACACATTCATTCGATCATCATCTAATTAATGTGAAAAGTCAGAGAGAGAAAGCTCTTTGAAACAAGTGAGTTTTTTCATTTGGGTTTTGAAAGCGGGAAGTGCTGAATTGTGACGGAGGTGAACAGGCAAGGAGTTCCAGACGGTGGGGGCGCAAAAACTAATACTGCGTTGTCCGAAAGACTTTAAATTCACTTTAGGAACTTTCAACAGTTTGGCATGGGAAGATCGGAGTACGAGTGAGCGAGAAGGAGTGTAAGTTTGGAGAGCACTTGAGAGGTAGGATGGTAGGGTCTGTTCAAAGTGGCGGAATGCAAGGACTGCCAGTTTGTACTCTAAACGAAACTTGTATGTGTTCGTTCCCTTATTCTATCACCCTCTGTAAATAACGATTCGTTCGTTCGTTCGTTCGTTCGTTCGTTCTCGCTCTCACATCCAGTGGAGATATAAGATCAGATTGTGCCTCTTGGATACACTACGGTCGAACATCATCACACTAATCTGTTCATACCATCCATCCATGTTGCCCCTCCTTATCAATATAACTGCTCCTTTTTCGTTCGTCAAACGCATTAATTCTTATACCAGTTTTTCGGGGTTCTTTCTCACATGGCGTGTTTTCGTCACATCTGTTTCCTATCACTTATTCGCACACTAACTTTCCTCATTAACCCCCTCACCTCAACCCAACCCTTTTTTCCTTACCGCCCATCCATCAAACCGCCTTATTAACTTAACTAGTTACACCCGTGCTCCGCGCGGGTCCAGAAATAATGTTTTTTGAAATGCAAAGAAAAGGGCGGAAGTTACGAAACACAGGTTCGGCATTCTTCGTGTTTTCCGAGGTAAATTCGGCAATTTCCGACACAGCTCGGGCGACGCAGACGACACAAAATGTCAAGGAAATGTCATACATTTTGCCTTCAAAATCAACTTTCAAAAGCACAATTTTGAACCAGACATAGCGGAATCGCGTCCCAACGCGTTCTTCTGGAACTGTATGGCCAGCAAAAGTCCGACATTTACGCGGTATCCGAGTTTTTACGTTCTTTTACACTTCGGGCCTTACTGTATTATATTACAGATTATCTTTGTCTTTCTGTATGGGGTACGTACTGTTTCGCCCTTTTTGTTTTTTACTTCGTCCTATAAGGGCGAAACGGAACTTCATCAACTTTGTGGTAGTAGTGTCATTTCCCCCTGTCCCCTTTCGCACTATTCTCGTCGTGCCCTGATGCTCTCGTTCCACTATGAATTGCCAGAAAAGCAGCTGCCTCCTCTGGTGTGTGGAAGTCATTGTCAGAAACGACAGGCCGGTGTTTATGTACAGCGAGTTTGTTTAGTATATTATGCTTGTAATCATTTTCTTACTCCTCAGTTTCCACAGCTTAAACTACTGAACAGATCGTGATGAAATTAAGCAGGGTGGTGCGTGACAACCACTCCCCCAAAAGAGAGCGAAATATCTAGAAATTGTGAGCACGCAGTCATAAATATCAACTATTCTCCTGTGAAACCTATTACCCGAAACATAACGAAGAGATACTCACGTACACGTTGGGGCCAAACGGGAACAGGGCGAAATGGGCCAGGGCGAAATGGAACGTCCCCTCCGTATGTCTTTCTGCCTCTCTGTCTGTCTCTCTGTCTCTATCTATCTGTCTCTCTGTCTTACTTTTATTTATCCGTTAGTACTTTCGTTCGCTATATAATCAATCTAAATGTGCTTTCTTTAACATAAACTAAGGGTCTCGAGAAAGACGGCCAATTCAAAGGTGTGCCCTTTATAACATCAGGTAAGAAAGGAAAACAACGCACAACTGCTGGTTTACATACAGTATCTGTTTGACCCCCTCTTGATCTTTCCAGGGGTGACAGCTACTGAGTGAAACAGGCAGATGAGAGCAATTTCTATTGGAAGTTTAATCAGAAGCCAAGAATTAACGTTTCCTTAATTACCATCTCTGATTGTGCTTGTGCGCGGGCGAGAGAGAGAGAGAGAGAGAGAGAGAGAGAGAGAGAGAGAGAGAGAGAGAGAGAGAGAGAGAGAGAGAGAGAGAGAGAGAGAGAGAGAGAGGGAGGGAGTGGGAGAGGAGAGGATAGAGAGAGAGAGAGAGAGAGAGAGGTGAGTGGGTGAGGCAGATAACGAGAGAGAGAAAGAGAGAGAGAGGTGAGTGGGTGAGGCAGATAAGAGAGAGAGAAAGAGAGAGAGGGGTGGGGTGGGTGAGGCAGATAACGAGAGAGAAAGAGAGAGAGAGGGGGAGGGAGTGGGGAGAGAGGAGATAACGAGAGAGAGAGAGAGAGAGGGGTGGGGTGGGTGAGGCAGATAACGAGAGAGAAGAGAGAGAGAGAGGAGTGGGAGTGGGTGAGGCAGATAACGAGAGAGAAAGAGAGAGAGAGGGGTGGGGTGGGTGATGCAGATAACGAGAGAGAAAGAGAGAGGGGGGGGAGTGGGAGTGGGTGAGGCAGATAACGAGAGAGAGACATAGAGAGAGAGAGAGACAAAGAGAGACAGAGAAAGAGGAGAGAGTTAAGAAACAGAAAGATTGTGTTTAAGAGTCGCTGAATGGTTTGGCCCCATCATATCTCTCTGATCTTCTATCGATTTATACTCCCACTAGACTGCTTCGCTCCTCCTCTGACACTCACGTTCTGCAGATCCCCCGTTTCCGTGCCAGAACTCTTGGCGAACGTTCTTTTTCTTTCCAAGCTCCCTCCTCCTGGAATGG
This sequence comes from Phymorhynchus buccinoides, assembly GCA_017654935.2. Taxonomy (NCBI): domain Eukaryota; kingdom Metazoa; phylum Mollusca; class Gastropoda; order Neogastropoda; family Raphitomidae; genus Phymorhynchus; species Phymorhynchus buccinoides. Next base: position 18,461,669 of record CM065682.1, read on the forward strand.
CCTCCCTTCTGCACTCCGAACCTCAAACAGCCTCTCGTCTTTCAAGTCCTCCCTCAAAACAACTCTCTTCAAAACATAATCTTTCTCATCCTCCTCCTGCAAAGGTTATCCGTTGAGTCATGTGTGTGTGTGCGTGTGCGTGCGTGTGTGTGTGTGTTTTGTTGGGTGTGTGTGTGTGTGTGTGTGTGTGTGTGTGTGTGTGTGTGTGTGTGTGTGTGTGTGTGTTTGACCTTAAGTTCGTGTGAGTGTTTTGTGTGTTGTCCAGCTTTTCATTTTGTTAGTATTGTTTTTATCATGATTGTAAGCGCTTAGGGCTTTTGTTAAGATTAAGCGCCCTAAATATTCATTATTATTATTATTATTAAGAGTTGAACCATTTTCTGCGAACGTCCGACAAATTGCGTCCTATACTGTCTAACGATTGTGGGCAATATCGTAACGGTAGTGATACACCATTGGAATGGATCCTTTGAGGGCTATCTCACCGCACGTTTCAATGTCATTTACGATTACAGTAATGTATTCCATGTAAAGGTTTATTGCGTAATGTAGGTGTTGAAATGGTGTTCTGGTTACAGATCAGTCAAAGAACGGATTTTTTGGGGGGGTGAATGTCAAAGGGCTCTCTTTCTGTCTTTTGTTTCTCTCTTTTTCTTTGCCTCTCTCCTTCCCTCTCTCTCTCCTTGTCTTTCTCTGTCTCTGTCTCTCTTTTTGTCTCTATCTCTGTCTCTGCCTGTCTCTGTCTCTGTCTGTCTGTCTCTCTCTCTGTCTCTGTCTCTCTCTCTCTCTCTCTCTCTCTCTCTCTCTCTCTCTCTCTCTCTCTCTCTCTCTCTCTCTCTCTCTCTCTCTTTATCTGTGTGTGTTAAACACACACACACATACACACACTCTCTCTCTCTCTCTCACCCCACACACACCCACACTCTCTCTCTCTCTCTCACACACACACACACACTCTCACGCACGCACGCACACACGCACGCACGCGCACGCACGCACACGCACGCACACGCACACGCACGCACACGCACACACACACACACACACACACACCCGCGCGCGCGCGCAAGAAAGACTCAATATTGCAGGACTGGGTTTCCCTTGTAGTTGTGTAAGATTACATCTCCTAGATTCAAAAGTTTTAAAAAACACCAACGTGTTTTTTTCTTTCTTTTGTTAACCAGCCGCGCCCCGAAGGCTGGTTTAATGGTTTCAGGGCTTACTGTTTGTTCCTGGCTGACTATCTATCTGTCTGAATATGTGAACACGATAACGTCTGAACGAAGGGACCTAGAAAGCTCACATGTTGCATGCTGATAGGTATTTTTGGATACCTAGACCAAGTTCCAAAATGAAGGTCATTGGTCATAAGTCAAGGTCACTAGAGCCGAAAATGATGCCGCGCACCTGTTTTTCTCAAGTAGTTGATATTATCGCTGGCGCAGTGGTACTGTGAAGCGCAGGTGTAGACTGTTTGATCGGACTTTAGTTTCAGAGGAGTATGTCTGTTTGTTTCTGCAAGGTCACTGGACCCGAAAATGCTGTCGTGCGGCTGGTTGATCTAGCGTTTTCACGCTCTAGTTCTTGTTTTGTATCATTTTCATATTTATATGATTCATCTGTAAAGCCCTTCAGTCGACTCTTTTTGCACGCAGTCCTTCCCATTCTTTGCTCACAACCTTCTTCTTCTTCTTCTTCTTCTTCTTCTTCTTCTTCTTCTTCTTTTTTGCTTGTTCTTGTTCTTGTTCTTCTTCTTCTTCTTCTTCTTCTTGTTCTTCTTCTTGTTCTTCTTCTTCGTCTTCTTCTTCTTCTTGTTCTTCTTTTCTTGTTCTTGTTCTTGTTCTTCTTCTTCTTCTTCTTCTTTTTCTTCTTCTTCTTGTTCTTCTTCTTCTTCTTCTTCTCCTTCTTCTCTTCTTCTTCTTG
>CM065682.1:18468591-18478591 GCA_017654935.2 Phymorhynchus buccinoides
GGGGGGGGGGGGTTCTGGACCCCCTCTTTCTTAAAAATAATAAAACAGAGGGAAGAATAAGCGCATATGCACGCACACACTCACACACCCATGCATGCATGCACTCACACACATGATTGTATCCAGTATTATGACTACACGTGCATTGCAAACTAAAACTAAGGTGTCTGAAGTGCAAGTGTTGCCAATAAAATTGTAAAGTACAAATGAAACTATCGCTAATGGATACAACTAAAAAAATAAAATAATTTAAAAAATGCCAGTGCTGAGAATCGCCCCCCCCCCCCCCCCCCCCCCCCCCCCCCCCTCCCCCCAAAAACCCCCCAAACAAACCACAACAACAATTCATGTCGCTGAACGGCAGCTAAATTTCCTAGCGGGCTATACCTAGCACTCATTAGCACCACCAGTTGATAGGTACTTAATGGTTCAAAACAATGTTTCAATAGGGGTATGAACAGTAATGGCATTAGTCCTTTATTTCATGCCCAGATTGCACTATTTTGCTTCTCGGATTTAAATTGTTTCCTGGGGAGTATGCCCCCGGAACCCTCTAGGGGTCTTGGTGCTTCGCACCTTCGATAAATTAGCCCCCACCCCTTAAACACTTAGGTCCGGCCCTGCACAGAAACACACACACAGAAACACACACGCACACAGAATGCACACACTCCTAGCAGGATCATTGGGAGAAAAGTGCCAAACTATCGCTGAACGGCAGAAATAATAATAATAGCAGTGAAGCATTTATATAGCGCACTCCTCCACCAAATGTGGAGCTATATGCGCTTAAGGGGGGGGGGGGGGGGGGGGGGGGGGGGGGTATGTGTATGTGTATGCCTATTTGAATGTGTGTAAGCGATTACATGTCTTTGTTGAATTTCTTGTTTTTAATTTTTGTGTTGTTATTATTTAAGAAAATTTATATAGCGCTTCACCTTTAAGCTCTACGCGCTTTACAATTGCACTAATATTATTCACATTAAAAACAACCGCTTACATACCTCCCCACTATCCTTCATATTCACATACACACACACACACATGCACGCGCGCACACACACACAAATATGTACATATTTAACTAAATATAGATAAAATACATACATCATAAAATAACAATTTACAATCAGATTACATAAAAAAAAATCAATTTTCAATTTACACATTCACAATAACCGCAAAAGTAAAGTATACATATAGGTACACACAAGGTTCACAAACATTCAAAAATAGACAAACACGCTCATAAAAGCAAATGAAGACATACTCGTATTCACCGCACTCACGGGTTTAAAACCAACAAGAAAAAATAGATTTAATGTAAAATAGATTAAAAGAAAATGTATTCATATAATATCCCTTTCACAGATACAGACACACACACAGCACACATACACACACACATGCACGCGCGCAGAGAGAGAGAGAGAGAGAGAGAGGACAGTTGTTAAAATAATGAGAGGAACTGACGTTATGAATCAAAGCTACACACACGCTCACACACACACACACACACACACACACACACACACACACACACACACACACACCATCACCATCACTACCACTCACCCCACCCAAAACAACAATACATAATGAAACAAACTGTTGAATGAAGCCTCAACATTCTCTCTCTCTCTCTCTCTCTCTCTCTCTCTTCTCTCTCTCTCTCTCTCTCTCTCTCTCTCTCTCTCTCTCTCTCTCTCTCTCTCTCTCTCTCTCTCTGCATTGATTTGGTGGTTTTTTCTTCTAATATTTTCTTCTTTGTTGTTGGCGAGATGTAAACAAGCGTGTATTGTGCTTATTCTTTTCCAACATTAAAAAAGATTCGTTCGTTCGTTCGTTCACGTTCTCTCACCGTCTCTCTCTCTCTCTCTCTCTCTCTCTCTCTCTCTCTCTCTCTCTCTCTCTCTCTCTCTCTCTCTCTCTCTCTCTCTCTCTCTCTCTCTCTCTCTCTCTCTCTCTCTCTCTCTCTCTCTCTCTCTCTCTCTCTCTCTCTCTCTCTCAAAATACTTGTACAGACAAAATATAATAATGATGGTAACTACAAGACCTCCCTTACTTAACTGTTTATTGCAAAATGAAAGTTGTTTAGTTACTAGAAACGTTGCTATGTTCACATACTATGCTCTAAAACAAAGGGAACAGTTTTACAACACTCGTAAATCCTTAACTTGTTTTTGTGTTTGATGTAGTATCCGCATCATGATATATTCTATTGTTCTAATGATTGTGTTCTTTACCTTTTTGCTTTAGTTGTGTGCATATTAAGTGCACCTCCAAATGTGTATAGGTCGGTGGCCTCACATTAAAAATTCATTGCGTCTCTCTCTCTCTCTCTCTCTCTCTCTCTCTCTCTCTCTCTCTCTCTCTCTCTCTCTCTCTCTCTCTCTCTCTCTCTCTCTCGCGCGCGCAACAAAGCTGACGCAGACAGTCAACTAACATAAGGGGTGTGTGGGACGGGGTGGGTGGGATATAATCGAGAAGTAATGTGGCCTAAAGGTTGTGATGTAGTTTGACTAGGTGGGTTTTGAGAGCTGATTTGAAAGATGGTTAGGATTGGATATGGCGAATTTCGCGTGGTAAGGAATTCCAAACTGATGGGGCCGAAAAGGAAAATGACCTTTATCCCATTGCCCATGCCACCATATCTTACTTCCTGGCCTATTTGCATCCTTTCAAGAGATGCCGATTAAGGATTCATGGTTATAGGAACGTTGGCTAAATGGTCACTGCTCTGTTCTGACTTTGACCTTAAACTTGCCCAAGGTCACTAAGCTTCAAAATGTTCCCACTGGATGCCTTGGGTGTTACTGATTTGGAATATATAAGGTTGTATGTGTGTACTACGAATACTACAAAGACTACAGCCATAGGTCAAAGTTCAAGGTCAAGATCAACAAGATACAAAGTGACTCCAGGTACAATCCTTGGGTGGTACCTATTAAGAATTTATGTGATTATATAGATACATGACCTATGAGTCGCTGACTACAGCCACAAGGTCGAAGGTCGGGGTCATACTGACCAAGAATATATGTGGATATGTGGGTGTACGCCCAATGGTTTTGGGGCTATAGAATTGTTTTAAATGACGAGGTCAAAAGTCAAGTTCAGAGACCATCACGCATTACATTGAGTCAGTCTACTAATCTACCAAGCGTGACATTTTTGACTGCAAAAAAATGTTAAAGATATGGAGTTTAAAAAAAGAATAAATCTGAGGTCAAGGTCAAAGGTCAACAAGATAACCACTACCCAATATTATGAAGGCCATTAAGCCAATATATCCACATACCAAGTTTCAAAACTGTATCTCCAACGACTTAAACATTATGGCCATCAGACCAAAAGAATCAAGTTTTCAAGGTCTAATTTCAAGGTCAAGGTCAGCGTGATTGTAAATTAGCCAATGAATGTCTTTTTGTCTTGGTAATACATCATCTCACAACATATGAAGCGACTTTGTTCAGCAGCATGCTTGGGACAGACAGACAAACACAGACAAGAAAAGAACAAAATCAAATAGACCGCAACAAACATACTCCTATCCCACAATAGTGGGGCAAAGGACAATACATCATCTTGCAAGACACTGGAGACGGTCAGCAGTTCTGGAGTACAAACATTCAAAAGATGTGTTGTTCTGGAGACAGGAAAACCGCTTGATGTTGGAATATTGTATGGAACAAGGAACTGTGATGGTACTAATCTAAGGTACTTTTTAGCACCAGGGCTAATATTAGTTGTGTGTGTGAGTTACAGTTTGTTTATTTTCCACAACTGTTAACGTTTTCTTATTCTTTAGTTCATGCTAAACCCCTGCATACCAGTTAGTTTGCTGTCGGTCCAGTAGTTTTAGAAATATTGTCATGTTAGTGTCAGTTGTTCTGAAATTTGCCTATTGGACAAAAGCGAAAATAGCGGTTTTAAGCCCTTTTCTGTAATTTCTAAACTGCACATTTTCATTACTCAGAAAAAAATAGGCATGTCGTATATGTTGCCTACTATTACAAAATACAAGTTTCAACTTTTGAAAGTAATTAATCTTTGAGATATGCGACTTCAAAAACAGCCGTTTTTGCACTTTTCCAAAATAGCGCAAAATATTGGATATTTATAAGCAATTATTTTATAAACTATTGAAGAGATTTAACTGAAATTTTGCATGTGAGTTTCTATTACGGGTTTGTTTATAAATATGCATTTGTTTTTTTGCTACCTTGAATTTTGACCGTTTTGTAGATATACCTAAATTTAGTTATTATTAAGGCCAAAAAAGGAGTAATTTTCTTACTTTTACCCCTTGTATAAGGTATGTGCATGGGGCAGAGGGGTGGGTGGGAGGGTCCGGAACCCAGGAGCCCCCCTCCCCCTCCCCCTAAATCCAACCCTGTCACACACACTTTTTTCTCCGTTTTGGTCAACTAATCTTCCAAACTAATGCCAAATTCCAATTGAGACGAGCACGATTTATATATAAAATCAGGAAACATTGTTTGACAATACACTGCAGCGTAGTCTTGCTTTTATAAAATGTGTGTACTTTGTGCCTGTGGCCACCTCTTTAATAATAACTAGCGCAACGCCCCGTACCGGTAACGCCTAGTACAGGTAACGCCAAGTACCAGTAACACTGAGTACCAGTTTTGCCGGGTCCACGAAATATTATATTTTTACTTTTGTGGCTGAAAACCCAATTTTTAGATCCCTACCACTTTCAAGGCCTACCGATCTCCATGACCTTGAGCTTGGCCTTGATCAGTATGCAATCATCAGAACAATCATATGCCAAAGTACCTACATGCCAAGATTGAAGTCCCTAAGACCAACGGTGTAGACGTTACAGCCCCTTAAAGATTTTCGGTTGTCAAACATTGTGGTTGAAGCGTTTTCTTTTTTTTGTAGTGCAGTAAAAACAAAATTGGAGCTGTTTCCTTTGTTGTGAGCGAAACTCCTTTAGATAATCTGTATTTTTTATAAAAATAAAGAAGAAAAAAAGGCTTGTATTGCGAAAATTTCGTGCAAACGATTTGGTCTAAACGCAGGCGGCCATTAGAAAAGAGACGGCACACGCCTTCTCTTTGGGTGAAATAATTTAACTTCCAGCACCTCCGCCAAGGAGGAATCGCCGATTTGACGGTTTGATTTCTAGGAAACCAGAGCAAAGTGAGTGTTGCAATCTCTGTAAAGGGTGTTTTCCTGGTGATGTGGACTTGTTTCTTACAAAAACTCATCCGTCAGGGTGGCCCTTTAATACTACAACCTAAGACTCCATTATTAGATCAGGTCTGACTTTTGCTGAAAGATAACCAGTAGAACATAGCTAGCTCCCTTCGCGGCCTGAAAAACTTTCTGGGATGATTCAATCCATTAATGAATCGATATGCTAATGAATAGAGGCATTAACACAGGCTCCACAATGAACTCATGAATAAATGCATGAACACTGATGATTAAATGAATACCGACGATCAAAAATACAAGTTCAAATTTCCACAACATAGTTTAAGTGAAAGAGTGAACGGGTCCGTTGAGCGTTCCCACATTAGTGTAGGCTCAAATAGTATTTCCAATTTGTCGTTTAAAAACACAAATTAGTGATTTTGGGCCTATAACCCCAAATATTTCGTTTAATTTAGAAATGACTTCCTTCCCAACTCATGTCATGCACTGTAACTGTTCTTTTTCTCTCAAAAAACGATAATTATGGCGAATGCCAATATACATTTTGTATTTATTGTTCCAGCTTTCAATGTTACCAAATAATTAAAGACCCACCAGATCACGTGTCAAAATCACGGGCTTCACGTGTTTTCTCTCTTATAGCTGGTAAGAAATCTTGTTTGACCAGGTTTGACTCCCATGCAAATGCCCCCCAAATCAAAACGAATCATCGTTTTAAAGAGCAGCCTCAATTTCAAGTTGGGGGCATTTGTATGCGGGTCACAGCTACCCAGAAGAAAACACGGGACTTAATCGTGGTGGGTGAGTGGGTCTTTAATGCAGTGCTGGCTTCACGAAAAGGCTAGTTTTTGTCATAGTTCTTCAAGTTGTCAAACTTTGCCATTGTTGTGCCACGGAATGTCCCCTGCTTTATGGAAAGCTTATGTGTTGTGCATACCCATTGTTTCTTTTTCAAGCAATGTATTAATAATGGACTGTAAATAAAAAAACAGACAAGGGCGTCGCCGAGCGGCAGACATGTCCGTCACCAGCAATGCCACGCACTTGCGACACCCCGTAGAGTGTCACATCCTGACACAAAATTGGAAGGGATTCTGTCTTCTAGTTCACGAGATACAGCTTGAAGAAGAAACATATAGCGCAAAGAAGGAAATTTCGGTTTTCAAGGTCACACTTCAAGGTCAAGGTCAGCATGGCGATAATGTATGCTCCGATGTTTTCTTCTCTAGGGTATACAGTACCACACACAATCTGAAGCGCTTCTGTCAAGTACCAATGTGGAAAATATGGCTTAAAACCCAATGTGTAGACCCCTACCACTTTCAAGGCCTACTGATCGCCCGGACCGTGACCTTGACCTTGATCGGTATGCCACCATCAGAACGGGCATAAGCCAAAGTACCTTCATGCCAAATTTGAAGACTCTAACACTAACGGTGTGGGAGTTATGGCCCCTGAAAGATTTTTCGGTTTTCAAGGTCGTACGCCAAGGTCAAGGTCACGACGGCAAAATGGTTTGCGCGGATGCCTTTCGCTCATGGTGACACACCAGCACACAAAATTTGACGTGATTCGGTCAACCCGTTCGAAAGATATCCTTGGGACAGACAGAAGGAGAAAAAAATGACCCTCCGATTTTCAGGCTCCAGCGATCTTTTTGACCTTGACCTTGACCTTGATCGGTATGCCATCATCAGAACGGGCATAAGCCAAACCACCTTCATACCAAGTTTCAACATCCTATGTTGATCGGTGCCCGAGATATGGCTAAAAATAGATTTTCGGTTTTCAAGGTCGTACGTCAAGGTCAAGGTCACGACGGCAAAATGGTTTGCGCCGATCTCTTCCTATTAAGGAGGCACACCTTCACACAAAATTTGACGCGATTCGGTCAAGCGGTTCGGGAGATATCCTTGGGACAGACAGGAAAAAAAAAAAAAAAAAAAATACAAACCAGCCCATCGCAATAGTCCGATCACCTTTGGTGACGGACTAATAACCACTTACCGTACCAGGGTGTTCCAGTTTCACGGAGCATTTCAAATGGAGCGTTCACTTCACACACAAACACATTGACTTCCGCAGAGATATCCACAGGCATTATAGATGGACATCAACCAACTCGGAGACGCATTGTCGACCGAACTCACTCGATGCAATGAATTCTCTTAACAAAATAAAGGGAGGTAAACTGGCGGAAGTTGTCACAACTCTAATTAACGTTAGAAGAGACGTAAGACTCTAAAATATTACGATCTGTATGAAACCATGAATGATATCATTTGAACATTTTTTTCAAAGTCGAAAATTGACAAAATGTCACGTCAATAGAAAAATATGACTCAGAGGAGAGGCACTCAGAAAATAATAAGTTTCTAAACTATTTGCAATCAGTTCATTGCAGACAGTTTGGCGCGTTTCAATGGAATGGCGAATTATTAGTTCACCAGTTAAGCCGCACCGCCTTACTAGCACCAGTCATCTGAACAACACCGAAGCATCATAAACAATACATAAATAGCTCGCTAGCACACCACCGAAACCAACAAAACAATATCACCACACAGCATTTTCTGTTCATCTCGCATCGCTTTTTTCCCCCAAAAGAAAGTAACAGGTAGAAAAGCAAGCCTAATGCATCACAGCTGGTGTTTCACTAAAGTTCTAATATTCCGTGGACAATACCCCCCTACTACCCCTTTCTCTCACTCTCACTCCGCCACACATGAGAGAGAGAGAGAGAGAGAGAGAGAGAGAGAGAGAGAGAGAGAGAGAGAGAGAGAGAGAGAGAGAGAGAGAGAGAGAGAGAGAGAGAGAGGGGGGGGGGGAGAGAGAGAGAGAGAGAGAGAGAGAGAGGGAGGGAGAGAGGAGAGAGAGAGAGAGAGAGAGAGAGAGAGTGTGTGTCGCTCGCGCAACAATAGGGTCGGTGGCGGCTGATAGATAGCAGCGAGTGATACACAGTTGCAGGCGGTCCTTTTCAGCAGCTGTTGGAAGATACCGTCTGTGATGGCAGTTCAAGCGGGCGCGTATAATAACGCGCACCAACCTTGATTGGGTTTCGTTCTTCTAGCTTTTTTGTTGTTGTTCAAACGCGTATGAGTGTTAAGCGTGTGCTCGCTTCGATTTAATTAGACTTTTCGAGATTAAGAACTTTATAAATACTGACTATTGTTGTTGTTGTTGTTGTTGTTGTTGTTGTTGTTGTTGTTGTTGTTGTTGTTGTTGTTCTTCTTCTTCTTCTTCTTCTTCTTCTTCTTCTTCTTCTTCTTCTTCTTCTTCTTCTTCTTCTTGTCTTTTGCTTCAGTTTTGCCATCTTGACTAGAGCGCCAATCCTTCGAGAGCTGATTGTTTTAAAGCCAAATTCTGCTTCTTTGCATAACTGTATCGTTTGCGCCATTAGGACAGAATAGAAGTGAGGGGGAAAAAGAGAAGAAAAAAAGAAACTAGGAACAGGATAGAACTAAAGATCAAAAGAATGAAAGTGATAACTGGTTACAAAGAGAAAACAAACAAAAATGATAAAATTTATGAAAATGAGACGACAAGAAGAGACGAAGTAGATTCGAGGGAAATGTAGATTGACCATGAAAAAAGGCAGGTTTAGAGGAAACAAAGATTGAAGAGCATCAAGAAGGAATAGACGACAAGAAGAGACGAAGTAGATTCGAGGGAAACGTAGATGGACCATGAACAAAGACAGGTTTAGAGGAAACAAAGATTGAAGAGCATCAAGAAGGAATAGACGACAAGAAGAGACGAAGTAGATTCGAGGGAAACGTAGAAGGACCATGAACAAAGACAGGTTTAGAGGAAACAAAGATTGAAGAGCATCAAGAAGGAATAGACGACAAGAAGAGACGAAGTAGATTCGAGGGAAACGTGGATGGACCATCAAAAAAGACAGGTTTAGAGGAAACAAAGATTGAAGAGCATCAAGAAGGAATAGACGAAAAGAAGTACAGAAAAGGGAGAAACAGCATTTTTAAAAACACAACGAAAGGAATAACCGAGAAAGAAAATAATAGAAAGAAAGAAAGAACGAAAAGAAACAAAGGAAGAAAGAAAGAATAAAAGAATGAACGAATGAAAGAAAGAAAGAAAGAAAAGAAAGAAAGGAAAAAGGAAAGAAAAGAAAGAAAACAAGTGCAACGCCGAGCGGCTGCAAAGTCCCCTCGCAGCATCGCCGAGCTACTCCGAAATCGGAATGTGTCGGCTGTACACATACATAAAAACGCATCAAAACAGCACGTAACTGAATAGTTTGTTTATATATAGCCTTGGGGTTCGGACCCGTGATTTGAGCGCGCGCGATCATGCGCACACGCGCGCACAGAAAAATTCATGACAACTGTGTTATAGACCATTCATCAAGAAATGTTGTGAGAAAAACTGCATTAAAATACATGCAAAACTTCGCGAGATATTAGCGATTATGTGGTTCGGGGTTTTGAACCCCGTAACTGGCGCGCCTTGACCTTAATGTAAAACTAAATACATCAGTGGATAGCTTGCATCTTGGCAAACTAGTATACCAAATTTGATGATGATAGACTGAATAGTTTTTGAGAAAAACGGACGAATAGCCGGACGGACGGAGGCACGCCGGACGGACACCGGACGGACCAGACAAAAACAATAGCTCCCCGAACCTTCGGCTCGGGGACTAAAAAAGTAAACTAAACTCAAATAAAGTTGACAAGAGCAGGCCATACGAACGTTAGGAGAAAACAGGAAATAAACACATTACTTTGATGGTGTTTTTTCGGAGAAAACACAAAAGAGCAAGGGGGGGGGGAGAAGGAAGACAGAA
>CM065682.1:18491091-18493591 GCA_017654935.2 Phymorhynchus buccinoides
ACAATTCACAAGATATTTATATTTCCCCATGGCAACACAGTGAGCTGTAAATCATATTAAGAGTGGGCTTATCACTGTGTTGCCATGGGGAAATAGAAACATTTCGTGAATAATGTTAACCTGTACACAGGCCTTGATGGGTTACGAATAGGGTCGGGGGCATATCGATACGAACGCTCAGACATTACACCCATACAGAGCGAGAAACACAGCAGCACGTGCAATGCGGGGAAGACAGTTCCCAGACCATGAGAAGAGAACTATTGGGCCAATGTGTCTGACGTATCACGTAGACAGCAGACTTGCTTGATGTCATTAGTCCAATCGATGCCAAGAAGACTTTTTCAATTGATACCATTAGTCCAATCGATGCCAAGAAGACTTTCTGAATTGATACCATTAGTCACATCGATGCCGAGAGTTGCTCTTTTTTGCTGGTGTATAAATACTATAAGCCCAATTTGTGTCAAAACCTATTTCTTTCTGTCTTACCATTAGATACTATCTATAAAGGTCTTGCTGTCAAGGTTATTCTTTCAAAATATTACAATAGTACCACTGAGCAGCGGGTAAATAACATATAGATGTCTTTCGGATCTTGGAATTGTACAATTGAGCCTCACATTCAGCAGATAAACGCTGCCCTATATAGACCAAGTCGATCTATAGATGTATGGGATGCCTGAAGTAAAACAAGACGGCAAGTGCATAAGCACAATACTGGTAATCTATGACAGACACAGAAACACACAGGACCCTTTTGCATTGGCAAGGCTTTTGGGTTTGTTTATTTTTAGTCCCCGAGCCGAAGGTTCGGGGAGCTATTGTTTCTGTCTGATCCGTCCGTGCCTCCGGCGTGCCTCCGTCCGTCCGTCCGTCCGGCTATTCGTCCGTTTTTCTCAAAATCTATTCAGTCTATCCTCATCAAATTTGGTATACTAGTTTTCCAAGATGCAAGCTATCCACTGATGTATTTAGTTTTACATTAAGGTCAAGGTCGCGCCAGTTACGGGGTTCAAACCCCGAAACACATAATCGCTGATATCTCGCGAAGTTTTGCATGTATTTCAATGCAGTTTTTTTCACAACATTTCTTGATGAATGGTCTATAGCACAATTGTCATGAATTTTTCTGTGCGCTCGTGTGCGCATGATCGCGCGCGCTCAAATCACGGGTCCGAACCCTAAGGCTATATATCAAAAACTATTCGGTTTCGTGCTGTTTTCATGCGTTTTTATGTAGTTACGTGCTGTTTTGATGCGTTTTTAATGTGTACAGCTGACACAATCCGATTTCGGAGTAGCTCGGCGATGCTGCGAGGGGACTTTGCAGCCGCTCGGCGTTGCTTTTTTTCCTCAGAAATGGCAGTAAAACAAGATGCTCAAGAAAAAAAGTGTTTTTTTCTACCCTTACATTTGTAAGCTGTAACAAAGAACAAGTAAGAAAATAATGTTCATGAGCAATTGGTAAACTGAAACAAGAAAATAAATTAGTAATATTTTTTTTTAATCAGTTATCAAGCTAACTTCAAAAACAAAAAAATAAATAATAAATACTTTATGTTGCACTTGCATGCAAGAGGCTGTGAGTTCGAATCTCCACTGCATACTTTTTTTCTTTCTCTCTTTTTCGGCTTTTATTTTGGAGGGGGGGGGGGCGTATTCTTTTTTTTTCCTTCTTTTTTTTCGGGGGGGGGGGGGGGGGGGGGGGGGGGGGGGGGGGCAAAGCCGGGTTTACTTGCTAAACATGAAACACAATATTTTAAAAAATGCATAGACAAAAAGCAAAAACAAAAAATGAATCCAGAAGGCAGGGGAAGAGTGGGGGGGGGGGGGGGGGGGGGGTCGATGAGAGCCGTTCAAAGATAACAGATACTGCACTGAAAAGGATATGTTAAAGCTGTTACATTCTTTATTAACTACATCGCTACATTCGGTGACTGTGATACCTTTTGCTGTGTCCTTTTTCCCTTTTCCATTTTTCCTTTTTTTTCAAATACAGTGTCTGAGCCAATACACTTCTTCTTTTTTTTAAAGACGAAACAAACCAACCAAAAGCAACATCCTTCAGAAGCTGAAATCATCATTTTGGATGCTCGAGTAATTAACCCTTTCACCGCCAATGTCGCATTTTTGCACCGCAATGGTTTAACACCCATGTCACTAAAAGGCATCAAATCAGGGCCTGTTACCTGAAGACCCTATTTTCTTACTTTTTGGAGGTAAGGATAGGCCTAATGTTCTACAGGGAATAGAGGAATTCCCAATAACTGCAGATAGGGAAAGACGGGGTGAAAAGCGCATGGGCGGGTAAGAAGCCCACCCCAATTATCTCATGAAATAAAGAAAATTTCAGTCAAATTTGCCCATGAGACGAATGCTAGACTTTAACGCTCGTCTCATGGGCAAAATGAGACTGAAATTTGCTTCATTTCATGAGATAATTGGGGCGGGCGTCTTACCCGCCCATGCGTTTTTTACCCCGTCTTCCCCTACATTT
>CM065682.1:18521091-18528591 GCA_017654935.2 Phymorhynchus buccinoides
TAACGTGTGCTGCGTGCATGGGCACACGGGACCTCGGTTTATCGTCTCATCCGAAAGACTCCACGTTCAGACCGTTAAGGCCGAGTGTAAAGTGAGAGGAAAAATCCCCTGTACCCAGGTTCGAACTCGGGTTTACTTGATACGAGGCGAACGCGCTACCACTGTGCCACTCTGCACTATATTATGCATTATAGTGAACATTCTCTGCCTCTGTCTCGTGCACTGTGATGCGAACGCCACCTAGTTAAGATTATCGCCCTTGCCTATCATGAACTATAGTAGTGTATAACCATATAAAATTATCTGCCCCTAACTAGTCTCTAGGTGGCATGGTCCAGTCAGTCTGAAAATTATCGCTCTTTCGTGTCGCCAAGACATAGAATAAAGCCCCATTACACTTCGAATGATTCGCATCGCAACGATTTTGAATTATTCAAAAAGCTCACAAATCACTCCAGCCATGCACACAAACAAAACACACATAAACAAAAGGAGAAATGAAAGAAGATCACGGGGGTTTACTTCAGGTTTAGACATACGGAAGTGGTAGATCAGACTTTTTTTTTTACATATAGACTTTTTATAGAAAAAAACTCTCTACACCGATTGGTTTCCCCACAACAAGCCACTACAAAGGCAGAGGCAAAATGTTGGTCTAAGGGAGCGAAGCGAGCTTAGAAGTGACCAAGGTATGGTGTGCACACAGATGTATTTCCCTTGAAGCAAATGCATCACATTGACAGCTATCTATTAATTCCGGACGTATATGACCGGAACGACTTGAATTAGTTAAAAAATAAAAACTAGAAAAGCTATTCACATTCTGTTTTCTGTGTCTTCAGAAGGAATGCTAGCTCTATATTTTGAAACAACTAGGGGAGGACGGGGTAAAAAGCGCATGGGCGGGTAAGAAGCCCACCCCAATTATCTCATGAAATAAAGAAAATTTCAGTCAAATTTGCCCGTGAGACGAATGCTAGACATTAACGCTCGTCTCATGGGCAAAATGAGACTGAAATTTGCTTCATTTCATGAGATAATTGGGGTGGGCTTCTTACCCGCCCATGCGCTTTTTACTCCGTCTTCCCCTATCTCAATTTATACACAATTTCCATGATGCATAGTTTTCTCACGAACATTGCAACTATTTTAACAGGCGCAATTGCTGACTACAACGGACGCAGTTGAGTATTGGGGTAATTAACGTAGGTGCAATTGGGATGCACCGTCACTAAGACACTTTGCTAACTAGATTTTCTGGCTGACCGGTTGTGATCGATACGTATGGTGGACATCGGTATATTTGTGTGTGTGTGTGTGTGTGTGTGTGTGTGTGTGTGTGTGTGTGTGTGTGTGTGTGTGTGTGTGTGTGTGTGTGTGTGTGTGTGTGTGTGTGTGTATGTGTGCGTGTGTGTGTGTATGTGTGTGTGTGTGTGTGTGTGTGTGTGTGTGTATGTGTGCGTGTGTGTGAGTATGCGTGTGTGTGTGTGTGTGTGTGTGTGTGTGAGTATGCGTGTGTGCGCGCGCGTGTGTGTGTGTGTGTGTGCGTTTCTCTGTGTGTATGTCTGTGCCTATATGTTTCTCCTTGTGCATGGCTAGAAAGAGAGAGAAAGACAGATTCACAAGCTCACACTCGGACGAATGTAATAAAGAGAATAAGAAACTCGTTAGTATACACACACATACAACAACAACAAGGGCATCGCCGAGCGGCAGCAACGCATTGTAAGTGCATCGCCGAGCGGCAGCAAGGCATTGTGACAATGCAACCCGGCCAGAGTTATGTCCCCCCCCCCCACCCCCCAATAAACACACCACTTTCCACCCTTACAGAACGCATAAAATACATAGCTCAAAATTTGAAGCGATTCTGTTCATTAGTTCACGAGATTCAGCTGAACTTTTATACAAACTTCCTTGCACCATGGTACACCACCACACAAAATTTGAAGCGATTCTGTTCACCAGTTCACGAGATAAAGCTGAGGGGAAATTACATAGCCCAAAGAAGGAAATTTCGGTTTTCATGGTCAAACTTCAAGGTCAAGGTCAGCACGGTGTTGATTAACGAAAGGAAGCTTCCTTTTCAAGCTGTCTACCCCTCTGCCAATTTTAATCAAAGTCCAAACAGTAGTTTTACAGGTGGGAAAAGAAATACATAGCCCAACATTTGAAGCGATTCTGTTCACTAGTTCACGAGATACAGCTGAACTTTTATACAAACTTCCTTGCACAATGGTACACCACCACACAAAATTTGAAGCGATTCTGTTCACTTGTTCACGAAATAAAGCTGGGGGGAAATGACATAGCCCAAAGAAGGAAATTTCGGTTTTCATGGTCAAACTCCAAGGTCAAGGTCAGCACGGTGTTGATTAACGAAAGAAAGCTTCCTTTTCAAGCTGTCTACCCCTCTGCCAATTTTAATCAAAGTCCAAACAGTAGTTTTTAAGATAATCGATACACAGACACACACACACACACACACACACACACACACACACACACACACACACACACACACACACACACACACACACACACACACACACACACACACACACACACACACACACACACAACCCAATCGCAATACCCCGGCCTCTGGCCGGGTAATAATCCACAGAGCAGATAATACAGATACAACGCTGGCCCGTGGACAAAAAGGAGCCACCTGTCTGAAACAAGACTATAATAATTATTGCAATATAGTATATATATAAGGCCGTGTACACACCGATGATAAGCGGATATTCCATGCGGAAACCCGTGCGCAATCCATAAATAAGTAAAAACAAAGAAGGGAAAATATTTGCGCACGCGTCCGAATTTCCTCTATATGCGTCAACTTGTATCCTTCTTTCTTCCACTTATTTAGGGTTTTCCGTACATAACTTACGCGTCTAATGTGAACCCGGCCTAAGTGAACTGCTACTGAATAATCTAATCAGGTCATTCCTGCGAGCAAAGACACTCACTAGTAAGCTCCTTGATGTGAGTGTCTCTCCATGATCCCTTGGCGAGACGTGAAGATGGCACGTACTAAAACAAATGGCATCGCACTTCTTACCATGTTCATGTGCAGCGTTTGTAATGATGACAGAATTCAGTACATTTTCTTTTTCGTGATAGCAACTTAGACTATTGTCCTTGTTGAAAGGGCATTTACAATCCAAAGTCGTTTTGTCTCTGGACAGAAAGGATTTCGAGACAGGTGTAGCTTCCATTCATTTCTTGAATATTAATTTAGTCGGTTGTTTCTTTGGGGTTTGTATGCAATAGAGAGAGAGAGAGAGAGAGAGAGAGAGAGAGAGAGAGAGAGAGAGAGAGAGAGAGAGAGAGAGAGAGAGAGAGAGAGAGAGAGAGAGAGAGAGAGAGAGAGAGAGAGAGAGAGAGAGAGAGAGAGAGAGAGAGAGAGAGAGAGAGAGAGAGAGAGAGAGAGAGAGAGAGAGAGAGAGAGAGAGAGAGAGAGAGAGAGAGAGAGAGAGAGAGAGAGAGAGAGAACGAACGAACGAACGAACGAACGAACGAAATTTTATTTATAGAGAGACACAGAGAGAGACAATGTGGCGGTACCATAGCCGAGGTTTAACCGAGGCGTGGTTACCGCTACACCTATCTATATTGTTAAACACTCGGGACTTTACTGGTGTTGCACTGCCTCCGGGCATTGCAGCCAGCATTGTTCCCACCATCTTTGTATTTACAAATGTCCCATATGTGTTTATGACCGAGATGACGTAAAACATCATTTTCATCGAGAGACGAGAGAGAGAGAGAGAGAGAGAGAGAGAGAGAGAGAGAGAGGAGAGAGAGAGAGAGAGAGAGAGAGAGAGAGAGAGAGAGAGAGAGAGAGAGAGAGAGAGAGAGAGAGAGAGAGAGAGAGAGTAAAGCAGACGAAACGACAGAAGAGAGGAGATGCAACAGCAAAAAGGTGAAAGAGAGGGACAAATAAAAGAGAGGCAGGAGAAAAGCGAGGGAAGGGGGAGGGGGCTGTTTCAGGGTAACAGACAAAGAGGCAAAAAGCAATAAAAGAGAGAACAAAAGACAGAACAGACAAGAGACGGACAGAGAAACAGCCAGAAAGTGACCGAGTTAGCGAAAGAGAAAGAGAGAGAAACAGAGACAGACAAACAGAGAAAGCAAGACCAAATAGACAAAATCAGACAGGTAGACAGACAAACAGACCGAGAGACACTCAGACACACCCAGGAAGATCTCGCAGCCCATTTACCCGGGATTTAAGACTCCACGTTCTCATGCCGTCCTCGTCCTCTCAAAGATTGGAAAGAGGTCGACATTAGCCTAACAAGACTTTGCCACTCCTAGACTCTTCAGACAGACATCTCCCCATGTCTCCCCGGAGAATGGCAAAGCACAAACATTGGTACCTTACAAACCTTGGGTTGACCGGTCTCTAATGCAGTGACAATGCGAGTAACTAACACTGAGCAGAGTGGGGGACCGCCTTTGAGGTGCCAATAGGATCTTTTTCTTCTTCTTCTTCTTCTTCTTCTTCTTCTTCTTCTGCGTTCCCATAATGGGGAAGGTACGTATGTGTCCGGTTTTCAGATTTTACTGGTCTCCTCGCTGCATACAGCCGACAAATTCCGATTTTCGAGGAGCTCAAAGGAGAACATTTAATTGGAAGATTGTTTTTGAAAAAAAGGCAGGAGAATGGGCCAACACTTCAGAAAGATAGCCGATGACAGAAAGCAAAGGGAAAAGGCAGAGTCAAAGAGAGTGGCAGATAAGAGGAAGTTACAAGCACAGAACTTCCAGAAGGTGGGAGAACTATTTTTACGAAAGACCCCCCCGGTATCCCCACGGGGAGGCCAATAGGATCCAATGATATACAGTCATGGAGTATTTACTTAGAAGCATCAACGTCTGTTTTTGTGTGTTTTTTCTCCCTTTCTTCATGTTGGTTTAAATTATTTTTGATTTTTCAAATGCACATTAAACAAATATTAAACAAACATAACGGCAGCAACAAGCTTAAAGCTTATACTGTGCCAATTTAGCATGGCGGCTGGTAAGCACAAAAGGATGTTTAAAACAATTAGAAAAAATAAGGATATACATTTTGAATCCTTCGTGAAACCAACATTCGGAAAAATGATAAATCAAAACTTTGTGATATACTTAAAGCACAGAAAAAAAAGAATTAAACATATACACGAAACGAAAACATGTTGGAGAAGAAAACAAAATGTAATGAAACCTTTCTATAATGAAATCATGCAAAATTATATTTAAAGACTAGTAGGGGAATACGGGGTAAAAAGCGCATGGGCGGGTAAGAAGCCCACCCCAATTATCTCATAAAATAAAGAAAATTTCAGTCAAATTTGCCCATGAGACGAATGCTAGACATTAACGCTCGTCTCATGGGCAAAATGAGACTGAAATTTGCTTCATTTCATGAGATAATTGGGGTGGGCTTCTTACCCGCCCATGCGCTTTTTACCCCGTCTTCCCCTAGTTATTTTCCTCTTGTCGCTAAAGCTTGAATGAAAGATGAATGACTATAGCTGAACAGGTAGGAATAAAATGTGCGGCACAACATTAATTTCCTCCTCTACTTAATTTCCACCTTACAATCGTGTCATATTTGACCCTTTCAAGACCAGCCATTATTCTGCCTAAGCCTTCCATTAAACTTACCTGGGTATAGAAAAGATTCCGTATGCAATATTGGGGATTCCTCTCTGACATGCATACAATAGGGCCTATCCTTACCTCTCAAAATTAAGAACATAAGGTCAATGGTTAACTGACCCTCATCTGATGCCTTTCAGTGACCTGGGTGTTAAATCATTGTGGTGCCAAGGCGACAGTGGAGATGGAAGGGTTTTAAAGTGCACTACCAATGCAATGTTGATCTTACTGCATGCTTTTCATCTTATAATGTTGCTTTTGTAACGAAAACGAAAACGAAAACGAAATTGTATTCAACCAGTGAACATGAGATAAGCAAGTTAAAGCGCATCGAGCATACTACTGTATGGATATTAGCGCTGTATGAAATAAAATTATTATTAATATGTGCAATTATCGTATACAAATGTGTCTATTAAGATAGTTAGTGTATACCATAAACCATATTGACATAAAAGGTGAATATTATTGCCTGCGCCATACTTGGACTAGATGCCAAAATAAATATCAACAAGGGCATCGCCGAGCGGCAGCAACGCATTGTGACAATGAAACCCGGCCAGAGTTATGTCCTGTCCCCCCACCCACCCCCCAATAAACACACCACTTTCCACCCTTACAGAACGCATAAAATACATAGCCCAAAATTTGAAGCGATTCTGTTCAGTAGTTCACGAGATACAGCTGAACTTTTATACAAACTTCCTTGCACCGAGTGATGTGATGTCCTCCCCCCCCCCCCCCCCCCCCACCCCACCCCCCAATAAGCACACCACTTTCCACCCTTACAGAACGCATAAAATACATATCCCAAAATTTGAAGCGATTCTGTTCAGCAGTTCACGAGATACAGCTGAACTTTTATGCAAACTTCCTTGCACCATGGTACACCACCACACAAAATTTGAAGCGATTCTGTTCACTAGTTCACGAAATAAAGCTGGGGGAAATTACATAGCCCAAAGAAGGAAATTTCGGTTTTCAAGGTCAAACTTCAAGGTCAAGGTCAGCACGGTGTTGATTAACGAAAGGAAGCTTCCTGTTCAAGCTGTCTACCCCTCTGCCAATTTTAATCAAAATCCAAACAGTAGTTTTTAAGATAATCGATACACAGACAGACACACAGACACACAGACACACAAACCGATCGCAATGCCTCGGCCTCTGGCCGGGTAACTAAAATCAGGAATATCAACCAGTCAGTCAATAATAGCTATGTCAGGTGGAGGAAGAGGGGTGGCTAATGAGAGTTCGCGAACTGCAAGGTCCCTGTTATTAATGCACACTGGTCCGGTAATTGCCTAGGGTAAAACAACCCCTTTGTGTCAACAACTATTTCGTGGCAGTCATTGATCCTGTCCGTTATCAGCTGTCTATTGCTTCTGTTATCAAATGTTTGTCATAGCTGTTATCCCTTTTCATTTCCAGCGAGTGATCGAAATGTTTATCCCGTTAATTACCAACAGCCATGACCGGGAGAAAGAGAACAATTATGAAGAGATAATGCTGTTTAATATGTTCTCTGGTTTGGTTTTCTGATATACCGACAGGCTGGTTTCGTGTCGCTTCATTTTCTTTTACTTAAGCTGCGTCATAGTTTAAACATGTCCGCGCTATTCAGACAAACTCGCGCAAGCACGCACATATGTAGTGCAGTGTAGAGAGGCACAGTGGTAGCGCGTTCGCTTCGTGTCAAGTAAACCCGAGTTCAAACCTGGGTACAGGGGATTTTTCCTCTCACTTTACACTAGGCCTTGCGGTCTGAACGTGGAGTCTTACGGATGAGACGATAAACCGAGGTCCCGTGTGTTCATGCACTTAGCACACATTAAACCCACT
>CM065682.1:18533591-18536091 GCA_017654935.2 Phymorhynchus buccinoides
ATTATCTCATGAAATGAAGCAAATTTCAGTCTCATTTTGCCCATGAGACGAGCGTTAATGTCTAGCATTCGTCTCATGGGCAAATGTGACTGAAATTTTCTTTATTTCATGAGATAATTGGGGTGGGCTTCTTACCCGCCCATGCGCTTTTTACCCCGTCTTCCCCTAATAGTCTAATCTAAAACTCTCTGTTTTTAGTTAGTTTGAGTAAATGTCATGATACATGTGAGTTTGGATTAAAATAAGATCAGTTGAAAGTATTCCATCGAAAACAGAAAGACGCATCACCTGCCTTTCCATACAAGTACGAGACAGGCGCTATTTCCGCTACACCATCGTCATTTCCGGTGAATGATTGGTAGGAGGCGTATGATCCTTTCGAACACAAAAACGCGTTGGAAAAGACAAGGGAAAGCATGGTGGGTGAGCTACAGAGATCGAGAACACCTTCTTGTGTGTCGCAACATCTTCCTACATGGCTTGGGATACGCAGCTCTGCGGGCAGTCTTTTTCTGACGTACCCAGGATGTATTGTATACGGTAATCAATCTTCAACCACCACAAGAAATCCAGGAGTAAAACAAATCACTGAGATCCATCTCCCTTGAAGGCAATACTTTAGTGTCGAGTAGAAAAGCTATCTTAGTAGAGTGTAGTTTCTCTCCCATTCTTCTTCTTCTCTTTTTTTTTTCCCAATTCCAGACTATCCATTCTTCAATGCCATGATGAATTTCACGCTTGGGGAAAGTCTGTTTCGCTTTAGTGGTCAGTACGAGGAAGTGATGGTCTATAAAGGACCATGACTACATTTCCAACAGAAAAAGCTGCTTACATACCAATGCTACAAAATTAATTTTGACCATGAAAAACCATCGTATAGTATTTTAAAATCAACATTGCTTGACAAGAATAACATAACACCGAATTGATTATTGCGTTGATTAAAAAATGTATTCGTGTCCTTAAACAAGCAGATAGTGAAACGAAGTGCGGTAGGCTGTCACTTTATGATAAGTACCAGAGAATAAAGTGTTGGTAATCTATATAGCTCCTACTAGGGCCATGGAACTATCCCTACGTTATTGTCACAATACTGAGTTGATGACTGCACTTCCAGCTCCTTTTGTGGTATACATATTTTAGTCAAACATACACATAATTAGTATACCTGAATCAAAGCAGCTACGCCAAAGCTCAAGATCGAGGTTGTATTTCGTGACAAAATTAAATGCATAGTCTCCTGCACGCATAATTTCCACACACACATAAGCGATCTTCAACACTAAAATATTGTGAACATATTTTTAGGAAAAACGAGCAAAAGAATCTTCTCTTCTTCTTCGTTCGCTCAGTTTCCTGGCACATACGCGCAGATGCGTCATGCTGCCATTATGCGCCTAAGAAATAGTTAGGCCCAGCATGTCCGACATCGGCTGAAGAAATCCGTGCAAGAATGCATAGGGGAAAAAGGCAGGAGAATGGGCCAGTAAGACAGAAAGATAGCAGATGACAGTAAGCAAAGGGAACGGGCAGAGTCAAACACAGAGATAGATTAGAGGAAGTTACAAGCACAGAACTTCCAGAAGGTTGGGGAACTATTTGTACGAAAGACCCCCTGGTATCCCCACGGGGTGGGGGGAGCAGAAGAATGAATGAAGGGACAATAAATGGACGGGGATGGTATAATGCATAGGGGAAGACGGGGTAAAAAGCGCATGGGCGGGTAAGAAGCCCACCCCAATTATCTCATGAAATAAAGAAAATGTCAGTCAAATTTGCCCATGAGACGAATGCTAGACATTAACGCTCGTCTCATGGGCAAAATGAGACTGAAATTTGCTTCATTTCATGAGATAATTGGGGTGGGCTTCTTACCCACCCATGCGCTTTTTTACCCCGTCTTCCCCTACATGTCTGGATAACAATGCAAGGAAGGAACGAGAGCCAAAGGTGAAGGAGAGTTGTGCACGTGCACTATCCTTGCACAGGCATGAACCCGTTGACACGTAGTTTGGGCCATGATGAAGTAGAATAAGGCGACATTGTTGTTCGTGGATTGAACAGAGCTGGGACAGCCTCGATATTAATGTCTGTTCTCAGTTTACCGTTGACGCAGGTAGTTTGATGAAAATTGAGCAAAAAGCAAACATCACAAAATACTGTGTAAGTTACATGTTTAGAGCACCTAGTATAAGCTTTCATACCTTGTCGTTCTCTATGGTCTTCTTGTTGATGCTGCTTTGTCATATGACTGGTTATGAATACATTTGCTTAAACCAAACAGCACATAAACGAACACAACAACCGGATCGATTTTCGGTTAGGCCTACGTCAGTTTGAGACTTTGTTCACGATTCCAAGGTGAATACCACTTGTTCGTAGTGACATGATTGATAACATAGCTTGATCTGATCAATATCATAAGAAAATAATATCATATAAAAACAAAAGGCAGAGGCTCGTGGTACGGGCCCGTATATCACATTATCCAGGTTACGGG
>CM065682.1:18541091-18543591 GCA_017654935.2 Phymorhynchus buccinoides
TTCATGTTATTTCTTTTAACAGAGGCAAATATTCTTATCATTGACTTTGGTTAGGGATAGGAAAAGACTGTACAAGTGGTATGCCACTGTAAAACAATGTAAGCCTAATGGATAAAACAGTTTAAATTGGTTTATGCTGGTGACGAGTGTTAACAAAAGGCATGAACTGAAAGGAGCTGAGGAAAGCTACTGTGAAATGTGTACTGTTTAAAAGGGACATAACCAGTGTTTCTGTCCTCACTACTCATATAGGGAAAAGAGACCGGATGCTTATCTTCCCCTATACAGTCTTTGTTATTACCAGTATCATTATGGAGAAGCGTTTAGCGATTGGAAACACGCCTAGGTCACACGACTCAGTATTGTCACGCGATTCTTACACTAAGGCTCGGTGTACATCTCGTGTGCTGGCTAATACAAAGCATCCGTTTTGCTTCATTCTGTGTTTTTCTCACACCTGCTGCCATGTCATTCACACCGACTGGCGTGCGTTGTGTACGCATTTGGTCCGCTGTCGCCCATGTTGTTCGGGTCTTGGGGAAGGGAGACCAAAAGAAGCAGACCTGCTTGTGTGCATAAACCTGTCAGCGAGTCAAAAGCAACAAGGCGTGTGCTACCTGTCACACGATTGTCAAACATGCTGGGTCCTCGGTAGAACACAGATGGACACCGAGCATAACACTGATACGCATTGACATTGGAGAGACGTGTCCAGAGAGCACACTCACTATACACGGAGATAGGTGACACCAGAACTAGGTTATTATATAGGGACGCGTTCTTCTGGTGCGGTAGTCTTTGTGATAAGTGGGCCGATCCGGAAGGTACTGCAATACAAGGTCAGCCAGTGGCGAGTCTTCGCTGTCGTTGAAAGCATCAGGCTCATATTGAACCCCCACCCTAAAAAGGGGCGTGTCCGATACAGATAATCAATCAATCAATCAGTTATTTATTGTCCCCATTTAAAACAAGGAAATTTGTCCTGCAGTCAAAATAAAAGAATACAAAATACAATGCAATACAATAAATACATACGCATTAAAGAGACCGCACAGGTGAACGCTCCCCACCCCCAACCACGGCAACACAGCGAAAGGCCAGTCACAATATAACATGCTCATCACACACACACGCGCGCGCACAACTTTTCTCTTGCATTTACCCCCCCCCCCCCTCCCACCCACACCCCCACACACCGTCCATCTAACAGCCAATCAAAGAACCAACATTTTTACAGTTTAAGCTTAAAGACAAATTTCTAAAACATGAAAAACGATTCAATTTAAATTAGAACACAGATACAGACACACACATAGACATCGCAGACACACTCAAACACACACACACACGCACGTACACACACTTATACACACACACACTCGCACGCGCACGCGCACACACACACACACACACACAACAACAACAACAACAACAACAACATACGGTATTTATACGGCGCTGAATCTTGATATAAATCAAATCAAAGCGCACACACACGTTAGCATTCATAACGCATTCAAACAAAAATGCAATACAAAGCGAGCACACACGTTTGACATAAATGGTATACAGCAGAAACAGACCTAAAGGCAAGAGAGAGAGAAGAGAAAGAGAGTGGAGCCTCAATCACGGGGGAACAGGTGGGTTTTGAGGTTAGATTTGAAGGCTGAGAGGGTCGGTCGCTGACGGAGGGAAAGAGGAAACACACACACACACACACACACACACACACACACACACACACACACACACACACACACACACACACACACACACACACACACACACACACATTGTTGTTAGGACCAAAAAAACCAAGACACTTCATTTTCAATCCGCTGCAGTCATTGACTCAACGTCCTAGCTACCACAAATTCCCAGTCAAATATTCCATCCCCCGTTTCTCTGTTCACACCCCCAAGGTCTATCAGTATTCGCTTTCATCTCTCCTCATTAAGTCGAGCAGCTTCTAATGAAGGAATGTATTCACCACAAAGATGGAATTACAAAAGAGGCACTATATTCCTTCGGGAACGCTTAGCTCAAGTCTAGACAGCCCGGAATGACGTTCGGATTAACGATGAGTATAGATAGAAAGAAGAAGAGAAAAGGAGGAAGAAACTGGAAAAGGAACCGGAGGGTAAAATGACTAAATTGTATAGAAAGACAGGAAAGGCGGCTGGATGAGAGAGAGAGAGAGAGAGAGAGAGAGAGAGAGAGAGAGAGAGAGAGAGAGAGAGAGAGAGAGAGAGAGAGAGAGAGAGAGAGAGAGAGAGGAGAGAGAGAGAGAGAGAGAGAGAGAGAGAGAGAGAGAGAGAGAGAGAGAGAGAGAGAGAGAGAGAGAGGAGTAGAGTAATAGCTGTTCAAATTTTTGAAACCCCTTTTAAAGACCCACCACATCCATGAGTGAAAACCACGGGTTTTCACGTGTTTCCCTCTCTCGCTGGTAAGAAATCTTATTTTGACCAATTGTGACTCCCATACAAATCCCCCCATACAT
>CM065682.1:18566091-18568591 GCA_017654935.2 Phymorhynchus buccinoides
TAATATACCATCACATTTTGTGTGTGGATTAGCCGGTTACAGGTTAGGGTTAGGGTTAGGAATACCCCTACAATTCACTAGGCTTTCTTTTTTCCATGGTTAATATGAATTGTGTTCAGTCTTTTTTTCTTTGTCTTTTTTTATGTTATTTCTACTCAGTTTTCCTTTCCTATTTTGCTACCTTCTTGTCGTCACCACACTGAAGATGGGCTTATGGCCAGACACGTTTGTTTTGTTTCTAATGAAAGGGACCTCAATCAACCAGCCTCTAATTGAGTGTTTTATGTGTGTTTTAACTGGTCCTAGTGGCCATTTATATTCTCAAGTTAGGAATAGGGTTTGGGATAGGATAAGTTTAGGGTCAGTTTAGTGTCCAATACACACACACACACACACACACAAAAAGTTGATCATTACGCTGACCCTAAACCTCTGCCTAACCCTATCCCAAACCCTATTCCTAACCCTAACCCTAACCTGAAACCGTCTGAAAAGAATGGAAGGGGCAGAACAGGGGTTTTTTCTTAACATTTGCCACGGTGCTCATTCTGTCTGATGCGGTTGAATAGAAGAAACATGCGCGCGTGCTTTCACCAGCATGCTGGAGTAGGGTTTTGCAGAGTTTCTTTTAAGCTGTCGTCATAACCTTCAACTCCGTTCCGAAACACTCAGTGTCATTCTCGTTGTCTGAATTCTCACTTACCTTCATACAGAAGAGAAGTGCATTTTTCCTTCTGAAGTTCGAAGAAATAGACGATTTTCGGAAAAACTAGGGGAGAGCACTTCGTGAAAATTAGAGTTGTTTACCTCCATTACTCAGTCAAAAACCATAGCAACGATGCAACAATGGCGTCGAAGCTTGAAACCGCAGGATGCGAGTCAGCGACTTGCAAACATTTTTTTCCGAAAAATTAGGGGTGGCCAGTGGCCACAAACTGATAAAACTTGCAAAATGTGACGTATTAATTTAAATGACATAACGTTTTAGAATGACGCACGGTGTTCTAAGTGCTGTATGTCTGCTCAAACACACGAGTCGATAGACTACGAGAGCTGACGATAAAGTGACTTCCCCTGTTTGACCGATTGAATTAGGCAAGATCACTCCCAACACACCATGGAATGACTCCCCTTAATTATTTCCGAACATTTCCTATTATGTCATCCCCCCCCCCCCCCAACCCCATTTGTGTCCAATGTTCTCCTTTCTCCGCCTATCCATCACCTCCTCTTTTTCTTCAAGCTTCGCCCAGTGTCATTCTTCTACTTGAATTAATTGCAAAGCTTTTTCACTCCATAATCGACAGCTTCTGTTCATACAGAGTGACGACACAAATATTGAAACGCTACGAATTGACAAGTCAATACACAACACAATCAACATGATAACACGACTCTGTGCGTGCGCGTGTGCGCGTGCCTGCCTGCGTGCCTGTCTGCGTGCCGTGTCTGTCTTTCGCGTTCTAATCTGTACCCGACATCAGAAGGAAGTTTTTCAGTTTCTTGATTTAAGCTGAAATTTGATACGGGGTCAATTTGATCAGGAATCCGATCGGCACGCACCTCGTTTTAAAACATAATGTCATCTTCAAGCAGTTTGTAGTTTCAATTCTCCACACACACAATCAGTTCATAGATGCAATCCTTCTGAAGAAAAGTCTGTAGCTAGCTTCCGTGCACTGGAAGAATGCGTAAGGCGTTTGAAGCTTGGCTACTGTTTGTTTGTTTGTTTGTTTGTTTGTTTCATAAATGCAAAAATGAAAGCAATGTGGGGACAAAACGGGGACACGAGAGAGAGAGAGAGAGAGAGAGAGAGAGAGAGAGAGAGAGAGAGAGAGAGAGAGAGAGAGAGAGAGAGAGAGAGAGAGAGAGAGAGAGAGAGAGAGAGAGAAATGAAATGAAATGAAATGAAATGAAAATGAAATGAAATGAAATGAAAATTTTATTCAATAAGGCCATTGCCCCATCTGAAGGAGCATAATATACAACAGATTCAATATGCCACAAGAAAGAAGTATCAATGTTAATAACTATAAGCACAATATCATCAATTCAAAAGCAAACTATAAATACTCAACAATATTTTCATAAACCCACAAGGAAAACCCATCAAGTTTCGATATTCAACAACTGTCGTCTATTAAAGGCTAAATATAAATACAGACAAAAGTTTCTCACAATTCTTTCATTTTTCGAGGACACCAACGATACTAACCAAAACATACTTTGTTTGTTATGATATATACTTGGTATGAATTTATATCTTAAATCATTTAAGCAAGAACAACAAAAAACAAAATGTATTTCAGTTTCAGCTTCTGTTTTGCAAAGTGGACATATCAGGCTTACCTCATTTAATGAATATCTCGAGCTGTGTACTGCTAAATCTGACACACCAAATCTAAACTTAGTGAACATCGCCTTCAATTTCCTACTTATGTTAAACGATGTATAAAGTTCAATTGAATTTGAAATCTTAAATTCTTTATAAAAACAAAAT
>CM065682.1:18573591-18581091 GCA_017654935.2 Phymorhynchus buccinoides
AAAATGTGCAAGAATGATTCGCGGTTTTTGGTTTTTTTACTAATCCTGTTAATAATCTAAACTTAAACGGACAATCTAACATGTGCAGTTTTCCTTCTCTAACTGAGCAGGATGAAGATTATTTACCTCGCTACCGATACAGACTAGACTCCACCAGACAAGGAGGCTTCAGTCTGCAAAACGGGAAACTCTCGCAGAAGTAGGCTATGACTCAACATCGTTTAAAGTAAAGTGAGGCTATTTGATTTATTCGAGGTCTTGGGGTCCTGGCTGAAAATATGCTGAGAGTGTGATTCAAATAATTGATTGCCTTGACACTGAGCCACAAATCACAAATAGTTTTATACTTTTTGGAGTTAGATGCCTCTTGCCCCCTCAATTTCAATTTCAATTTCAATTCTTTTCATTTTCAATATCTTTGTTATTGTTGTTCTTGTTGTTGCTTGCTTGTTCGTGCACGTTTTGTATGCTATCATTTTCATTATCATGTTCTGTTGCATTCTCTTATTACCTGTGGCAGCCAATATTGTATAATCTACTTCTGTTTGAGCGCCTTGTGTAAGCTGTAAGCTTGTTGTGCTCGTTCCAATTGATGTTGCTGCCTTACTATGTGTTATTCAATAAAAATTCGCTTAAACCAAGTGAGGCTACACATACACAAAGAATGAAAAGAATGAAACTATACTTTGTTTGCCCCGCTTTGGCTCTGACCCTCGCATTGCTAGATGATTGGTATCGTAATCGGCTTTGGTGGAGGGGAGTTAATTAGAAAGAGAGTGAGTTCTCCCCCTTTGTTCATTTTCGTATTCATACACTACTTCGGTCCCAGGCAATAAATGACCTAACGTGCGCACCTTTTTGAAGTGGGAGCCATTTTCTTTCAAATGCCTAAAGTACTCTACACGTTATATTGTGGGGTTTTTTTTCTCAAGATGGGTAGCTCTTTGAGTGTATGTGTAGAGTGGCACAGGGGTAACGCGTTCGCCTTATGTCAAGTAAACCCGAGTTCGAACCTGGGTACAGGGAACTTTTTCCTTTCACTTTGCACTAGGCCTTACGGTCTGAACGTGGAGTCTTTCGGATGAGACGATAAACCGAGGTCCCGTGTGCCAATGCACTTATCACACGCTAAACCCAGTGGCAACGAAAAAGTTGTCATTTGGTCAAAATTTACCCCCCACCCCCCCCCCCTCCCTTTCCTTCCTCATCAGTTATACAAAAATTGCATGCAAACAAAAATGGGTGGCTTGCCTCTGGCTGGGACGCGTTCTCCATGTGGGAGCAACCCGAATTTCACAGAGATGCCTCTGTGACTATAAAGTACCTAATACCTAATAATACCTAATCTGTTACTTATTTATTCAGGTAATTTAGCTCTTTTGCTTGCAAAGGATATAGCTGATGTGTTTGTCAACTTGGTTTGCAGGTGTTACTGACACTGGTCAACACAGTGTCGTTGACTTCATAGACTGCCTGTCAGAGCCACCCCCAGACTCTCTGAATCTTATACTACTGTGTCTTTGTTGTGCTAGACAGCAGCAGTAATAAACAGCATCATCGCAGTAACGGTATCATATCAAATGGATGCGTGGGCAACTCTCAGATGAAGGCAATTCTTCTTCTTCTTCTGCGTTCCCAGGCCATATGGCCATAATCGCAAAGGTACGTATGTGTCCGGATTTCAGTTTTCACTGGTCTCCCCGCTGCGTACAGCCAACCATTCCGATTTCGGAGGAGCTCAAAGGAGAAAACTTATTTGGAAGATGTTTTTGGAAAAAAGGCAGGAGAAAGGGCCAATAAGACAGAAAAGAATAGTACCAATAGATCATAGAAAGCAAAGGGAAAAGGCAGAGTCACAGAGAGTGTCAGATTAGGGGACGTTTCAAGCACAGAACTTCCAGAAGGTGGGAGAACTATTTTTACCAAAGACTCCCCGGTATCCCCACGGGGAATGAAGGAAATACTTCGTGATGATTGCTGAACTAATAGACATGGAAGGAAATGATATTATTTCAGGAACATTATATACGGTTATAAAACACACAAAGCATGTCACATGTACAAATGTACACATACACTCCTGTATGTGTTGGTTTTTTATAAACCCAGAGCCAAACATAAACATGCATATATTTAGACTACTCGCGCGCAACTCTCACACACATGCATAGTATGCTATGGTTGCTATGCACGCACAGGCACAAACAAAGGCACAACTGCACTCTTGTAGCCTAACCCCTTCCTTTCCTATCATACATATTCACAAACACACCCAGCTGGTTTCACTCGCACACATATGCACGCGTACACACAGACACAGACATAGACACAGACATGCACAAACACAGATACAGACTCAGAGTCTCAGACAAACACAAACACACGCGCACATATACACACACACGCGCGCGCGCGCGCGCGCGCACACGCACGCACACACATACACTTGCAGTAGCCTGGTACCATAATCACGGCCGAGTTAACACGTGTAGTAATAATATGTAAGCTAGAATGAACTGCCAAAACGATTAGCGGTTTAGTATAATGTACACGTTACTACCCGTGATAGCTGCTTAAGACGCGCTCGTGATTCCGGCACTTTGTGTGGGTTTTGCTTTGCTTCCTAGCGGAGGTTTGCACCGAGTTCTCTGGTCATAATCTGAAGAGTTATAACTGTATCCTGTACGCAGTCTAAACTTTCAAACACTCTTTTATACAACTTCAGACAATCTGGTTTCCTCAGTGCGTTCTCCTCCGAGATACGTAATGCATTTCTCCACCCCATGGTCACCCGTGAAATTGAATGCTCGATTTTCATGATTTGATAACTTAGAAAAACAAGAGGCAAAGCCTTCAAGGCTCACTCGGGAGGGGGGGGGGGTTAAGCACAAGATTGCCAAGAAATAATGACTTTGATATTGAGGGTCGTAAACATGAGGGGTGTTTAAGCACAAGATTGCCAACAAAAAATGATTTGAGATTGAAGGTCGTAAACATGAGGAGGGTGCTAAAAGTACATGATTGTCAACAAATAATGACTTTGAAATTGAGGGTCGTAGACATGATGGGGGTGTTTAAAGTACAAAATTGCCAACAAAAAATGACTTTGAGCTTGAGGGTAGTAAACATGAGGGGGGGGGGGGGTGTGTTAAGTACAAGATAATAAAAAAAATAATGACTTTGAGATGGAGAGTCGTAAGCATGAGGGGGGTGTTTAAAGTACAAATGAAACTCGTTAATGGATGCAACTAAAAAATAAATAAAAAATAAAAAAAGTGCCTTTGCCGAGAATCGAACCAGGAACTATTGGCATGAGAGACAGACACTCTACCAATAAGCTCTCGAGGCTTTCAGTGTTGATGAGTTTCTTAACTCATGTTGCCTGTTGAATACTCTCTAACCCACTAATCTAAAATGTTATCTGTTTGTTATCTGTTTACAGTGTTGTTTTAAGTATGTAATTATTCAAATCATTATTGTTGGAAAGCTTGCATACACATCTATATGTGTGCACAGTTTGAACAATGTACGCCTTCTACTTCCCGAGAAAATACCAACATTAAGGTTTGGAGATTAGACCACGAACGCAACAGAGAGAGAGAGAGAGAGAGAGAGAGAGAGAGAGAGAGAGAGAGAGAGAGAGAGAGAGAGAGAGAGAGAGAGAGAGAGAGAGAGAGAGAGAGAGAGAGAGAGAGACAGACAGACAGACAGACAGACAGACAGACAGACAGACAGACAGACAGACAGACAGAGAGTAAACGAACAGGCAAGTTCCAAAAACAAACAGTACAGATCACTGGTGCAAAACAGAACAAAACGTGTCAAGGTCATACTTCAACGTCAACACGGTAATAATGTATGCACGGACGTCTTCTACTCTGTTCTATGCGTTTCGTACACCACCACACAAAATAAGGGCAAGGGATAGTAAGCTTATGTTTCTGTTTCTGTTTCTGTAGATGAGTCGAAAGGACCATTTTTGTGGCAATTTATCGACGAAGACTTGGGGAGAGCATTTCAAAATAAATAGATCATAAATCAAAATGGCTTGAATGACCTGGCCAGCCAGTGCCCGTTCAGTGGGTCACCGGCTTAAATAAAGAAGCAAATCAAAACCCAGATCATTGTCATCAAAATGACATTAACTAAGAAAACACTTGCATTCGGATTCGGATTTCCCTTATCTGGTCCAACACGAGATCCCTCCTAAATGAAGGTCAAGACCATGTGTATTGAAGATGATAAGGGGACCTACCTGAACGATAGAGACTGCCTTGTAAGCTTTCACAATGACAATGCAGATACCGTCAGATGGGGATATAGCTCAGTGGTAGAGCATTCGACTGCAGATCGAGAGGTCCCCGGTTCGAACCCGGGTGTCCCCTTAGATTTTTTTTTTCTTCATGTTTTTGAGAATCTCTCTCTCTCTCTCTCTCTCTCTCTCTCTCTCTCTCTCTCTCTCTCTCTCTCTCTCTCTCTCTCTCTGTCTCTCTCTCTCTCTCTCTCTCTCTCTCTCTCTCTCTCTCTCTCTCTCTCTCTGATGATGATTAGGATAAGTATGATTAGGATTGGTTTTGTCATGTGTTTGTGCACTTCTCAATTTGTGCATGTTAAAGATGAGTGGGGGTAGTAGGATTTGGGGGGGGGGGGGGGGGGGGGGGGGGGGGGGGGGGGGGGGAGGGGGGGGGGGGGGGGGGGGGGGGGGGGGGGGGGGGGGGGGGGGGGGGGGGGGGGGGGGGGTATGCGCTTACTCTTAATTCATGCACGTTCAAAATGAGTCTAGTTAATAATATTAGGTTTGATTTTGTTATTGTCGTGCTGGTTGTATTTTGCATTCTTTATATTGCTTTGTCTGTGCTCATATTCCTTTTTCATTTCTACTTTTATATTTGTAATATTTTTTTCAAGAGGGCTGGATGTATAAAAAAAAGCATGTTATTACTTATTCTATTACCCTCGCTAAATACATTCCCTCCCTCTCTCTCTCTCCTCTCTCCCTCCCTCTCTCTCTCTCTCTCTCTCTCCTTCAATTCAATTCAATTCAATTCTCTCTCTCTCTCTCTCTCTCTCTCTCTCTCTCCCTCCCCTCTCCCTCTCTCCTCTCTCTCTCTCTCTCTCTCTCTCTCTCTCTCTCTCTCTCTCTCTCTCTCTCTCATTTCTACGAATTCTCCCACTGTACTTCTTTCCCCTTCATTTGTTTTTCCTCCCTTCCCCATAACGTTTCACACAACATCACTCAACCTTCTTCATCATCCACACCTCGCTGTAGATCCACCAGATCGCGTGTCAAAAATCTCTCTCTCTCCCTCCCTCCCTCCCTTTCACACTCCCTCTCTCTCTTTCCCTCTTATAGCTGGTAAGAAAATCTTGTTTTGACCAGGTTTGACTCCCATACAAATGCCCCCAAATTTGATAACAAAACATTAAAGGCAAACAAATAAAACGAAACATCATTTTAAAGAGCAGCCTCAATTTGAAGTTGGGGACTCCCATACAAGGGACTTTAAAGAATCGTGGTGAGTCAGTGGGTCTTTAAAGAGCAGCCTCAATGTGAAGTTGGGGGGATTTGTATGTGGGTCACAGCTACCTAAAACAACCCAAGGGACTTAATCGTGGTGGGTCAGTGTGTCTTTAAAGATCAGCCTCAATTTGAAGTTGGGGGGATTTTTGTATGTGGGCCACTACAGCTACCTAAAACAACCCAAGGGACTTAATCGTGGTGGGTCAGTGTGTCTTTAAAGAGCAGCCTCAATTTGAAGTTGGGGGGATTTGTATGTGGGCCACAGCTACCTAAAACAACCCAAGGGACTTAATCGTGGTGGGTCAGTGGGTCTTTAAGGGCCAGCCACAGTGCATACGGTGCGATTGCAATGCGATTTGACCTTTGTGACGCGTGATTCTTGTGAAATTCAACTATCTAAAGGAATCTGATGAAATCCTACTAGTTTGGGTCACTATATTTCGAGGGCTAGTTGCCTAAACGTGTCATCACAAAAGGAAAAAAAAGAAGGGTGATAACACGTTTAGGCAATTACCACTCAAATTGTGTAGTCCCGTGTACATGAATCTGATGAAATATCAATAGTTACTGTACCAGACATTTTATTTCATTCATGTATTGGGGTCAACATGAGTAGGGGAAGACGGGGTAAAAAGCTCATGGGCGGGTAAGAAGCTCATGCCGATTATCTCATGAAATAAAGCAAACTGCAGTCAAATTTGCCCATGAGACGTATGCTGAACATTAACACTCGTCTCATGGGCAAAATGTGACTGAATCTTATTTTATTTCATGAGATAATTGGCATGGGCTTCTTACCCCGCCCATGGGCTTTTTACCCCCGTCTTACCCTAGTGAGCGAAAATACTAGAATATAAAGTATTTCACGTGAATCGTGACTCACAGAGGTCGTCACAATCGCATCGTATCGTGTGTAGTGTGGCGGGCCCTTTATTCGCGCCGTGTTCTAATTTCTTGGTCTTGAGGAAATAGCAATTAAATGTCGATTCAGCAGGCTTCAAATTACGCAGCTGATAAAAAGGCCGTCTGTCTTTCACGGGTTTCCTGCAACGTCATGGGCTTCTGACGCAGTGGACCGTGTGACGTCACAAAGGTAGTTATTCCGAGTGACGTAATGACTTATTTATTTACTATTTAGAAGACACCGCATCCATTAAAGCTCTATGCGCTTCACAAAGTCACTAGAATGGTTATACAAAAACGAATAAAAAAGGCATAGTACACAGACATACACAGACATGCACAGGCACATACACACGCACGCGCGCACGCATGCACACACACATACATACACGCAGAACAGATACGTGTCATGTACACATCATTGCACAAAAAGAATCCAAGGTAAAGACAAAAGGATACATGACATTGTAACAAACAATACATGAGAAAAAACCCAAAAAAACCACGACAAACGCAGAATCCTTTGCCCAGTGTAAAACTGGGGCAAAGAACAAACAAAAATCAGTTAGTTCCACTGACACAGTCACTCTTATATTCACCCAGACATGCACATACGCGCAAAATGCACACGCACACAAATACCACACACACACGCACACACATATGCATACACTCACACACCCACACGCACAGAAATGATTCGAATTATGAGAGGGACTTTGTAACTGCCTGAACAGCTTGAATGCATGAATGGAAGGATAACTCGTTTTGCTTTTTACCCGGCCAGAGGCGATCGGTTTGTGTGTCTGTGTGTGTGTGTCTGTGTGTGTCTGTGTGTGTGTCTGTCTGTGTATCGATTATCTTAAAAACTACTGTTTGGATTTTGATTAAAATTGGCAGAGGGGTAGACAGCTTGAACAGGAAGCTTCCTTTCGTTAATCAACACCGTGCTGACCTTGACCTTGAAGTTTGACCTTGAAAACCGAAATTTCCTTCTTTGGGCTATGTAATTTCCCCCCAGCTTTATTTCGTGAACTAGTGAACAGAATCGCTTCAAATTTTGTGTGGTGGTGTAC
>CM065682.1:18586091-18591091 GCA_017654935.2 Phymorhynchus buccinoides
TGGAACAGTGTACAGCTTATGATGACTTAGAATGAAAAAGAAAGGCATTAAACTATGTTAACTATCAGTTAAATGTGCAGGCATTCCAACTTTGGAACAGTGTACAGCTTATGATGACTTAGAATGAAAACGAAAGGCATTAAACTATGTTAACTATCAGTTAAATGTGCAGGCATTCCAACTTTGGAACAGTGTACAGCTTATGATGACTTAGAATGAAAACGAAAGGCATTAAACTATGTTAACTATCAGTGAAATGTGCAGGCATTCCAACTTTGGAACAGTGTACAGCTTATGATGACTTAGAATGAAAACGAAAGGCATTAAACTATGTTAACTATCAGTTAAATGTGCAGGCATTCCAACTTTGGAACAGTGTACAGCTTATGATGACTTAGAATGAAAAAGAAAGGCATTAAACTATGTTAACTATCAGTTAAATGTGCAGGCATTCCAACTTTGGAACAGTGTACAGCTTATGATGACTTAGAATGAAAACGAAAGGCATTAAACTATGTTAACTATCAGTTAAATGTGCAGGCATTCCAACTTTGGAACAGTGTACAGCTTATGATGACTTAGAATGAAAAAGAAAGGTATTAAAATATGTTAACTATCAGTTAAATGTGCAGGCATTCCAACTTTGGAACAGTGTACAGCTTATGATGACTTAGAATGAAAACGAAAGGCATTAAACTATGTTAACTATCAGTTAAATGTGCAGGCATTCCAACTTTGGAACAGTGTACAGCTTATGATGACTTAGAATGAAAACGAAAGGCATTAAACTATGTTAACTATCAGTTAAATGTGCAGGCATTCCAACTTTGGAACAGTGTACAGCTTATGATGACTTAGAATGAAAACGAAAGGCATTAAACTATGTTAACTATCAGTTAAATGTGCAGGCATTCCAACTTTGGAACAGTGTACAGCTTATGATGACTTAGAATGAAAACGAAAGGCATTAAACTATGTTAACTATCAGTTAAATGTGCAGGCATTCCAACTTTGGAACAGTGTACAGCTTATGATGACTTAGAATGAAAAAGAAAGGCATTAAACTATGTTAACTATCAGTTAAATGTGCAGGCATTCCAACTTTGGAACAGTGTACAGCTTATGATGACTTAGAATGAAAACGAAAGGCATTAAACTATGTTAACTATCAGTTAAATGTGCAGGCATTCCAACTTTGGAACAGTGTACAGCTTATGATGACTTAGAATGAAAACGAAAGGCATTAAACTATGTTAACTATCAGTGAAATGTGCAGGCATTCCAACTTTGGAACAGTGTACAGCTTATGATGACTTAGAATGAAAACGAAAGGCATTAAACTATGTTAACTATCAGTTAAATGTGCAGGCATTCCAACTTTGGAACAGTGTACAGCTTATGATGACTTAGAATGAAAACGAAAGGCATTAAACTATGTTAACTATCAGTTAAATGTGCAGGCATTCCAACTTTGGAACAGTGTACAGCTTATGATGACTTAGAATGAAAAAGAAAGGCATTAAACTATGTTAACTATCAGTTAAATGTGCAGGCATTCCAACTTTGGAACAGTGTACAGCTTATGATGACTTAGAATGAAAAAGAAAGGCATTAAACTATGTTAACTATCAGTTAAATGTGCAGGCATTCCAACTTTGGAACAGTGTACAGCTTATGATGACTTAGAATGAAAAAGAAAGGCATTAAACTATGTTAACTATCAGTTAAATGTGCAGGCATTCCAACTTTGGAACAGTGTACAGCTTATGATGACTTAGAATGAAAACGAAAGGCATTAAACTATGTTAACTATCAGTTAAATGTGCAGGCATTCCAACTTTGGAACAGTGTACAGCTTATGATGACTTAGAATGAAAACGAAAGGCATTAAACTATGTTAACTATCAGTTAAATGTGCAGGCATTCCAACTTTGGAACAGTGTACAGCTTATGATGACTTAGAATGAAAACGAAAGGCATTAAACTATGTTAACTATCAGTTAAATGTGCAGGCATTCCAACTTTGGAACAGTGTACAGCTTATGATGACTTAGAATGAAAACGAAAGGCATTAAACTATGTTAACTATCAGTTAAATGTGCAGGCATTCCAACTTTGGAACAGTGTACAGCTTATGATGACTTAGAATGAAAACGAAAGGCATTAAACTATGTTAACTATCAGTTAAATGTGCAGGCATTCCAACTTTGGAACAGTGTACAGCTTATGATGACTTAGAATGAAAACGAAAGGCATTAAACTATGTTAACTATCAGTTAAATGTGCAGGCATTCCAACTTTGGAACAGTGTACAGCTTATGATGACTTAGAATGAAAACGAAAGGCATTAAACTATGTTAACTATCAGTTAAATGTGCAGGCATTCCAACTTTGGAACAGTGTACAGCTTATGATGACTTAGAATGAAAACGAAAGGCATTAAACTATGTTAACTATCAGTTAAATGTGCAGGCATTCCAACTTTGGAACAGTGTACAGCTTATGATGACTTAGAATGAAAACGAAAGGCATTAAACTATGTTAACTATCAGTTAAATGTGCAGGCATTCCAACTTTGGAACAGTGTACAGCTTATGATGACTTAGAATGAAAAAGAAAGGCATTAAACTATGTTAACTATCAGTTAAATGTGCAGGCATTCCAACTTTGGAACAGTGTACAGAAGCAAAGCAATAGAGGAGCTAAAGCTATGCACATTTCCAATAATTAACGGGCTTTTGCGAAGAACGTAACTCGTTCACTTGACACAAACAGTACTCGTCATTTCGAACCCTCATAATGTGGATTTTAAAGACCTGCTGAAAGCACTTGTGTGCTGAGAGATGATTACAAACCTAACCACACAAAATTATTTTCTAAACTCAGTAGAAATTACTATTTTTTTAAACTCGGTAGAAATTACTATTTTCTAAACTCGGTAGAAATTACTATTTTCTAACCACAGTAGAAATTACTTAGAAATTACTATTTTCTAATCTCAGTAGGAATTACTTAGAAATTACTATTTTCTAAACTCAGTAGGAATTACTTAGAAATTACTATTTTCTAATCTCAGTAGAAATTACTAAAAAATTACTATTTTCTAATCTCAGTAGAAATTACTTAGAAATTACTATTTTCCAGCAAATATTTGCCGAAAGAGAAAACAGTTCAGTTTCAAATTGTTTAAACCCAAACGACTTCACGAGCTGTAGATGAACATGAATAAAAACACTTCCGCGTCTGAATAACAATCCAGACTTGTTGCAAACTACAGGCAGACAGACGAACAGACAGAAAGTCTAAGACACAGACAAACACGAAAACATGAAAAGCACCTCTACGATGCGGGTTAAGAAAAGAGGAGAAAAACACTTGACGCAGAGCAGGCCTTTGAAAAAAGCAGCTACAAATGTAAACGAAAGTATGAGAAATAAAATAACGTTTAAAAAATGGTGTCTAGTTAAATGGGGGGGGCACAAAAAAGGCACACTATCCAAAGGCGCACGGCAAAAGGCGCACAATTTTGCCGTCCAAAGGCGCA
Organism: Phymorhynchus buccinoides; assembly: GCA_017654935.2. Taxonomy (NCBI): domain Eukaryota; kingdom Metazoa; phylum Mollusca; class Gastropoda; order Neogastropoda; family Raphitomidae; genus Phymorhynchus; species Phymorhynchus buccinoides. The sequence goes on from CM065682.1 coordinate 18,589,636, forward strand.
CACTTCAACCGTTCAAAACTTGAGCTCATTCTGCTGAGCATTTGTATCATTGCAATTCTGCGTACCCAGGTATTCCTTGTTTTTCAGATAGGTTAGGGATAGGGTTAGGGATAGTTAGGGATATGTTTAGGGATAGGGTTAGGGTTAAGATTCCTTGTTTTTAGGGTTAGGGTTAGGGTTAGGGTTAGGGTTTAGGGATATAGGCTTAGTCCTAGTCCACCCGTCTCAAAAACAACTGTGCGCTTTCGGATTGTAAATATCGTGCGCTTTTCTACCATAAATATGTGCGCCTTTTGACGGCTGTGCGCGTTTGGGAAAAAGCAATATTGTGCGCTTTTCGACTGTTGCCAGTTAAATAATAATCCAGATATACTACAAAACTATAAGTCAAGTTCTTCAGGTGATACCTTAAGGTGATGTTCTATTTTTAATATTTGAGCTGTGATCTTATTGATTCACTGTTTATGTCTTACCACGGCTGTATTTCCATCATGTTTTTGGACAGTAAATTTTGTGACTTGTGACTTATGACTTAACCCGTCATAAAAACATAATTAGCATCAAGTAATACATCTTAAAAGTAGGAACACATAGACAGACACACAAACTGACAGAAAGTAACCCTTTCGTCGGGAGGCAATAAACTTTATTTTTAGCTTCGAAATTTGACAACTAGCTTTGTAAAAGTCAAACCGGTGGGGTTGTTGTTGTTGTTTTTGTGTGTGTGTGTGTTTTTCTCTTCTCGTTATCATTATTATTCACACGAAACTTCCTATAAATGTAACTTTGTTAACAACTAGCTAAAGCAGAAAAGCTTTATAGGTACAATTACGGTATCGGCCAAACTAATATTTTTAAAAAGCAAGCAGTGTCAAGATTGACACTTGAACACATTTCAAAGAAGTGGGGCATGGCAGAAAGTGTTGACTTAATGTTCAGCATATACAAACCCATTGAAAGGTGCCTATGGCCAAATTAGTCAAACGATTACCTTCAACACTGACATTAAGGGATACGAGTATAAGCCACTTCTTCTGTCAAATTTAAAGCAGCTGTTAACAGCTTTCTTTCTTAAAACGAGTAACCTAATAAGGGGACACTTGATTTAGTTCACGAGACTTCTTCATGCAGAGATTTCACATTCCCGACTTTCCTGCCCCCCCCCCCCCCCCCCCCCTCTCTCTCTCTCTCTCTCGCTCTCTCTCTCTCTCTCTCTCTCCCCCCCTCTCTCTTTCTCTCTCATAGATAGACATATAAATTAGATGAATGTCTTGCTTGAATGTTCATGTTTCCCCCCACTTCAAATGTGGCCAAGTCCACTTGAATAAACCATTCGCATTCGCTCGCTCTTTCTCTATCAATCCCTCTCTCTCTCTTTTTTTTCTCTCTCTCTCCCTCTCTCTCCACGTTTCAAGTTTTGTATTCATGGTAAACGCGCAGAGACATCACAAGAAAA
>CM065682.1:18601091-18606091 GCA_017654935.2 Phymorhynchus buccinoides
GGTCACGCTTTCTTTCTCGCGAGAGTCTCGCTATTAGGGTGAAGCTTTCTTTGTCGTGAGAGTCACGCCATTAGGGTCACGCTTTCTTTCCCTCTTTCCAAAGAGAGTGCATTCATTGCCGCCACACACAAAAACATCAGCAGCATACAAAATGGTGGCTCTGTTGGTCGCGTGCTCTTGTGTGTAGTGTAACTCCATGCGGAATGTTTGTGAAGTTTTAAAAGTATATGGGGGTGGGTTTTTTCCAATAAGCTATTGAGTTGAAGCCTAATTTCTCTTGGAAACTCTAATAATAGCAGGACATAGCTGCAGCATTACACTGGTCAGGTTGAAACGGAAATAACCAAGAGTATCGCATACACTCTATGCAAGGGAAATAACTCTCGCGTCAGGAGACCCGCCGGCTTTTATCACAACACTCTTTGACTTTGATAAAAAAGGGGGGGGGGGGGGGGTTTTCTTGAATTACCGTGGGTAAAAAGGGGGGTGGGGGGGTGGGGGGGGGGGGGGGGGGCAGAAAGACGGCTGAAAATTTGGCCATGAGGTAATTGTGTTTACGATGCTTGTTTTCTTCCTGTATCCTTGTGGTCAGATTATGTCTGCAAAATAATAACATCTTAAATCAGGGTTTTTTCCATCAATGTTGTGTGAATGTGCATGTATGTAGATACGAATATGCGCGCGTATGTGTGTGCAAGGTGGCGTGTTAGTGTGCGAATATTTTATCATTATGCAAACGTCATACTTGATTCAAATAGCATTTCACTATTTCACTGTCACATCAAAAATCAAATCGTAACAGGCAGAGCAACAAGAAGACTTACAAAAACACGAAATTACGCTTGGTCTATGAAGTTGTGTATTGATTGAAATGAACAAAAAAATTGCCGAAATCGTGAAACAAACATAATTATGTAAATTGTTCATAAATAAGCATGTATGTTCCATACTGATAACTGAATGACACTGGATCCAAGAGGAAAACTTTATCAACTACAGAGACTTCCAAAAACCAAAAGGACTTTTAGTGTGATTTACACGGCTCGGGTTTCGAAGTGGATATCTGTCCAAATCGCGTTGTTTATTTATTTATTAAGAACATTTATAGAGCGCTTGTTCTTCAAGCTCTAAGCGCTTAAGCGCTTTGTGTTTTTTCCTTTAGAATTGCAACCTTTAAACTGATTAAGGTTTTGTTCAAAACGAAACCATCTTGTATCTTTTTTTTCTAACCACGTGCCCTAAAGGTGTTATTTTACAGCAACGAGACAGGAACATTTGCTATGTGGAGTTACATAATTATGAACACCCAAAACTTGCCCAGTTTCGCCATTGACAAGCTTTCTTTGTCGTGAGAGTCACGCCATTAGGGTCACGCTTTCTTTCCCTCTTTCCAAAGAGAGTGCATTCATTGCCGCCACACACAAAAACATCAGCAGCATACAAAATGGTGGCTCTGTTGGTTGCGTGCTCTTGTGTGTAGTGTAACGCTTAAGCTACTGCTGGTCTAACACCAAATAAAATCACCACTCTGCCTCTGTCTCGGGGATCATTTCAGTGTCGCCAGAAAACTTCTGTAACAAGCAAGTGAAATTACACTGTTTCTCGTTTTTCTTATTCACATCCTAGTTCAATTTTACATTGAAAAGTTTGAAATGTTTTGGTTTTCTTTGAAAGACTTCAAAGTATAGGGGGGGGGGGGGAGGAGAGAAAGATAAGAAAAAGGGTATGTGCAACTTCCATGCTATCCTCTTACTTCTTGAATTATTACTGTTGGAACAAACATTTCATGCAAAAAAATCTTGTCAATAAGCTAATTCTGTATATGCGCACGCATTTGCCTGCCTGCCTGTCAGTCTGTCTGTCAGTATCTGTGTCCTGAATGTGCATTTGCACATGTCTGTGATTTATGCTGTTTTCAAGACTTTATTTTGATGGCACATTTTGACAGACCTGTTTACTCTACTCTTTTTGAGTAGTATTCTACTCATTTTGGACCTCTACTACTCCTCAAAACCGAAAACAATGCTCTTTAATTCTGGATTACTACTCATTTTCAGTGAACATTATTTGATGGTTTAATGAATAAAACTACACATTTTGCACCAAAACTACTCGTTTCAGCTGTCAAGACTACTCAAGACTTGTGTAGGGGGTAAACAGGTCTGTTTTGAACACAGCCACTTCATAAAAGAACAACAAAACCCAGTATGACTAGTTGATATCTGTGTGCATATGCGTGCGTGCATTATGTTATTCATACTGCTCCCTTCTCTTCATTTGCCCAGTATGACTAGTTGATATCTGTGTGCTATGCGTGCATTATGTTATTCATACTGCTCCCTTCTCTTCATTTGCCCAGTATGACTAGTTGATATCTGTGTGCTATGCGTGCGTGCATTATGTTATTCATACTGCTCCCTTCTCTTCATTTGCCCAGTATGACTAGTTGATATCTGTGTGCTATGCGTGCATTATGTTATTCATACTGCTCCCTTCTCTTCATTTGCCCAGTATGACTAGTTGATATCTGTGTGCTATGTGTGCATTATGTTATTCATACTGCTCCCTTCTCTTCATTTGCCCAGTATGACTAGTTGATATCTGTGTGCTATGTGTGCATTATGTTATTCATACTGCTCCCTTCTCTTCATTTGCCCAGTATGACTAGTTGATATCTGTGTGCTATGTGTGCATTATGTTATTCATACTGCTCCCTTCTCTTCATTAGGCCCAGTATGGATACACATAGCGACAACGTGCGAGAGATATAGAACTGAACTCTATATGCGTTCCGTTTCTGTCATATTTACTATGCAATGAGTGGGTGATAGGGGGTAATAAAAAGAGTATCGATTATGCGGTTGGTTCATGTCAAACGTTGACTCAAATCATACCCCCGTCAAAACAATTATCGATGCTTTGTTTGTTGTGTTTTTTACAAAAGTAGTCATGCTTGTGAATATCAGATCCATTATACCCGGGACTGTTTGATGCAGACATTTGGCTGCTCGAAATCCCTTTATGTTTGAGAAAAAGAATGTAGCACTTTATGTTCGCCGTTCAGAAATTCATGTATAGTACGTTGGCACAGTATAAGCTTTAAGCTTGTTGTTGCCGTTATGCTTGCTTAACATGTGTGTAATGTGCGTTTTGGTAAAAAAAAAAAAAAAATTTAAAACCAACATTTAAACCAACTCTTGCGTTGTGGTACTGTATCGATTCCCGTTGCTTGTCGGTCCTTCACTTCAGCAGTAGGTAGCTACTAGCCATTACCACCCAAACGGCCCAACGAATGTTACTACCCCGTTCTACTCTCTTTCCCCGTCTCTCTTTTCTTCACGCCCTGCGGAACAGGACCATCATATTAACATGCACTTTGTCAATCAGAAATGACCCGCTGTACGGGGTGACCAGGGGTCCGTTTCACAAGGGCTAACGTTATGTTGCGCTCGCTCAAATCGGCAAAAACGGTCTAAGAAACACCCTTCGTTTGCCGATAGTTCGCGTGACGGTTTGTTATTGCCAAACACCGAGCAAGCGGGGAACTATCACGTGACTTGTAGGGGGTTAATACATTTCTTGTTGTTGATTGGTCCATTAAAGCTTGGCTAAAATAAAACCTTTTTTTTTACCAATCAGACAAGCGCTTGTAAAAAAAAATTCGCAAACGTTTTCTAAAGTGTTTCTCGGAACCCTTTTGGCGTAACAGTTATGCGCGCGGCGACCGTCGTCTAGAGAAACTCAACCCTGTACAAATGTCCCTATACCACGTTCGCCTTACTTTCCCTCAGGGTACCTCCACAGCGCTGCAGTCTGACTGTCATCTTAGGCTGCTAGCTGGTCTCGCACTAAGAGACAACCCACTTTACCATTCTCTCAGGGGAATACTCTACAAGGCGACAGAAAACTTTGGACACAGAGAGAGAAAATCACCCTATTAGTGGGGGTTCCTTTTTCACGTGTCCGTGGTTTTGGGATTTTGAAGTTTGAAAGTTTGTTTGGGGGCGAAATTACACTTGCAAAAGTGGGGTGTTTGTGTCCGTACATAGTATTGAAGAGGAGTGGAAGAAGAGCAAAATGGGTCTTTGTTGAAAAGATTGTTATGAGGGATTATTTATGGTGTTATACGCTTGGTTTTTTTTCTTATTCTTTCTATTGTAAGGAAATTGAACCCACGTAATTATGATCAATGACATCTGGGTCAACATTCTATTACAGACAATATGTTACGTAAGAGCCCGGTATGTGCACAATGTTAGTAAACATGGGGGTTGAATGCAACTGCATAGGGAACATACTGTATGTGAATATTACATTATAGGTTAATCTAGATCATAGCATGTGTTTTGTGGCTTTTAGTGGGACTCGTTGCTCGTGTATATATAATTATATTCGCACTTGGAGACTTGATCAGGTTACAGAGTAGGCCTAAACTATGATGATGTGTTTGGAACACTTTAGTTGGTTTCTTGGGACCATTTAAGCTTCTTATCAATACACGTTTATGTAATGTCATGACTCGTATGAGAGCGTTATCAATACACATAAGTATTGGGACCAGAATACGTACAGCTGTAGTCAATTTGTTCTTCTTTCAAATCTCTGTCTTCTTTCTTATAAATATGATTTTTAAGACAAGTGTTTTTTCAGTAAGAATGTATTTGCCTGGTATCAATGAAAATATAATGAGTCACAACGGTTGCTTAAAAGTAAGCCAGTTACGTTCACGAATGTTTTTTGAATTTGTTCTCCATGACACATGGACCGAAAGTTAAATGTGAGGAACTAGAGTAAATTATATCAGATTTGCTCATATTGGATTCTTCCAATTGCCTGCTCTCAGTATTATATGGTTTGACTGTTTGTAAAACACACATTTACATGTGAACGTGTATCTATATGCAAGTATGTGATGGTGCATGGGAAAAACCTACATAAGTCGCTCAGAGCCAAAAATAGTCAACAACCCCTAAAATATCCATTTTCTAAGTTGGGCAATT
>CM065682.1:18624423-18627836 GCA_017654935.2 Phymorhynchus buccinoides
TCTAAGGTATTAAGGTATAAGCCATAAGTGTTCGAGTAGGCCTATGCGTCTGTCTATTTGCTTGAGACAAACGCCTCTAAGGTATTAAGGTATAAGCCATAAGTGTTCGAGTAGCCCTATGCGTCTGTCTATTTGCTTGAGACAAACGCCTCTAAGGTATTAAGGTATAAGCCATAAGTGTTCGAGTAGGCCTATGCGTCTGTCTATTTGCTTGAGACAAACGCCTCTAAGGTATTAAGGTATAAGCCATAAGTGTTCGAGTAGCCCTATGCGTCTGTCTATTTGTTTGAGATCAAACCTACGTCCTCGAACCATAAAACACCTACTGTGTGTGTTCTCATTGTCTTTGAACAAAACATTTAGTGTTTTTACCAGTAACCAAACACTAACTGTACACACTTAACCAACCTAACGCTTCGCCTTTAAATCAACTAGGCTAGTTAGTACTCCGATCTCATGATAGCGCTATAAACCAGTCTGTCTGGTTCAGTTAACGCTTAAAGGTGGACCCTGACGGATGATTTTTTGCAAGAAACACGTCGAGATCACCAGAAAGACAGCCTTTTCAAGGATCGGAACACTCACTTTGCTCTGGTTTCACAGAAATTAAACCGTCAAAACGGCGATTCCTCCATGGCGGAGATGCCGGAGAGAGTAGCCATTTTGGATGGGGTGGGTGAAGGTCATCCATTGTAGTGCAGTAAAAATTGATTTCTAGGAAACCAGAGCAAAGTGAGTGTTGCAATCTCTGTAAAGGGTGTTTTCCTGGTGATCTGGACGTGTTTCTTACAAAACCTCATCCGTCAGGGTGGCCCTTTAAACACAACGCTAATGATTGCTGTCTTGGACTACTTATTCGTTCCAGAAAGGAACAAACCCACCAACAAACCACGAAAGCTTTGTTTACATTGGGTAGTTAAAGAACGGCCCTAAAGAACACGATATGCCAGGCCTATTCCCACCAAAAAAAACCACAATAACACCAGGACACAATCAGAGGTGCAACATGAAAATAACACCAGGCCGGGGTCTAGGGGTCATGTCCCCCTGCAGCTGAAGAAACAAAATGATTTATGAAGGTATTTTAGTTTGCTTTTTCCACAATTTATACAAATGCTTCTTTTAAAGCGTTTGAAAAATACAGTAGACACACAAAGATCTTGTTTGACAAATTTAAAAAAAAGGAAACTTCCTTTTCTGGTAAAATTCAAAAACGGGAAATCCTTGTATAACAGAAAATGTTGCATCCATGCAAATAGACAAAAAGCAAACCAACTATACTACGGTGGATGAAAATGCAGAAGAGCACATTGTTAACATGGACTTTTATCATTGTACAAATGATAAGAGTATTGATCCAGTGCAATACAACGTAAAAGACCAGAATATAATGCCATGCAATGCCATGCGAAACATAATAATATTAATATACAACACAGTGTGACAACGCTATATTGCATGAAGCCATGCATCACCGCGCGCCTCGCGTAAGAAAGGAAAACTCACCAAACAAATGTAGGCGGTGTTTTATTTTTATTTCTACAACAACAAAAAAGTATGATGTTTCTTCCTTAGCGAAATACATCAATCCAACCAAACACCAGGTGCATTTTTTTTCACTCGTATGAAGGTGAGATTAGCGTCCAATCAGTCAGAGACCCTTATGGACGGTAACAAACAATTCACTCCCAGCCGACGTGAAGTTATAGCCACGATGATGGGACCAGTTAGCATGCACGGCAACTCATCTACATCATCGTCATCCCTTGCTTTATTTATTCATCCTGGCCATATGTGTGCACCTCACGAACAGCGCGATTTATGATGGTCTCTGAGGATATCGCTTCAATACCACCACCACCACCACCACCACCACCACCACCCTCCCCGCCCAAACACACCCCCTTCGTCTTTCCTATCAAATATACCAGGGGTGCTTGGGTGCGAGTGGGAGCAAAGGTCTTGATGCCGTGAAGGTCTAAACAGAGAAAAGGTCTACAACCTTTACTAATCACCAAACATTAAGGGCCATCATGTAATTCATGTTTCAGGGTTTTTCTCAATGGTCAGGTTAAGGCTGCTGATCAAAGGCATCGACAGATTCTAAGCCTATCAGCATCTCGTGAAAATATCCTTTTACGTCTTGATAGATATGACTTTACCTGTTTTGCTTATCATTACTTAAAGGACACCTTTACGGATGAGGTTTTGCAAGAAACACGTCGAGATCACCAGAACGACAGCCTTTTTAAGGATCAGAACACTCATTTTGCTCTGGTTTTCTATCAATCAAACCGTCAAAACGGCGATTCCTCCTTGTACAATAGTAAAAATAGCCACATTATAAGTTTCAAGCTTGTTGATGCCATTATTCATCTTTGTATAAAGTGTTCTATGTGTTGCTGGTGAATAAAAATCTATTTAAACCAAATGTCACCCGTTATTTTGATAGGATGGTTAAAAAGGTCTTTCACCAATTTTCAAAAGCAACATTGTTGAAAGAAGGATATTCATCAAGGCCAAACAGCAAAAGAAGTGAGCCAGACAACACCCAAAACACAACAGGGCAGACCCATATTACATGCTAACCCGCCAAGAACAGGTCTGTGTTTTCAGACTCAGGACAGGTCACAATATGTCTGAAACACCACCTGTTCAACAAACTACGCATCGGTGAATGAGACAAGTGGCCATGTGGCACTGAGAACCAAACGAGTGACCACACCCTACAGTCATGTCCACTGTTCCAACAGCAAAGAAACCAGACCTGGCCAGACCACGTCTCTGTGGCCCAGAAGCTCTTCGGAAGCCTGGAGAACATGCAGTGTACGGCCGCCTTCATATTGGGCTGCTGGGTGCATTCCTCAGAAGAAGAAAAAGAAGAGAAAAAAGAAGAAAAAAAGAAGACGAAGAAGAACGAAGAAGAAGAAGAAGGAGAACAGAAAGAGAAGAGAAGAGAAGAAGAAGACAGAAGAAGAAAAGAAGAAGAAGAAAGAAGAAGAAAAAAAAGCAGAAAAAAAAGAAGAAGAAGAAGAAGCAAGGAGAAGAAGCCTCTTGTCTTTCTTTGAGTCTCTTAAGCTCAGACGTTATTGCATCCATTCGGACTTTTCTTTCAGCTAACGCATGCCAAGCGCCTTGTCGCAGCTTTTATTTCTTCACGTTTAGATTTCTGCCAATTCCATTCTCTTTGGACCGTTCCTACAAAAGAAATTAACTCGCCTTCAGCGAGATTCCAAAACAGTGCAGCCCGCCCTCATACTGCGTAAAGCCCGCAAGCGTGATCACGTCACGTCCCACTCTTGAAGGAGCTCCATTGGCTCCCTGTGCAGTTTCCGCCTTCATATAAGCTGGCTGTTCTATCCTCCGTCACTTTGACAGACCCTTCCGCCTACCCTCCAACTCTCACCCTACTC
>CM065682.1:18630836-18643336 GCA_017654935.2 Phymorhynchus buccinoides
AGATATATGGATGGATAGATAGATAGATAGACAGATAGATAGATAGATATATGGATGGATAGATAGATAGATAGACAGATAGATAGATAGATATATGGATGGATAGATAGATAGACAGATAGATTGATAGATAGATGGACAGATAGATAGATAGATAGATAGATAGATAGATAGATAGATAATTTGCTTTGATAAAACTTTTCTGTGTCCAATGTCTGTATTTATGAACCTCGATAGATAGATAGATAGATAGATAGATAGATAGATAGATAGATAGATAGATAGATAGATAGACAGATAGACAGATAGATAGATAGATAATAGATAAACACAGAAGACATAAGAAAGGTGGAAATGGGACTGTAAATGAAAAGAGCGACTCAAAACAATGGTGCCAAAACAATGGTGCCAAAACAATGGTGCCAAAACAATGGTGCCAAAACAATGGTGCCAAAACAATGGTGCCAAAACAATGGTGCCAAAACAATGGTGCCAAAACAATGGTGCCAAAACGGAAGAAATGTAAAGGTCAAAGCACGTTACAGAGAATGATAATAACAGTCATAGCACGTCACAGAGAATGATAATAACAGTCATAGCACGTCACAGAGAATGATAATAACAGTCATAGCACGTCACAGAGAATGATAATAACAGTCATAGCACGTCACAGAGAATGATAATAACAGTCATAGCACGTTACAGAGAATGATAATAACAGTCATAGCACATCACAGAGAATGATAATAACAGTCATAGCACGTCACAGAGAATGATAATAACAGTCATAGCACGTTACAGAGAATGATAATAACAGTCATAGCACGTTACAGAGAATGATAATAACAGTCATAGCACGTCACAGAGAATGATAATAACAGTCATAGCACGTCACAGAGAATGATAATAACAGTCATAGCACGTCACAGAGAATGATAATAACAGTCATAGCACGTCACAGAGAATGATAATAACAGTCATAGCACATCACAGAGAATGATAATAACAGTCATAGCACGTCACAGAGAATGATAATAACAGTCATAGCACGTCACAGAGAATGATAATAACAGTCATAGCACGTCACAGAGAATGATAATAACAGTCATAGCACGTCACAGAGAATGATAATAACAGTCATAGCACGTTACAGAGAATGATAATAACAGTCATAGCACGTCACAGAGAATGATAATAACAGTCATAGCACGTCACAGAGAATGATAATAACAGTCATAGCACATCACAGAGAATGATAATAACAGTCATAGCACGTTACAGAGAATGATAATAACAGTCATAGCACGTCACAGAGAATGATAATAACAGTCATAGCACGTTACAGAGAATGATAATAACAGTCATAGCACGTCACAGAGAATGATAATAACAGTCATAGCACGTCACAGAGAATGATAATAACAGTCATAGCACGTCACAGAGAATGATAATAACAGTCATAGCACGTCACAGAGAATGATAATAACAGTCATAGCACATCACAGAGAATGATAATAACAGTCATCTGCCAAATGGCTTCAGGGGATATTTTCCACGACAAAAAACCTTCACCTATCCAGGCCTCGTACGAAATTACCAAAATGGCACTCTCAAGGTTCCATTACATACTACGTTGCTATATCACAAACTATTCGTGACATAGCGTATTTCGCAAGACATAATGGCACCCTGAACAATCACCTATTTCTTAGATCTCAAAATCATGACAAAACATTGCACCCATCGGTATCGTTTTACTGATCTTTCATCATGAACAGTCTTCACTCGTATATTTCGTTTATTGTCAACAAATGGTATTTTACTGATTTCGTGAATAATAAGATATGCTTGGGTGTGACGTGTGTCACTACACCTTTTTTGAAGACATTTAACCACATTTCACTTCCTCGTCGCGAAAAGTAAATGTATCGGTCAGGGACAAGAGTTTTATCTAACATACAGTGATGTACCGAGGATCGAAAAATGATAGGACAAACTGTCCTGAGACAGGAGAAATCAATAGGACAATGTCCTGGCTCTTGCGGAAATCAATAGGACAAAGCGTTCCAGTGTTAAAAATTTAATCAGACATTTGTCCTGACAGGGAAGAACACAATTTGACATTTTCAATTTTAATAGGTCAATGGCCTATGACCGGGGCCTCGGGACATCACTGATTATATACAATCTCGATTTCATGATTCCATCAGTTTCATCAAAAAAAGATATATTGATTTATGTGGTAACGGACCCAATATGGTGACTGATGTTGCAGAGTGTAACCTTTGGGCACGCAATTCAAGGTTCGGTAACTTTATTAGCATTTTGTGTGTAACCACCATAGATTGTGTGCCAAATTTCATGCAGCCTTTGATGTATATCGATTTCAATCTATCTTCCAGCATATTAGTTTCTAGTGATGGCGAAATGCCAATAATGACACAGTGGATTTCAAAACCTGCACAATGTGTGTCCTATAATGCACCTGCATATGTTTCATCACGACAGCCCGTTAGCATAGCATTATGGTCTCTCTGGGTCGTGCCAGTCAAGCCAGCCAACTTCCATTTCAAATGCACTTATTTTACAGACGGGTCGATTTTGTTGTTTCCAAATTGGGTGTTTTAAGAGCAATGGGAAACCCAGTCCATGTTGTGATCTGCTTTTTATGTTGGCTTCGTGGTTGCTCTCTCTCTCTCTCTCTCTCTCTCTCTCTCTCTCTCTCTCTCTCTCTCTCTCTCTCTCTCTCTCTCTCTCTCTCTCTCTCTCTCTCTCTCTCTCTCTCTCTCTCTCTCTCTCTCTCTCTCTCTCTCTCTCTCTCTCTCTCTCTCTCTCTCTCTCTCTCTCTCTCTCTCTCTCTCTCTCTCTCTCTCTCTCTCTCTCTCTCTCTCTCTCTCTCTCTCTCTCTCCCTCTCTCTCTCTCTCTCTCTCTCTCTCTCTCTCTCTCTCTCTCTCTCTCTCTCTCTCTCTCTCTCTCTCTCTCTCTCTCTCTCTCTCTCTCTCTCTCTCTCTCTCTCTCCCCTCTCTCCCTTTCCTTCATCCCACACTGGTATGAACGTTTAGGTTTAACGTCCTCCCGGTCACGTAGGACACATCTGGGACAGGACTATCTATACAGCTGAACATCCCACACACTCTCTCTCTGTCTCTCTCTCTGTCTCTCTCTCTCTCTCTCTCTCTCTCTCTCTCTCTCTCTCTCTCTCTCTCTCTCTCTCTCTCTCTCTCTCTCTCTCTCTCTCTCTCTCTCTCTCTCTCTCTCTCTCTCTCTCTCTCTCTCTCTCTCTCTCTTTACCCGTGAAAAATAAAGATTAAGTTTTCAAAGTTTTCTCTCTCTCTCTCTCTTTCTCGTGTAACTTTCCCCCCCCCTACCCCCCCTCTATTTGTCTAAGAAAGCAGATACTGACTGATCCAGTCTAAGTCTATAAAGAAAGGTCAGAACGTGGGCTATGCTTTTATCGACCATGTAATGCGGTACTTAGGGGCGGGTGTCATTTAGGAACAAAGCAATCGCCGCCAATAAACCAGTATTAAATAATAACGGTAAACTGGAAGGGAGAGATGCCCTTCATCTGGACTCCATTTTCCCGCAATCTTATCGTTGAGCGTTGCTTAGCGTGCGCTGCTTTGGACTGCTCAGATTGTGCGCTTTCTCCGTATGTATGTATGCATAAACTTCTCTTCCCCTACGCCCACCCCCCCCCCCCCCCTTCTTTCTTTCTTTCTTTCTATGCCCGTCTCTCTCTCTCTCTCTCTCTCTCTCTCTCTCTCTCTCTCTCTCTCTCTCTCTCTCTCTCTCTCTCTCTCTCTCTCTCTCTCTCTCTCTCTCTCTCTCTCTCTCTCTCCCCCTTTTACCCTCAATAAAACATTCGTATTCGTATTCGCATTTGTATTCTCTCTGCCTCTCTCTCTCTCTCTCTCTCTCTCTCTCTCTCTCTCTCTCTCTCTCTCTCTCTCTCTCTCTCTCTCTCTCTCTCTCTCTCTCTCTCTCTCTCTCTCTCTCTCTCTCTCTCTCTCTCAACATCTCTCTACCTCCCTCTCTCTTTCTTATATGTAATAGTATGATGTAAACGTTTCCGTCCGTGTGTATGTAAGTATTTCGTGGGTGCTTGTGTGTATTTGTACTCGCGCGCACGTGCGTGCGCTCACGCGCGCGTGTGTGTGCATACGTGTATTCGTGAAATATAAGACCATGCGTGTGCTTATGCACAAACCTACACTCTGCGTGTGTGCTGTAATGTGTTGTATGCATACAAATGAAGCGTTGGGCTGAACCTTTACAAAAAGTAATTCCCCTAGAAATAAGGTTTCAGTCTGGTGGGGAAAAAACTAACTGGGAGATATTTGCAGATGGAGTCGAGAAGGGCAGCGGAGATTGACTAGGGCACGACCACTGCACTCGCTGTCTGGCCCACCAGGTTTCATTAAAGACCCCCCCACGTCACGTGTCAAAATCACGTTTTTCACGTGTTTCCCTCTGGTAAAAAATCTTAAGAAATCTTCCTAACATAAGAGAGAATGTGACACGTGATGTGGGGGGTCTTTAAGACCCACTGACCCAGCAAGATTAAGTCCCTTGGGTTTTTTCTGGGTAGGTGTGACCCACATACAAATTCCCCAAATTCAAACAGAGGCTGCTCTTCAAAGTCTCTGTCTCGTTTTCAATTACCAATTACGTAGGCTGCAGTACTTGTTTTACTTTCTATTACTGTAGAAAATCATTGACTGCACAGCTCTCACCTTGCTGTTGGCTCCCGGCAATAAGCTAAAGGGGTACCCTGACGGATGTGTTTTTTGCAAGAAACACGTCGAGATCACCAGGAAAACACCCTTTACAGAGACCGCAACACTCACTTTGCTCTGGTTTCCTAGAAATCAAACCGTCAAATCGGCGATTCCTCCTTGGCGGAGGTGCTGGAAGTCAAATTCTTTCGAATGGCCGCCTGAGTTAGACCAAATCGTTTGCACGAAATTTCCACAATACAAGCCTTTTTATTTTATTTTTTTTCATAAAGTTTACCAAAAAGAAGTTTCGCTCACAACAAAAGGAAATAGCTCCTTTTATTAAATTGCACTACAAAGATGAAAAAGCTTCAACCACAAAGAGTGGCCTCCACCCACCCCATCCAAAATGGCTTCTCTCTCCGGCATTTCCGCCAAGGAGGAATCACCGTTTTGACGGTTTGATTTCTATGAAACCAGAGCAAAATGAGTGTTCCGATCCTTAAAAAGGCTGTCTTTCTGGTGATCTCGACGTGTTTATTGCATAAAAAAACTCATCCGTCAGGGTCCACCTTTAAAAACCGAAGTGGGTGGTATAGTGTGTGTGTGTGTGTGTGTGTGTGTGTGTGTGTGTGTGTGTGTGTGCGTGTGTGCGTGTGTGCGTGTGCGCGTGTGCGTGCGTGCGTGCGTGCGTGCGTGTGTGTGTGTGTGTGTGTGTGTGTGTGTGTGTGTGTGTGTGTGTATGTGTCTGTGTGTGTGTATGTGTCTGTGTGTGTGTCTGTGTGTGTGTGTGTCTGTGTGTGTGTCTGTGTGTGTGTGTGTGTGTGTGTGTGTGTGAATCGATCAAAATTTAACATTCAAAATCGTGTACACCGTGGGTGTTGTATTTATGAACTGGGCAATGATATTGTGGCAACGATTTGTTTACTGTAGTCGTCTCGTGAACGAGTAAGCGTTTTCGTGGGAGGTGGGGGTATGCAGTTTCTAAGTGAAAGCAATCATAATTACTATTTTATTGATCACATTCAGATATAACATAACTTTCGTTGGATCTTAATCTCGCAGATTCATATATTCAAAAAATGATAAGGGTGTGGGAAAATAAACAGACAGTCAGAACAGACGAAAATAAATTATGAGAAAAGAAGAGATAAAGAGATAAAACCAAAATAAAAAATAAGCTGAACTAAGCTGCGAAAGAAAGATAGGAAGAAAGTGAAGAGAGAAAAGGCAGGAAGGAGCGAACGAACAAACAAACGAACAAGCGAGCAAAGAGGGAGGGGGAGGGGTTTTATTTAAGCAGAAAGAAAAATAAAGCAAAATGAACACAGAAATAAACAGAACGGAAGGAAGAATAACGAAAAGAAGAAGAAGAAAAAAGAGTAAAAAGAACACATAGAAAAAGAAAAAAAAAGAAGGAAATAAAAAAACAGTTCCTTGGAAAGAAGTGACGAAAGACGTCAGCAATGCAAGGAAGAAAATAAAAACGATATAATACAAAAGTGGCCAAAAAACAAGCTTAAAGGGGCACCATGACGGATGCGTTTTTGTAAGAAGCACGTCCAGATCACCAGAAAAACACCCTCTACAGAGATTGCAACACTCATTTTACTCTGGTTTCCTAAAAATCAAACCGTCAAATCGACGATTCCTCCTTGGCGGAGGTGCTGGAAGTCACATTCTTTCACCCATAGAGAAGGCGTGTGTCGTCTCTTTTCTAATGGCCGCCCAAATCGTTTGCACGAAATTTTCGCAATACAAGCCTTTTTTTGTGTTGCAGTTTATCTAAAGGAGTTTCGCTCACAACAAAGGAAATTGCTCAATTTTTTTTTTTTACTGCACTACAAAAAAAGAAAATGATTCAACCACAATGAGTGACCTCCACCCACCCCATCCAAAATGGCTACTCTCTCCGGCATCTTCCGCCAAGGAGGAATCGCCGTTTTGACGGCTTAAGTTCTAGGAAACCAGAGCAAAGTGAGTGTTCCGATCCTTGAAAAGGCTCTCCTTCTGGTGATCTCGACGTGTTTCTTACAAAACCTCATCCGTCAGGGTCCACCTTTAAGAAAGCATTTTAAAAGAATCAAAAAGTACCCGGAACCAAGTTTTATTTAAAAACAACAATTAGCAGCAGATGAAGAAAAGAACAGCAACATATAAACTGAAAAAAAGAAAGATAGAAAGAATAGAAAAACAAACTAACGAGTGAACAACAGCGAAGGAAGTTTTTTTAAATAAAGAAGTAAAGAAGAAAATAAAGAAACAGAGGTTGGAGAAAGACAGGATGAGAAAACAAAACGGAGGAACAATAATATAAGAAACAAAAGAAAGAGAAAAAGAAAGAAAAAGATTTTTAAAACAGTGGAACAAATATACATGAGCCAAAAAGTTAAGCAACCCCTAACATTGGAGTGGGCGTTACCCATAACGTAACGCGCATGTAAACAAAGTCAAATTATGCATGCAGGTCGGTAAAAGATAGGCTAAGGTATTTCGATTTTTAAAAACATCTGTGCCAACCCCTCAGATAAATACTTTGCATTGTTTTGCAAAAGGTTGTATAACTTTTGGACTCCAGTTTAGGTTAGTAAGGCAAGAGAATAAGAAGGTGTCCATGGAAATGAAAAAGCGATGCAAAAGAACAAACACAATACTTGTAGAATTGAACTAACAAGTGGACAAATACTAGTAACCGACTAAGATCATGCGTAAAACAATACTGTTGATTTTATTTTTTGGGCTGAAAACAAAAATTATTATTACTGTTGTTGTTGTTGTTGTTGCTGCTGTTGTTGTTGTTGTTGTTGCTGTTGCTGTTGCTGTTGTTGTTGTTGTTGCTGTTGTTGTTGTTGTTGTTGTTGTTGTTGTTGTTGTTGTTGTTGTTGTTGTTGTTGTTGTTGTTGTTGTTGTTGGTAGTAGTAGTAGTAGTAGTAGTAGTAGTAGTAGTAGTAGTAGTAGTAGTAGTAGTAGTAGTAGTAGTAGTAGTAGTAGTAGTAGTAGTAGTAGTAGTAGTAGTAGTAGTAGTAGTAGTAGTAGTATGTATCGCGTTAATGCTAAACGACGCTACAGGCTGCTAGCCTTCCAGCGGAAAGGAACCTGTGACGTGTTATGCACAGTGTATCCATGATCTTTGAAGACAATGAGTAGACGCGTGCTATGATTGAAGCTGCGCAAAAACGTAGTCGCATAAGAGATGAATGTATTCAGGGACATTCTCATTTTACATTCGAATTCCTGCAATGTTTGCTTCGATTGTATTTGAAATATAATACGCATTTAAAATAAATTTAAATTGAAGTAATCGGCCAAGGTGTGTATAGTAACATCACGATCATGCAATAGATTTCAGTCAACAACGCACATTTCTTTTTTAACCCTTTCACTGCCAAAGTCGCATTTTAGCACCACAGTGATTTCACATCTATGTAAAAAAAAAAGGCATCAAATTGGGGTCTATTACCCAAAGACCCTATTGTCTTAGTTTTGGGAAGTAAGGATAGACCTTATTTTATATATGTCACAGAAGAATCCCCAATATTGCAAATAGATTTTGTTCTCTACCCAGGTAAAATCAATGGACATTTTGGGCTGAAATATGGCTGGCGGTGTAAGGGTTCAGCAAAAAATAATTATTGACCCACCTTATCTTGATTTTATGGAATACTCCTGTTGCTTACAGGCGCACTGAATACACATGCGAGGCAAAGTGGCATACAAAAAATAAAAATTAAATTAAACAAAAACATCGTCAAAATATCACAAAAGAACAGAAAGAATAGGGGAAAACCCAAGAAGTAATGAAGGGAAGAAGAAGAAAGAGCCCTTCCCTATTTTGCCATCACTCTGGCAGCATTTTTGTTTAGCTTAGTTCCATTTTGTTATTTGTTCTTTCCTGCCTTTAAAAAATCAAAGACTGTGAAACTGATGCCAGTGACAGTTGGCCAATCTATCAACGGATACTGCCGCACTCAACGCGCTCACGCCTAAGCACACTTCAATGCCTTCTCCCACACGCAGTCATAACAGCAACGTGTGTGCGAAGCTTAACATACATAGCATACACACCACATACACACACACAAGCACACACACACACACACACACACACACACACACACACACACACACACACACACACACACAACAACATAACAAACAAACACTCACGCATGCACATTCGCATGCAACACACAAAAGTGTGTGCGTGCGTGCGAGCGTGTGTGCGTGCGTGCGTGCGTATGTATGTGAAATTGTAATTTCTAGGAAATGATTAGAGTGGCGATAAAATGACAGGAAATAATGTTTTAATGAGGGCAGGAATCGAAAAGGTTTGCATACCATGAGCAAGAGACACACGAACACATGGACAGGATTCCATCGTCTTCGCAAACTAAAAAAAAAGACCTTACTAGTAGTTCAGAATGTCGATCTTTACTTTCCTAAAAAAATTGTAATCTGCCCATATTGGTATAACGTCAGGCAAAAAAAAAGCGTGCATTCAGACCCTCGATGGAAGAAAGGTGGCAGAGTGGCTAAAGACGTTCACCTGTCGATTTCAATGCGTGACTGCAACGTGAGTGACCCGGGTTCGAATCCCGTCCTCGCCCTTTCTTTTTCGTTCGACAGGAAAATCCAACTAAACGTCGAGTCTTTCGGATGGGGACTTAAAGCTAGTCTGACCCCGTGCGCTTTACGCCACGGCAGATAAAAATCAGTAAGAGCCGGAAGAAATCCCGCTGCCTGGTATGACCAAATTGATAGCTATGTTTCCCAAGCCTGCCACCCCCCCCCCCCCCCCAAATAAAAGTGTGTAGGCGCTGAGCTTGCGGCAACGCGTTCCCCGGGGGAGAGCAGCCCGAATTTCACAGAGATAAGTCTCTGTGTTTAGAATATACCAAATACCAAATATGTTGCAAAATAACTATACTTAAGAGAAAAGCATTGCTAAAAAAGGAAATCCGTATCTGGCTGTGCCTGGTTGATCAATTAATCCCTGACCACCAAAACCCTTTCTTTCTTTGTGTTCTACAAGCCGACTGCGATCGATTTGAATATTTTGTAGGGTGGGTGTGGGGGGTCTTTTTGGCAAAATGTCAACGCAAACTGCCGTAAAACAAATTGATCAAGAAGGCTTTAAAGTATTCAAATACAAAGAATCTATGTTTTTGCCGTTTGAATCTATTGATATTGCATTTCAGAGACAGTTCTGAAAATGCTTAGCAATGTTAGACCAGTAGCATTGCGTTTAAAGATCCGGGGGAATGTTGTACGATTATAGAAAGCACCGTTGTATTTGCTTGTCTGTATGCGAACATATAATTAACGTTTTCACATTGCCACAACATTAAGCAACACCAAGCAACCTAAAGGTCGAAATACACGTTGTTAACTTTCATTCATTCCCCATGGCAACACAGTGATAGGCAAGTGACATCATTATTAGAGTATCACTGTGTTGCCGTGGGGAAGGACTGCCAGACAGACAGACAGACAGAGAAACAAGAGACAGATACAAAGAGACAGAGAGGCAGAGACGGAGAGACAGAGACACAGAGAGGAAAGCAAAATAAAAAAGACAGAGAGACAGACAGTGATAGTTCTATTCCGGGGCCCTCGCGGCACCATCACCCACACAGAGAAATAAGCTGCCCACAAAAAGTTAGGGAACACTTGCAAAACGCACATGCTTTACTTATTCGCTTGTAGCTTTGAAACGCTTCGCAACTTGAACGCCAAACTTTGCAGTCGCATGTGTAAGTGGCATGGCCTTTCACTGATTGTTTAAAAGCTTTGCGTTTGCTGTTGGTTGCTATGGAAACGTCGGTTGAAAAGGTGTCAAAATCCCCAAAAAGTGTCACAGATTTAGCGCATCACAGAATGAATTGAGCAAAATTGTACTCAGCACATGGTAGTCGGGGACTTTGATAATGAGTACAACTCACAAAATAAATAAATGTTAACCAATGGCATGGTACAATGAATCGCTGAATCACGATGGTTGTATAGTGAAAAATGAACCTCTCGGATCTAGGGAGAGCCCATGGCTGGTGGAGGGTGTAGCTGTGCTGAAATTGGGTCACCTACTTTAAACTCCCCCATCAGTCATTACCAGGCTGAAACAGCGGTTCCAGACCACCAGCCAAGCCCTGGAAAGGCGACAGGCAGGGAGACCCAGAAGGACCACCACACGGGTGAACCAGTACCTTGCCAGGCACGCCCTGGCTGACCAGATAGCCCCGACCAGCCACATCATGTGACATCTAAGGACAGCAGTAGACCTCAACAACTCCACTCGGACAGGGTTAAACCTCCTGCACCAAGTCCAGCTCTACGCTCGTCACCCAACATAGCGTTTCAGGCTAACTCCAGCCCACAAAGCTGCTCACCAGGGCCGGTGTCGCCATTATGGATGATGGACACGTCCACAGCAGCCAGGAGGGGTACGACTAACTTGGCCAGCATATGCAGTCTGGATTTCAACCCTGAGAAAAACCTTTGGGACCAGCTGAGGCGTCGAGCACGCAAGAATTACCCCCCCCCCCCCCCCCCCCCCCCAGACACTGGAGCAGCTACTGGATTTTGCAGGTCATTCCACAGGAACAGACAATGAGATTTGGACACTGCGTGGGATGATACTGCGCAAAGTGCATGGCAAATTCTGGTGGAAATACCCGTTTTTGAGTCTTTCTCGACATTCTTAATTGACACTTTCTTGATACTCGTAAAATGTTCTGACGTTGTGATTTTCAAAAAGTAGGGTACCCCTGTTTAAAAAATTATAAAAATATTTCTGCTCCACAAATTGCTGTCGATGCTTGCGTGCGTTTCGTCAATGCATTTAATGAACATTTCAAGGATGTAGCTTTTGTTGTTTTTGAAATATCGATGATTTGGTAAGTGTTCCCCAACTTTTTTGTGGGCAGTATAGAAAGCAGTAGATTGATATAGATAGCACCTTGCCCCTGCTGTTTACTATCGTATCTTGGGGGCTGCCCGTGTTGCAAGCAGCTTTGATACGAAAAACATTCCTCAAATAAAAACGCGATCCTCTTTTCACCCCAAGGCTTTTTGCTAAGGATTTTTCTTTTATACGTTAAGTTTTCTTTTTGAAAATGGAAATGCACATACGCACACACACGTTATAATACACAAGCGCACAAGCACTCTGGGTGGTCTTAAAACTAAAATATTTATCAAGAAAATGTATAACCTACTTGACCCACATTTTTCAAAACCCAACAAACATCTATGCCTACCTTGCGTATTTTTCTTCTTTTCAAAAGCAAAATAAAACCAAAATGATAACTATGATGAGGTAAGTGGCTTTAACAAGAATGCACCCGAAAGTAGTGGGTGGATGGATTTAATCTAGTCTAATGTAAAGCCAACCAAACACATCTGGTCGCAGAAACTGAAACAGATTCAAGTAAGCATTTAAAAGGTATCTTTGACATCGACAGACGTTGTTTATTCTCATTAAAATGGCCATTTTTCAACTCGATAAAGAGACGAAATACTCCTAATGTTATCGCCAGTTCCATTTTCTCTGACCCACATACACTATTTTCATACCATCTGAAGCATGATCTTTCTGTATGCCTGTTCTCTCTTCAAAGATAAGTATATTAAAATGATTCCTCCATAATTGCATTCAGAAGTCTCCTGTGGTGGTGACCCTGACATTGAAGAACTGCCTGCCTGACAGAACTGCATAAGAGACCTGTGGCAGAAAGGATTTTAGGTACGGGGTTGTAGCCTTCAAGAATAGGGGTAGCTTCAAA
>CM065682.1:18658336-18663336 GCA_017654935.2 Phymorhynchus buccinoides
TTCAACAAATTAGAAAGCACACAATAGAGACCCCAAATCGCATCAAAGAATGTTCTGATTTCTAGCTGTTGTTATGCTTTTAATTATCCCAAAATACACCGTGCATGTTTGAAGCACACACGCACGCACGCACGTACGCACGCACGCACGCACGCTCACGCACGCGCGCACACACGCATGCACGCACGCACACGCGCGCACACGCACACACACACACACACACACACAAGAGCCAACAGCGTGTTTAGACAATGTATGCAAACATGTTCATTTATTTTACACACGTGTATGTACATGAGCACGCGCGTACGAAATGCTTCTAATACATAGGCCCTAATAGTTAATAGTAGGCCTATTCGTCTGTCTATTTGTTTGAGACAAACGCCTCTAAGGTATTAAGGTATAAGCCATAAGTGTTCGAGTAGGCCTATGCGTCTGTCTATTTGCTTGAGACAAACGCCTCTAAGGTATTAAGGTATAAGCCATAAGTGTTCGAGTAGCCCTATGCGTCTGTCTATTTGCTTGAGACAAACGCCTCTAAGGTATTAAGGTATAAGCCATAAGTGTTCGAGTAGGCCTATGCGTCTGTCTATTTGCTTGAGACAAACGCCTCTAAGGTATTAAGGTATAAGCCATAAGTGTTCGAGTAGCCCTATGCGTCTGTCTATTTGTTTGAGATCAAACCTACGTCCTCGAACCATAAAACACCTACTGTGTGTGTTCTCATTGTCTTTGAACAAAACATTTAGTGTTTTTACCAGTAACCAAACACTAACTGTACACACTTAACCAACCTAACGCTTCGCCTTTAAATCAACTAGGCTAGTTAGTACTCCGATCTCATGATAGCGCTATAAACCAGTCTGTCTGGTTCAGTTAACGCTTAAAGGTGGACCCTGACGGATGATTTTTTTTGCAAGAAACACGTCGAGATCACCAGAAAGACAGCCTTTTCAAGGATCGGAACACTCACTTTGCTCTGGTTTCCTAGAAATCAAACCGTCAAAAACGGCGATTCCTCCATGGCGGAGATGCCGGAGAGAGTAGCCATTTTGGATGGGGTGGGTGAAGGTCATCCATTGTAGTGCAGTAAAAATTGATTTCTAGGAAACCAGAGCAAAGTGAGTGTTGCAATCTCTGTAAAGGGTGTTTTCCTGGTGATCTGGACGTGTTTCTTACAAAACCTCATCCGTCAGGGTGGCCCTTTAAACACAACGCTAATGATTGCTGTCTTGGACTACTTATTCGTTCCAGAAAGGAACAAACCCACCAACAAACCACGAAAGCTTTGTTTACATTGGGTAGTTAAAGAACGGCCCTAAAGAACACGATATGCCAGGCCTATTCCCACCAAAAAAAACCACAATAACACCAGGACACAATCAGAGGTGCAACATGAAAATAACACCAGGCCGGGGTCTAGGGGTAATGTCCCCCTGCAGCTGAAGAAAAAAAAATGATTTATGAAGGTATTTTAGTTTGCTTTTTCCACAATTTATACAAATGCTTCTTTTAAAGCGTTTGAAAAATACAGTAGACACACAAAGATCTTGTTTGACAAATTTTAAAAAAAGGAAGTTCCTTTTCTGGTAAAATTCAAAAACGGGAAATCCTTGTATAACAGAAAATGTTGCATCCATGCAAATAGACAAAAAGCAAACCAACTATACTACGGTGGATGAAAATGCAGAAGAGCACATTGTTAACATGGACTTTTATCATTGTACAAATGATAAGAGTATTGATCCAGTGCAATACAACGTAAAAGACCAGAATATAATGCCATGCAATGCCATGCGAAACATAATAATATTAATATACAACACAGTGTGACAACGCTATATTGCATGAAGCCATGCATCACCGCGCGCCTCGCGTAAGAAAGGAAAACTCACCAAACAAATGTAGGCGGTGTTTTATTGTTATTTCTACAACAACAAAAAAGTATGATGTTTCTTCCTTAGCGAAATACATCAATCCAACCAAACACCAGGTGCATTTCTTTTCACTCGTATGAAGGTGAGATTAGCGTCCAATCAGTCAGAGACCCTTATGGACGGTAACAAACAATTCACTCCCAGCCGACGTGAAGTTATAGCCACGATGATGGGACCAGTTAGCATGCACGGCAACTCATCTACATCATCGTCATCCCTTGCTTTATTTATTCACCCTGGCCATATGTGTGCACCTCACGAACAGCGCGATTTATGATGGTCTCTGAGGATATCGCTTCAATACCACCACCACCACCACCACCACCACCACCACCCTCCCCGCCCAAACACACCCCCTTCGTCTTTCCTATCAAATATACCAGGGGTGCTTGGGTGCGAGTGGGAGCAAAGGTCTTGATGCCGTGAAGGTCTAAACAGAGAAAAGGTCTACAACCTTTACTAATCACCAAACATTAAGGGCCATCATGTAATTCATGTTTCAGGGTTTTTCTCAATGGTCAGGTTAAGGCTGCTGATCAAAGGCATCGACAGATTCTAAGCCTATCAGCATCTCGTGAAAATATCCTTTTACGTCTTGATAGATATGACTTTACCTGTTTTGCTTATCATTACTTAAAAGGACACCTTTACGGATGAGGTTTTGCAAGAAACACGTCGAGATCACCAGAACGACAGCCTTTTTAAGGATCAGAACACTCATTTTGCTCTGGTTTTCTATCAATCAAACCGTCAAAACGGCGATTCCTCCTTGTACAATAGTAAAAATAGCCACATTATAAGTTTCAAGCTTGTTGATGCCATTATTCATCTTTGTATAAAGTGTTCTATGTGTTGCTGGTGAATAAAAATCTATTTAAACCAAATGTCACCCGTTATTTTGATAGGATGGTTAAAAAGGTCTTTCACCAATTTTCAAAAGCAACATTGTTGAAAGAAGGATATTCATCAAGGCCAAACAGCAAAAGAAGTGAGCCAGACAACACCCAAAACACAACAGGGCAGACCCATATTACATGCTAACCCGTCAAGAACAGGTCTGTGTTTTCAGACTCAGGACAGGTCACAATCGTCTGAAACACCACCTGTTCAACAAACTACGCATCGGTGAATGAGACAAGTGGCCATGTGGCACTGAGAACCAAACAAGTGACCACATCCTACAGTCATGTCCACTGTTCCAACAGCAAAGAAAACAGACCTGGCCAGACCACGTCTTGGTGGCCCAGAGGCTCTTTGGAAGCCTGGAGAACGTACGGCCGCCTTCATATTTGGGTGCTGGGGTGTTCCTCAGAAGAAGAAGAAGAAGAAGAAGAAGAAGAAGAAGAAGAAGAAGAAGAAGAAGAAGAAGAAGAAGAAGAAGAAGAAGAAGAAGAAGAAGAAGAAGAAGAAGAAGAAGAAAAGAAAGAAAAGAAGAAGAAGAAGAAGAAGAAGAAGAAGAAGCTCTTGTTTCTTTGAGCTCAGACGTATTGCATCCATTCGGACTTTTCTTTCAGCTAACGCATGCAAGCGCCTTGTCGCAGCTTTTATTTCTTCACGTTTAGATTTCTGCAATTCCATTCTCTTTGGCCTTCCTACAGAAGAAATTACTCGCCTTCAGCGAGTTCAAAACAGTGCAGCCCGCCTCATACTGCGTAAGCGCAAGCGTGATCACGTCACGCCACTTCTGATGGAGCTCCATTGGCTCCCTGTGCAGTTCCGCCTTCAGTATAAGCTGGCTGTTCTATCCTTCCGTCACTTTGAACAGACCCTTCCGCCTTACCTCTCCAGAGCTCTTCACACCTACTCTCCTTCCCGCTCACTCAGGTCCTCAAACACAAAACTTCTGAAAGTTCCAAAAACAAATCTAAAATCATTTGGTGACCGCAGTTTCAGTTTCAGTGCCCCTGCTGTTTGGAATTCCCTCCCAGTCGATCTCCGCCATGAACCAACTATCTCTACTTTCAAAGCTAAACTCAAGACACACTACTTTCAAAGCTCATTCGGTTTGTAAATGTTTCCTTCTTGATCTTGTACCTGGGTGAATGAATGGGTGATAATGTTTTTGTGCGACTGCGGGTGTATCAGTGAATGGAAGCGCCTTGAGTGTAAAATAATTATAGAAAGGCGCTATAGAAATACTATCAATTATTATTTTTTATTATTAAGAAGAAGAAGAAGAAGAAGAAGAAGAAGAAGAAGAAGAAGAAGAAGAAGAAGAAGAAGGAGAAGGAGAAAGAGAAGAAGAAGAAGAAGAAGAAGAAGAAGAAGAAGAAGAAGAAGAAGAAGAAGAAGAAGAAGAAGAAGAAGAAGAAGAATGAAGGATATTGCCGACATCTTAATTACTTTTTTTTGTGACTAGAGTATTGGTGCATCCACCTTCCAAAATGCTTTCTCCTTTTTGTTTGCTTTACCTCGGCGCTTGCATGCCTATAGGTTTTCGTCATACAATGATTGTCCAGCTCTGGTTTGGGGACATTGGAGCTTTGTCTGTCTGTTAACCGGGGGATCTTGAGGTCTGTGTCCAGGTAATAAATAAATATCAACTCCAAAGACAGAACGCTTTTTTTTTAGCAGACACAATAAAACATAGCAGTAGATACTATTTACTATTTTTATCAATGACTTGCTAGATCAAGTACAAAACGTATGCAAAGTGTTCGCTGATGATACTAAAATTTATTATTCTTCTACTAAATCGGATGTGTTGCAAAATGACATAAACAAACTTATTGACTGGTCCAAAAAATGGAAACTGTATTTTAATGCTAATAAGTGTAAAGTAATGCATTTGGGGTTAAATAATCCACTAAGAGAATATGAAATATCTCATGGCACAGATAAACATATGTTTGACACTTGTGTAGAAGAAAAGGACTTAGGAGTTATATTTGATCCTAAATTGAAATTTGATAGACATATTACAACAGCTGTAAATAAAGCTAAGAGAATGTTAGGGTTAATCAGGAGAACTTTTACAGGACTAAATAATAATGTGTTCATTAACCTATATGAAAGTTTGGTTAGACCACATCTGGAGTATGGGAACCAATTTTGGAATCCATA
>CM065682.1:18665836-18670836 GCA_017654935.2 Phymorhynchus buccinoides
ACAGACAATAAGCCAGGCTCCACACAGACAATAAGCCAGGCTCCACACAGACAATAAGCCAGGCTCCACACAGACAATAAGCCAGGCTCCACACAGACAATAAGCCAGGCTCCACACAGACAATAAGCCAGGCTCCACACAGACAATAAGCCAGGCTCCACACAGACAATAAGCCAGGCTCCACACAGACAATAAGCCAGGCTCCACACAGACAATAAGCCAGGCTCCACACAGACAATAAGCCAGGCTCCACACAGACAATAGCCAGCCAGGCTCCACACAGACAATAAGCCAGGCTCCACACAGACAATAAGCCAGGCTCCACACAGACAATAAGCCAGGCTCCACACAGACAATAAGCCAGGCTCCACACAGACAATAAGCCAGGCTCCACACAGACAATAAGCCAGGCTCCACACAGACAATAAGCCAGGCTCCACACAGACAATAAGCCAGGCTCCACACAGACAATAAGCCAGGCTCCACACAGACAATAAGCCAGGCTCCACACAGACAATAAGCCAGGCTCCACACAGACAATAAGCCAGGCTCCACACAGACAATAAGCCAGGCTCCACACAGACAATAAGCCAGGCTCCACACAGACAATAAGCCAGGCTCCACACAGACAATAAGCCAGGCTCCACACAGACAATAAGCCAGGCTCCACACAGACAATAAGCCAGGCTCCACACAGACAGGCATTGAAACGTCTGGTGGGGAAAGCAGAGCTGCCCTTTAACCCTTTCACCGCCAGCCATGTTTCAGCCAAAAAACACCAGTAAACTTAACTGTGTACAGAAAAAGATTTATCTGCAATATTGCTGATTCCTCTGTGACATATATAACATTAGGCTTATATCCTTACCTCCCAAACTTACGAAAATAGGGTCCTGATTTGATGCCTTTTAGTGACATGGGTGTTAAACCATTGTGGTGCTAAAATGCAACGTTGGCGGTGAAAGGGTTAACTCTGCTTCAACTATGCTCACTGGGGAAATTAAATAATGGACCCTGTGTAGGCGCTGCGCTAGCGGCGACGCCCTCTCCTGGGGAGAGCAGCCCGAATTGCGCAGACATATGTCTATGTGACTAGAATATACCAAATGCCAAATACAACTGGATAATCTTCCCCACCGGGTCAGTTTACAGGCCCTTTTAATTAGTTTTTGTACTATTACAGACATGATTTATTTGTTATCGGGTACATTATAGTCACAGAGACGTCTCTGTGAAATTCGGGTTGCTTCCACCTGAAAAGCGGGTCGCAGCCATGAGGCGCGCCACCGATCTTTTTCTTTTTTTTTCTTTTTTTGGCATGCGATTTTTGTGTGACTGGTGAGGAAGGAAGGGGGAGGGGGGTAGTGGTGGTAAATTATGACCAAATCACAACTTTTCCGTTGCTGCTGGGTTTAACGAGTGCTAAGTGCATGGGCACACGGGACCTCGGTTTATCGTCTCATCCGAAAGACTCCACGCTCAGACGGTAATTTAATAGCATTTAGAGGAACTTTAACAGTACAGAAAAAGAAAAGGACTTAAATCTTACCAGTGACAAAACCTGACTGCGAGGACAATACATTTAGCTAGAAGTTACTGAAGCAATGCCAAGGGGGTTAATTTAACTTCAAATCATTGAAATTCACAGGAATTAGTTAGCTTAGACAACATCCTTATCTTTGTTTCTGGGAAGAAAGTACTCAAGATAAACATATAATATGCGTTCATCGTAAAGCCACAAATCCCTAACCCTAACCCTAACGTTATCCTTCTAAGATAATAGACTTTCCATACAGTTGCAATAACGTCACTTGTGGTATGTGTTAGATTTTTGGTTGGTTGGGTGTTTCAGTTTCATTTCAGAAAAAAACTGCTTTGTTATTTTGGAACCTGGACAAGCGTGTATTACTCTATTTTAAAAACAATAAAGAAAAAAAAGAATTCAGTTATTTGACAAAAGGGGAACGCGGTGTAATGTTCTTTAAAACCAGCTGAAAACAGTGATGTTTTCTTGAGGCCAAAGAAAGCAAAGCAGCGACTTTTTAATGTCAGACAAACACAATAATCCCTCGAAAAACAAGAGGCGCAGAAAAGAAAAAAGGAGAGAGAGAGAGAGAGAGAGAGAGAGAGAGAGAGAGAGAGAGAGAGAGAGAGAGAGAGAGAGAGAGAGACAGAGAGACAGACAGACAGACAGACAGACAGACAGAGGGAGAGAGACAGGCAGACAGACAGACAAACAGACAGAGGGAGAGAGACAGAGACAGACATAGAGCGAGAGAGAGAGAGAGAGAGAGAGAGAGAGAGAGAGAGAGAGAGAGAGAGAGAGAGAGAGAGAGAGAGAGAGAGAGAGAGAGACAGACAGACAGACAGACAGACAGACAGACAGACAGACAGACAGAGGGAGAGAGACAGGCAGACAGACAGACAAACAGACAGAGGGAGAGAGACAGAGACAGACATAGAGCGAGAGAGAGAGAGAGAGAGAGAGAGAGAGAGAGGAGAGAGAGAGAGAGAGAGAGAGAGATTGAGAGAGAGAGAGAGAGAGAGAGAGAGAGAGAGAGAGAGAGAGAGAGAGAGAGAGAGAGAGAGAGAGAGAGAGAGAGAGAGAGAGATTTATCCTTTGTCTAATTAAGTCAGACGTGGATCCATACGACAGAGGCAACGCTAACGGTTTCACCAAATTAGCTGTCCCAACACAGTGCAGTTTTTCAGGATTCTCAGAGGATTTCCCCTAAAGTTGAGCTGTACGGAAGTCGATTGTTTCTCCTTCATCATAACGATATGGACAAAAAATATCCAATAATAAATAATGGAGAGGAGTTGGGAAGGGAAGGAAGGAAGAGAAGGGGGCTGAAGGGCGACCCAGAGGAACAAGAAATGGGTGCTTGAAGTTTGAACAGATCAAAAGCAGCGAGTGTTCATGCCGTCGTAGTGGAAGACTCCAGCAGCAAAGCTAAAAACTTAAACCATAAACTTCACAACTTCACACGAGTTCATTTTCGCTCAACTGTTGTTAGTTCCGTTAAAAATAATCACACACACACACACACACGCACACACGCGCGCGTGCACGCACGCACGCACGCACGCACGCACGCACGCACGCACGCACGCACGCACGCACGCACGCACGCACACACACACGCACGCACGCACGCACACGCACGCACGCACACGCACACGCACACGCACACACACACGCACACACACACACACCACTTCGTCGTCTTGGAAATGCCACAAAAACAGAACCATCGAACTTATGTCTCCCAAACCGCGTTGATAATCTTTTATTAATAAAGCATGTATATGATTTCATCAAGAATTTAAAAAATTGTTAGTGGTGGCGCCCTCGGAAGAGGACCTCGCTCACGCTGGCTCCGCGACTAAGACATTATTGTTGTCCGTGGGAAGCTTAGTAGGTGGTGTCCTGCGTTTGTTAGCTCAGAACAGGCTCCACTGAACCAGAGACCGTCTGTGACTGAACACCGAATCGACTCAGCAGTAGTGCAGTGTCTCCTCTGGTGGTTGCCTCCTGGCGGCCTAAACATAGATTCGCTCCTCTTGAACTGCTGATTCCGGATTCCACGACCTG
Organism: Phymorhynchus buccinoides; assembly: GCA_017654935.2. Lineage (NCBI taxonomy): Eukaryota > Metazoa > Mollusca > Gastropoda > Neogastropoda > Raphitomidae > Phymorhynchus > Phymorhynchus buccinoides. Next base: position 18,669,432 of record CM065682.1, read on the forward strand.
AAAAACCAAGGTGTGGCTGCGAGTTGGGATTCAGAATGAGCGGCGTGAGAGTAACGCCAAAGTTAGTTTCACTTTTAGCGTCAAAGTCAGTTTCACTTTTCCAGCATATCAGAACCGATCTTCTTAATAGTTAATACCAGTTTGCGCACGCACGCACACACGCGCGCGCGCGCTCCAGTCGCCCGTTTTCTTTCACAATTATGACACGTATATTTCGTGCCTGAATTAATCAAATCATATCAACTTTATCAAAACATAATATCACACGCATATGTAATGTTTTGCAGGAAACGATATACCTTATATATTTTAGTAAAGTCACTAAAATGAATTCATATGAGATTGGGGATAAATCAAAACATTTCAGCGGCAGGTGTTTCATCAAGCCAGACAGAAACAACAAACCCAGCTCTCAGCATACACAAACAAACAAACGGGGAGAGAGAAAAATAAAAACAAACAAATCACTAACAAGAAACCAGAAGCCAAAAACGTGTGTGTGCGTGCGTCAACAAAATTAGCCAGGGGCAGATCTGGCCTGGGGCCCAGTTGTGGTGTTTTTTGCTGATCAAGTCACATCACCGTCAGCACGCTCCCAGGAAGCAGGGCAGAATGGGTAATGTCACTGGCAGGTGTTTTTGTTTTGTTTTTCTTCTTCCAAAATGGCGCATGACAGGACTGGAACTATTAGGCAAAGCAAATGGTATCAGCAACGGTCACTTTATGAATAGATATGCAACTAGAGCGTTTAGACGCTAAATCACCAACCGCGCGGCAGCGTTTTCGGCTCCAATGACCTCGACCTTTGACCCATGACCTTCATTATCGCACTTGGCCTAGATCTCTCCATTACCTACCCGCATGCAAAATTTGAGCATCCTAAGTCCATCCGTTCAAACGCTAGAGAGGATACATACACACATAGTCCGCCTCAGACACGAGTGAAAACATTACCAATCCGCTCTCTATGATCGCGGTTGGTAATAAATACAAAAAGATAGTTTTATCAAAAAGGGTTAAAACAAATTCTCAATTGTTTGAACACATCGATCCAGCATAAACAGAGCAGAAGCGTGTTTTCTTAAAAGTCTGAGTTGTGTCGGCAAAATCAGTCACGTAAAACTTGTATGATTTATGTCAGGAATCCATTAATCCCTCCCTCTTATGTTCCCAAATACGATAATCATTTGCTTAAACTCATCCCAACCAACCTGGCTGCATAATGAAATCAAAAGCTTGCATTTCATAACGGAGAAATACAAGGATATCAACAGGAAACCAGAAACGTGTTTGTGCCAAATGTAGCAGAGGCAGAGCTGACGTGGGGTTTACTCCCTTTAGCTGATCGAGTCACGTGATTATTCGCACGTTCTTCCGAAACAGCGCAGGATGGGTAATAAATAAT
>CM065682.1:18685836-18733336 GCA_017654935.2 Phymorhynchus buccinoides
CATGATGAGCATTTAAATTATGTCAGGAGCAAGTGTTATGCCATGTTGACCATTTTTCATTATTTCATCAGCAAGTTCATTAATAAATAGTGTAAATAATATTGGGCTACAGTTATCACCTTGTTTCAATCCTCTAGGACATAAAAAAGAATCAGTTACATCATTGTTCACTCGAACTCTAGCTTTAACAACATTGTACATACTCTTAATTGCTCCATAAATTTTCCCACGTACACCACGTGTTTGCAATACGTACCAAAGTTTTTGTCTGTCTACAAAATCAAAGGCTTTTTTTAAATCAATAAAAGCTACATATAGTTTTGAATGATTGGATAACTGTTTTTGAATCAAAACCAATAAAGTAAAGATATGATCTATAGTACTGTATCCTCTTCTAAATCCAGCTTGTGTTTCATTTATTAATTTATTTTCTTCAATCCAGTTAGTAAGTCGTGTATTAAGAATGTAAGTATATAATGTGCCAGAGATAATTAATAAAGATATATCTCTATAGTTTATCTGGTGAATTTATGTCACCTTTTTTATGTAGTGGATGGAAATGTTCCAGAATCAAACAACTTGTTAAGAAGTTTAGTAAGAAACTTAATAACGCATGCATCAGCAAATTTATAGAACTCGGCACTTAGTCCATTAGGACCAGCAGCTTTCCCCATTTTCATAGCTTTTATAGCGTCACTTACTTCTGTTTCTGTTATGCTTGCATCCAACATGGTTGTATCAAGAATCCACCTGTAGCATTATCATTTGATATGTTGTCAGAGTTTTCCGTTACTACATCAGTAGCATCACTGTTAAACACTTTTTTTAAATGCTGAAACCATTCATCTTTTGAAATATAATTTTGACGCGTTTCTTTGTATGTAGCATTTTTTATAGTATTCCAAAAATGTTTTTGATCCTTTAGACACTTTTAGAGTGTTTCTAGTGTATGTCGTTTATGTTCCAATCTTTTCCATTTAAGTAGCTTTTTATATTCAGATTGTGATTGTGAAAAGGAAATTCTACGTGCTTCACATTCTTTAGGGTTTTTGCCTTTATAAACACGATATCTCCTTAACGCTCTGCGTACTCTTCATCTAGTGTTTTCTGCAATCTGTATCGTACCATGTTTTTGCTTGTGGCTCAAGCCACAAACCTATAACTCACTTTGTCGGTCGGTCGGTCGGTCGGATAAAGTCCAAAATTGTCGCACATTTTGACAAAATTGTCGCACTTCAAATCGATTTCAATTCAAATTGAGGCCGCTCTTTAAAATGATGTATTTGAAAGCTGTACAAAATAATAAACATACGTAATACAGACACTACAACAGACACGACGAGTATGCGGTGCTTCTTTCGATGAGTATAAGTAGGATAAATAGTTTTAAATGTTTTCCAAAAGATATAAAAAGTTACGGAATGGTGCAGAGATAACATTCTGGTTTACATATTAAAATTATTGAAAAGCCAGGGGAGGTGACTCATGATTGGAGTGGTAAAAATAGACTGCGTGCCACAAACTATTGCGATTTCGCGCTTGTTTTCTTAATGAAGGTAGTTTTAAAGGTAATTTTCATGCATTGACCAGCAAGATGTAAAACATGTAAGATCTGCTTCAACATCTATTTCAATTAAATCAGTAGCCACGTCTATGAACGCTTTAACCTCACCAGAATTAAAAGCTTTGCAATAATCAAGTATGTTGTCGTCCTTCCAAACATATTTTTGGATGACATCTGTATTAGTATATTTAGTATGAACAGCTTTAAAAACATTATTAAGAGAGAGAGAGAGAGAGAGAGAGAGAGAGAGAGAGAGAGAGAGAGAGAGAGAGAGAGAGAGAGAGAGAGAGAGAGAGAGAGAGAGAGAGACAGAGACAGACAGACAGACAGACAGACAGACAGACAGACAGACAGAGAGAGACAGAGAGACAGAGAGAGAGAGACAGAGAGAGAAGAGAGAAGAAGAAGAAGAAGAAGAAGAAGAGAAGAAGAAGAAGAAGAAGAAGAAGAAGAAGAAGAAGAAGAAGAAGAAGAAGAAGAAGAAAAAGAAGAAGAAGAAGATGAAAGAAGAAAAGAGGGAACAGAGACATAAAAACAGACAGACATGCACACAGAGATAAATACAATCATGGAGAGGCCAAGAAAAGAACAAGAGAGAGAGAGAGAGAGAGAGAGAGAGAGAGAGAGAGAGAGAGAGAGGACGGAGAGAGAGAGAGAGAGAGAGAGAGAGAGAGAGAGAGAGAGAGAGAGAGAGAGAGAGAGAGAGAGAGAGAGAGAGAGAGAGAGAGAGAGAGAGAGAGAGAGAGACAGAGAGAGAGAGAGAGAGAAGAAGACAGACAGACAGACAGACAGAGAGAGAGAGACAGAGAGAGAGAAGAAGAAGAAGAAGAAGAAGAAGAAGAAGAAGAAGAAGAAGAAGAAGAAGAAGAAGAAGAAGAAGAAAAGAGGGAACGGAGACATAGAAACAGAAAGACACACACACACACACAGAAATAAATACAATAACGGAGAGGCCAAGAAGACTACAAGCAAGCCAGATCGTTATTTCCAAGTAAGTTATTCAATTAATCTCAAACACAGACACTTCTGACAAATATTTGATCTGACTAAATATCCCAATCCCATCACCGAGCCGAAGCTGAAAGTTTCTAGGACAAAAATGACTCACCAGCAAGAAACTTCAACAATGACAGGCCTGGCGTTTTACCCCGACTTCCCCTACCTTTTCCACGTATTCCCCTTCGCCCCATCTTCCTCTATGTCTTTTCTTTACATTTTGGACGACGACGACGATTCCCCGTGGGGATACCGGGGGGCTCTTTCGTAAAAATAGTTCCCCCACCTTCTGGAAGTTCTGTGCTTGTAACTTCCTCTAATCTGCCACTCTCTTTGACTCCGCCTTTTCCCTTTGCTTTCTATCATCTACTATCTTTCTGACTTATTGGTCCCATTCTCCTGCCTTTTTTCAAAATAAATCTTCCAAATAATTTTTCTCCTTTTTAGCTCCTCCGAAATCGGAATGTGTTGGCTGTACGCAGCGGGGAGACCAGTAAAAACTGAAAACCTGACACTACATATGTACCTTACCCATTATGGCCATATGGCCTGGGAACGCAGAAGAAGAAGAAGAAGAAGAATCACGACGATTGTCCATGTAAATCCAGACAGTGTTGCATGAGACAACAAACCGCCTGACAGTCAATATACCCACCCAGACTAACCGTATTTGTTAAGTTGGCGATGTTGCCTAGTTGTGATAACGCTCTTGCATACAAACTCTCTCTCTCTCTCTCTCTCTCTCTCTCTCTCTCTCTCTCTCTCTCTCTCTCTCTCTCTCTCTCTCTCTCTCTCTCTCTCTCTCACACACACACACACACACACACACACACACACACACACACACACACACACACACACACACACACACACACACACACACACACACACACACACACACACACACACACACACACACACACACACACACACACACACACACACACACACACACACACACACACACACACACACACACACACACACACACACACACACACACACAAACACAAACACACACAGGGGCTATGATTGCCCTTTGGATTCACAGTCCAAGGGGTCAGAATGAAAAGACTTTCTAATGAACTGTTTCTAAACAGAGTAAAAGAAGAAAAACAACTTTCACTACAGACATTAGATAAGACTGAAATATCAATAAACTCAGAGACGTTTTGATTAGACAGTGAAACGTGGTCTGCTTATGGGCTGTTTGTTTCTTTTCTTCCTGTATGCTGCTGGCGTTGTGTTTTTAAACTACAAAAATAAGACTGAAATATAAACACAGGAGAACACGCATGCACGCGCGCACGCACGCACACAAAAAAAGCATGTAGGGGAAGACTGGGTAAAAAGCGCATGGGCGGGTAAGAAGCCCACCCCAATTATCTCATGAAATAAAGAAAATTTCAGTCAAATTTGCCCATGAGACGAATGCTAGACATTAACGCTCGTCTCATGGGCAAAATGAGACTGAAATTTGCTTCATTTCGTGAGATAATTGGGGTGGGCTTCTTACCCGCCCATGCGCTTTTTACCCCGTCTTCCCCTATGTGCTTATTCAATGTCCATCTCTAAATAACATTTTGACTTGACTTGACATGACTTAACAAAGTGCGTTTTGTTCCTAGGATATTCTATTTGACGTCACTTCAGAACCTCTATGTGGTAGAGATGGAGTGACGGTGTTTCGGACCAGTACACCTTAACACTTTAATAACCGCTTTGGATGTTTGGAGGCTAAGCATGCGTGAAATGGAAAATCAACAACCGAGTGTTGGACAAATCCCCACGATAGACACACGACGGGTAAGAAAGCTGACACTCGGGAACCTCAACAACAACAACAAAACCATAAACCTTTGCTTAGCCCTTGAACCTTTCCCCCATCTCCACCCTACCTCCTTTATCCATTCTAATGTCCCTCCGGATACAACACAACACTCACTACCCCCGTTGAAGCTGTCCATTAGAAAAACGTTTTGAGTAACGGGGAAAGGGGTTAAAGATCCACCAGATCACGTGTCAAAATCACGGGTTTGACGTGTTTTCCCTCTTATAACTGGAAAGAAATCTTGTTTTGACCAAGTCTGACTCCCATATAAATGGCCCCAAATCGAAACCGACACATCAGTTTAAAGACCCTGTGACGCACCACGATTAAGCCCCTTGGGTTTTTCTGGGTTGCTGTGACCCACATACGAATTTCCCCATATTCAAATTGAGGCTGCTCTTTAACTATAATGTGTCGGTTTGAATTTAGGGCCATTTATATGGGAGTCAGACTTGGTCAAAACAAGATTTATTTCCAGTTATAAGAGGGAAAACACGTCAAACCCGTGATTTTGACACGTGATCTGGTGGGTCTTTAAGGCTTAACCGTGCGTCGCCAATTTGAGCTGAATAGAATCTGGAGATTGAAAAGGAGGAGGAGGAGGAGGAGGAGGGAGAACAGACATGGGGATCCCTACCACGGTTCAGTGCCAGCCATTATCAGATCACCAGTCGACGTCCTCAAGTGACCGCTAGGGACTGGCCTGTCATGTCAGGGTGGACAGCAGTTAACAAATAAACCCGCTAGGCTATCTGAACACGTGGCTCTTGTGGAGTGTGGTGGGCAGTAAGGGAGGTGGGCGGGGGGGGGGGTTAAAGTTGTCGACAAGTAAAACGGATTTCGCAAAAGACTATAATTATTTATCACCAATAATGGTAATGGAATTCTGATGGAAAACGTTTCAAGTATTCTCATGGTAAACACTTGCGTGTTCGTATTCACCTGCTTAAGAACCATCGTATTCTCACGGAGAGCGAGAGAGAGAGAGAGAGAGAGAGAGAGAGAGAGAGAGAGAGAGAGAGAGAGAGAGAGAGAGAGAGAGAGAGAGAGAGAGAGAGAGAGGCAGGCAGAGACAGAGACAGAGAGAGAACGACAGACAGAGACAGGCAGCCACAAACCGACATTCAAATAGAAAGAACGTATCTGTGTCTGTGTGTCTCTCCGTGTGTGAACACAAAAGGTTTAAAAGTGAGACAAACAAACCAAAATGAAAAGAGGCATGGATAACTAAGATCTTATTGCGAAATATAAAGCCTATCTACAGTCCCATAAGATCACCACATATCTTAAAGCAGTAATTTTAGCTAATAATTTTAGCTAATTTGGAGTTCAACTTTGAACTTACTTCTTATTCTCTCCTATCTTATAACTCAAGGTTTTTTGTTATCAAATGTCCCATATCGATTAAGTGTAGACCAAGAGGACGTAAAACATATTCCTTGGCCAAAATGAAAAAGAACCACAGAATAATACTGAGTGTATCATTACCTTTATTTTACATTGTAGTCATAAATGGGGCTCAAATATCTGTTTCAATCCTTTGTAATTTGGGCACATCAGCTCATCAAAAGCAGGACTACTCTGTATAAAGAAACAGTGGAAAACAACATAAAGAAGAGACTGAACGCTGAATGAACAGTCATCTCCAAATTGGGCAAATTATCCTAAGTGTGAGCGGCAAAGCGCGTGCGTAAGTGTGAGCGGCAAAGCGCGTGCATAAGTGTGTGCGCGTGTTGTGCTTGTGTGTGTGTGTGTGTGTGTGTGTGTGTGTGTGTGTGTGTGTGTGTGTGTGTGCGTGTGCGTGTGCGTGCGCGTGCATGTGTGTGTGTTTGTGTGTGTGTGTGTGTGTGTGTGTGCGTGCGTGTGCGTGAGCGTGCGTGCATGCGTGTATGTGTGTGTATGTGTAAAGCATGTGTGTGTGCGCGCGCGCGCGGAAGTGTGTGTCGTGTGTCCATGTGTGTGGTGTGTGTGTGCGTGGCGTCTGATCGTGCGTGCGTGCGTGTGTAAAGAAGACCATTGTGTGGCGTTATAACCGTGTGTGCATCTTGTATGTGTGTGTGTGTGTGTGTGTGATAAAGAGAGAGAAATAAAGAACGTGTGTGTCTGGGGAAGGAGTCGTCTCCATGCGGTGGTAATTTTGGCTCTGATCAAGTAAAGAAGACCATTGTGTGGCGTTATAACCGTGCGGCATCTTATATCGTTGTCTGTTACGACATTGCAGACTGTGCAATAAATCATAGACCTATGTACATTGACAGGGTACATTATAAAATGCATTTAAAATTGCAAGATCGCACTATCAAATATAATAAAGGAAACCAAACTTTCTTTGTCAAATGTTCTGCTTGAAGGGTGACCGCGTATGTGGGGGTCACAGTAATTTCATGAAATTACTGAAACTTTTAAGAATTTCATGAAATTACTGATTTCACATATTTACGGTAACATATATAACCCATGAAAACTTTACTTGAGTTTTGACAACAGCTAGTTGGCAATGTTTCCCCGTGACACTGTTGTCAAATACGTCCTTTTTCATTTATCACATCTTGAGTTTGAAATGTCCGTGAGTTTTGTTAAAGACCCACCACGTCACGTGTCAAAATCACGGGTTTCACGGGTGTCCCTCTCTCGCTGGTAAGAAATCTTATTTTGGCCAGGTGTGACTTCCATACAAATTATCCCATACATCAAAACGAGACATCACTTTTCAAAGAGCAGCCTCGTTTACCTATGGGGGCATTTGCAAGTGGGTCACACCTGGTCAGAAACAAACTAAGTTGCTGGGTCAGTGTCTTTTCACTTTTTCTGGTTCTTGAACTTTTCGAGCTTTAGTAACACCCCTTTTTGACTTTCTTTGGCTTGAACATTATAGATGTTTAAGGGCTTGGTAATACGGTTTGCTCGCAGACACTGGAGAGGGATTTTTTAGATGAAATCTGGAGTAAGCTAGGGAAAAGTGCAATGGGGTGGGTTTGTAATTATTATCGTCTTTTGCACACATGTTAACTAGATGTTTTAGTGTGCATGAGTGTGTGCGTGAAGTCACGTATGCTCTTGGACGCAAAACAGTCTGGGCTGATTTTTTTTTTAAATAGCTATACTAAGTGTCGCGCCTGAGAATAAAGTCAGAATGACAATAATTCATCTTAGATATATATATATATAAAAAAAAAGGCCAGAGATTCTACAAACACAATCTGATAAGTGAGTCATATACCCTCCCTCTCTCTGTCCACCCCCCCCCCCTCTCTCTCTCTCTCTCTCTGTCTCTCTCTCTGTCTGTGTCTGTCTCTCTCTGTCTCTCTGTCTCTCTCTCTCTCTCTCTCTCTCTCTCTCTCTCTCTCTCTCTCTCTCTCTCTCTCTCTCTCTCTCTCTCTCTCTCTCTCTCTCTCTCTCTCTCTCTCTCTCTCTCTCTCTCTCTCTCTCTCTCTCTCTCTCTCTCTCTCTCTCTCTCTCTCTCTCTCTCTCTCTCTATCTCTCTCTCTCTCTCTCTATCTCTCTCTCTATCTCTCTCTCTCTCTCTCTCTCTCTCTCTCTCTCTCTCTCTCTCTCTCTCTCTCTCTCTCTCTCTCTCTCTCTCTCTCTCTCTCTCTCTCTCTCTCTCTCTCTCGTTGAGTCGTTGGCTGGTTCATACTTATATCTACTCTATCTATGAACATCGAGTGTATCGTAAGCATCAAAGGACCCTACCTGTTAGAAGATGCACAATTGATATCCCTTGTCAAAGATAGTGCCTTATTATCTTCTACCCCTTGTAGAATGATAGGTGTGCTTGGATGTATATCAGAGAAACAGGGTTGGTGCGGTATATTCCATTTTCACGCTTGACTATTTCAAAGCACAAACAAATACGGATACGCACATTCACGCAAACGCACATTCACGCAAACGCACATTCACGCAAACGCACATTCACGCAAACGCACATTCACGCAAACGCACATTCACGCAAACGCACATTCACTCGCCGGTTCTGACATAATACTAAATACACCTAGCAGTCGCATGTTACAATATGCACACTGCAATGTGTATGTATTGGGGAAGACGGGGTAAAAAGCCCATGGGCGGGTAAGAAGCCCATGCCAATTATCTCATGAAATAAAGAACATTTCAGTCAAATTTGCCCATAAGACGAATGCTAGACATTAACACTCGTCTCATGGGCAAAATGCGACTAAAATTTGCTTTATTTCATGAGATAATTGGCGAAAATGTCAGTCAAATTTGCCCATAAGACGAATGCTAAACATTAACACTCGTCTCATGGGCAAAATGTGACGAAAGTTTGCTTTATTTAATGAGATAATTGGCATGGGCTTCTTACCCGCCCATGAGCTTTTTACCCCGGCTTACCCTATGCACATGTACACAAACACGTGCGCGCACAAGAGAGACAGGCAGACTCATCGGCGTAGTGACAGACATATAAAGACAAATAGATAGACAGACAGACAGACAGAAACTAAGAGTGGTAGTAAGAATAACAGATTAAGGGTTTATTCTTCAGCCATATTTTCTCTTTCCATGAAGTTTAGCTGCGATCCATTAAGTAGATTCGGTGTAATCTTCAAGACTCATAACAAAATTGACACATTTTTGTTTTTAATACATATTTCCCGTTTCCTTTAACTCTTGGCAAAAGTCCATTTGCCTGTTTTTTGCAAAAACTTTGTGATTGAGAGATCAAAAGAAATAAAAGCTGACGAAAACGACAAATAATGTGGCGATTGTACATAGAAAAGAACATCAATTTCAAAGTCCGGAAGGAATCTTTTCTCAACTTTAATCCACGATAAATTATAATCAAACATCCCCTAACTTTTCGCATTTTTCAATTAAAAAGAAAACTTTGAAAGTTCCCAAGGTAATCCATCAAACTGCGTGTGGTCAAAGATATTTTAAAAGGGTAAGATGGATTACTTAAGAGCTCGGCGAACCGGGCTGATAGAGTTATCGTTAGTGGGGACAGTACACTTTTCACAGTGGAGGCTATCCAAAAACTCAGACTGGAATTTGAACGGAGAATTCAACTGGCCTATCGACGCGTAACATGTGTCCTGTTTAAAAGGGACATAACCAGTGTTTCTGTCCTCACTACTGATATAGGGAAAAGAGACCGGATGCTTATCTTCCCCTTTAGAATATCTTTGGTGTGGTCGTGCACGCGCGAGATAAATTACTGTATACGTAAAATGAGTGGTAAGTGGGAAAAAACAAATCCAATGAAAAGGAGAACAGCCCATAAGCCACCGATCATTTCCTGAAGTTCTGCCCTAATCGAAATACAAATGAGAAAAGCGACAGCTAACACTTCATCGAGTAATGGAGCTGAAAAGGCGTGCCACCTCTGAAGGGAGCACGCACGGAAAGTACTTCCGCTCCAGACGACAGAAAGAACGGAAATGGAACAAGAGAAGACAACTAACACAAATAGAGAGGGTGTTGGTTTGAACAACAGGACTACAGGGATACATGAAAAACATGAAATGGAGCAGCTACTGGATTTGGTCATTATAGGTCATTCCACAGGAACAGACAATGAGGTTTGTACACTGCGTGGGATGATACTGCGAACAGTGCCAGGGCCAATTCTGGTGGATATACCTGTTTTTGAGTCTTTCTCGACACTTCATTGACACTTTCTTAATACTAGTGAAATTTTCTGATATTGTGATTTTCAAAAAGTAGGGTACCCCTGTTTTAATAAATTCTAAGAATATTTCTGCTCAACAGATTGCTGTCGAGTTTTGCATGCATTCTGTTAATGCATTTACTGAATCACTGTTAAAATGTCAAGGACGTAGCTTTTGTCATTGTTGAAATATCGATGATTTGGTAAGTGTTCCCTAACTTTTTGTGGGCAGTATAGTTGACGGAGTTCACGACTCAATTTTCTTTCGACTAAAATGTTGAATAGTGTGAGTCGATTTTAATGGTGAATCACGTACTGACAACGGAGCGTTGTTCGGGAGGGGAAATGGACAGGATGCGTGGTGGATGGCGCTGAACCAATGGCACTTTCACATAGGCTGATTTCTGCTGCACATCACACCGCTCATGGTATTCCTCTAACCTTCAGCAGACAAGAATTGTTATCTGTCTTTATTTCGTACATACACACAAGCACACGCGGAATACAATCACACACGCATAGACACAGACTCAAACACGCGTGCGCGCACACACACATGCAGGCGCACTCATAATATGACTTACGACTCAACGTGTTGCCATATTTTGTGAATATGTTAACGTGTACAGAGACATTAAGTTACAGTCCTTTTGTAGAAATACAGGCGTGTGTGTGAATGTGTGTGTGTGCGCGCGTGCGATTTTGTACATACTCATATTTGGTACTTTATAGTCACAGAGGCTTCTCTGTGAATTTCGGGTTGCTGTCAAGCATTTAAATTTCCGATGTTTTAAATAAATAGAAGCGCAAGCGGGGAGGTGTGTGTGTGTGTGTCAATTAAACACAATAAACAGAAAATGTTAATGACATGGTAACAGATGATAACAATAAAATGATCACGGACCAGGTGGGAATCTGGCCGCGACGGACAACTGGGGAAGGGTGGGGGGTGTAGCTAAGGTGTGGCGACTCCTTGAAGAAACGCGGACATCACATAGAGAGATAGACGATACACGATACATTACCTTACATACAATACATTGCGGACATCACATAGAGAGATAGACGATACACGATACATTACCTTACATACAATACATTACAATCAGTCCAATTCAGACATTTGGTGGCATTTCCACAATCGGATAAGTGTATTTGTCATGCATCAAAAGGATAAAAATTATAAGTCCTACCTTAGCGACGGGCTCCCTCTTTTGGTTGTTCTAGTGCACCGCACTGGATTTCTCTTTTGAGGTATCACTTTGTCGTCTGTTTGTCTTCTGTGCCCCCTGGCTTCTGGCTTTTCCTTTTTGCCTTTCTTCTTCTTGTTCTCTCTCTGCTTCTCTAACTCTGCTCAACCCTCTCTGCTTCACTTTCTCTGCTTAACTGTGTCTGCCTAACTGTCTCTGCCTAACTGCCTAATCTTAACTGTCCGCCAATGTCGCATTTACTGTCTCTGCCACTGTCTCTGCCATCTTAAAACCGCCAATGTCGCATTTATGCACCACAATGGTTTAACACCCATGCCACTAAAAGGCATCAACTCAGGGCCTGCTATCCGAAGACCCTATTTTCTTACTTTTGGGAGGTAAGGATAGGCCTAGTGTTCTACATATCAGAGTTCTGCACCACAATGGTTTAACATCCATCTAAAAGCATCAACTCATATCCGAAGACCCTATTTTCTTCTGGGAGGTAAGGATAGTAATGTTCTAATATGAGAGAAATTCCCTGAGGAATGTCACATTTATGCACCACAATGGTTTAACATCCATGTCACTAAAAGGCATCAACTCAGGGCCTGCTATCCGAAGACCCTATTTTCTTACTTTTGGGAGGTAAGGATAGGCCTAGTGTTCTACATATCAGAGAAATTCCATGCGAGGAATGTCACATTTATGCACCACAATTAACATGTCACTAAAAGGCATCAAATCAACTTTTGGGAGGTAAGGAAACTAGTGTTCTACATATCAGAGAAATTCCCTGAGGAATGTCAATGCACCACAATGGTTTAACATCCATGTCACTAAAAGGCATCAACTCAGGGCCTGCTATCCTATTTTCTTACTTTTGGGAGGTAAGGATAGGCCTAGTGTTCTACATATCAGAGAAATTCCCATTGTCTCTACATAGTAAATGTGAAGAAACGAAGATGACTGCTGGGTTCAATAAAATTCACAACAAATTAAAACAAAGTCGAAATTAAAACACAGAAGAAACGGTTTACTGATAAAACAAGGGCGTTGCCGAGCGGCAGACATGTCCGTCACCAGCAATGCCACGCACTTGCGACACCCCGTAGAGTGTCACATCCTGACACAAAATTGGAAGGGATTCTGTCTTCTAGTTCACGAGATACAGCTTGAAGAAGAAACATATAGCGCAAAGAAGGAAATGTCGGTCTTCAAGGTCACACGTCAAGGTCAAGGTCAGCATGGTGATAATTTATGCTCGGATGTTTTCTACTCTAGGGTATACAGTGCCACACACAATATGAAGCGCTTCTGTTAAGCACAAATGTGGAACATATGGCTGAAAACCCAATTTTTATACCCCTACCACTTTCAAGGCCTACCGATCTCCCGGACCGTGACCTTGACCTTGATCGGTATGCCACCATCAGAACGGGCATAAGCCAAAGTACCTTCGTGCCAAATTGGAAGACTCTTAACACTAACGGCGTGGGAGTTATGGCCCCTGAAAGATTTTCGGTTTTCAAGGTCGTATGCCAAGGTCAAGGTCACGACGGCAAAATGGTTTACGCGGATGCCTTCCTCTCATGGTGACACACCAGCACACAACATTTTACGTGATTCGGTCAACCCGTTCGAAAGATATCCTTGGGACAGACAGAAGGAGAAAAAATGACCCTCCGATTTTCAGGCTCCAGCGATCTTTTTGACCTTGACCTTGATCGGTATGCCATCATCAGAACGGGCATAAGCCAAACCACCTTCATACCAAGTTTCAACATCCTATGTTGATCGGTGTCCGAGATATGGCTAAAAATAGATTTTCGGTTTTCAAGGTCAAGGTCACGACGGCAAAATGGTTTGCGCGGATCTCTTCCTATTAAGGTGGCACACCTTCACACAAAATTTGACGCGATTCGGTCAAGCGGTTCGGGAGATATCCTTGGGACAGACAGAAGGGGGAAAAAAAGAAGAAAAAAAGGGGGGAAAAAACAGACAAACCAGCCCATCGCAAAGTCCGATCACCTTCGGTGACGGACAAAAAAACACAGAGCAAAACAAAACACGACGTTTCGGTTTGAATCGGTGTAGTGATCCTTGCGATGTTGATATCTATTTTTAGCACTGGACAACGGGTTGAACCCGAAACGTCGTGTTTTGTTTTGCTCTGTGTTTTTTTTATCATTAAACCGTTTCTTCTGTGTTTTAATTTCGACTTTGTTTTAATTTGCTACATAGTTAAGTTTATTTGTATTTTTTGGTTGAAAAATGGCTGGCGGTGAAAGGGTTAACTATCTCTTCACTGTCTGCCTAGTCTTGGGACCTCTTCTGCTTTTTCTTGGCAAAACTAGTCATTCATATTCATGATAGGGGCTCTCACGTGGTCAAAACGCATCTACTTATTAGTCTAGGAATCTGGGGCCCTTGCTGACGAAGGTGAGCCTAGGTATACTGTGTTGTATCTTATGTTGTACTGTCTCGTTTCGTCCTTTCCCAACTACCCCTTTTTCCTACCCCGTGATACAATGAACAATAAAATCATAAATCTGTGAGCTTTATATAAGGTCCAATACACAACAATTGTTTGGTATAAACATATGAAATGAAATTGGTCATGATAAAAGGAAACCTGCTCTCCTCCTCTCCACCTTGCTTGGCCAGTGCCCGGATATAACTAATGTGTTCAGAATTCACCCAGCAACACCATTACTGTCCCGTTTCTGTCTATGAACCCTTTCACCGCCAGCCATATTTCAGCCAAAAATGTCCATTAAAATTACCTGGGTAGAGAACAAAATCCATCTGCAGTATTGGGGATTCTTCTGTGGCATATATAAAATAAGGTATATCCTTACTTCCCAAAGCTAAGACAATAGGGTCTTTGGATAATAGACTTCAATTTAATGCCTTTTAATGACATAGGTGTCAAATCACTGTGGTGCTAAAATGCGACTTTGGCGGTGAAAGGGTTAAAGACCTTGTCCACTCCTCCTGCCCCATATAATAGTGTTGCTCCTGCGGAGACCACTAGGTTATTCTTCGATCCACGGAGACCATCCCATTAGGGGTCGGCTTTCCAGATTTGCCTCGCCCACTTCTGACTAATGTCCCTGGAGTCGATGCCAGGATAAATACTGGGCAGACACAGTCGTCCATCACTTCTGCCAATTTGGTACAAAACAAAACAGCGGCGAAAGTGTGTTTTTTACTCTTTAAATAGAATCAGTCACAGACTGGACTATTTCATTCCGAGCAAAAGCAACAAAACTTCGTAATAACATTTGAATGATAGGGATTAGATCACCATTATAAGCGAAAAGAAGAACATGTAGACTTGAATAAAGGGCATACCCTTGCGCTGTATTCATAGAGTCACGTGCGTGCGTATATACACGGTCAAACATATTTCTGAATGTATTTTTCTGCGTATATATTCATTTTGTGTGCGTAATAAACTACAAATGATGTTGGGATAGGCCTGTTTAATGCATTTCTTCCCAGACTTAATTTCTTCTAAGGCCTTACTATTTTCTTCAAAATGAAAATGACGATTCCTCATAATATCAAAGCGCTGTCTGTTTCTCGTTGCCACGCATAAAAGAATGGACCCATGCACTTGCTATTATTTATGAAGCGTGTATAACGCGCACATAAACACGCACACACACACGCGCGCGCGCGCCCACACACACAGACACAACGTACACTGCCTATACACAAAATAAGTTTCTTATCTCACTTCATCTAAACTTCATCTAAACCATTACCTACTAAAGCTGTTGATTGACACTCTTTCTTAGAAATACAGTTCCAATCTTAAATAGAAAAGAACTGAAAGATGTTGATCAGTTGAATGATGATCAACCTTTCTTCCCTGGATGCATAAATCACAGAGACTCCACAGAAAGACAGACTGGAGAGAAAAAAAGAGAAAGAAATCAAAGGGTCGGGGATGGAACTGAAACTCAGAAACGGAGAAACAGAAAACAAATGGCTTGGAGTCAAAACGAACTATCTCTAGATAGTCCATTGAAGTATTATTGAACTCATTGCGAAAACTAATAACTTCTATCCAAAAAAAAAAAGTCTGCAAAAATTAAAAAAGCATAACCTCCTTTTTATATTATTTGCAGTCTTTTTTAATACAAGTTTTTAGTTTTTGCAATAACATCAATAGTAAGTCAATGGACTATCTAGAGATAGTCCGTTTTGACTCTAAGCCCTCGACTGACATCCAACCAATGCACGACGACACGCCAACGCATGGTGACCAGTGGTTTGCGTGTTCCTGTCTCATAACTGACCAGTCCTCCGGAATAAAGGAGACCAGGAATACCTTTGTCGAACAGTCCCTCGTCGTTGTAGTATTTCAGCGGAGGGAACATTTGCCCCTTATTCTAGAGCTCCCTTGATTGTATCCGCTCTGTCACTGTCTCTGTCCCTCTGTCTCTCTGTCTCTCTCTTTCTCTCTCTCTCTCTCTCTCTCTCTCTCACTCTCTCTCTCTCACTCACTCTCACACACACACACTC
Organism: Phymorhynchus buccinoides; assembly: GCA_017654935.2. Taxonomy (NCBI): domain Eukaryota; kingdom Metazoa; phylum Mollusca; class Gastropoda; order Neogastropoda; family Raphitomidae; genus Phymorhynchus; species Phymorhynchus buccinoides. The sequence continues at coordinate 18,701,592 of CM065682.1, forward strand.
TCTCTCTCTCTCTCTCTCTCTCTCTCTCTCTCTCTCTCTCTCTCTCTCTCACACACACACACACACTCTCTCTCTCTCTCTCTCTCTCTCTCTCTCTCTCTCTCTCACACACACACACACACACACACACACACACACACACACACACACACACACACACACACACACACACACACACAGAGAGAGAGAGAGAGAGAGAGAGAGAGAGAGAGAGAGAGAGAGAGAGAGAGAGAGAGAGAGAGAGAGAGAGAGAGAGAGAGAGAGAGAGAGAGAGAGAGAGAGAGAGAGAGAGAGAGAGAGAGAGAGAGAGAGAGAGAGAGAGAGAGAGAGAGAGAGAGAGAGAGAGAGAGAGAGAGAGAGAGAGAGAGAGAGAGCGTACATACGAGAGTATACTACTAGGCCTATATACAAAATCTCACTAATAGAAGCAGCAATTCTCGAGCCATTGGGTTATCGTAAGATCCCTTTGGAAGAAGAAAACAGACAATGTCACATACAAATAACAGGGGAACCCTAAGAGCATTGCATTCACCCGTGTACTACTACTACTACCACACCCAGAGAGCCTGCTGAAAAACAAGCAACACAAACAAACGCATCCACGTTTGCTTCTGAAGCTATCAGATTCTATTCGTGATAGCTCTGCGCACAATCATTTCAGCTGGTATCCTGTAGATCTTCTCATTTAGGATACAATGCTGGGAGATATGGAAGTGACGGAATAACAGAACAATTCTTCAAGCAGCAATACGTATACAGTAAATAGAGATAGATTCGAAACAAAGTGTGTGTTGAAGAAGATAACAAGAGAAACAACGATTCAGAATTGCAAAACAGCGTATAATCAAAACCATCCACAGAAAGTAAACGATGGGAGCTCTTTGCTTACGTTCATGAACCCTATTAGCTAGAATATAAATGGAAAAATGTTAACATACGGATACATCATATATACAAGGATTAACTATTCTAGCGCCATGTATTCTTTTTTATGTTCTTGGTTGTCCTACGGACGTGTATGCAAGTCCGTGGTTGTCCGTTGCATCTCAACCGACAAGAGGTGAGTAACTACTTTTTCGAGTACGTTTACATTGCTTTAACGGCAGAAACAGTGACGAAAGCTCTAAACACAGACAAACACATGGCCGGGTGCTTGGCAATTAATGTCTTTGCATTTGGTGGGAGTGTAGAGTGATGTCATGAGCGAATGTATTCACCCATGGTGCTAGAAGCGTCGAAAAGAACTAATGATATACCACCAAATGCTAGCCGAATCAGTGCGATGATTTTAGCAAAAGGAAAAGCTTTTCCACACCAGTATTTACAAACGTAACGAACATATTGGAGCACAGTTATGCAAAATAATATGCAAATATGATATCATGTAACAAAACGAGTATGAAAATAGCTAAGTGACAAACTCGGTCATGGCTATTCTTAGTCAGCAAGCCACATGAAAATCAAAGTGAACTCAGGCGTTCAATGGCGTATCAAGATAGGGGGGGAATTGAAGAAAATGACGATCTTGCTTGTTCTATACATAAAGATGTTTGCGTTCAATGTATACATAACGATGTTTATCAGACCATATTAAGGCAGAGACGAGATCTAATGACTCGTACAAATGGTCACCATTATAACTGAGTGCTCCCAAAATTAATGATGGCGATGACAGCTTGTTCCTCTGTGAATCAAATACACTTGATCGCTATCAGTCTATCACAGGGCGCAATGGCCCATGGCTAATACTTTCTTGAGAAAAATAATAAGAAAATAACAATAATTGAGTTGACTGCGGCTACACACAGCAAATGAGACGACGAAGAGCGACAGAGTGAGAGTGTGTTCAATTTCTCTGAGTGCAAATGTGTGTGTGTGTGTGTGTGTGTGTGTGTGTGTGTGTGTGTGTGTGTGTGTGTGTGTGTGTGTGTGCGTGCGTGCGTGCGTGCGTGCGTGCGTGCGCGTGCGTGCGTGCGTGCGTGCGTGCGTGCGTGCGTGCGTGCGTGCGTGCGTGCGTGCGTGCGTGCGTGCGTGCGTGCGTGCGTGAGTGTGTGTGTGTGTGCATGTGTGGGTGTGTGCGCGCGCTCGCGTGTGCGTGTGTGTGTGTATGTGTGTGTGCGTGTGTGTGCGTGCGTGCGTGTGTGTGTGTTTGTGTGTTGTGTGTGTGTGTGTGTGTGTGTGTGTGTGTGTGCGTGCGTGTGTGCGTGCGTGCGTGCGTGCGTGTGTGCGTGCGTGCGTGCTTGCGTGCGTGCGTGTGTGCGTGCGTGCGTGAGTATGTGTGTGTATGTGTGCGCGCGCTCGCGCGTGCGTGTGTGTATATGTTTTGTGTGTGTGTGTGTGTGTGTGTGCGTGTGTGTGCGTGCGTGAGTATGTGTGTGTGTGCGTGTGCGCGCGTGCGTGTGTGTGTGTGTGTGTGCGTACGTGCGTGCGTGTGTGTGTGTGTGTGTTTCTAGGGAGGAGTCTGCGTTTGTAAGAAAATGGAAGGAAAGTGAGCATAAGGTTTGCTTTGAACAATATTGTTACGAAGTATATTCCCTATGCTAAAAAGCCATTCGCAAACAAATGTTCACATCCAGTGGCATTGGCTCTTCTTATCTCTTACCAATAAAAGCGAAAGGATCACATAGTCCAAAACAATTATCAAAGACATACACATTTGTACATTGTTTTACATGTACAAACAGCGCAAGACATTTAACAATGTGTAAATGAAACCATTCTCAGATACTCCTAAATCAGAGCAGGAAAATGCGTGGAAGATGGCGGGATAAGTAGGAGGGGGGGGGGGGGCGTCGGATTGGATGTTGCCTGTTAAATTTTCATATTAAGGGTTCGCTTTCTCTTCAGATAATAACTCAAACACCAACTCCTCGAAAGTGTTATTATATTCCCAAAATTGCTTCGAATGAGATTTTATACTGAGGATTTGTGTCTTTAACGTTGGTGCTTTTCAAGCTCGTTTGCTTAGAAGCTAAATGTGAAATTATTTGTTCAAAAAGGCAACCTTTTCATAGATTCCCCTATATTTGACTTCGATGGATGCACCTAGGTTTGTTTGTTTGCTACATTTGTTTGCGTGTTTGTTTGTTTGAGATATTTTGGGCAAGTACTTAACTCAAAATCATAGCAGACGGACTGACTGACTGACTAACAAACGGACGGAGAGAGAGAGAGAGAGAGAGAGAGAGAGAGAGAGAGAGAGAGAGAGAGAGAGAGAGAGAGAGAGAGAGAGAGAGAGAGAGAGAGAGAGAGAGAGAAGAGAGAGAGAGAGAGAGAGAGAGAGAGAGAGAGAGAGAGAGAGAGAGAGAGAGAATGAATGAATTAATGAATTAATGAATTAATTAATTTTATTTATAGAGGATAATAGAGTAAGTAATAACATGCTTATCCAGCCCTCTGGACAAAATACATTATATAAAAGTAGAACAAGAGGCAAAGCCTGCAAGGCTCACGTCTGATTTTTATTACTATAGCAGGCATGGGAATTCCCATGACAATTCCCATGCCTGTATAGAGAGAATACTGTTATGTAGACACTTGTGCATCTGAAAACAGAATTAATTTTTATTTTACTGTGTAAATTAAAATTATTTCTATGCACCCCTACCCCTTTCTTTAAAATTTAATTATATGTATGCGCATGTAACAGTGGAGCCCTATTTTTATTTTTGGCAAACAAGTAAAATTGAAAAGCATATTGACCAAGCTTTCAGAAAAAACATAGTGACCAATCCCCCCCCCCCGCCGGCCTACGGACACCTGTAGTAGGCCTAGTCTTTGCCTGTGGGTCTAAGCCTCTTACTCTTAGAAAATTAATAATTGAAGTTGCGTGATCTGTTACTGTTTTAAACTGATCGTTCATGCGATGAAAACTTGTTCCACATCATCTACATTTCTGTAAGATATTTTATATTAGTCCTAATATTTTATTTTCGTTTCGTTAATTCCCCCCCCCCCCCCCCCCCTCTGCCACAAAGCAAAGGTCAAGGTCACAGCCAGCAAGCTCATCCATGTTTATCTTCCCCTGTACAGTCTTTGCTCATGGTGATCAATCGTCTAGGACTAACAAAGGATTCGTACGTCGAAGGCAGTGAAATCGACGAACCCTGGATTTTCCGTATATTTTTTTTCAAGACTGAAATGAATGTGGGCTAAATGTTAAGTACGTCGTCTTGATTATGAGGTAAGGCATGGACTCTAGGCCTAGGCCTTGTTGCCGGAAGTGCAGTAGGCTAAGTTGTGCGCAGAGATGATGTGCAAATGAACACGAACAACCGTTACTCAAAGGCGCAAATAAAAGCTAAACAACCGGGCCGTCAACGCACACACTCGGTACATCCATTTGTTACAGAAAATATAAGTTGACGACGTTAAAATGTACCTATTTGTACACACCTGAAGTCTTGTGTTTCTTTTTAAAGAGCGTTTTTGTATATCTAATGGAGAGTCTTCTTTCCAGTATGTATCTCCTACTCGGTACAACACAACAGTTACAACAAATGATTTTCTTTCTTTTGTTCCTTACCGATGTATCTGACTGCTTTGATCGCCATGACTTGAAGGCTCACGTCAAAATCAAGTATCCTGCTAACTTTAACCCTCTATCATCTTATGTTTTTTTGAGAAAATGACAACGTTAAAGTTTCAGTGGAGAGTGAGAGTCTTTAGTTTGAAGAGTGTGACTGAGTCAAGGTTCAAGGTTGCACAACCTTATCTTTATTTTGTTCTTTATCAATGTATCTGACTGCTTTGATCGTCGTGACTTGAAGGCTCACGTCAAAATCAAGTATCCTGCTAACTTTAACCCTCTAACGCCTTATATGTTTAGAGAAAATGACAACGTTAAGGTTTGAGTTAAGGTTAAAGGTCGGGGCCACGGACGCAACACACACACACACACACACACACACACACACACACACACACACACACACACACACACACACACACACACACACACACACACAGACACACAACCGAACATGTACGATACTATAGACTCACTTTGTTTTAAAAAACGACGTGAGCCAAAAAAATGGAAAACGAAATAAGCACAGACAAAGTAATATAAAGCATGCAAAAAAACATCCCAATAATAACAAAATCAAACCTATTATTATTAACTATGCTCATTATTAACATTCAAAAGTTGGGAAGTAAGCGCATACACACGGGAAAATAAAACCCAATCCTACTTTTTACAGAGAGAGAGAGAGAGAGAGAGGTGGAGATGGGCCAATTATTGTCCGGAACTCTGAACCGGAAGAGGCCACTGTACCAGTATCTGGGTCACGGTTCTCTCTCTCTGAATTAAGCTGATGGCCTTAGCGCTTGGGTTTATATCCCTTCCCGGTTCACAAAGACATACAATTAAATTGAGTAGGGGAAGACGGGGTAAAACGCCCATGGGCGGGTAAGAAGCTTTAGCGCTTGGGTTTATTGACACCAGGTCGGCTTAGGAAATTCAGTTAGGTCTTACGTGGAATGGCCTTCAATTCGGTGTAGCCCTCTTAGCCTGTACATGTGAACAGTTGTCACTCTTTCACCATGGCAACACAGTGTTATGCAAGTCATTATTAAGGCCTCAATACACGTTAGCATCTTTCACTCTTTCCCCATGTCTACAACGCAGTGACAGTCACTCATAAGATCGCTTGCGTATCATTGTGTTGTCATAGGGAAAGAGTGAAAAATGTTAACGTGTACAGAGACTGGTCTATCAGTGTGTTGCCATGGGGAAAGAGTGAAAAATGTTAAAATGTTCAGAGACTGGTCTATCAGTGTGTTGCCATGGGGAAAGAGTGAAAAATGACCACGTGTACAGAGACCTAGAGCAAGCAAGCCCTCAATAAAAACATGAACCTAGTTCCTACACTCCTCAACACTGATCTCAGTAGAATTATCTGGGACCTCATCACTTACCCGACTTGCGGGCAAACTAAGAAAGGATTGGATTATACTTTCGATCCAGCAAGGGTTTTTTTTCTTGTTTAATTTGATAAATAGACTCGGTCAATTCATTTCGGATACCTCAATAGGCGTCTTAGACTGTCAAATATAGTCGAGCAAAGGAGGTTGCGAATCAATTTCACGCAACTAAATTCTGGGTTTTTTAAACACGTAGATTTGTTCAGTAAAATGTCGTGGTCGTGAAATGCACAAGCTGTTTCGCACGACTGCATTGGACAATGGACAGGATGACGGGGCCATAAGGCTCGTGCACAGTGCGTTTCCCTAACATCCGGCTGCTGCGCAATGGGCTGCGCTGTGTTGCATCGCCACTTTCTCTTCTAGCGCTGTTCATTAGCATCAAAGCCAGCCCTGGTTATTAACCAGCTAACTGCATTTCAGTTTCTTTGGTATCTAACAAGGTTTTGATGGCCAATGGATAACTTCATTATATTTTATATAGTTTTTAAGTTAATCAACCAAGAAACATCGCCAATAACCTGAGTGGTGTTATCTTTCAATTCAATTTCAATGCTGCGCTGCGTTGCACTGCCACTTTCTCTTCTAGCGCTGTTCATTAGCATCAAAGCCAGCCAGGGACGGTATTCATGTCGAGATAGCATGAGACTTAGCATGATGCTAACTTAGAAGCTCTTCCAAAAGTCCTATTAAATCCTATAGGACATTGGAAGAGCTTCTAAGTTAGCATCATGCTAAGTCTCATGCTATCTCAACGTGAATACAGGCCCTGGTTATTAACCAGCTAACTGCATTTCAGTTCCTTTGGTATCTAACAAGGTTTTGATGGCCAATGGATAACTTCACTATATTTTATATAGTTTTTAAGTTTATCAACCAATTATCAATCAATTCTGTTTTGTAATATAGTCTGGTCGTTTTTATGAGGTTTACAGAAGGTGTCACACACATATATCTGATAGCTTAGTCAACTCCACTCTATTTATCGGAGTACTTGTTTCTTATTTCATCACACATTCCACTCACTCCAGTGTGCGAGTTAGTCGCACGATAGCTTATAAAGGTCAGTGACAGCAGTGGAAGTGGACTGGGTGGAGAAGAGGATTGGTTGAGTCCAGGGGTCCGTTTCACAAGGGCTAGCGTTACGTTGCGCTCGCTCAAATCGGTCGATAGTTCACGTGGCGTTTTGTTCTTCTCAGCAAGCGAGCAAGCCGCAAACTATCCGGAACTATCACATGACTTGTAGGGGGTTAATACATTAACTAGTTGTTGATTGGTCCATTAAAGTTTGGTTAACCCTTTCACCGCCAATGTCACATTTATGCACCTCAATGGTTTAACACCCATGTCACTAAAAGGCATCAAATCAGTCCTGTTATCCGAAGACCCTATTTTCTTAATTTTGGAATGCAAGGATAGGTCTAATGTTATGCATGTCACACAGGAATTCCCAATATTGCAAATAAAATTTGTAAAGGTCAAGATGTGCCACCTCCCCCTACATTTCTCGGTTAATTGTGTTTTTCCGTTATTGCCTTTCTTACCATACATAAAGCTGTATGTTAGAAACATTTTCACCAAATTATCTTTTTGGAATACTAACCCTAACCCTAACCCTAGCCCTAACCCTAACCCTATAAGACGGGAAAACGCAACGAACCACAACTGTGACAAATCGCTGTGTACTGTGGGGGGTAGGGGTAGGGGTAGGCTTAGGGCTAGGGTTAGGGATAGGGTTAATATTCCAAAAAGGTTATTAGCTAAAAATGTTTCTAAAATACAGCTTTATGTATGGTAAGAAAGGCAAAAACGGAAAAATAGAATTAACCCAGAAATGCAGGGGGGGTGGCACATCTTTACCTTTACCCTACTTTTTTTGGACCAATCAGACAAGAGCTTGTAATATTCTTCCGCAAACGTCTCCTAAAGTGTTTCTTAGACCCCTTTTGGCGTAACAGTTATGCGCGCGGCAACCGTCGTCTAGAGAAACTCTACCCTGCTGAGAGCAGACAGTCAATGCAACTTATCAAGAAGGTGTAAGAAGCGAGAACAATGAACACTAACTAGGCAGAGAACATAAAATGATGTCTCCCGTGTTGAAGTGATAATCAAAAGAACCCTGCTGCAGACTCATTTGTTCGCACTCCGTCTACGCTAGAGGTCGAAAAGAACATGGCAATTATGAGTGAGAGTGTGAGAGTGCCTAATTACATCAAGTCGTCATTTGCAATCTACCTCTCTCTCTCTCTCTCTCTCTCTCTCTCTGCTCTCTCTGCATGTCTCTTCTCTCTCTCTCTTCTCTGCGTACGTAATTCTATAAATTCGTATTTCGTATCATAATACCTGCTTTGCTACCTTTATGTTCAATTATGTATGTGTAAATCTGTGCCTTGCCATGTTTGTATTCTATGTATGTGTATGTACAAAGGTGCTCTTTATGTTCAAATCTGTATCTTTAATATCTTGCTCTCTCCTCTCTCTCTCTCTCTCTCTCTCTCTCTCTCTCTCTCTCTCTCTCTCTCTCTCTTCTCTCTCTCTCTCTCTCTCTCTCTCTCTCTCTCTCTCTCCCTCTCTCTCTCTCTCTCTCTCTCTCTCTCTCTCTCTCTCTCTCTCTCTCTCTCTCTCTCTCTCTCTCTCTCTATCTCCCTTCTCCTCTGCCATTCAGTTATGCCCTTCCATCTCACGATACAAAAAGATGGTGCGGGCAAACATAATTTACAGCCCTGCTTAAATCCTGTGTCATTTTGAACGCACACTGTATAACTGTATTGCCTTGTGTACACCTACATGTGATATGCATGGTATATGTCAATTGATTGTTTACATCTCAGTTTTATGCTTTGTTTATTTGTTTGCCTTTAAACTGCTTGTTAAATATGTTTGGATTGATGTTGCTTTCACCTCCTACTTGTCATCAATTATTTGTTTCACTGTGTGTATTTTTTTAAAAATAAAAACAACAACATTTTTTTGTATATGTATGTAAAAACAATGTATGTGTGTATGAGAGAGAGTCAGAGATAGACAGAGAGAGAGAGAGAGAGAGAGAGAGAGAGAGAGAGAGAGAGAGAGAGAGAGAGAGAGAGAGAGAGAGAGAGAGTATGTTTACAAATGTTTTTTGTTTCTTAAATTTGTTTTTCTTTTATCCAAGGACAGATTGTAAGAATAAGCATCGCCTAAAATCTTTATCCTTGTCAAATAAAGTTTTCCAGTGTCCAGTGTCCAGTGTCCAGTGCCCCAGTGCCCCCCCCCTCTCTCTCTCTCTCTCTCTCTCTCTCTCTCTCTCTCTCTCTCTCTCTCTCTCTCTCATTATCCTTGTGTCGGTTGCCTGTCCTGCACCAATCTATGAGTCCTAGAGACGTGTGGAGCAGCATCCAGCTTCCAGTCTTGAAGTCTCTATCACTATCAGCACAATGTACGTGCACGCTAATGTCTGTCTGTCTGTCTGTATCCCTGACTTCCTGTCTGCCTTTTTTTTCCTTCTCGCTATATGTCTTTTTTGTTCTCCCTTCAGTCTGTGTATGGTTTCATTTTTCAGCGTTATATAGCGCAATATCAGCACGCGTTCATCAACTTTATGTTTTCCGAGTTCTGTTAACCCCCTTGACTGCCAGAGAAAATTGAAAAGAAAAAAAATCATTGTACAAATCATGTCATGAAAAAGACAACTGATAGAGCCAATCTGGCAAAATGGTCCGGGGACATAACTCTCTTGACTGTGTTAGAGCAAAAGCCAGCATATCAGAGTTATTCCTCTTCATCTGATGACGTCATCAGTGATGTCATCAAGTCAGCACCTGATACGTTATATGGCAGTCAACGGGTTAAATGAAATCAAAGCTCCGTATTGTTTCTGAAAGAATACTGGCACCACTAGGATAATATCAGTATCAAAACAAAAAGAAGCCAGACATACTTCGTTACTATAATTTAATGCAGATTTTTATGAGTTCGCGAGACACACGTTCTTCTGTGTGAACCTCCTTCCAAGGAAGCAGGAGGAAATGGAGCTACTAGGAAAGTCAGCGAAGCTAAAATAGATAGAGGGGCCAGATTTAACACGAACGCCTCTTTGGGTCCTCATCTTAGCCAAGAATTGTAAGTCCTTCACGAAGCGAAAGCGAGTTCGACTGCTACTCTTGTCAACATTCGCTTACTGGTGTTGAGACATAATAATTTATGCTCACAAGACAAATGCTCGCACGACGTTTGCTCACAAGGCACTTGCACACAAGACAATTGCTAACAACCTTGGAATGGAATGTGGGTTATGAAGGCAAGTAGGCGAATGGGAGAGAGAGAGACAGACAGACAGACAGAGCCAGACAGACACAGAGAGAGACACACAGAGGGAGACAGACAGAGATACAGAGAAAGAGAGAGGGTGTGGGTGAAAGGGGGTGGAAATCATAACTGAAAGTGTGCATACTTATTGTTTTCATAGTACGACCACTACATGTAATGAAATGTCTTGGGAGCATTTGTCGTCTTTTTCATTACAGCTGGGAGCATTTGTCTTGTGAGCATCTGTCTTGTGAGCATATTATGTCTCCCAATCTTCGCTTACTCTGTTCAAACATTTGTAATCCATTTCGCCAGGTTGTCAAAAATGACGACAATGTTCTGCCCAATGTTTGCTCCGGTGGCGATTCCAAAGAGATTTCAGAACTGTACTAGTATGCTAGTCAATCGTTTCTGTGTACGCACATCTTTCTACTTCCGTGCGGAAACCCCGTGAATAAGTAAAAGAAAGAAGGACAAAATAAGCGGACGTGCTTACGCCCAGAAACGCGTGTCCTTCTTTCTTTTACTTATTCATGGGGTTTACGTACGGAAATAAAAAGATGTGTGTACACGGCCTATTATTACCAGATAGCAGAGGGGGCAGATGCTATTCTGGCGGGCGGGGCTAGAATTTACTTACAGGCGAGATGCCTTGCCCATGGTACATCCCCACTCTCTCAGCCAAAGGGATTTGAGGACAAAATTGTACTAGTAGACAGAATTGTAGAATACAGGCAAATCTGGAAACTTACTCCATGATGGGCTGGCATTTTCCAGGTGGATGCGTGCACTGCAAGCTCCCCTATGGTAATCATAGTGCAAAGGGTCAGGAGAGAGAATATGGTAGTGCAGGGAGGGATAGGAGACAGGGCAGTCAAAGGCAGATGGACAGACGCAATGAGAGACTTAGTGCGATTTTTCTCACACCAGAGGGCATGACGCTCGTGTGGGGCTAATCCTCTCTATATTATTAGTTGGGGATAAAGAAAGAGAGAGAGACAGTGAGTGGTCCTACCATCACTCTCTCTCTCACTACGCCCAAGTAAGAAAATCGCGTGATAAGCCCCTAGTGCATTGACTGCCCTCTGGCGTGAAAAATATCGCCATAGGTTGACAATTCTGCTGAGTGGAACGGGTAAAGTTCTGCCTGTGACAAACAAATAACAAAGCGAATGATGGAAGCAAAGACTTGCTGTTATCCAGAATGTGTCCCAAACCTTAGGAGTCACAGAAACAGTATTTGTCGTTTTATATAGCGTTTTCATTGCTCTTAGCAAGTATGTACAGTAGACAACAATGCCCTCAGTTGGTTTCATCTCGAACATCTAGACTCTACACTCTTGGAGCTAACATAATCTATTCGTCACAATGGGGTTTTGTGCATCCACCCCTCACTTTTAAAACTGTTAAAACTGTCCCTACATTCCTCCCACGAGCATGAAATGCCAACAATATTATTTTGGTAGGCCTACTCTGTCGTCTGTATGTATATGCATGTGAGTTGCATTTTCTCCGTAATCTAAGCATAGTGTTGACGTGCATTCGTACTTTCTAATTTGCACAGTAACCAACTTCTATAACGTTACGAATCTAAAAACTGGATGATATACTCCAAATTACTTTCTCTTTTCTGTTTTAGCTTTAAATTAACCTGCTTCTTTCTCCCTCTCCGCCATCCCGCTTGAAAGACGTCTCTTACAATATCCTCCCACCATACAAATTACCACCCTTTCGGCCCATCTCTCTCATAACCCCCTCACCCCCCCCCCCCCCCCCCACCCCCCTATGGTCTGGGTTTGAATCCCAAACCTTAGGAGTCACAGTCCAGTATTTGTCGTTTTATATAGCGTCATTGCTCTTAGCAAGTATGTACAGTAGACAACAATGCCCTCAGTTGGTTTCATCTCGAACATCTAGACTCTACACTCCTAACATAATCTATTCGTCACAATGGGGTTTTGTGCATCCACCCCTCACTTTTAAAACTGTTAAAACTGTCCCTACATTCCTCCCACGAGCATGAAATGCCAACAATATTATTTTGGTAGGCCTACTCTGTCGTCTGTATGTATATGCATGTGAGTTGCATTTTCTCCGTAATCTAAGCATAGTGTTGACGTGCATTCGTACTTTCTAATTTGCACAGTAACCAACTTCTATAACGTTACGAATCTAAAAACTGGATGATATACTCCAAATTACTTTCTCTTTTCTGTTTTAGCTTTAAATTAACCTGCTTCTTTCTCCCTCTCCGCCATCCCGCTTGAAAGACGTCTCTTACAATATCCTCCCACCATACAAATTACCACCCTTTCGGCCCATCTCTCCTCATACCCCCCACCCCCCTATGGTCTGGGTTTGAATCTGTGACTGACATGTCCTTATCCGTCCGGCAGTGTGCCCTTTGGGAAACTGTCAGAATCGTCGCAAGTAGCGCTGAGAATATATCCGCCCATCAGCATCGTTAGCGACTCACTCCGTCTGTCCGAAAGGCCCACGGCAGGTCTAGTTCATTTCTTGGTACAGATGAATTCGTCAAATTATAATATGGCCCACAGGTCGAGAATAGAAAACTCTCTCTCTCTGTCTCTCTCTCTCTCTCTCTCTCTCTCTCTCTCTCTCTCTCTCTCATCTCTCAATCTCTCTCTCTGTCTGTTTGTCTCTCTAGAATCATACTCTCTCTCATATCAATGCTCTCTCTCTCTCTCTCTCTCTCTCTCTCTCTCTCTCTCTATCTCTCTCTCTCTCACTCTCACTCTCACATAGACTCTAATCTGGAAAACAGGAATGAAAACATTGTTTGAAAAGAAACAAAAAGGAAAACATATTCAATCAATGGGAGGGGGGGGGGGGGGGGGGGGGGGAAAATGATAAAACAAGAACATAGACAATCAATGGGAGAACATAGAGACAATCAATGGGAGAACATAGAGACAATCAATGGGAGAACATAGAGACAATCAATGGGAGAACATAGAGACAATCAATGGGAGAACATAGAGACAATCAATGGGAGAACATAGAGACAATCAATGGGAGAACATAGAGACAATCAATGGGAGAACATAGAGACAATCAATGGGAGAACATAGAGACAATCAATGGGAGAACATAGAGACAATCAATGGGAGAACATAGAGACAATCAATGGGAGAACATAGAGACAATCAATGGGAGAACATAGAGACAATCAATGGGAGTGGAACATAGAGACAATCAATGGGAGAACATAGAGACAATCAATGGGAGAACATAGAGACAATCAATGGGAGAACATAGAGACAATCAATGGGAGAACATAGAGACAATCAATGGGAGAACATAGAGACAATCAATGGGAGAACATAGAGACAATCAATGGGAGAACATAGAGACAATCAATGGGAGAACATAGAGACAATCAATGGGAGAACATAGAGACAATCAATGGGAGAACATAGAGACAATCAATGGGAGAACATAGAGACAATCAATGGGAGAACATAGAGACAATCAATGGGAGAACATAGAGACAATCAATGGGAGAACATAGAGACAATCAATGGGAGAACATAGAGACAATCAATGGGAGAACATAGAGACAATCAATGGGAGAACATAGAGACAATCAATGGGAGAACATAGAGACAATCAATGGGAGAACATAGAGACAATCAATGGGAGAACATAGAGACAATCAATGGGAGAACATAGAGACAATCAATGGGAGAACATAGAGACAATCAATGGGAGAACATAGAGACAATCAATGGGAGAACATAGAGACAATCAATGGGAGAACATAGAGACAATCAATGGGAGAACATAGAGACAATCAATGGGAGAACATAGAGACAATCAATGGGAGAACATAGAGACAATCAATGGGAGAACATAGAGACAATCAATGGGAGAACATAGAGACAATCAATGGGAGAACATAGAGACAATCAATGGGAGAACATAGAGACAATCAATGGGAGAACATAGAGACAATCAATGGGAGAACATAGAGACAATCAATGGGAGAACATAGAGACAATCAATGGGAGAACATAGAGACAATCAATGGGAGAACATAGAGACAATCAATGGGAGAACATAGAGACAATCAATGGGAGAACATAGAGACAATCAATGGGAGAACATAGAGACAATCAATGGGAGAACATAGAGACAATCAATGGGAGAACATAGAGACAATCAATGGGAGAACATAGAGACAATCAATGGGAGAACATAGAGACAATCAATGGGAGAACATAGAGACAATCAATGGGAGAACATAGAGACAATCAATGGGAGAACATAGAGACAATCAATGGGAGAACATAGAGACAATCAATGGGAGAACATAGAGACAATCAATGGGAGAACATAGAGACAATCAATGGGAGAACATAGAGACAATCAATGGGAGCAGATGGAACTGTTGTGAACATAATGAAATGCAATTTAGATTACAACCCAAAAAAAGAAAGAAAATACAACTTTGAAAGTTAAAGGTCAAGTATTTCCTTTAAAGTCAGTTTAATGAACAAAACGTGTGCAGAAATCAAAGCGGGCCGGAACGAAGGGAATACAAGGCAGGGAGGGAGATCTGATATCTCTAATCGAGCAGGTTAAAGGGGCACCCTGACGGATGAAACACGTCCAGATCAGCAGGAAAACACCCTTTACAGAGATCGCAACACTCACTTTGCTCTGGTTTCCCAGAAATCAAGCCGTCAAAAAGGCGATTCCTCCTTGGCGGAAGTGCTGGAAGTCAAATTCTTTCACCCAAAGAGAAGGCGTGTGCCGTCTCTTTTTCAATGGCCGCCTGTGTTTAGACCAAATCGTTTGCACGAGCTTTTCGCAATACAAGCCTTTTTAATTTTAATTTTATACAGTTTATCTAAAGGAGTTTTGCTCACAACAAAGGAAATAGCTCTTTTTTTTAACTGCACTACTACAATAGAAAACGCTTCAACCACAATGAGTGACCTCCACCCACCCCATCCAAAATGGCTACTCTCTCCGGCATCTCTGCCAAGGAAGAATCGCCGTTTTGACGGTTTAATTTCTAAGAAACCAGAGCAAAGTGAGTGTTCCGATCCTTGAAAAGGCTGTCTTTCTGGTGATATCCACGTGTTTCTTGCAAAAACTCATCCGTCCGAGTCCACCTTTAAGGAAATAAATACAAAACCCATATCAACACCAGACTATCAGAGGACACCAATAATTCTGAAGCGGTTTAAATTGAAAACTGTCAGAGAGAGCCGGTCAGTAATTGGAGACATGTTTCAAAATATCCACTCACCTGGAGCGACAGACGCAATTGAGTTAATTTCGCTTGGGGAGGCGAGCAGTTTTTTTAATTTATTTAATAGAATGGTAAGCCATATAAATCTGCTCTTGTTGAATCTGATCTTTGGTGACGAGTTACGACACAGAGAAAGGGGGAGGGAGATGAAGAGAGAGAGAGGGGGGGGGGAGATGGAGAGAGAGAGAGAGAGGGGGGAGAGAGAGAGAGAGAGAGAGAGAGAGAGAGAGAGAGAGAGAGAGAGAGAGAGAGACAGAGAGACAGAGAGAGAGAGATAGAGAGAGAGAGAGAGAGAGAGATGGTGTGTAACTTATTGTTCTTGACTGTGGATTTTTTGTTTTAATTCAGTGTAACGCAATACGCTTAATCTGAACAAAAACAAAACTGAGAAAAGAAAGGCATGAATTATGAGTTTGATCTAGATCATCATCTAAAATCTTCTTTCACTTTTATCAAGCAATATATTTATTCCTGGCTGTCGTATACATTAATTTAATATCTTAAGATAGTTAACAATAAACGAAGCCACTGTGACGTAAGTGTCCCGCGCGACCCACTTTCTTTATTTCTTATCTACACCCCCCCCCCCTTTTCCCCTCCCCCCCCTCGCCTTTACATTTCTCTGTCCAGCCGCCACGTTAATTGCCCCGCTGCTTCAAACGAACGCCGCGGAAGGGCGTTATCTCTTTCTATTGGTCAGCACGTACCATCTACCGAGGTTATCTCCCTTCACCCCCCCCCCCTTTTTTCTACCGTCACATCACAAGAAAGTGACCACCACAGTCGGCCCCTTTCAACCCCTTCCTTTCTGAGCACGAGAAATATTTGAATGTCGGCACGTGATAAGGATGTAATAGGCGCGTGATTATTCGGTACATTTAGAACAGCATCTTGTGATCGATTGTGACGTATGGACTCAATCACCAATAGCAGGCTTTCATTGTTTGAAAGTGAAGGCTATAATTGGAGTGGTGAGAAAAAGTTGTCACACAAGATGCTGAAACGTAGCTAGAGCAATACTCACAACCAGTCATCATAAGCCCACTAGTAAGTATTATTGATGGCAGGTGATTGAGATCTCTTTCTGTTTGACTCTAGTTTTGATCTAGATCCTATGTTCAATGATGAATAAAAGTAATAGATATGTTATTGAAAAGAAGTGGTAAACATTCTATTCTATTTATGTGCACTGATTATTTGTGTGTGTGTGTTTTTGACTTGAACACTTTTGGTACCAGAACCGGAGTTTATGCCTACTAACCCTTTTGTCTATTTTTAGTAGGAAACCTATGGGCCGCAATCTTGCACTATTTTTAGTAGGAAACCTATGGGCCGCAATCTTGCACTTTATGATACCATTCCTTTCCAGGTGTTGGATGGAGAGTGATGATGTCTTGATCACCTTTTATGTTTTACTGATCTCAGTTTGTTAACTGAAATTCAGTTTATTTATTAACTACATGTAGTGCTATTGTACAAGGGAAGCCTTCAAGCCGGTTGGGATTCACTAATTCCCTGCCGACTGAAGCCCCTTGTCTCTAAGCCATAGAGATCTACATCCACCTTCTCCTGTGATTATCAGCAGGGCATCGTATTCCGGACGATCACCCCGGACTCACCAAGCATCAAGACGGGTTCGTCGCCAAGACAACCTGCACCCAGAATCCGCGAGGAGACCACGCTTGAACCGTGCCATCCCGCGAAGCTGTAATAGGAACGACTGGGAGCTACTCTAACCTGACGACGCAAGCCCTGAACTTCAAACAGCTAAGTTACCTGACTGCCTAAATCATTTGAACTTTCCTACGGACAATAAACATAATTAGTAACCCTTCCGGCATGGGGCGAACCTTATAGAAAGACAAAAGTCTTGTGAATCCTTTCGGATTTCTATTTTTTTATCCATATTTTGTTTTGGCGCCATTGAATGCTTTATTATTATTCCTGCATAATCTTATGCAGATTTTGTATATAAATAAAATACAAGTGTCAAATAATACTGAACCCTTTGGTCAGACTGATGAGAATGGGAGTCTTGTAATTTCATGTAAAACCCTACTTCTCTCTGTCTGCCATTTAGAGCAATTCAACCACTTGTATTTCTTACAACCATCTGACGAGCCAGAACCCGGGCACAAATATAAATTTATTAGATGAAAAGGGGCCGGGAAAGTTGCTCATCTCCCATATAATAGAGAAGTGGGCTAAAGGCAAATTATCTAAAGTCTTCCTGTAGATACTTAGCCTTTTAACCCATTACCTAAATCACACGCCACCAAACAAAAAATAAACATAAAATGGTTTCATCCAATCGGCCTAACAATGCAGCCGATTACCCCTTCTCATATATATATTGGTTATAAGTGAATAGAAATTAAGATTATCGATCAATCACATACTCTGTATGTAATGCCGAGTTCTATTCCTCTCTTTCTCATATTGGTTCTGTGAATAGAAATTAAGATTATCGATCAATCACATAATCTCTTTCTCATAATGGTTGTAAGTGAATGGAAATTAAGATTATCGATCAATCAAATAATCTCTTTCTCATATTGGCTATATGTGAATGGAAATTAAGATTATCGATCAATCAAATAATCTCTTTCTCATATTGGTTATAAGTGAATAGAAATTAAGATTATCGATCAATCAAATAATCTCTTTCTCATATTGGCTATATGTGAATGGAAATTAAGATTATCGATCAATCACAATCTCTTTCTCATATTGGTTATAAGTGAATAGAAATTAAGATTATCGATCAATCACATAATCTCTTTCTCATATTGGTTATATGTGAATGGAAATTAAGATTATCGATCAATCAAATAATCAATTAATGCATCCACAGATCGATTCATCCATCATCCATCAGAATAATTGTATAAATGTTCTTAATAAATTCAACGAACAATCAATTTTCGGAAAATCAGTCTCAGTAACGGAATCAACAACAACTTCAAGCGGGAAAAAAGGACAAGGAGTCTCTCAGGCTTGTTTTTGTCTACTCTCTGTATATAATGCCGAGTTCTATTCATAAATCACATCGCTACTCTGTATATAATGCCGAGTTCTATTCCTAAATCACTACGCTACTCTGTATATAATGCCGAGTTCTATTCCTAAATCACTACGCTACTCTGTATATAATGCCGAGTTCTATTCCTAAATCACTACGCTACTCTGTATATAATGCCGAGTTCTATTCCTAAATCACTACGCTACTCTGTATATAATGCCGAGTTCTATTCCTAAATCACTACGCTACTCTGTATATAATGCCGAGTTCTATTCCTAAATCACTACGCTACTCTGTATATAATGCCGAGTTCTATTCCTAAATCACTACGCTACTCTGTATATAATGCCGAGTTCTATTCCTAAATCACTACGCTACTCTGTATATAATGCCGAGTTCTATTCCTAAATCACTACGCTACTCTGTATATAATGCCGAGTTCTATTCCTAAATCACTACGCTACTCTGTATATAATGCCGAGTTCTATTCCTAAATCACTACGCTACTCTGTATATAATGCCGAGTTCTATTCCTAAATCACTACGCTACTCTGTATATAATGCCGAGTTCTATTCCTAAATCACTACGCTACTCTGTATATAATGCCGAGTTCTATTCCTAAATCACTACGCTACTCTGTATATAATGCCGAGTTCTATTCCTAAATCACTACGCTACTCTGTATATAATGCCGAGTTCTATTCCTAAATCACTACGCTACTCTGTATATAATGCCGAGTTCTATTCCTAAATCACTACGCTACTCTGTATATAATGCCGAGTTCTATTCCTAAATCACTACGCTACTCTGTATATAATGCCGAGTTCTATTCCTAAATCACTACGCTACTCTGTATATAATGCCGAGTTCTATTCCTAAATCACTACGCTACTCTGTATATAATGCCGAGTTCTATTCCTAAATCACTACGCTACTCTGTATATAATGCCGAGTTCTATTCCTAAATCACTACGCTACTCTGTATATAATGCCGAGTTCTATTCCTAAATCACTACGCTACTCTGTATATAATGCCGAGTTCTATTCCTAAATCACTACGCTACTCTGTATATAATGCCGAGTTCTATTCCTAAATCACTACGCTACTCTGTATATAATGCCGAGTTCTATTCCTAAATCACTACGCTACTCTGTATATAATGCCGAGTTCTATTCCTAAATCACTACGCTACTCTGTATATAATGCCGAGTTCTATTCCTAAATCACTACGCTACTCTGTATATAATGCCGAGTTCTATTCCTAAATCACTACGCTACTCTGTATATAATGCCGAGTTCTATTCCTAAATCACTACGCTACTCTGTATATAATGCCGAGTTCTATTCCTAAATCACTACGCTACTCTGTATATAATGCCGAGTTCTATTCCTAAATCACTACGCTACTCTGTATATAATGCCGAGTTCTATTCCTAAATCACTACGCTACTCTGTATATAATGCCGAGTTCTATTCCTAAATCACTACGCTACTCTGTATATAATGCCGAGTTCTATTCCTAAATCACTACGCTACTCTGTATATAATGCCGAGTTCTATTCCTAAATCACTACGCTACTCTGTATATAATGCCGAGTTCTATTCCTAAATCACTACGCTACTCTGTATATAATGCCGAGTTCTATTCCTAAATCACTACGCTACTCTGTATATAATGCCGAGTTCTATTCCTAAATCACTACGCTACGCTCTGTATATAATGCCGAGTTCTATTCCTAAATCACTACGCTACTCTGTATATAATGCCGAGTTCTATTCCTAAATCACTACGCTACTCTGTATATAATGCCGAGTTCTATTCCTAAATCACTACGCTACTCTGTATATAATGCCGAGTTCTATTCCTAAATCACTACGCTACTCTGTATATAATGCCGAGTTCTATTCCTAAATCAGTTCCATTCCTAAATCACTACGCTACTCTGTATATAATGCCGAGTTCCATTCCTAAATCACTACGCTACTCTGTATATAATGCCGAGTTCTATTCCTAAATCACTACGCTACTCTGTATATAATGCCGAGTTCTATTCCTAAATCACTACGCTACTCTGTATATAATGCCGAGTTCTATTCCTAAATCACTACGCTACTCTGTATATAATGCCGAGTTCTATTCCTAAATCACTACGCTACTCTGTATATAATGCCGAGTTCTATTCCTAAATCACTACGCTACTCTGTATATAATGCCGAGTTCTATTCCTAAATCACTACGCTACTCTGTATATAATGCCGAGTTCTATTCCTAAATCACTACGCTACTCTGTATATAATGCCGAGTTCTATTCCTAAATCACTACGCTACTCTGTATATAATGCCGAGTTCTATTCCTAAATCACTACGCTACTCTGTATATAATGCCGAGTTCTATTCCTAAATCACTACGCTACTCCTACTCTGTATATAATGCCGAGTTCTATTCCTAAATCACTACGCTACTCTGTATATAATGCCGAGTTCTATTCCTAAATCACTACGCTACTCTGTATATAATGCCGAGTTCTATTCCTAAATCACTACGCTACTCTGTATATAATGCCGAGTTCTATTCCTAAATCACTACGCTACTCTGTATATAATGCCGAGTTCTATTCCTAAATCACTACGCTACTCTGTATATAATGCCGAGTTCTATTCCTAAATCACTACGCTACTCTGTATATAATGCCGAGTTCTATTCCTAAATCACTACGCTACTCTGTATATAATGCCGAGTTCTATTCCTAAATCACTACGCTACTCTGTATATAATGCCGAGTTCTATTCCTAAATCACTACGCTACTCTGTATATAATGCCGAGTTCTATTCCTAAATCACTACGCTACTCTGTATATAATGCCGAGTTCTATTCCTAAATCACTACGCTACTCTGTATATAATGCCGAGTTCTATTCCTAAATCACTACGCTACTCTGTATATAATGCCGAGTTCTATTCCTAAATCACTACGCTACTCTGTATATAATGCCGAGTTCTATTCCTAAATCACTACGCTACTCTGTATATAATGCCGAGTTCTATTCCTAAATCACTACGCTACTCTGTATATAATGCCGAGTTCTATTCCTAAATCACTACGCTACTCTGTATATAATGCCGAGTTCTATTCCTAAATCACTACGCTACTCTGTATATAATGCCGAGTTCTATTCCTAAATCACTACGCTACTCTGTATATAATGCCGAGTTCTATTCCTAAATCACTACGCTACTCTGTATATAATGCCGAGTTCTATTCCTAAATCACTACGCTACTCTGTATATAATGCCGAGTTCTATTCCTAAATCACTACGCTACTCTGTATATAATGCCGAGTTCTCTTCCTAAATCACTACGCTACTCTGTATATAATGCCGAGTTCTCTTCCTAAATCACTACGCTACTCTGTATATAATGCCGAGTTATATTCCTAAATCCTAGCTCGGGGGCGACCCAGAAATGAAGGTAGTTAGCACGGCAGTACGTTGGGGGAGGGGGGGGGGGCGGATGCGGCAGCCAGAATGCGAGTAGCAGAAAATGAGGTATTGAGGCCCTTTGGGTATCAAAGGAGGAGAAAAAAAGAGGAGGCTGTTCTATTGGGGTGACTATTTTGTGAAAGCGAAACCCAGTAATCGCCAATTTGAGGCAAGCCAAAGATACAAACTAAATCGCTCACAATAAAATGTAATGCATACCTAATCCTGGCCTACAATTTGCAAAGTTTTCTACTTCGATACTGTCGCATATTATATCATATCCATTGTTAATTGTATCTGTTATGCACATTTCTTCACGTGCGATTATTTGCGCAGTTGCTGCTGTTATTGTTGTTGTTGTTGTTGGTTCAGGGATCATCCCAGCAGCCGAAGAAATTGAACACTATGGTACAAATGCACCAGCTAGGGATGAGAACATTACGTGCGTGACCGGTTTTTGTATTACCCCGCCACGTGGGTAGCCACACTCCGACTTCGGAGGATTTATGTGCGCAGTAGTGGCGTGTGCATATAAGCTTTATGTCTGTTTCTCGTTATTTCGATGTAAAGAAACACCCGAAGATGCTAAAAGGATTCTGAAACACAATATATCCACCCATGTAGGCCCTACGGCTTTGAACTTGAGCAGTAATGGCATGACTTTCATAGCCCAATCACTGTGTCATAAAAGTTGGCAACGCATTACATAATAAAAATGATTATTTTACTGAGGATATTGGAACAGATGGGCCTGTGCTTATAATGATGCACTAAACACCATCGTCGTTGTCCTCACTCGAATCAGTCATGGGAGATAACGTTTTTTGTTAAAATTAATCCAAAATCAGTGTTAAAGGCTGTGGTAATCAAAATACTGAGTTAAAACCCGTGATCCATACTGTTGATCATATGGAAACAATGAGAGACTTAGTGGGATTCTTTTCACGCCAGAGGGCATGACGCTCTCTCACTATGCCCAACTAAGAAAATCGAGCAATAAGCCCCTAGTGCATTTACTGCCCTCTGGCGTGAAAAAAATCGCCTTAAGTCGACCATTAGTTACAGGGAAAACAACCGATCCCAGGGATCAGGTCTTTTTCGCCAGAAAAGCTCTGCCTCACGGTGGCTCGCACAACAGGGAACAAAGAAGGGCGAACCGTCTCTCTCGTCAGCTGTGATTCAAATGCGGTGCGCGCTCAGCGCCTACCTTCTTTTATAGTCCGGCCGTGCCTTTAAATACATAATGAACGTGATGCCCTGCCCGAAATTAATATGGAGGCTTCCTCTTGGAAGCCTCCAATAAACTTAACTGGGTAGAGAAAAAAAGTATCTGCAATATTAGGAATTCATTCATGACGTGCATAACATTAGGCCTGTCCTTACCCTCCAAAATTAAGAAAAAAGGGTCTTCGGATAACGGGCCCTGATTGGATGCCTTTTAGTGACATGGGTGTTAAACCATTGTGGTGCATAAATGCGAAATTGGCGGCGAAAGGTATTAATAATTTTATTATTGCAATGTATAAACTGAATCCTGAAGCATCACAGAGTATGTAACCAATTTGGCAACTACTTGAATTAGAAAGAAAAAGTGAAGGGGGCAGGGGTGAGAAGGGAATAACTGATCGGCGCGCGCAGGTGTGGGTCAAGGTGGCAGTAATGTATACATTACGACTTTTCAAATACCACATCCCTAAAAGATAGAGAGGGAAAACAACAGTATGAGAATTACCAGGTGGCGAAGCCATTCCCAATGTTAGATATCGTTTACGGTCTATTCATTCTGTTGTATTTATATATATAAGTGGGAGGGACATAACGGAGGGAGGGAGGTGGGTGTGCTTTGGGTAGTAAGAGCAAATGTGATAGAGAGGGGCGAGAATAGAGGGGGAGGGTAGGTATAAACAAAGATGGATTTTCGCGTGAACAAACAAAAGAAAGATTTTTTGGGTAAAAACTGAAATATAGAGGAGACTAAAAAATCAACATGTTTTGAAAATTAAGCCGTTGTTGTTGTTGTTGTTGTTGTTGTTGTTGTTGTTTGTTTATTTGGGTGTTTATTTGTTGTTGTTGTTGTTGTTGTTGTTGTTGTTGTTGTTGTTGTTGTTGTTGTTGTTGTTGTTGTTGTTGTTGTTCTTGTTGTTGTTGTTGTTCTTGTTGTTGTTCTTGTTGTTGTTGTTGTTTGTTTCTTTGGGTGTTTTTTTGTTGTTGTTGTTGTTGTTGTTGTTGTTGTTGTTGTTGTTGTTGTTGTTGTTGTTGTTCTTGTTGTTGTTCTTGTTGTTCTTGTTGTTGTTCTTGTTGTTGTTGTTGTTTGTTTCTTTGGGTGTTTATTTGTTGTTGTTGTTCTTGTTGTTGTTCTTGTTGTAGTTCTTGTTGTTGTTGTTGTTTGTTTCTTTGGGTGTTTATTTGTTGTTGTTGTTGTTGTTGTTGTTTGTTGTTGTTGTTTGTTTTTTTGTTTGTTTCTTTTTGTTGTTGTTGTTGTTGTTGTTGTTGTTTGTTTCTTTGGGTGTTTATTTGTTGTTGTTGTTTTTGTTGTTGTTGTTGTTGTTGTTGTTTGTTTCTTTGGGTGTTTAGTTGTTGTTGTTGTTGTTGTTTGTTTCTTTGGGTGTTTGTTTGTTGTTGGGTTTTTTTTTGTGCGGATCTGCCCTTCTCGTTGGAACTACAACTTAAGACCAACAACAGCAACCAATAGACAAAACAAAACAAATAACAACAACCCAAAAGGCGACGACAATGATAACGACTGTCTTCGTGCCGATTGGTCATTATTGTGTTTCGAACAGGCCTTGGCTTTTTATGTCATATGATTCCTTAGATGTTGTTTGCCATCATTGTTCCTGCGTTTCCTTTTTTTTTCATTTAGTAATCTATTCTGTTTATTGGTTTAGTTATTTATCCATTTTGTTTTATGTTGGTGTTTTTTTATACTCATACGTTTACTCAATCATACATCTATTCATGTATTTGTGTTGTTGTTGTTGTGTTGTTGTTGTTGTTTTGTTTTGTTTTGTTTCATTATGATACTTGGGGAAAAAAAGGGGGGGAAATTTTCAATTGAAAAAAAATGATAACGACTGTCAAGATGACAACAACAAGAAACAAAAGAACAAACAAAAGAAAAGAAAAACAAGAAGAACAACAACAATAGCAAGAAGATGAAAATCTAAAAGAAGTCCACGAAGACAAAGAAGACTAAAACAAAGTACAGACAAAATCAGCGAAATGGAAGACAACAAAAAGACTGGTTTAGCAATTTCTAACGTGTTTTTTTGTGTGTTTTTAAAATAATTTCTACCGTGCTTAGTGCCAAACTTAATTGTTATCGGAAAACACAAGCTGAACAACAAAACACACATCGAAGAAATCCAAAGGCGTAAATGTCAAGAGGCCATCTTTTAATCTAAAACAAAAACCTAGACATATGGGCCGATATACATACAGTATAAGGCCAAACTCCAAAGTTATAACCACAAGAAACTCCCACACAATCACTGAACACATTAATAGTAAATAGCTGCGCGCGCACCTCCCTGAACAAACGTCACACATCCGCCATCATTGTGTTCAGAAAGACTTGTTTAGCTGCTTTATGTGCATTTTTGTTTCCTTTTCTTAATTAAATATGTTGTTTATAGCATTTGTGTTACTTATATTTATTTCCATGTGCCCCCAGGGGGTTATTTTTGGAATAAACCAAACTTGAAACTTGAAACTTGTTTACATCAATACATCAGCAAACACACATAATGTTATAGCAAAAGAAAAGGACACATTTATACCAAAGGCATAGTTGGGTATATAGATTCGTTCGTTGTCTTCAATACTACATACCGCTTAACTTGAACCTGAGCCTCTCTGTATCACGCCTACAGTTTAACCAGTGTTCTTGAATTCTCTTCTCTGATATCAAGGAATAGCTAACATCAAATGAATACACTAAAAAGAAAAGAAATGGTCCTTCTTCTTTCTTCATCATTCTGGCGGTTCTGTGGTTCGTTCACTAGTCGGTATAACACCGCAGTCGATGACCCTTCTCGTATTGATGAATAAACAGCAATACAAATTATTGATCAATTAAAACATACAAAAACCTGACCCAATAATGCAAAGTTGTCTTATACTATGTATGTGTGGTACTTATGCTATAACATAAGTGTTCTTGAATAATTTTCTGTAGTGGTAAATTGGAGTGTTTTAGTTTGAGTTGGTTTGCCCTTGGTTCCAGTGCATTATTCTTCGTTAATAACCAGAATTCCTTGCCTTTCAATTTTGCTTTAGAGCACTGATGACCATGACAAGTAGTTGTAAACGAGAGAGACAGAAGTATGTTGTATTAGCGGGGAAGGGGGGGGGGACCTCCACTAGAATGCTGTAGTGTTGTATAAAATAAATATACCGAACATGAAGAAAGGATTAAGTAACCAAACACCAATGATAAAATTAAGACAGACGTTTGAATGAGAAACAGAGAGATAAAGAGTGAGAAATACATACCGAAGCAGATACAAACAAGAGAATGGAACTAGCATAGAAGACTCATGAGCTTCCTGTGTGCCTGCGAGCATACATAACTGCATGGTTCTCCGTTTCCTTAACCCATTTTTTCCTTGGGATTGATATCCATTACAAATTGGATTCTGTCTCTAGATATAAACCCTCATGATGTAATCCACTTTCTTTTAGTTATGTTGGAAACGGATTAATTTCGCCTTCTTGCCAAAGGAAAGTTGTCCCTTTCCTTGCAATATGTCTTTGACTATCAATCTGTACTTTCGGGCCGGTTCAGTTACGATTTTCATTGCCCTAGGTTTGGATTTATGGAATCATCTAGGCAAATAGGAAGATATTGAAAAACAAAAAGTACCAAGCTTACAGGAACATGAAAAAAGACATACAGAAGAAAGAACAGATAAAACACACAGAGAAAGACAGACTGAATGGGTGGGGGAAGGAAAACAAGACATAATAAATAATAATAATAATAATAATGAATATTTAGGGCGCTTAATCTTAACAAAAGCCCTAAGCGCTTACAATCATGGTAAAAACAATACTAACAAAATGAAAAGCTAGACAACACACGAAACACTCACACGAACTTGAGGTCAAACACACAACACACACACACACACACACACACACACACACACACACACACACACACACACACACACACACACACACACACACACACACACACACACACACACACACACCAACAAAACACACACACACGCGCGCGCGCGCACACACACACACATGACTCAATGGATAACCTTTGCAGGAGGAGGAGGAGAAAGATTATGTTTTGAAGAGAGTTGTTTTGAGAGAGGACTTGAAAGAAGAGAGGCTGTTTGAGGTTCGGAGTGCAGAAGGGAGGCCGTTCCAGGAGGAGGGAGCTTGGAAAGAAAAAGAACGTTCGCCAAGAGTTCTGGCACGGAAACAAGGGATCTGCAGAACGTGAGTGTCAGAGGAGGAGCGAAGCAGTCTAGTGGGAGTATAAATCGATAGAAGATCAGAGAGATATGATGGGGCCAAACCATTCAGCGACTTGTAACATAACAGAGAGAGTTTATACTCAATGCGCTTTTCAACAGGGAGCCAGTGGAGAGATTGAAGCAAAGGAGAAACATGAGAGGTCCTCGGGCATTTCAGGACGAGGCGAGCAGCATTATTTTGGACTTTCTGCAATTTAATCAGGAGATTTTGTGGGCAGCCAGCAAGGAGAGAATTACAGTAATCAAGTCTTGAAAGAACAAAGGCAGAAATGAGGGTTTGGGTGGTGTTAATAGACAAAACGGCGGGGCTAGAACCGCCGTTTTGTAAATTTTCTATTATGATTTGGACAAAACGGCGGTTCAACAATCCGCCGTTTTGTCTATAGACAAAACGGCTGGTTGGACAAAACGGCGCCCGATTTTGAACCGCCGTTTTGTCCAAATGAAAATTGGAGTTATAAAAACTCATTCTTGATAAGTTCTCATTTAAAAATAATAAATTGTTAAATAAAATGAATAACAAGCTGACCACTGACACTGGTCACTTTGGCCTACTTTTACCGTTTGAATGCTAATTAGTGTATTAGGAGATCATATGAACAATTGTTGATGTGGTTGACCAGTGGTCAATGTCACTGACCAGTGGTCACTTTGGCCTATTTTCACTGTTTGACTGCAAATTAGTGTATTAGGAGTTCAAATGAACAAATTTTGATGTCGTTGACCAGTGGTCAGTGTCACTGACCAGTGGTCACTTTGGCCTATTTTCACTGTTTGACTGCAAATTAGTGTATTAGGAGTTCAAATGAACAATTGTTGATGTGG
Organism: Phymorhynchus buccinoides; assembly: GCA_017654935.2. Classification (NCBI taxonomy): domain Eukaryota; kingdom Metazoa; phylum Mollusca; class Gastropoda; order Neogastropoda; family Raphitomidae; genus Phymorhynchus; species Phymorhynchus buccinoides. Next base: position 18,729,915 of record CM065682.1, read on the forward strand.
TTGACCAGTGGTCAGTGTCACTGACCAGTGGTCACTTTGGCCTAATTTTGTATGTGGTTGACCGTTGGTCAGTGTCACTGACCACTGGTCAACCACATCAAACCTTGTTCATTTGAACTCCTAATACACTAATTTGCAGTCAAACAGTGAAAATAGGCCAAAGTGACCACTGGTCAGTGACACTGACCACTGGTCAACCACATACAGAATTGTTCATTTGAACTCCTAATACACTAATTTGCAGTCTATAGACAAAACGGCGGAATTTGGACAAAACGGCGGGTAACAGTGGCTTCTTCAGACAGAAGATGACGAACAGAACTGATGCGCCGAAGCTCCAAATAGCAAGCACGGCAGACAGAAGAAATTTGACTTTGAAAAGAGAGTGTCTGGTCCAGTACAACGCCTAGATTGCGCACGGTAGTAGAGGTCTGAATGAGAGAGTTTCCAAGTTGGACAGAAGTAGGGACAGAGATTGTAGACATGAGCCTTTTTGATAGAATGAAAATCAGTTCAGTTTTGTCGTTGTTTAGCTGGAGCTTGTTGTAAGTCATCCATGCCTTGATGTCAGAAATACATAGCTGTGTACGTTCAATAATGGAGGGGAGTAGAGAGATATCACCAGAGGTGTAGATTTGGTTGTCATCGGAGAAGCAGTGATGGTAAATGTCATGATGGGCCACAATGTCAGAAATAGGTGCCAAGACGGGGAGAGACGGAACGGTCATTATTACGATCATGGGCTATGGAGAGAAGAACAAAAAGAAGAGACAAGAAGAAACGGTGTAGATGCGAAAGTGGTTGGGTCAAGTTTGATAATAAACATTTTAAAACAAAAAGAAACGGTGTAGGTGCGAAAGTGGTTGGGTCAAGTTTGATCATGTTTTTTTAAGTGCACATTACATCACATGCAAACACGCACGCGCGCACGGGCGAGCGAGCGAGAGAGAGAGAGGGGGGGGAGGGGGAGAGAGAGAGAGAGAGAGAGAGAGAGAGAGAGAGAGAGAGAGAGAGAGAGAGAGAGAGAGAGAGAGAGAGAGAGAGAGAGAGAGAGAGACTGGACATTGGACACTGGAAAACTTTATATGACAAGGATAAAGATTTTAGGCGATGCCGAGAGAGAGAGAGAGAGAGAGAGAGAGAGAGAGAGAGAGAGAGAGAGAGAGAGAGAGAGAGAGAGAGAGAGAGAGAGAGAGAGAGAGAGAGAGAGAGAGAGAGAGAGTTGAAACTAGTATAGGCCTAGAAGCAAAAGAACATATCCCACATCCACCTACTGTACATGCATATTATAAAAAAACGAATTTAATATAACTGCGCTTGTAACCATGAAGTATCCTTTCAAAAGTAAGAACTCTTCACACGGTCACACTGCTAATTCAGTTCTGAAGAGAAAATAATCTCTGTCCCCAATGTCCAGCCCAGTGCTTTCTCAAGTGACCGTGCCATCGCGTGTTTGGGGACAGTGCCAGAATGAAACAGGACGCCTTCCATGGTTCTCTGGAACCGTCATTGGCACCAGTGTTTACGCCGCTTTACCGTGTCTGGAACGAAAGGTATTATCTCAACTAATCGACCAGAGTTCCGAGTCTGGTATAAAGTGATAATATTTCATCGGATGGCATTAAACAACTTTTACGTCTGGGTCATCTGGGTAGACCTAGTACAAATGTTAATATATTTCTACCTATCTTTCTCTTTCTCTTTGTCTTTGACTCTTCTCCCCCTCCCCCCCTCTCTCTCTCTCTCTCTCTCTCTCTCTCTCTCTCTCTCTCTCTCTCTCTCTCTCTCTCTCTCTATCTATCTATCTCAATAAGAGCAGAGAATCGACGAGCACAAGAAACCAAACCCAAAGCAACACGAATCAGTTTAATTCATTTAAAATTAATTTATATGCCTATTTCTCATCAGAATCGAAAACACATCTGAGCCTAAACTTTAATGAGCAATTGATACAAATAAATCGCGCATGTGGGTGGGGGTGGGTGATTTCTTTCATTGTAACATTGCGCGCAGAGAGAGAGAGAGAGAGAGAGAGAGAGAGAGAGAGAGAGAGAGAGAGAGAGAGAGAGAGAGAGAGAGAGAGAGAGAGAGAGAGAGAGAGAGAGAGAGAGAGAGAGAGAGAGAGAGAGAGAGAGAGAGAGAGAGAGAGAGAGAGAGAGAGAGACATAGAGAGATGAGAGAGAAAGACAAACCACAAACAATATAGGAAAGTGAAAGAAAGATTGTGAAGAACAAACAAACACAAAAAGATCCAGATATCAAACTGAACTGAGTCAAAGAAAGAGCCTGGACCTGAACACACAGAGTAAGCTGGCGTGAAACTGAACAGACATTGAAACACACCAGAAGAAAGAAAAGAACAAGACAAAGATGAAAAGGGCAGACAGAAGGAAAACCGAAAAAAGGAGAAAGAAAAACAAACAAACAAAACAAAAAGGGCAAAGACGAAAAACAAAGAAATAAAGAAAGCAGCAGAGCAGACGGTGTCCTAATAGGATGTCAGACTCCTTTTTATTTAACCTTTTGCAGCCTTTTCGTTCTGTCTGTCTCAACCTTTTCTTACACTCCTCTTCCTCTTCCTCCTCTGTCCTCCTCCTCCTTTTTCTTCATCTTCTCTTTTCCTTCTTCCCTCATCATGTTGTTTTATGATGTCTGTCTTCTTCTTTTTTTGGTCTGTCCTTCCATCATCACTTCCCTTAGTCTTCGTTTTGAACCATCGGCTTCTACTCCACTGTAAGGCACGTTAAATCCTTCTTAATTCTGTATAATACATTTTTGGAGCCTTGTGTACCTTTTGGTATTGATTACATAGATAACACGTGTCGCTTTTGTGAAGCCACATAAAACTAAGCCTGCCACACATTTCGCCTTGTCAAAGACCCACCACGTCACTTGTCAAAATCATGGTTTTCACGTGCTTTCCCTCTTATAGCGGGTAAGAAATCTTAAGAAAGCTTCCAAGCATTAGAGGGAATGTGACACGTGACGTGGGGGGGGGGTCTTTAAACGTACCATGACCACATCAAGTAGTCACTGTGCATACAAGCATCACTGAAGGTCGAAATACACGGTAACATTTTTCACTCTTTCCCCATGGCAAAGCAGTGATAGCCACTTATAAGATCATTTGCATGTCACTGTCTTGCCGTGGGGAAAGAGTGAAAAATGTTCACGTGTACAGAGACCTGAAATGGTCGAAATACACGTTGCTGGTTGTCACTCTTTCCCCATGTCAACACAGTGATGTTGCAGTAATATTATTACTAGAGTATTATTGTGTTTGCGTGGGGAAAGAGTGAAATCTAGCAACGTGTATTTCGTCGTTAACCGGACAGAATGCGACCTTACCTCTCTGTGTTGTTGCACTTCTTTTTTATATATTTCGTACAAAGAATGGCAGAAAATCAAAGGACTGAAGGTGA